>OX384036.1:5875000-6575000 GCA_947534325.1 Agonum fuliginosum
AAACATATCTATTTGTAAAAACTTTGTCGTAAATGTTTATAGAACATAAAATGTGTATATTAATAGTTAAAATTTAATCGAATTTCTTTTTTATTTCTCCCACAAAAATGCGTGTCATTAAGAATTCATAAGGACACAAGTGTCATTAAACAATTCATAATGACACGCAAATTAGTAGGCGAATCAGGTACTAGTGCACCGTCATAGATGATAGATATTTATGTAACAAGTGCATAATCTAGGACTTTATTGAAGAGCCGTTGTTTATGGCAGAGTGAGCGCAGCGAACGAGGCTAATAAATAAGGCGAGTGTATAAAGTACGATTATGTACGAGTTACATACAATATTTTATGTACGACTTCATTATAATCAATTTTTATATTGCCTAGAATGACATTTGTATTTGATATAATCGGGTTGACAAAAAAATTTGATAGTATAAAGCTAAGTTTACATGTACCGTTGTCACCGGAAAACGTTACGGCCGTTGTCGCCGTTCTGTAATTTGATTTGTTGACAACCAACTAAATGACAGCTGTCAAACTGCGTCGTTGGATGTCAGCGAATCAAATCACAGAACGGCGTCAACGGCGAACGTTTTTCCGGTGTCAACGGTACATGTAAACTTAGCTTTAGTGTATTTTTTCTATTGTTATGGTTACAAAGTTGTTTATTGATTATTTGTTTGAGAAAAATATTGAAACTCACAAACTGACATTTATTAAAAACATTCTTATTTTTGGTCTAGAAATGAAAGAAATTATTGAAATTGCATTAAATGCAAAAGAAACACTTCTCCTGATTATGCCAAATAAAGGAAAATACCCAAAATACAATATTGTAAGTACTTCAATACTGATCTCATCGTATAAGATATCCAGATGGGCCAAGTATTTGATGTTGTGTGCTACAATATTAATATAAACGAAGGAATAGATAACCAAATTAGCTAGTTTATCCCTAAACAATTAAATAAGGTTTGTACTTAGTTTATTTTACATGAAATTGATTAATATTATTTATATTATTTTGTTGGTAATTTAGTGTCAGTTTGTCAGGAGCCTGTAAAATGTATTCCTTATTGTAATTTATAAAATTTTCATTTAATTGAATTCTTATTCTTAATTGAATTGTTGTTTTACTTTATCATTATGCACTAGTGCATAAACTGGTAGTTTATGCACGCTAAACAACGTCATAAACAATTGATTATAATGAAGTCGTACATAAAAAATTTATGAAAACTATTTCGACTGGAAATTAAATTTGCAATTTGCCAGCGCACAAGTTATTTCAAAAATGTAAAATAAATTTGAAATAATCTTCATTGAAGTCAACGGCAGTACCAGTGCTCAATTCTTCTAAGGGTGTGAAAATATGAAAACAGAAATGGAGGAAATATGAAATAATTGGAAAATGGACCAGGAAATGGTTTCGCATTTCTCTGCAACGGCACGAATGGATTCAATTATATCGTCTAGCTCACGATTGCGAATGACTTCTTTATGAATTTTTAATTAACACGTTTGCTGCAATTTATTCGGAGAATGAGGTTTATTTATTTGTAACGAGAGTGAAAATTATTACACGTAATTATTATTTTTATGTTATTGTTAAATTCATGCTGTTTGTATTGAATTATTAATGTAAATTTTATTTTAGTACCCGATAAAATTATTTTTATTTAGATTTGTAGCATTAGTTCTCTTGTTAAATAATTTTAATTATAATTGTCGTTAAATTTTGTACAGTATATGCAGTAGAATAATATGGATGTAAGAGGAATCTTGCAGGTCCACTTTTTAACTGTGTTGATAAAATAAATCATTTTAAGCTGATTTTAAGCGACCCGTCTACCTTTTTTCTGAATTCTTATACTTGTTTGAAAAACTAGGAGTTGTCTCGAAATATGAAAAAATATCACTAGATTTTTTGTTGTAAAAATTTGATATTTCAGGACGAATAGCCGGTCTATTTAAATTTAAATAGAAGTCATATGCCATATTTTTTATACAAGGCTGCCCTACCAATATTGGTAAAAAAGCAGGATGGATATATATATATGTATGTATCAAGGGGCCGATTGATACTTTTTTCTTCTATAGACCGGGAGCTCATGACAGGTGATGGTCTCCGATTTCATACAGCATGTCTTTTGGAGGATAGCATATTGAATCTATGACAACATAGAAAAACGGGTATTAAACCCTTGCACGCTTTCCGGTCATATGGAAAATTGCATTTCCACTTGCACAAAACTTTTCCACCCTTGGGCCAACGAGGACTGCTTGCCAATTTGGTTATAGGTATTTTATGACACAAATATGATTCTTTTCATTGGAATGCTGTATGAAAACTCGGAAAATCATATTTCTTTATTACAAGATCACGTGACCGTTTGAGCCCTTTGGGATCCTGCGCATCGCATGCCTATAATTTTTAAGACTTTAAATGTGTTTAAGTTTCTTTTGATAAAAGGGCATGCATTATTAAATCAGAGGAAAACAACATTTTTTAGCAATTTTTCATCGAATTTTCCATATGACCGGAAAGCGTGCAAGGGTTTAATACCCGCTTTTCGTTGTCGTGAGCTAAGATTACTTTCGTGGGTAATTCCTTACTTTGTCCACTTGTAAAGTATAAATTTATTACCAATTTAAAATTCCTAAAACCGGCCATTAGGCCAGTCAAATCGTACATAAAAAATGCTCTGGAAAAAGATTTTGATATTTTGGATTAACGAACGCCCTAAAAAGTTTTTAAAATAACGTATTTTTTAGAGAAATGTAAAATTTTATGAAAGAATCCGGAAGACAAAAATAACGAAAAAAGCTATAATTTCCCAACTTTTATTTTTTTGAAAAAATTGCTAATTTTAGAAGTGTCATATCTCAGAAACTATCGGACGTACAGAGCTGCGGTTGGGCTAAAATTGTTGCAAATTTAATGTACTTTAAAAATGATAAGATCGACTATACAGGGTGTCTGTTTATAAATGAACCAGCATTTATCTCGCTTATTTGTTGATTTATCGTTTTTTGTTAAATACATGATTTATACAGTATCATGTGTAGTAAATGATAGCGGATGTGAATCCTTGGTATCACTTCAGGTTTTTGAGGAAGTCATAGCAACTTTCAAATTTCAAATGGACCATTGTATTTTTTATTACGAATTTGAAAAGTACATTAAATTTTACGGTGGTATAAAAAAGTAATATGTTGTATTATTAAAATATTAAATTACGGGCACTTAAATTATGCACCTATGAACGCTGAAATAAGTAAGCCTTGCCGCGAAACAAAAACAATAGTTGAAAGCAGTTACCTTTTAGTTATCTTTTATAAAATTAAATTTAGGTACTCTAATAAATTAATTGTTTCTTAATTATTCATAATATGCGTTTTCTTTATTATAATTAGATTTAAGAGATATTTTATTGTAATTTACATTGATTGTTGACAGGTAACTGCTTTCAACTAGGTATTGTTTTTGTTTCGCTGCAAGGCTTACTTATTTCAGCGTTCATAGGTGCATAATTTAAGGGCCCGTAATTTAATATTTTAATAATACAACATATGACTTTTTTTATACCACCGTAAAGCAAATTTAATGTACTTTTCAAATTACAATGTTCCATTTGAAATTTGAAAGTTGCTATCACTTCCTCGAAAACCGGAAGTGATACCAAAGATTCACATCCGCTATCATTTACTACACATGATACTGTATAAATCATGTATTTGACAAAAAACGTTAAATCGACAAATGCTGGTTCATTTATAAACAGATACCCGTATATCGAAAACGCATAGGTAGTTTACGAGTTATTAGGCAACAACTGAAAAAATTCCGAAAATTTTGCAGGTTTTTCGAAGCTGCAAACTAGGATTCACACTACCCTAACCGATCCTAACAACATATTAAATCAGAACTACATCACGCTTTGCGATTGTCTAATTCGACTGGGCACTGTAAGTACTGCAAGATTCCCCTCCTCCAAACGAAACTACAGCACATAGTAAACTAAGTAACCATGTAACCCTCCTGGCGGTGTAAGACGATGTTACCTGATTCCCGCCCTGGCCGTGGCATGGCCACAGTCCCAGCGGCTTGTGCAGGTCTTCAGGCCTGCAGGCGGAGTCGAGGCACACGGCGCCGTCCAGCGCGGACACCTACACACACACAGCGCAGTGTTAGTACATGTGACGTCACGTTACCTGGTTGCCGCCCTGTCGGTGGCACGGGTACAGCCCCACCGGCTTGTAGTGGTCCGTCTTCCGCGCCGCGGAGTCCATGCACGTCTTGCCTGACAGGCCCAAGTTGCGGAACTATGGAGAAGGTAAAATGGTTAGTTTTACATACCAAGATAGCCAATAAAGCTGGTAATCTATGTCCGCGAGATTAATATTATTTACCAATTTAAAATTTTTATGTCCGGCCATCTCTTATTTCGCATACTATTCTTTAAAAGATTATAAAAAGGAAGGTTTGCTCGTCCCCGTATGCACAATGTAATAGTTATTTGTGTATTAAGAGTATAAAGTGCCTCTTTGTTACTCGCGCACGGTAATTGCAGCGCGAGCCGAAGGCGAGAGGTGCAATAGTGCAAGAGGAACAAAGACACTTTATGCTCGTAATACACACATAATTTTATCTACGACTAAAATTAGTTGTTATAATAATAATAGCATTCAGTTAGTTATATCTGCGTTCAATCAAGTTATGTTTTATTCGTAACCATGACGATACCAATAATATCGAAATAAATAAATAAAAAAATTTGTTTGATTCTGTCATTTTCTTTTATTTTATATAATCAAAAAGTACTTTATTGCGCGTTGTCATAGGAGACACGCAATAAAATGTTTTTTTACTTGGTCCTCAGTAACAATCAACTTTACGTTGACAATTGAAAGCATAAATATAAACTTTTCATAGTAGTCGTAGATAAACTAACTTACGTCACTTTTAGACATCGTTTCAAAGACGAGAGTTATTTTATTTATTATTTGAATGCTTCTAAAAACTACAGACGTTAAAAAATACTATAAAATAAGTGAAGTGCAAATACAATACATCGATCTATGTTGTGAATTGAATATCAAGCACGACTTGTGTCTAAACATGACGTCACGTCCCCACCACTTTCCCGCCTTCCTTTTTATAATCCTGTTTCTTTCCACTGTAAGAGCTTTTTATTTTGCCGGATAAATTTCTGTTTGTATTGAAACCTTGTTGCCTAGCAATTTGAAAAGAAAAATTGTTTAATAAAATCACGACCCGTAGGTGGAGTGATTTTATTTTAAAACAATTATTCGAGTCAAATTGCTGTCAGGTGACAAGGTTGATATGTCAAACAAAAAATTATTTGGAGGAAATAAAATGCTCGAGTGTAATTCAACGAAATAATTTAAAGACTCTTTTCGTTTTCTTCACAGATATTCTCAAGATCTAATCATTTCGCTGACAAATATTAGAAATATGATGCAAATGACATTTTAGTGTTTTGTTTATTATTTGGTTGCTAAGAAAAAGGTAAATAAGGTTCTATCACTTGCAAAATGTTAACTTCCTTTTTATTCGCTGTCAAATCGATAAAATTGTGTTTTGTTTATGGATTACTTTATACAGGATTGGAATTATCCCTATTAATAGTTTATGACTGCACAATTTTTATACACAAAATGTTTTTTGCAATTCTAGCAAATAATATATTCCAATCCTCTATTTTTTCAAAAGTCCACATTGAACCTAAAGTAAATAATAAAAAAGCAAGTCTTCTTGTCTTGTTTCAAGTTCTTGGATACCTACTGCTGAAAAAAATTTATACGTTTAAGCAAAGATTAATTACATTAATATTTGGTGTACAAAGATTTTATCAACTTATCAGCATATCATATCATATATCGTCGTCAATATCATGAAACGACGTAACTCAGTTTTGTTAATTTTGCAGGAGAGCGATTTAAAGATTTTCGTAGATTGTAAATAAGCATTAATATAAAAATAATGAAGTATGCCTTTAGCTTTTTTCGTTATTGAGGGATGCATGTATTTACTTTCTGACAGTATGAACATTTTTACATAACATTTTTCATTAAAATTTCAATAATTTAAGCCATAATTGAGATACGCCTTTTTCTGAAATTTTTCTGTATAATGAAAACTATGAGGAATTTGACATACGACGCTTCGTGGAATTGTAAAACTCTCCATTTTATGCATATGACTGACTTATCACAATTTTCGATTTTTTTGAGTTACGTCGTTTCGTGTTATTGACGACGATATGAGGTAGTACATATGTAAATGTAAATAATAATAAGGAAGGAAAAATAATCTCAACATCCAGTCAAGAAGTTTTCATTACGTAAATAATAATAATTTAAAAATGATTGCAATGATTGTAATCAAAAATAAATGCTACTAAACATAGGAAAAACCTCGAGTAAAACTAATAAATTCAAAAAATTTCATTAACATAATAATTGTACCACAAATATTTATCTTTTATTTAATATTTTATATAGGTGTTCCACAACTTAGGACAAAAAATAAAGGGTATATACTGTACGACGTGCTGATCATGAAACAAAAAGAATTTTTTTAAATTCGCAAAAAAATGCATCGTATTTCAAGCAAACATTTTTTTGCCACTGGTCGGTAGTTATTTTTAATAATTTTTTCAAATCTTCTACAATGAAAGTAATTGTTTACATAATACTAATAAATGTCAAATTATCAAATATACCATCAAAACAGTGATACCTACTTAAAATCTACACACGTCAAGTAAACAACCCTTAACTTCGCGAATTTAATAAAAATTCTTTTTGTTTCATGACCAGCACGTCGTACAGTATATACCTTTTAATTTTGTGTCCTAAATTGTGGACCACCCTATATAGTTGTAATAAAACACAATTGGTTAATATGCATTTAATGTTTAAATGTATTATGAACGACGCCATCTTGAAATTAATTCTGTCACATAATAATAATTGTATTGTTATGTTTCAACTATTAAAATAGCACCTTTACGTTTCATTCAATGCCTTCATATTGTGTCATATAATTATAACAAAACACAATTCATTATTAATAACAATATAATGTTCAAACGACGCATTTTGAAATTAATTCTCCACATTGTAACTATTAAATGGTATATATTATTATTCCACGTTCTAATGCTCGTGATGTCTCATTTTGTGTGGGCTTATTTCTCCTAAACTTCTTTTCGACATCCGATCACGATAACCCTAAACGATCAGCTGATTGGTCCATTACCCGTCAAAAGTGACGTATCACCCTTGGCGATGCGACATTACTTCAAAAGGCTCACGACGCGACGTCTAAAACCTTCGATCAAAAAATATTTTCCCTGATGTTCAGAAACTGTGAACTGTAAGTTTAAGTTACAAGATGACTGCTAAGATTTTGATGTCACTTGGGCGTTTTTGTAAAACGTAATAATTGAGTTAAGAGGAAGGAGGTTTATATTTGACAAGGGAGAATTGTTTCTTGAGAAATTACTCCAGTCAAAACGCGTGGGGGGGGGGGGGGTCTGATATCGACAACTGGTTTGAGAAAAGGTCTACTATAGGTTTTTTGGGTCGCTGAACTCGAATCCGGGGTCCAAAGTGGCTGGAAAATAGGGGAACACCCTTAAATCAGCAAAAACTACCCCTTTTTAGGGATTTTTCCGCATTATTTTTGAAGTGGAACTATAATTACCAAAGAAATGCCATTTTTTAAGAGTGATTGATAAAATATCGAGGTTACTTCATTATGTACCAAATTTGGGGTATTAGGGCTTATTATAACTTATAAGGGGTGAAAACTACCCCCAGAATTAGAAAAATCGATAAAAACAAGATTTAAGCTTATTTTTTAACTTTATTGGTAAATTAAGTATATAAAAATACTTAATATCATTTTTACCCAGACACCATTTATTAACCACCCCCAGGGGGTGAAAAACACCCTCAAAATAATAAAAAGCCAAAAAACATGTTACAGTTTACTTTTTTTGAATTAACTGTTAAAAACCACTTTACCCTAGCTTTTTATTGAAAAACACCCCCAAATAAATTTTATAACAGTCATGTACTATGGTAAAGTGTTTTCCAACATTTAATTTAAAAAAAAGTAAATTATAACATGTATTTTATTTTTTTATTATTTTGGGGGTGGGTTTCACCCCCTGGGGGTGGTTAATAAATGTTGTCGTGATAAAAATGATATTAAGTATTTTGTTATACTTAATTTACCAATAAAGTTAAAAAAATAAGCCTAAATCTTGTTTTTATCGTTTTTTCTAATTTTGGGGGTAGTTTTCACCCCAAATTTTGTACATAATGAAGTAAACTTGATATTTTATCAATCAATCTTAAAAAATGGCATTTCTTTGGTAATTATAGTTCCACTTCAAAAATAATGCGAAAAAACCCCTAAAAAGAGGTAGTTTTTGTTGATTTAAGGGTGTTCCCCTATTTTCCAGCCACTTTGGACCCCGGATTCGGATTCAGCGACCCAAAAAACCTATAGTACACCTTTTCTCAAACTGATTGTCGATATCAGACTAGTTAGCGCGTTATTTTGACTGGAGTAAATATGGTTCACGAGGTGACTAGGTTAACTTGGAAGATTTTTAAAATAAAATAGTAACAATTTTCGATGCATCTATCGTTTTATAGCGCTGTGTGCCTCACAATATCTTGTTGTCACGAGTACCCGTGAGTTGACGGCTGGTAACCGCACACACAGTAAAATATTGATGACTCACAGTATGTGAATTTTAGCATTGAATTAAAAAATTACTTTCTTTGCAAAATTAATTACGCTATTCATCAATAAACTATTTAAAAATTCGTAGAAATTCTGCCAAAAAAACTACAAATATGAAACAAGCCTTACATACTGTGAGTAAACATAAATTCATGTTTTACTAAGCGCAGTTCAAAATTTGAACCAGAGTTGTCAGAACCCAGTCGATCACGTTACGCACTGAGCTATGTTTATAATGTTCATACTTCTGAAAATATTTAAAGTATCATCCTGGAGTATTAGAAATATGATTGCCTGTACAAGACGAAACGAGATTCTTGAACGTACACGAGCTGTGTCTATGTAGTAGTGAACAATTCCTCAATAAACTATTTAAAAATTCGTAGAAATTCTGCCAAAACAGCTACAAATATGAAGCTACGGTTATTTACTAACAAAACTACGAGGAATCAAATGGTGCAATCAGATTTTCGATATTAATTTTATTTCAGCCTGTACATCACTTAGATAAACTATAAATCGATTTTTACCTTGTATTAAACATCGCAGGGCCTTGAAATTTCATCCAGGATTCAATGAGGTCCTTAGACACACACTACACATAGTTTTGTAAATGTATATCGCGAAATAACTACAGATTTTAGTAAATAAAGCACTACGAAATCACCACGCGTTTTTGTTACATCACGAATGTTCTTACTGGTTTGTTTTGCACATTCTTCATAGAGATGGCGCCAGATTCGATTCATATTTGAATATTTAAATGTTTTAAATGATATTCTGGTAAATTTATGTTTCTTATTTATTTAGATAATGTAAATTTGGAAACTAAATAATTAATGAATTAAAAGAACATGCTTTATTAGTGCTTTGTATTTCGGGTGCAAATATTTCAGGATTTGTTAAAATTATTGGTTGAATATTTCATTTTAACAAGATACTAAAATAAGTTGTCTGAAATTTTAACATATTTAAGATAAGTTATTACTATTATAGGGCCCGTACACCTAGCTTCGCCACTGACTAGAATCGTTGAAATAATAATCATAATAAAAAGTGAAAATTCTATTCCTCTTGTGAATTTCAAAATAGTTCTGATTTAAATGAGAAAATCTTTATTTTTCTAATGAAACTAAAATTTAATTACAAACTTTATAGAGTAATCTATGTAGAATGTGTAATGTGCTAGGAACATAGAATAAATTAGGGGTATAAAGAGTGAAGTAAGGGAGGTAATTCCCCCCGGTGGGAGGTATTAAACACTTCTAGAACTTCCTAACTCCGCCTTGCACTTTTTAATTTTCTTTTCATAGTGTTAGAGCTAGTTTTACCAGAAGACTAAATTATCATATAAATCAAGTATTTTTCATACGAGGTTTAGTTAGTAATACAGCGGAAAATATATGGAAATTGGTTGGGGAAATTTTTAGTTGGGTTAATATTCAACACAGGTTTATTACACTAAAATGAAATATAAAAATGTGCGACATTTCACAGGTTCTTAAAATTTTAGTGCGATGCAATGTTTTATGAATATTATTAAAAATAATTGAAATCTGAAAATATTATTTTAGACACGTTACAAAATATTAATTAATACGATTTTTAAAATTGAATTTTAGTCAATTTAAAAATTATAATTATTGTTACTTAATTTATCTACGACTACTATGAAAAGTTTATATTTATGCTTTCAATTGTCAACGTAAAGTTGATTGTTACTGAGGACCAAGCAAAAAAACATTTTATTGCGCGTCTCCTATGACAACGCTCAATAAAGTACTTTTTGATTTCATAAAATAAAAGAAAATGACAGAATCAAACAAATTTTTTATTTATTTATTTCGATATTATTGGTATCGTCATGGTTACGAATCGAACATAAATTGATTGAACGCAGATTGAACTAACTGAATGTTATTATTATTATAACAAATAATTTTAGTCGTAGATAAAATTCTGTGTGTATTACGAGCATAAAGTGTCTTTGTTCCTCTTGTACTTTTGCAGCTCTCGCCTTCGGCTCGCGCTGCAATTACCGTGCGCGAGTAACAAAGAGTCACTTTATGCTCTTAATACACAAATAACTATTAAATACTAACAGTAACAATAAAATAAAAGGCTGAAGTTTATGTCTATATTTTATAAACTTCAAAAGAAGATGTGTGATCATCACAAAAAAATAAAATATAAAAATCGTATCAATCAATCTCTGTCCCCTACCAATATTATTTATTACTGCTCTATATCTCTGGTACTCTATGACGTCACAATAAACAGAAATCTGCAATGCCGGCAGCACAATTCAATAGCACAAAACCACGACTGAAACAGTGTGTGCTTAATGCCTAATGCCTAATGGATTTCAGTCAAGTGTCAAGTGCTATTGTAATTGCATTTAGAGATTCTAGGGTGGGGTGAACAAATGCAGTACTCAGGGGTAATTGAAAATCAAACGACTACATTGAGCCATCAGCAAGCCCGATAGAAGAGAATTCTCAGTAATTTTATTTGCGGGCATATAAACATTAACTCTTACGATGCGGCATTGTTTTTATTTTCTTTATACCCTTGATATTTGCATAATTCGTATTCGAGATTCTCATTTGCATTTATGATGGCAAATTTTAAAACCAAACAATGGACAGTCGGTGCCAACAAAGGACTCATTTAAGCCTTTACGAGGTAAAGCAAAAAGGAGTAAAAGAATTCCGGAATTTTGGCATGCTAATATTCTACAGTTTATTTTGAAATATTCAAGATAAGTAAGCATATAAAAGCAGAGATTTTTATAGTATAGTTTCTGTCTCATACAGGCTGATTCACAATTTCGTGTATATATTTTAATGACAGTGCTCACTCAATATCATGGAACTGAAAGAATTTTTTCAAAATTTTCGTTTATTAAAATTCATGGTTTTAAGGCGGGAATGTAGCTGTATATAAAGAGGAAAAACAGTGCTCTACGGTTTGTAAAATATTGGATCTAATACTAACGTAAGAACATTTGAATTTTTTACGACAATATTTTTTAATATTCGTTCTACAGTGCGACGCATCGATTTTACCAAATTTTGCTATAGTATTCTTTAAAAAAAATGCCGAATAAAGAGTAAAATACTACTTTTACATGTTTAATTTTAGGGCATTTTAAATACAAAATGTATTAAAATTCATGCGTCGCACTGTAGTTAATATGTTATACAGTATATAAATAATGCGTTTGATGATTTCTTTTGTCTTATAAATCCAATATAATACAAATACGATGCCACTTTTAGAGCGCGTTCGCTATTGCTGCCTTTGTTCGATACACTAAATCTGTATATATCTCCCCTTTTTCTCGACGAAATCGTAGACAGCTACATTCCGGCCTTAAAGCAATAAATTATAAATTCTTCTTTTCCAAGACTCATTGAAGATTCAATTTAGGGGCACTGCAATTCGACAGGAAATGCTCACTAGAAAGGTGAAAACCTTTTCTTTTCCAGGATTCAGAACCCTGGTAGATTGTTTCATGCTTCAAAATAGTGAGAATTACTTGATAAATTGCGGTGCCGCTAAGTCTTGGAAAAGAATTTATAATTTCTTGATTGCTTCAAAACCGTGCAATTATTTTTTTCCGAAGATTTTGAATCTGGAAAGAATCTTCAAAGAATCCTCGCGTGAACAAGACCTAATATAATCCAATAATTTTTGACTGAACTAAAGATTGTATTAAAATTTTAAAATCATAATGTTTAAATATTCATTTGAGATTAAATTTGGACAGCGAATAGACAGGCATTTTAAAACTACTTTTACCAGCTTCTGGTGAGATTATGGCTTTTTCATTCGCAATTTCATTATAAAGTAACTAGACAAAGTTAGAATTTCTCTCACGTTTACATAAAACAATTACCTGCCTCACCGTAACCATATTTCCCTTATTAAAACTTAGTCGCAATTTATAAATAGTTTGCAGCAACTAATGTAGTTAGTGCGAAGTTAGTAACATAAGTCATCGTTTAGTTCATGAAATAGTCGCATGAAACGCGCGTGGTACCACTATCGCAATGGATTCAACAGTTTTGTCATAAATTACACAAAATACTCTAGTTTACAGATTTATACAAATGTAGAACAGGGCTGCTACATGTGTTTATTATCGGGAAATACTGTAATACATCTGTATTTGGAGCTGATGCTAGTTTAGTCGGAATAGAGTTGCACATTGCTCTTTGAATAATAAACTATTATAGCTATAAATTTTACTAAAAACTAACTGGATTATACAGGGTGTTTCTAAACATCTGCACGAAACTCTAATAGGTTATATAATTTGATATTCTGATTAAAACTCACAAAAGTATGGCTAGTGAAAATTTTACCTCTCGCCTCATATTCTATAATGGGTTAAAATTTTCAAGTTTTTGGTGGGTATGCACGTTTCAGGGCCTCTACAATACGAATTTACTATTTTTACGATGATATCTGTGTGTGTGCGTATGGACGTATGAATTATGTGAGGATTTTTTGTCCACGATAACTTAAAAAGTATCAAACCTTTAATAACCAAATTTCATATTTAAGGTTTTAATAAGGATCTTAACACCGGATAAGATTTTGGTAGAAATCCGCAAACCGGAAGTAGTACTTTTTGAAACTGATATAGTTTTCCTTAAATAAATTGGTACATTATTTATTTATGACAATAAAAGAAAATATAATTTTCTATGGGTACAGAAAATTTTAAATACAATTTGCTGAATCTGGTTGTATTTAACAATAAAATAAAGTACAATTTATTAATATTCTACTTTTTTGAAATTTCAGTATCTTGTTGTCCATGATATGAAATTTGTTTCTACACAAAATTTGAATTATTACGACAACAGTGATAGTACAGTTGACATCTTTTGCTTGTATCTTGATTTACATTATCATTTACATATTACATGAATATAAAACTATAAAATGTAAGTAAAACTATTTATTAGAATTAGACGAGAGGTCGTGTGCTGGCCACATCAGATTTTTATTATAGTGGAATCCAACAACTTCGATCGATAATTTAGAGTTTCAATTCGTGCGACGACCTTTGAAAGCGACAACGGAGATATTATTTATGCAATCGGAACTACATTTAAGACGATCAAGTGGTCAGCGTGATTTAATTACAAGATGTTTTACAATTTAACGACTACACACACACTGTCGGCCGAGAGACTTGAACCACGGAACGCCGGGTTCTTACGTCATCGAATGCAGAGAGCTGTGCTTACACCTATGCAGCTACTGCCTGATTATGAGTCATCGATTGGATTATACCATGTGAGCTTTAGGAAACTTTATTTATACAACACTCAGCTCAATGTCTGATAAATGCAGAAAAATTAATTCTCCAACAAACAAACTTAAAAGTGATCCCCAAACATGTTTATTTAAACAGTTTGGTCCTTGTTCGAAACTGCAACCTCTAGAGAAAAATCTCTTGGCAAAGAGAAGTGAAACAAAATAAAATCCAGTCCAAGCAAGTGAACTTTCTATGCAAATATGAGCAGTTGGAATAAACGGTTCTGTGCTCTTTCAAATTAAATAAACCACAAAAATCCAGCGTCTGCATCCACAAGATTTGATTCTTCTGCAGAGAAACTTACTGCGAAAGTTTTGATCTCGAGGTTTTGAATTTAATTTGAAAGCGACACAAATGTAAATGCTTTAAAAGATAAGATATAAAGTTGTGTACGAAGCCGCACTGGAGTATAGTTGCAAGTTCTAAACTAATTTAAAATGCAATTTCGATTTCAAGATGAGAAATACCACATAGGACAATAAGTATAATAATTCATAAGGCAGTAGCTGTGCGGGTTTAAGCACAGCTCTCTGCATGTGATGTCGTACGAACACTTTAAAATTTAAAATTTTAAATGGAAATCCCTATTTTTTTTATTGCAGATTCGGATAAAGCGTTAAAAAGTATGTGAATGGGGTTAAAGGTCGACGGCATTAGATGTGGGTGCATGTCACTGCGCCAAATTGCCACTGTGCCAAATACCCGCTGTGTCCAATTGCCGCAATGTCAAATTGCCACTGTGCCAAAACGCATCCACTAAATATCAAATGTTTTTATAATAAATAAAAAATTTCTCAATTTTCTCTCGGTCATCATTTGGTGTTTTTTCGTAATGAATACCCAAAAAAGATACTGCATCTTATGGAGAAATGTTTGTAGAATTTAATGCAAGAAACCGGAAGTCGATAACTTTATGCGTTTAGAAGTTACAGCTCATTAAACACAATAAACAAAAAATATTTGATTACTTCTGTCGAAAAAAAATTGATATTTTGGCTTAATGAACGCCCTAAAAAGTTTTTAAAATAACGTATTTTATAGAGAAATGTTCGTGAAATTTAATAAAAGGAACCGGAAGACAATATTTTGATTCATTCAGAAGTTACAGTTAATTAAACACAAAAATAACGAAAAAAGTTAAAATTTCTCAACTTTCATTTTTTTGAAAAAATTGCTAATTTTAGAAGTGTCATATCTCGGAAAGTAAAGTAAAGAACGTACAAAGCTGCGGTTGGACTTAAATTATTGCAAATTTAATCAGCTTTCATTGTATAGAGTGGTCATGACGGTAGGACGCATAGCTTCCGAGATAAAAGCAAAAAACCGAAAAATGAGACTTTCAAACCCTCCGCCACACCTCGGCTTAAGGGCTACGGGCGGGGACTTTTGATATGTTCACCTCCTAACTAGTCCAAACAAAGTTACGAAGTCAAAAATTGTGTTCCAAGCATTTCCCTCTATACCTTTTTTTGAACATTCGTTGCCTGGACTAAACCAAATTCTGAAAATTGACAAAATTTACATTTTTGCGTATATCTAGTCACCTATGCATTTTTGAGGGAAAACAAAAACATTTCTAAAGAGACAACTTTTGTCAAATTTAACCAACTTCGTATCTCTTATCTGGTACTCGAGATCCCCATGCTTAAACAGTTTCATAGGACACCCTATACAATTTTTAGTTTCCAGTTCCTAGTTATCCAAATTAACTCACTTAACTCCAAACTTTGGTTTCCTCCCCTAAAGCCGTTCCTGCTACGCATGCGCATTTTATCCCCGGGTAACTTGATTAAAACTGTGTAAGTTTGTACGATTTGTTTATCCAATTCCAAGCGGCGTTTATTTGACAGAATAACGTACTGCGCCGAAGTCTGTTTAAACAACAAGACTTCCGGTGTAAGCCAGCGTGATATCCGGTCTTAGAGGCGGGAAATTCAAACACATTGGCGCAGTCGGTAGGATATTGTAGCGTTGAGTCTTGCCAAGTGGAGTGGTGCTGTTGTTTGGAAGTGGGTTATGCAAGTTGAATAAGGCGTTATGCTCTTAAAGCGCGCAAAAAGGTTAAGGAATAGTCACAGTAATGGATTAAAAACTGTACAAATATTATGCAATATAGTAGAATATTAAACTATTGTTTTTTATTTTATTAATTTCCTTTCCGTATTTTGATGTTCATATAAAATTTAATGTGGTAAATAATTTCAAGATGGCTGCCGTTGTGTGCATATTAAACTATAGTTCGATTGGTCATAAGTTACAATATGAAAAAGTGCGATAACGGCAACAGAAAATTTAATTTAAATTTGATTTATTTTACTTTATGAAAAATGTTGTATGCATTCATTGTAAAACGAAATAATTTAATAGAATACACAACATTACTTGTTACGAAAAATATACCTCTGTTAAATAAATGTATAAGGTTTTTGTATTTTATGTAGTGGTACAATTATTATATATTACGTTTCCGTAAAGATTCATTTAGTTTGTACACCTAATATATTACCTACCTACTCATTTCAATTCTCATAAGTATCTTATTATAAATCTTTTATTAATTTTGTATTTATTTTTAATACATATTTAAAAATATGTAGTTTAGTTACCTACGTATTAATTAGTTGTATAAATTGATGACGTTCCTAGACTCTGAGAATTAGAACATGTTATAAACAACAATTATAAAATAATTGGTTAGGTACTGCAAAACATAAATTTTAATTTTGCAGTTATTCGACATTTTTTAAAGAATGGTCCATTTAAATAAAAATTACAGTCGTAGGTACTTAGATAACTCGAACCAATGACAAAAAGTAATCAAATCAGAAATCACACAAAAAGTCTAATAATTAATTATTTATTTGAAGGTTTATTTTAATTCAAAATATGTGCGAAGTGGTTCTGTCTACTCAGGTTCAAATCCCGTCTAGTTTAAAAGCAATATAAATACAATATAATCTATACCAATGACTCACTATGATATACAGGTTGGTGGAGGTTAAATGCGAACATAGGGAACATACATGACAATCGAACTTTCATCCCAGGTATCTTGATATATTTTGTAGTAGTGTCACAAAACGAAGTAATGTGAATTTGTGTGGCAAAAAGAGTAATCAATAACAGAAATAATAATAAAATCTAAAAGTGCATGTAAACTTTCTCGTTCTGCGTGTACACATACATTATTATGCAAAGAAAATATTTTAATGAAAATAAAAATTTCAATAATATGACAGGTACTTTGACATTGACAGTACTTATTCCACGTATATCAAGATGCCTAGCATAATAACTCCATTGTTATGTATGTTCCCTATGTTCGCATTTCACCTCCAACAACCTGTATAAATATGTAAAAGTGCAACAAGTTGTGTTCGAGTTATCAAAGTCCAACCTTCCTCTTCTTCCTGTGAAATAAACAACAACAACAACAACAACAGTACGTTACCTCTCCGCTGGCCACCGCCTCCCCGGGTATGAACAGCTCGGGGTAGATGTTGTCCAGGTACCACTTGAACGTCTTGCACTGCAGGTTCTGACGCAGCTGCTTGCGGCCCGTGACGTCACCGAAGTCTCCCTTGTCGTTCCCGATGCGCTGGTAGTAGTACTTGGCGTAGTCGTCCAGCCAGACCTGAACAGAATAAACACGTGGAGGATGAAGAATTTGTTAAGCCCTGTTTACACATGGACACATAGAAGACACAGGCAACAAAAGCAAAATGAAGTCACGCCGACTTGTTGAATGATAGAATTAATAACAGATACACCGGCAATTTTGTTTATTGGGCTTGAGTAGCTAGAAAAAATTCATGAATTTGTTGTTAATTTTATTAAAAATCCAATATTTCGTATCAATTTTGTACTTCATCAGAGATAACTGATGCAAGACGAAAAGCAATGTAGCTTACATGTTTAGCACGTATTGCATGTGCAATTGCAACTTGCTACAAATAGCGGCAATATAGCGTAATGTAATATTAAAATTTCTGGTCCTGGTGTTATTTTTCAACATATTTGTAATTATATCTCTCTTTCTAGCATTGTATCTTGAGGAATCTTCCAATAATAAAATGATTTCCATCAGAATTTTGTACACCATTTATATCAAATTTGTAATGTTCAATAATAATTTTCTACTAGAGTAAAATTCAAATAGCTAGGACCCTGGACTGCGCGAGAAGGCAGAGCTTGTCATGTACTGTCCGTTTTACAAAAGCGGAGCTAGCGAGTATATGCTGCGCTACACTTCACTTAATTTTCAAAGAAAACTAAAATATAACTCAATCACAATCAATTACAAAATTCGCAGGGTTACACGAAGCAAAACACTACGAAAGTCAGCATGAGAATAACAGATATTGAAGCTGATGTTCTGTAGAACAGACAGTAGCGTAGTTTACTCTTGTTTATCATCTATGCTTCTCTCTCTAAGACGAGAATTCGTACTTCGCGCAGGGTTCTAGCTATTTGAATTTTACTCTAGCTTTACGTGATGTTTTTCTGCAGCTACATGTAATAATGTGTCACCAAAAGATTGAACGTGCTCGAGTTGGTACTGCAATAAACATAAACTGCGTTTTAAGAGCTCCATATCAACATTATCATTATCAGAAACATACTGAAAAAAATAAAACATTGGTAATATCGAAAACTGTTGCAAACCACGGGTATGACGCTAGATGATAAAAGTTTACTAAATGAGTAGCAGGCGAGTGTTATAATCGTATTATTTTATAATAATTGTAGATAAGATATTTATACATCAAATGAGATACATGAATGTTTATTCAAGAGAAGAAAGTTTAACCCCCGAGCCCGAAGGGCGAGTGGGATAATTTCTTCGAGTGAATAAACATTCGTATCTCACGTGGTTTATACAATATTTTATTCAATTTTGACGAAATTATTTCAAATATATGAATTATAAATTTATTTTGACATAACCAAAAAAACCAATAAAGTAATCGTCAGTGGCCAGTTATCATTGTTTGTATACATTTTTGACGAAATAATAGTCCAGTCAACGAAAAGGTATAGAGGGAAATGCTTGGAACACAATTTTTGACTTCGTAACTTTGTTTGGACTAGTTAGGAGGTGAACATATCAAAAGTCCCCGCCCGTAGCCCTTAAGCCGAGGTGTGGCGGAGGGTTTGAAAGTCTAATTTTTCGGTTTTTTGCTTATATCTCGGAAGCTATGCGTCCTACCGACATGGCCACTATATACAAAATGAAAGCAATGAATTTGCTACAATTTAAGCCCAACCGCAGCTCTGCAAGTCCTTTAGTTTCGGAGATATGACACTTCTAAAATTAGCAATTTTTTCAAAAAAATGAAAGTTGAGAAATTTTAACTTTTTTCGTTATTTTTGTGTTTAATTAACTGTAACTTCTGAATGAATAAAAATATTGTCTTCCGGTTTCTTTCATTAAATTTCAGGAACATTTCTCTATAAAATACATTATTTTAAAAACTTTTTAGGGCGTTCATTAAGCCAAAATATCAAATTTTTTTCGATAGAAGTATTCAAATATTTTGTGTTTATTGTGTTTAATGAGCTGTAACTTCTGAACGGATAAAGTTATCGACATCCGGTTTCCTGCATTAAATTCTACGAACATTTCTCCATAAGATGCAGTATTTTAAAATCTTTTTTGGGTATTTATTAAGACAAAACACCAAATGTTTTTCCGAGAGAAAATTGAGAAATTTTTTAATTTTTAATATTTATTGTGTTCAACGGATAAAACAATGACCATTTCTCTATAAGATACATTATTCTAAAAAATTTGAGGTGTTCATTGCGTCAAAATATCAAATGTTTTTATAATAAATAAAAAATTTCTCAAGTTTCTCTCGGTCATCATTTGGTGTTTTTTCGTAATGAATACCCAAAAAAGATACTGTATCTTATGAAGAAATGTTCGTAAAATTTAATGCAAGAAACCAGATGTCGATAACTTTATCCGTTCAGAAGTTACAGCTCATTAAACACAATAAACACAAAATATTTGAATACTTCTGTCGAAAAAAATTTGATATTTTGGCTTAATGAACGCCCTAAAAAGTTTTTAAAATAACGAATTTTATAGAGAAATGTTCGTGAAATTTAATGAAAGAAACCGGAAGACAATATTTTTATTCATTCAGAAGTTACAGATAATTAAACACAAAAATAACGAAAAAAGTTAAAATTTCTCAACTTTCATTTTTTTGAAAAAATTGCTAATTTTAGAAGTGTCATATCTCGGAAACTAAAGGACGTACAGAGCTGCGGTTGGGCTTAAATTGTAGCAAATTCATTACTTTCATTTTGTATAGAGTGGTCATGTCGGCAGGACGCATAGCTTCCGAGATATAAGCAAAAAACCGAAAAATGAGACTTTCAAACCCTCCGCCACACCTCGGCTTAAGGGCTACGAGCGGGGACTTTTGATATGAAATTTAATGAAAGAAACCGGAAGACAATATTTTTATTCATTCAGAAGTTACAGATAATTAAACACAAAAATAACGAAAAAAGTTAAAATTTCTCAACTTTCATTTTTTTGAAAAAATTGCTAATTTTAGAAGTGTCATATCTCGGAAACTAAAGGACGTACAGAGCTGCGGTTGGGCTTAAATTGTAGCAAATTCATTGCTTTCATTTTGTATAGAGTGGTCATGTCGGCAGGACGCATAGCTTCCGAGATATAAG
This sequence comes from Agonum fuliginosum, assembly GCA_947534325.1. Lineage (NCBI taxonomy): Eukaryota > Metazoa > Arthropoda > Insecta > Coleoptera > Carabidae > Agonum > Agonum fuliginosum. The sequence continues at coordinate 5,895,829 of OX384036.1, forward strand.
CAAAAAACCGAAAAATGAGACTTTCAAACCCTCCGCCACACCTCGGCTTAAGGGCTACGAGCGGGGACTTTTGATATGTTCACCTCCTAACTAGTCCAAACAAAGTTACGAAGTCAAAAATTGTGTTTCAAGCATTCGTTACCTGGACTAATAATGACAGTCAAAACGTCAGAGTGATTTAAAAATGAAAAATGTGTTGAGTGATTTAATAAAAAATTGAATTCACTTGCGAATAAACAATTGTTTAAAGTTGTTGCGATAGAGTTAATCGCTTCAGGAAATAGATAAAACTTATCAGTATTAGTAATGCATGTTTGAAAAGTGATAATATAGGTAGGAGAAAACATTCAGCGCAGAGAGTGCTACGGTATTTTACTAGTCGCGTGAGATGCAGTGGCGGGGGGTATCTCGTAAAATACTTATAATTCATTTTTTGGTATGTTTGGATATTGAGACAAGTATACTTTAAAATACACATAATACACTAATTTATAATATTAATTTGAATGAATCCTGGATAATTAATCATTTAAATTTTTTTGTAATTCTAATTCATTTTTGCAAAGTTTCGCCAATTATCTTTATTCTCTGCTGGTTGATACTTCATTAATTTTAATCTGGTTGATATACTGTCTCATTCATAAATTACATTATGATCATATGGTAAAACTTCTTTATCATGAACATTGCAATTGAATTCAAATTTATAATTCTCTCTACTACAAAGCAGACAGTTTCCTCATGCACACAGGGATTTTTAATAATTTTCTATAAATAAACATAAATTGAAAATAACATGATTTGGATGTGGCAAATAAGCCCTGGATTTCAACGGACGGTCCGTTGGTAATAGGTTTGATTTAGCGCACTCAATATTGTTACTTCCTTCATGTAAACAGACAAAATGTTGGCCTTGTACCCCCCACCACTAGTTAATTCAGAGAGCACATTCATCATCGGCCACAGCTTTTACATGAACGGAGAAAGACGCACATCGCACAGGCGTGGTGGACGCACAGACGTGCTTGTCAGCTATAAATAAGTTACATATAATATTAACGCAAGTCAAAGTTTGTAAGTGATTGTGAATTACAAAGTGTTATTACGTTTTCTTCATTTTGTCTTATTTTTGAGTACAATAAGGTAACGAATTAAATCAAACATAATTTGTGAATATTTTTAACTCTAGTATAATTTGTTTTGAAGTCTGTGGATCATGGAACCAAGACCTTCAACCTCAGTTATACAAAGTAATACCGTTGGAATCATGGAAGCAGGACCTTCAAACTCTTTTACAGACTGTAAAGTTGGATTGGTAGCAACAGGAGACGTCAACTTCACCGGAGACGTGAATGTTAACACATCATCACCAGCAGTAGACGATTTTCCCTTGCCCAAGCCGATAGAAACATTCCATGGACGTGAAGACGAAATGCGTAAGTTGGACGAGGCGTTCTTTCCTCAACACAACAACATCAGGTACAAAGTAGTGATTTGTGGCCTCGGCGGCTTCGGCAAAAGTGAATTAGCAAAGCAGTACGCAAAGCGCTGTGATAAAAAAGTTCGTGCTGTGTGGGTTGAATCAGAAGACCCAGAAAAACTTAAGGAATCGTTTAAAACATTAAAACCCATCTATGACACACATAAACCATTACTTATAATTTTCGATAATTGTATTTGTCAAAAGAGTATAACAAAATATGAACCAGAAAAAAGTCAGAATCATCGGATATTAATTACATGTCAGTCATCAGACTGGCGAAGTGATGTACCAAAGATTGAATTGCAACCATTGTCTGCCAACCATGCACTTCAAGTATTCAAGTCAGTTTTAGGTGAAGTGAAGTACAAAGATGACCATGAACATTTATATAAAACTCTTGTTGAATCAGTTGGTTACATTCCTTTAGGAATACAAGTGGTTGCGTCCTATGTTGAACAAGAAGATGATGATTATGATTTAACAGAATATGTAAACAAAATTTTTATCAAAAGTTTTATCAACAAAAAAATACCAGATCGTGCTGAAAACAGCTACAAAAAATGTCTCTATGGTGCGATGATAGCATCGGTACATAAAATTAAACCTTTATTAAAGAAAAAAAAGAAAAAAAAGAAAGAAGAAGATGAAGAAGAAGAAGAAAAAGAAGTACTTCAGATACGAGAACTTGCACACGATGTGTTATGTTTCAGCGCGTTCTTGGATCCTGATGTAATATGGTTCAGACATCTTTTAAATTTAGTTATTGAGAAAAATGGGGAATGCAAGGATGATGAATTAAGGAAAGCATTAAAATTGTTATCAAATTTTTCATTTCTGCGGTATGGCGATAAGTATAAATTTTATTTACTACAACATAGGACGACTCAAGAATTTGTGCGCGAGTATATAAGTAAATCTAAATTTCAGTATAAATATTATTATTGGTGTCTACATTGGGTATTAGAACATAATTTGCATAGGTGTTCAATAATTCTAAAACACGCTAAATTCAATATATCAGATGTGCATAATTTTTATAAACACAATATTATTCATAAAAATATCGGCAAATTTCTAAGAGAGCTTATATTAAACGAATGCATCGAATGCATTAAAACAATTTTTGAGAACCCAGATGAACAAACTAAAAATTATATATATGAGTATGACCTAGTACGTGAATGTGCGTACATTAGTAATGTAAACATATTAAAGGTTTTCTTGCCATTCGTTATTCATACAAAAGAATTAAACCTAAATTTTGTTCTATGGTACTTTGCCGCGAGAAAAAATTTAGAAGGAATAAAAATATTTATTGAACAAGGAGTAGATGTGAATGTTTGCAATGTGGCAGGTTACCCACTTTTGTTCACATTTATACGTGGAGATAAATGGTATAAATCAGAATATGACGGGGATTGGGATGATGTATTAAAGACGTTCAACGCAGACATCAGTTTCACAAGCAGCAAGAATCAAACACTATTACACGCCGCTGCAATCGGCAGACAAACTAAATTAGTTGATTTCCTTATTGAAAAAGGTTTGGAAATAAATCAAACCGATTACAGAGGTTGGACACCTTTAGACGCAGTGTATCAACAGATTATTCCAGTCCCAAAATATAACTATCAATATATTCGTGTTTATAAAAAACAAACAGATAATAAAGATCGAACACCTTTAGACGCAGAGTATTCATTTAATCCTAAATATATTGATGGTTATGTACCAATATTAGCAAAATTATTAACATTTGGTGCAACATCAAGCACTGATTTTAAAAAGGAAAGAGGTGATTCATGTGAATTTTTGTTGTTGCACTACGCTTTGGAGCGAAATAACGTGGAACTATTAAAATTGCTGTTGGACAAAGGTGTAAATGTCAATTGTAGAAACAGAAATCAACAAACAGTACTACATAGATGTGTCATCAAGAAAAAATTGAAAGTTGAATTAGTTGATATCCTTATTAAAAAATCTGCTGTGGCCAGTACACGACCTCTCGCCTAATTCTGCTTATTCTACTAATCTCGAGACTAATCTAATAAATAGTTTTACTTACATTTTAATAGTTTTATGTTCATGTAAGATGTAAACGATAATGTAAACCAAGATGCAAGCAAAAGATGTCAACTGTACTGTCACTGTCAGAATAATTTAAATTTTATGTAGAAACAAATTTCATATCATGGACAACAAGATAGAATATTAATTGTACTTTATTTTATTGTTAAATACTACCAGATTCAGCAAATTGTATTTATAATTAACTGTACCCATAGATAATTATATTTTCTTTTATTTTTAATTGCAGAAATTTTCATAAATAAATAATGTACCAATATATTTAAAGAAAACTTAATCAAGCTTCAAAAAGTACTACTTCCGGTTTGCGGATTTCTTCCAAAATGTTATCCGGTGTTAAGATCCTTATTAAAACCTTAAATATGGAATTTTGTTATTAAAGGTTTGATAGTTTTTCAGTTATCGTGGACGAAAAATCGTCAGTCCATACATTCATACAAACACACACACGCACACACACACACACAGACATCATCTTGAAAATAGTAAATTCATATTGTAGAGACCATGAAACGTGCTTATCCACCAAAAACTCATACTCGAAAATTTTGACCCATTACAATACCTCTCTTATAGAATATGAGGCGAGAGGTAAAAAGGTTTGCAAATAAATCAAAAGGATAAAAAAGGTTGGACACCTTTAGACACAGTATATGATGAAATTTCACGCTCATGTTCTTCCGAACTTGATGCTTACGGACCAATATTAGAAAAATTGTTGTCACTTGGTGCAACTTCAAACACTAATTTATTAAATGAATGGAGTAATTCATGTGATTTTCTCTTGGAGTACTACGCTAAGAAGCATAATAGCTTGAAAATATTGAAATTGCTGTCGGACAAGCGTGTAAATAGCAAAAATTTAAGTAGAGGAATATTTATATATCGTTTATAAAGTGGGGCACAATACTTATTCTTATATGGAAGCCCCTTAACACAGCAGGAAAAAGTTTTTTGGGGTTTTAAATTTTTATCACAATGCTTTTATTTTTATTTTGTAATCAAAAGTAATTAAATGCATACATGAAACTTAAATTTAATAATATAACAATTCATTAATTTATAAGGGCATTTATCTAGCATAATCCAATGCTTGAGTTAAATCATTTTCAATACATAATATTGATAATTGAACCAAATGTGTTTGAGATAGTGAATTCCTTAAAAAAAATTTAATCCTTTTTAAAAGCCTATTTTCCTAGCGATACGATTGTTGCGATTTAAAATGAGTTACAAAAACAGGAATAGATCTAGAGGCACACTTACTTTTTCTGCTGTTTCGTCGCATTCTATATTTGGTGAGAAACCGACCGATTTGAATTTCTAGATGCAATTATTTAATATAATACACCAGAGGTCTACACATTTTTATTTCATTACTGAAAGATCCCTATGGAAACAATCGTAGAAAGAAAGATATAATTACAATAATTATAAATTGAAAAATTATTTAGATCTAAAAAATAAATTAAAAGAACTATATTGGACATGTTGCAGAGAATATGTACCGAAGATGATATCACACAGCACCAATTAATGTAAACAATAAAAAAATAAAATTAGATTCTTAATCAGTAGTTTTTAATCCTTTATTTTATTTCTTAGCATTTATATGTATTTTGTGTAATTTAAGTAGTATTTTTGTAATTATTTTTAAAAATTAATAAATAATTTGTGTAGATATTTATCCTTATTGACTCAAGTAGTTGATAGTGGATAGAAATTTGTTATATTTATTTGTTTTACATGTTATTAATACCTGTTAATAAAATATGAAACACTTTCCTTATAATTTATTTATCAAGAAAAATATCAGAGCAAATTCAAACTTCTAATATTATTTATAAATAATTTGAACACATTTTATTTCTAAATAAGTTTAATTAATTAATACCTGTGTTGACTCTTGAACGGTGGAAGTCTGATCATTGTATTTTAAGATAAACAAAGCGAAAAAGGTAAGTTTCATTTTATATCTTTAACAGTATTTATGTTTATTGTTTTATTAAGTTTAAATTTTAATTTACTACAGATTAATTTATTCATTTTACAGAATACAGATTAAAATTTGTACACATATAAATATAAAAATCTGACGTGGACACCACATGACTTCCTTGTACGACTATTAAACTGTTCATACTTTTCTTAATAACTAAAATGTAGAATAATATAAAAAATCTGATCTAATGTATAAGTACTGCTACTATACTCACACATATATTTTAGTCATTTTATTTAAACTCCAGAAGAAGATATAAAGCATATTTTACTATTGTCACTGTCATGTCATAATCATTTAAATTTTATGTAGTAACAAATGTTAATCGATCATGGACTACAAGATACCGAAATACTAAATTATAAATATATACTTTAATTATTCTTGAATGATACCAGATACAAAAATATTTATAAAATACTGATTGTAGGTAATAATCACATAATCTTTCATTTAAAATAAAAAAATTTGTCTTAAATTAAATATTTATCGAAATATTTGAAAAAAGTACTATTTCCGGTTTATAGATTGAAACCAAAAATAGGAGATGCACAACTAGATGCTATATAACAGTCCTAAATACAAAATTTCAACTTTCTACGTCTAACCGTATTTGAGTTATGCGACATACATACGTACGTCCGTCCGTACGTACAGATGACACGACGAAACTAGTCATAATGGATTCAGAAAAGGTCAAAACGGATATTTCCGTAAAAATCTGAGAACCGAAATTTTTCGCGAAAACAATACTTGCTTTTACTCCGTACAAGGAAGTAAAAATGTTTGCTGGTGGTAATCCATCTCTAATCTCGACTAATCAGTTTCAAAGATATCGTCACCCTATCTACCCAACGCTTTTTTAAACTGAAATGAGTTATAGTTGTTGCTATGAAGTTAATCGCAGACTTTAAAAATAGATAAAATTTATCAGTATTAGTATATCACATTTTTTTGATAACTGATAACTTGTCAGCTATAAATTAGTTACCTATTGTAACGCAAGTTATAAAGTTTGTAAGTGTTGCAAGTGATTGTAAATAGTAAACTGTTATTAAGTTTTCTTCATTTTGTCTATTTTTGAGTACAATAAGGTAACGAATTAAATCAAACATAATTTGTGAATATTGCTAACTTTAGTATAATTTGTTTTGAAGTCTGTGGATCATGGAAGCAGGACCTTCAACCTCAGTTACAGACAGTGTTGTTGGAGTGGTAGCAACAGGAGACGTCAACATCACCGGAGACGTGAATGTTAACACATTATCACCAGCAGTAGACGAGTTTCCCTTGCCCAAGCCGATAGAAACATTCCATGGACGTAAAGACGAAATGCGTGAGTTGGACGAGGCGTTCTTTCCTCAACACAACAACATCAGGTACAAAGCAGTGATTTGTGGCCTCGGCGGCTTCGGCAAAACAGAATTGTCGAGGCAGTACGCAAAGCGCTGTGTCGATAATAAAAAAGTTCAACAAGTTGTGTGGGTTGAATCAGAAGACCCAGAAAAACTAAAGGAATCGTTTAAAAAACTAAAACCCATGTATGCCACACATAAACCATTACTTATAATTTTTGATAATTGTGTTAATCAAAATAGTATAACAGAGTATGAACCTGAAAAAAATCAGTATCATCGAATATTAATTACATGTCAGTCATCAGACTGGCGAAGTGAAGTAAAAATTATTAAATTGCAACCATTGTCTACCAACCATGCACTTCAAGTATTCAAGTCAGTTTTAGGTGAAAAGTACAAAGTTGAACATGAACATTTATATAAACCTCTTGCTAAATCAGTTGGTTACATTCCTCTGGGAATACAAGTCAGAGCGGCCTATATTGAACAAGAAGATGATCATTTTGATTTAACAGAATATGTGAAAAATATAGAAAAATCGGAACATAATTTTATCAACGAAAAAATATCAGAGCGTGCTGCTAACAGTTACGAAAAATCTCTCTATGATGCGATGATAGCATCGGTACATAAAATTAAAAATAAGGCCGATCAAAAACCTCAGATACGAGAACTTGCACACGATGTGTTATGTTTCAGCGCGTTTTTGGATCCTGACGAAATATTGACCGACGATCTTTTAGATTTAGTTATCATGAAAAATAAGGAATACAAGGATGATGAATTAAAGAAAGCATTAACATTACTATCAAATTTTTCATTTCTGCGGTACGGGAGATACAAATTTTTGTACTTAGTTCAACATAGGACGACTCAGGCATTTGTGCGCGATTATATAAGAAAATCTAAATTTCAGTATAAATATTATTATTGGTGCCTATATTGGGTAGTAGAGAAATGTAATTGGTATAAGATTTCAGAAATTCTAAAATACGCTGACTTCAATATATCAGATGTGCATGATTTTTATAAAGACAATATAATTCATGAAAATATCGGCAATTTTCTAAGAATGCTTATATTAAACGAATGCATCGAATGCATTGAAAAAATTTTTGAGAAACCAGATGAACAAACTAAAAATTATATAGATAAGTATGATCTAGTACGTGAATGTGCGCACATTAGTAATGTAAACATATTAAAGGTTTTATTGCAACATGTAGATATTCATTCAAAAAAAAGGAAACTAATTTTGGTTCTATTCTACTTTGTCGAGAGAAGAAAATTAGAAGGAATAAAAATATTTATTGAAAAAGGAGTAAATGTGAATGTTTGCGATGCGAAAGGTGATCCACTTTTGTTCGCATTTGTATGTGGTGATATATGGTATAAATCACAATATGATGGGGATTGGGATGATGTATTAAAGACGTTCAACGCAGACATCAGTTTAACAAACAGCAACAATGAAACACTATTACACGCCGCTGTAGCCGGCAAACAAACTAAATTAGTTGATTTCCTTATTGAAAAAGGTTTGCAAATAAATCAAACAGATTACAGAGGTTGGACACCTTTAGACTTAGTGTTTCAGGAGATTCCATACAAAATTAAAGATAATCCCTTTCATATGGTATTTCAATATGGTATTGATGATTATTTACCAATATTAGAAAAATTGTTGACACTTGGTGCAAAATCAAACACTGATTTTAGAAATGTAAGGGGTGATTCAAGTCATTTTATGTTGTTGAACTACGCTTTGAGGCGAAATAACTTAAAACTATTAAAATTGCTGTTGGACAATGGTGTAAAAGTCAACAGTACAAACAGATATCAACAAACAGTACTACATAGATGTGTCATCGAGCAAAATTTGGAAGCAACACAAATAGTCATTGATCACAACGCTGATCGTAATGTGAGAGATCGTAAAGGTAAAATACCAATGTCGTATTTACATATTTCAGTAAGAAAAATATAATTACAATTATAAATACGTTGAAAAATTGTTTCGAACTAAAAAATAAATTAGAAGAAACACCATTCGACATGTTGAAAACAATAGAAGATGATATCATAAATGAATAACGTCCTCATTTTTTAGATTTTTAACCCATTTACGGTCGCTGTTGCGTTGACGCAACACCAATTTTGTAAATTAATTATTTTTTTGTAAAAAATAATTTATAACGCATAAATTTTATAATCATTTTAAATAAAGATCATGTGAGGAGCTTAAAATAAAACTTACTTTAAAATATATTTTTTGTATAATCAAGATAAACAATTTATTTCAAAACTGTAATAATTAAAAATATATATTTATATTTTTCTAAGCAACAAACACATTTAAACAATAAATGTTTTTTTTATTAAAAACTTTATTTCTTACCTAGGTCGTAAAATGGTTAATCAGTAATTTTAAAGATTTATTTTATTTCTTAGCATTTAAATGTAGTTTGAGTAATTTAATTAGTATTGTTGTACCTATTTTTAAAAATTAATAAGTAATTGGTGTAGGTATTTATCCTTATTTGCTTAAGTAGTTGATATAGAGTAGATATTTGTTATCTTTATTTGTATTATATTAAATTAAATACCTGTTAATAAAATATGAAACACTTTTCTCATAGTTTATTTATCAACAAAAAATATCAGAGCAAATTCGAACTTCTGATATTATTTATAAATAATTTGAACAAATAAATAAGTTCAATTACTTGATATCTGTGTAGACTCTTGAACGCCGGAAGTCTTATCATTATTTTTTAAGATAAACCAACTATTCAAGGTAAGTTTCATTTAATATATTAATACAGATAAAATTTATTAAGATTAAAATTTGTACGCAAATAAATTACTAGTTTCATAACTATACAGTTATTATATTATGAAGACAAATTTAACAAATATAAATCTAACAATTTCTTAATAATTTTGTAAAAATGTAGCCTGTTGCAATAGATTTCAGTTGGTGCTTTTTTATTTGAAATAAAACAAAAATCTTTTTATGATACCTACATCATAAAGTATTTGTCATAATTTTTTTTCTGAAGTTGTAAAACAGCCTGTATAATAGGGTACTTAACACCTATGCTGATTTTTTTATATGTTAAACTATTTTTGAATCTAAGTTTGACGTATTTTTTTATTTTGCATAAATTTTATTATTACAGGAGAAAAAAAAAATATTGAAAATTCAGGTATTTTTTCGCGCTCTATGTGACGTCACGTGTGCTTCGCATGTTTGGGTTAAGTTTCGATGTGCCGTCGTAGTGTTAGATGAAGACAGCTATACTTTTTTTTGCTACGTATGTCTGTCGGGCAAAGGAGAAGTTTGTTTTTGTTGTGATAGGGTAGTTTACCATAGTAGCAAATTAGCAATCCAGTCAATTATATTGAAAGGAGACCCCAGTAATAAGTTATTACCATGAAAAAAGTTTTCAAAAAGTTAATAGTTCTTTAAATATTTGAGATTTTACGTATCGTACATCTACGTCACAGTAATGCGTTCTCTCTCGAGCTCTCTCTCTCTCACATCTATCCTATTCTGAATTATTGCAACGTGTATGCCGTCTATCTTTGTTCAACGTAGTGTCTCTCTATCTATGAACTGTCATGTAAAGTAATGTACTTTAAAAATTAATCACAAGAAATTAAATTTATTTATAACGATTTCTGCAAAATAAAGTTACACGTTAGGGACTTTGCTTCGTTAAGTCTTCGATATTAGCCGTAAAATATAAATACAAACCATAGGGACAGACAAACGATATAATTGTCAAAATATTTAACCAATTTGACATTTTATAATACATATTTCGTAGATATCGTGGATCCGTTATCATTCCAATCAATGTCATTAATTGAAGTAACAAAAATTAAATTAAATTCTTTGATAATTCCAATGTACCTTGCCCGAATTTTGTAGTAAAATATGTGCAGTTTAGCGCGCTAGCATAAAATCATAGTTTTTTGCTAAATCTGTAATGAAAATTGATAAGCTTTGCCCGAATACTCCCATTGCAAGATATGTTGAATGACATAGGTCTGCGAATTATATAAGTGGTACTAAAACTCAGGATCAAATTTTTGAAGGCAAATTTATAAATTATATATCTAAATAATATATTTTCACGTGTATTCTTACATACAGTAATAAAGAAACTACCAAATTGTATTTTATATTTTGTAACATTTAAAAACACTTGATTTTATATGAGTACATTTTAATTCCAGCCCCATTGTTTGAGAAGATTTTCAGTTGTAAATCTACGTCACACAAACTTTAAAAATTAATTACAGCTTTATTAAGAACAATTAAGGCTTATCAGTACTCTCAATCGCTTTCAAATAACATGAAGTTTCAATAAAAAATTTTAAAAAAAAATGGTAAACTACCCTATTGTGTTGACAGTGACAATTTTGACATTTTGAAGATATCAAAATAGAACCTCTGCGTGTTTTGTCTTTATTTTGAGATATAAGCGATATAAGTATTAATTTTACAACATATTGTTTGTGCAAAGAGTAGTTTCAGGTAAGAAATAAAATAAACTTTAAAATCGCTGTCACTTTGACATTACAAAATAACCCCCTAACATCTCTCCCAAATAAAACATCAACGCACCTGCGGCTTATGGCTAGCACACGTGACGTCACATTAGAGGGGTTGCTTTGAAGCATGTAAATTTTAAATCAATTTTTATAAACATTGGTAACATAATTGTTGATTTTTTTACATTAATTATCTTCTTATAAGTCAAATATTGTACAAAAATAAAAATTTCTGTAATATAAAAAAATGTTAAGTACCCTATTTGATATACCTAATATTTAAGGATCAAGAAAAATTCAAATCGTGGAAACCTCCACCGAAGTCTTAACAAAGCATGTAATTAAAGCTTGTAGCCAGGGTGGTTTAGTAGTGTGGTTTAGTGTAACTTACCTCAGCCAGGCGGACAGAGTTCCTGCGGAGCACGTTGACGCCGCTGCGCCACTTGTAGGGCGAGCGCTTCCTGAAGATGTGGCCTACGTGCGAGCACGGCACGATCTCCAACGTGCCGCCGCACATCCACGTCTTGAAGGAGAGCTCCAGGTTCTCCCCGCCCCAGATGTCGAACCCGCTGTCGTACGTGCCCAGTCGCTCAAAGAACTCCTACAACACAAGACGAAACATTAGTTTACATATCATTAATTATCACGGTTTTAGATAATTCTTAAGGGTCTCGTCTCCGTAACAAAATATTGCGTGTTTAGAGGTGTAGCAGTTTCTGCTTTACTCATTGCATATTAAAAATTTGAAGGAAAAACAGGTACTAGATTTTTGTGAAAGAATTAATCTAGGATTATGCCCAGTTCGAATTCTGAAAAAATCTTTGAAATCCATATACAAAATTAATGAAAAAGTGTGTTTTCAGCAATTTTTTACATGCTTTTTCTTATTATTAAAAGATTTATTAGAAAATGTAACTCTTCTTCTGTAAATAAATTTATGAAATTTAGCTTTATCTATAAAACTTCGTGAGCATTGTAGAAATTGCTAGACTGCATTTCCGTATTTTTAGCGAGCGGTTCTATGCATTAACATAGGACAAACGCGGTGTTGAGCTACGTGGAGTCGATACCATTAATATTTCTTAGCTCTGTTCATACATGATTTCTTTGAGGATTCTTTCGGGATTTGAATTCTGAGAAAGAATCATGTGAGAATTGCCTGTCAAATAGCGGCGCCGCTAAATTCAATCTTCCATCAGTTTTGAAAATGAAAGTTTTGTACTTATTGATAACTATAAAACAGTGAATTTCTTTTTTAGCATGATTCAGAAGCTGGTCTAGAAAAAATAATGATTTAAGAAGCTCGTCTACCTTCTTATTTTGATTAAAAAATTGTACATGGTTATAAAAATTCCGAAAAATTCAAAAAAAATTATATTTTATGCAAACTTTACACGGTTATATCTCATGATACAAATTAATTTTAAAATTTTGAAAAGGTAAATCTGTAGAGCCATTCTTTCTCTATTAAATGTTTATAAAAACATTATCCTGAAGTTAATAATAATCTGACAGTTTACTCGCAACGAAAACACTTTTACAGTATTTTTCAACTTCAAAATAACATTGCATTGCTAGGATGCGGCAAAGTACGAGTTTCGAGCTGGTTTCAGGCAGCCCTAGTAGTGGGAAAAAGAGTGGAATAGAAAAAAGTAATATCGAGAGTATTCTAGGCATTCGGTAAAAACGTAGACGAAAAAAAAGTAATTGATTTTTTTGAATGTGATGACGATGACGTAGGTACGAACCCGGAGTTCCGTGGTTCAAGTCTCTCGGTCGGCCTTGTGTTAAAGTGCAAAACATCTTGTAATTAAATCAAACTCGACTCGGACGCTTCAAGCAGACCACTTGATCGTCGTAAATGTAGTCCTGGTTGCATAAGAATCTCACCGTTGCCGTTTTAAATTTCAAAGGTCGTCGCACGGTTTGAGATTCTGACATTCTAATTAGGATTACCAACCAACAAAATAAATTTGATGATTCAAATAAGTGGCGCCGCTATTTAACAAGCGATTCTCGAGATTCACATAACAATATGTAAGAATCCTCAAAGAATCCATATAAGAACAGGGCTTTAGAGTTTGTATGACCAGTATGACCTTACGAACCATCATGTATCAGATTTCAGATAATATACGTAAAATGAACATTTAATTTATAAAACTTCGTATTTCTTGTAAATACATAAATGTCAAAACGGTATGGCATGAAGCACGGTGCGCGATGAAAACATGTATGGCATTTTGCTATTTGAAAATCTATTGCTAATTTCACAGTGAAATTTCGAAGTAGCGGTAAAAGTTGTTAAAGATTATTCCTGGTGTAATCGATAAACAAGAAAATAAAAGACAATAAAATTTTTACAACGCGCACCGTGCTTCATGCCATACCGGTGTGACAAGCATAGCAAAAACATCATTTCGCTTTTAAATTGTGCAACAAAATCTTTACGAAAAAAACAGTTATTACAACCGTAGAATTATTGCAACTTATCTAATAAATAAAATAAAACTTTTGGACAATTTCAAATTTACTGTAAAAAGTCTCTTCTGTTGAGTCTCTTCACTAACAACCAGGACCGAATTGATGATTGGTAACCGCACAAACCACAATCTATACCGATGATTCACAGTCAAATTTGGTAAAAGGCGTAATCGATTATGTATATTTTTTGCACAATAAAATTTCTTGTATAATGGTTTTTGATTAAAATTCCTTTACTATTATAGCATATTCAAACATAATAGTTTGTTGATAAGAAATGTCAATACATTTTATACTCAAAATAGAAACTACGGCCAATCGTAACCCGATAGCAGCTATTACAAATTTGCCTCATAAAATGAATTAATTTTCAATAAATGAGTAGGTATAATCTTACCAAATAATGTAGGTAGTAAATCTACTCAAATTTAATATGCCGATAACTCAAACGAAAGATTACGAAACTTTCATTCTTATGATTAATTCCTTTCGTTGAATACGAGTAAAACACCATTTTATTTTAAAAAATCCGATGTGACCAACACATGACCTCTCGCCATACTCTACTATTTTACGAAGTGTGTATGAAGGTACTTCCTCACAAATAGGCCATTGTAGAAGGGAATTCGGGAATTGCAGTTTTTATAATATTATTAAAGTTTATTATGACCTTATAAATAATAAATGCCATTTCATATTTTCCATTTCAGTTTGCCAAAAAGTCAAAAATTCATATGACATTAACACTCAAATATTTTATTTTTTGTTTCTATAGGTAGGCAGATAAATTAAAATTGTAACAAATTTGTAGAATTTTTAACTTCTTGTAATTGGAAAATGGTGCTAGATAGAAACAACCTTTTGAATACATATTGTAGACAGTAATATTTAGTATGCAATGTTATTTAAAAAAATTCCTATTAATTCATAAATTTTGAGGATATTCCAGAAAAATTCTTCAGATCTTCAAGAAACTACCACTTCCGGTTGCACGATCAACACCAAAATCTAATCAGATCTAACCTAGGGTGTCAGAATATTATATACAAAATTTCAAATTTTTTTATTCAGTGGTATTTGAGTTATCCACACACATACACATACATCATCGCGAAATTATCAAAATCGTGTTCTAGGGACCTCAAAACGTGCTTATCCATTGAAAACTCACTATCGAAATTTTAGCATGATTACAATATCTCTCTTACAGATATGAGTGGCGAGAGGTAAAAAGTCAACTTTATTTCCCGACATACCTTCCTATAGTTTTGTTTTCCTTGTTTTATATTAAACGCAGAACCTTTGTAAGAGTAGTAAAGTAGATGTCATATTTCTCTTTAGATTACATTTTTCATTTCAGAAATGCATTCCACGAATAATCTTATTTCTACTCTACTCTTATAATCCACAGATCTCTGCTTCTAGACTAGAAATGTCAACATAATTTCTACAGAATCTAATTTTCATCTACATAGTATGTATGTTTATGTATATTATTATAATATGAGGGGTATATTTCTGAAATAAAATAAAAGTAGAATAGTAGACAGGGGCGGATACGACCACCGGGCAGGGCCGGGCCTTAAAATTGGGCCGAAATAATAATAAATATTATTATTATGCCATTTTGAGTACTTAAAAATAAATTTAAACATTTTCTATATGGGTAATTCCATGTCAAATTTGCCAAAATTTTGGCGACCCCTCCCGATTCGTTCGAAATCTCGTATACTTATTCATTTTCATCTAAAACCAAGGAGAAATAACTTTACTTGTCCATATGTAGTCATTTTCGGTTGATATAACATATTGACATATAAAAGTTCTTGGTACACACTACAGAGCGCTTGCAAAGAAAATTGCGAAAAACTGATACAAATGCTCCGATTAATGCTGATTTTGTTTTTTTTTTCGATAGAATAGATCTTAATCGACTTATACGACTTTGAATTTTCATTTTCAGGTACTCGATGGGATCCAACAAAAATTCAGCAATAATTCATAATTTTATGTATTTGATGGTTATATCTTCTAAATTAGACAAAAACGCTAGAATTGAGTGTGGCGCCTTGTAATTTATACAATATATCTACTTTTCGACACTAAACAAGTTTATTTGATAGGTGTTGATTTTGTACAGATCGTATATAACACATAGATGTGTTGGATCACGTCGAGTACCTATGAAAATACCGTCATCCTGAAAATTTTTGGACGATAAAATTCAATTCTTCCTCTACAATTTCCCCAAATTCAAGCCAAATCTGGGAATATGTACTTGAGAAATGAATTTTGAAAAAAAAAGAGGTGGGTAATTTTGACCTTTGACCTCGTATTTCGCCGTTATTACTCGACAATACGTCTTTAGTGTGCAATTTATAAAGATTAAGATCTATTCTATCAGTTTTTGCAATTTTCTTTGCAAGCGCTCTGTAAAGTGGACCAAGAACTGTTAAAAAATGTCAATATGTTAAATATCAACCGAAAATTACTACATATGGACAAGTAAAGTTAATTCTCCTTGGTTTTAGACGAAAATGAATAAGTATACGAGATTTCGAACGGATCAGGAGAGGTCACCAAAATTTTGGCAAATTTGACATGGAATTACCCATATTTATTCGGTAATAACTAGTAACTGTATGACTCAAGCTAGCTCAACAACAACAATCATCAATTTTAGCTTGACAAAAACCTTTTTATAACGACATCTAATTTAAAATGGATAATAGCGATTAATATTGGTTGGGGCCGGTTTTCTACTATTGTCCCGGGCCGGCATTAAAGCTCGTATCCGCCCCTGATAGTAGACGTACGTACAAACGAATTTTCGAAACGTTTGCAGTATTATTCTGAAAAGATTTAAATTCGCAGTTAATACAATTTTACAACTTTATACAGGGTGTATTATAAGTTCGAAAACATACGAAAAAGGTATGTACTAGGAAGTAATATAAACACATAGACCGGGAGCTCATGACAGGTGATGGTCTCCGATTTCATACAGCATGCCTTTTGGAGGATAGCATATTGGCCTTATGACAACATAGAAAAACGGATATTAAACCCTTGCACGCTTTCCGGTCATATGGAAAATTGCATTTTTATTTTTTATTATTATCAAAATACTATCGTGTGTGGTATCAAATTAAAGCTCTCGGGAAAAGAATTCTAGTAGAAAAATAAAAATTACTATTGTCATCTACAATTCGTGTTTTAAATTTGTATCTGTATATAATACTATTTAGGAAATAAATTATTGTTAATAATTCAGAGTATGAAGTATCTTCTGGTCCATGATCGTTTAACATTTGTTACTACGTAAATTTAAATTTATTATGACAGTGTCAAAATAGTGACATATCGTCTTTTACAGTAAAGGAAAAAAAAATATTTGTAAGTGCTAGTAAGTAAAAACTAAAAAGTGTGGATATAGTATGGCGGGAAGTCTTGTGCTAGCCACATTAGATTTTTTCACATTGTTTAAATTATGTCGAAGTTTGTATGAACTGAAATAGTTTGGGAAAAATGATAAATTTATTTAAATTTTGCTAAATAAAGCATAAAATTAAAGCCTTTACGAAAGTAAGTTATTAAAACTTATAGTCGGGGAAGTACTGTGTTGGCCACAGCAGATTTTTGTTAATCTGTTTCGAATAGGTAAGGCCGTCAAAATTCTACTGACAAATAGCGCTCAAGCAAATTTCTATTTTCTCTTTATTCTGCTCACAAATTTCATATCCACGTATCACAACAAACAAACAAACAAATCTACGGTACGCACTACAAAGATATTACTTCCCCCTTGTTCCGCCCCTGTAGGAAATCCTTTACATCCTATACATATATAAAACAAAGAAACCTCGCATTGTTTGCACCCCATTTCATGCACGCCCATGACGTCGTACGTGACTGGTATTTGCATGAGAATAGCGTGGAAATGTGACGAAAATAACACGGCCCCTTTTTCCATTCTATGCCTGCGCCGCTGGTAATGGCGGATTTGCAAAAGAGTGGAAATCGAAGATAAAATGGGAGATACGAATTTTTTGCTGGTTCTAAATTACATTTTGTAATTCAGATTCGAATCTAGGCTGCTACACATTGCGTATGCCAGCTGGTAACCGCACACACGGTGTTAGTATTAACCAAATGCGGGCAGATTTTTATCCCACACCCTGTATATCGATGACAGTATGTAAGTAAGTACGTTGAGTGTATAGTATTGGACGCACTGATCATGAATCAAAAAGAATTTTGTTGAAATTCGTAAATTAACAATTGCAAAACAATATCATTTTGGATACCACTGGTTGTCACATTTAAATACAAAAAGTTAAACAATAGTTATGCAGTATTTATTAACGTAATTACATTCATATAATAATAATCTTACAAACAGGAAAAAATGAAATTTGTAAGTAGGTACTTACGTCTCATTTGCTTGCACCCATTTTTACCTCTCGCCTCATATTCTATAAGAGAAGTATTCATTGTGATGGGTCTAAATTTTCGAGTGTGAGTCTTTGGCAGATAAGCACGTTTTAGGGTCTCTAGAATACGAATTACACATTTTTGAGATGTTGTCTGTGTGTGTGTGTGCGTTCGTTCATTCGTGCGTTTGTTTGAATGATACAATATTTTTGGAAACGATAACTCCAAAAATATCGAATATTTCAATACCACATTTTATATCTTAGGTTTAAATAAGATTTTCAATAGACTAATTGTATTTTGGTACAAATTCTGCAGTAACAAATATTCAAAAAATTGACATTAAAAAGAAAAATTCAAAGAACAGTAAAATATTATCACGAAAATGATTATGCTTACAAGAACTGAAGGACGGGGAATACTAAATATGTTGAACGAAGAACTAAGAATCGAAGATTCTTTAGCATATCGAAATTTTCTAAGGCTTCTAGTAAACAGTTTGACATTTCGTACTTACAAGAAATAAGAACCTGTCCTAAATATTTCGTACAAAAACTTAATATAAAGAGACTTTGTACAAAGTCCGTCTGACACGATCCATTATATTTCGTATCAAAATTTAGTATTAAATTTTGTAGAAAACTTTATATCGTGTCAAACGGGTTTAAGACAATTTAAATCTACTTTTTTGAAATTCCAGTATCTTGTGATCCATGATATGAAATTTGTTTCTACACAAAATTTGAATGATTATGACAGTGACAGTATAGTTGACATCCATAGCTTGCATCTTGATTTACATTATCGTTTACATATAACATGAACATAAAACTATTAAAATGTAAGTAAAACTATTGATAAGATTAGTAGAATAAGCAGAATTAGGCGAGAGGTCGTGTGCTGGCCACAGCAGATTTTTTAATTTGCGAATTTCAACAAAGTTCTTTTTGATTCATGATCAGTGCGTCCAATACTATACACCCTTAAATTTTGTTCCACAGGTTGGGTTGCACCCTGTATAAATTCCAATGCTTCTATGTCCCCAAATCTTTAAACCTATATTTAATTCCCTGATTCAATTTTCCATGAAATACAATTTTGCTGCCTGCTAAATTACCTTTTCATAGCAAAATATCTTCTGTTCGCAATACTAAAATATCCACATAATGACAAAGTAACAAAGTCAGTTATCTCGAATCTTCTCTTTTGGTGTAGAAAATTGCGCTCACTTGAGAGAAGGCAGTGCCGGATTAAAAGGGTTTTCACTCCGCACGAATTAATAAAATTAAATTGTCGGAGAAACGAGTCGAGTTGAAGTTCAAGTTCTGAGACGTATTATGCCGCTCTCAATTTAAAAGATGTTAAAATAATTGCCTTCATTACCGACTGAATATTTTATGCATGTGAGACTGCTCAGTCATGCCTAATTACAGTTATTTTTCAATGAAAAACGACTTAATTTGTACCCTTCCATTCTGCACACTCCCATTTCGGACAGACATAATAAACTCTGACAACTCAGATTCGTATACTGCATCCAGCTAGGTCATTTTCAGATTAATTGTACAAAAATCTTCTTATACTCCATTTCAGTTAAGAAAATATTAGATGGAATTGCAAATGAAGCCCGTTTTACACTCACAAATTTTATTAGTTCCAGTGAACTATACAGGGTGTAACCAAACCTGTGTAACAAAATTTAAGGGTGTAAAGTATTGGACACTGATCATGAATCAAAAAGAATTTTGTTGAAGTTCGTAAAATTAATAGTAGTTTGCAAAACAATATCATTTTGGGTACCACTGGTTGTCACATTTAAATACAAAAAAGTTAAACAACAGTTATGCAGTATTTATTGGCGTAATTACATTAATGTAATAATACTTCTATAAACAGGAAAAAATAAAATTTGTAGTAGGTACTTATACAGAATGTCTCATTTGCTTGGACTCATTTATTAATTTGCAAATTTTCACAAAATTCTTTTTATTTCATACTGGGACATAATGTAACATTTTTCGGACGATTTATCGTACTAAAAGTGAAACTTTAAAGTCCTAGGACTTTTAAGTAAAATTTTAAAGTCCTAGAACTTTAAAGTTTCACTTTTAGTACGATAAATCGTCCGAAAAATGTTTTTCATTATTTATAAACAAATTGTTGTCCCTATAGAAATTGTTATTCAGCCTACTTGTATCATATTTCTACGAATTTTTGCTAATTTCTATTAATAAATACTATAATTCAACAACTTTAGTAACCAGTATGAAATAAAATTTTGTATGTTCCTTGAACGAAAAGTGACTTTAAGGTCCTCGCAAGTAATTACGACCTCGGCTCGCGCCTCGGCCGTAAACAACTTGCTAGTACCTTAAAGTTTCACTTTTCCTTCTAGATACATAAATAACTATTAATTAAATAACAGTGCGTCCAATACTCTTATCTTTAATTTCGCGTACTGTATGTGAAATAATCAGTACAGTTCATGCAGCCAGAGTTGGCAGGATCGGTGAGGGAGAGAAAAATGTGCTATGTTCTACACAGAGCTGAGTCAAAGTTCGCCAACTTATTACTCGCCTGAACGCAACTGAGTCAGAGAAAAACCGAGCTGGACGACTTCTTTATACACTATTTCAAGGTAGCTGATAATCTATGTCCGCTCGATTAATATTGTTTACCAATTTAAAACTTCTAAGACCGGCTATCTATTATTTCGCGTACTGTACTATTCCTGTTTCTAAATCTCGTGAATTTCTCCAGCCGTGTAAACATTTTGAAACTCAATTAATGCCAGATGATCAACAAGATTGGAAATTAATTTATTGAGACAGGATAATGAAATTGCCTTGTAAGATCACTAATGACCTTAAATTTAATATTCCCGGGCTCTGCAGAGAAGAGTGTTTCACCAGCCCTCCATCGGATTAAGTTATTAATAATTTTCACCTAAATTTACTTTCCAAATTAAATTCTTATTAGGTTCCTTCGATCGATCGAAACTTTGAATAGGATATTGGAACCTTTGGAGCGTGCTCGTTATTATTCGAATTAGTATTTGTCATAATTTAACTCGGATAATAGCATATTACGTGACTAGCAAGGTAAAACAGTTTTTACTGCTGAAAGCAGTTACTTTGCGTGTATTGTACAACATTTTTTACTTATTACTCATTTGTAAATCAAAATAAAAAAATCTGATGTGGTCAGCACATGACCTCTCGCCTAATTCTGTTTTTCTACTAACCTAATAAATAGTTTTACTTACATATTAATAATATCATGTTCATGTAATATGTAAACCAAGATGCAAGCAAAAGATGTCAATTGTACTGTCACTGTCATAATCATTCAAATTTTGTGTAAAAACCAATTTCATATGATTATAGACAACAGATACTGGAATTTCAAAGAAGTAGAATATTAATTGTACTTTATTTTATTGTTAAATACCAACTACCAGATTCAGCAAATTGTATTTAAAATTAACTGTACCTACCTACCCATATTTTCTTTTATTTTGAATTACAAAAATTGTCATAAATAAATAAAGTACCAATATATGTATTTAAGGAAAACTATATCAAGCTTCAAAAAGTACTACTTCCGGTTTACGGATTTCTACCAAAACCTTATCCAATGTTAAAATTCTAATTAAAACCTTAAATATGAAATTTGGTTATAAACGGTTTGATACTTTTTATCGTTATCGTGAACGAAAAATCGTCAGTCCGTACGTCCATACACACATGCACACACACAGACATCATCGTGAAAATAGTAAATTCGTACTCTAGAGACACTAAAACGTGCTTATCCACCAAAAACTCATACTCGAAAATTTTACCCATTACAATAGAATATGAGGCGAGAGGTAATTATAACCAAAAACTTTCATATATAATACCACTAGTGGTTCCAAGTTATGTCGACAATTTTTGTTGCTGTATCACGAATGGTTATTACGCTCGATTGAAAATTGCACGAGTGCGTAGCACGAGTGCTATTTTCTTAAGCGTAATAATCATGAGTGATGCAGCCACAAAAATTGTCTACATAACTTGGAACACGAATGGTATTCGGAGGACAATTCACCGAATAAAAATGTATTCTTTCTTTATGAAAATGACTTATAAATAGCTTCACTTCCATTACAACAGTTATAACAATAGGATTTTGATTAATAATGATATATTCAATTGTTTAAAATTGTCGATTGGATCACTAGTGAAAATTGTCGAAAAATTATGTCGCTGCGAGCACAAGTGATAAATTGTCGAAAAAATTCGTTTCAATTGGTGGAAAATTTATAAATCCTCAAAATTGATTGGTCCATTTTTGACAGATGACACATGAGTTGAATTGTCATTAAAACACAACTGTTTTGTCAAAAATACTTTATCTACGAGACGTTCATCAATATTAAATAATTACATCATTTCTTAAAGAAAGAAATAAAAAGATATGACATTGTGTTTGATAATATGCCTACATACCTAGGCTTTTTACAAAATGCCGGACTTTACAACCCGCCTACAGTTGCTGATTACGAATCAAAAATAATTTTTTAGAAACAAAAATAAGTTGGAAGCTTGTCTTAATTTTCTGCCCACCCGGTATACCAAAATTGCAAACCTCTTGCAACTCTCTCTTAAAACATCATCTTACACCCACTAATGCTTCGCGGCGTTTTTCTCCTACTTCAACGTCAATAAAAATACTTTTCCATCAGAGTTCGACGTAAAATCTTCTGCTCTTCCCAGTCACTCGGCGTGTAGGATTTGTTGTTGACAGTGCGTTTTAAACTTGCAGACATTCTGCAAACACTTCTCACAGAGTGGAACCGAGTAGAGTGGAGCTGAGGATCTTAAGAAACGACGGAACGCGCGCGATATGTCGAAGAGGAATTCAAGTTGGGGAGATATGTCTAAATACGAGCAGAAACGGAAATACCATAGGGGGGGGGGGGGGGGTGTTGTTGATATTAAGCGGTCCGTCTCGATTTAACTTTTTTGCTATTTCACTCTTTTCCTCACTATTACGGATGCCTGAAACCAGCCCGAAACTTGTGCTTTGCCGCATTCTAGCTATGCAATGTCATTTTGAAGAAAAATACTGTAATAGTATATTATATATTGAGGGACTAAAGTGCATGATTTAATCCTGAGGGTGAAGTTTATTTCACGAGCCGAAGGTGAGGGAAATAATCACCTGAGGGATTAAAGGTACTTTAGTCCTGTGGTACATACGCTATTTTTTGCACTTCATCCTCAAACGAATGCAAAATAGTTTAAAAGAATTCACATTTTGTAATTTTGACAGTAAATTTTATGACAAATATTTATATTGTTACCATAGATACTCTGTAACAAATAGCACGTATTTACTTGACAACGGGATTAATTAATTCAATTCCTTGACAACGGGATTAAAATAATCCCTTGGGATCAAATTTAGAACCTTAGTCCCTAAAAATTAAGACTAAAGAAGAGTTTTAGTCCCGGAAGTGCAAAAAAGTTTTTTCGATGCGAGTAAACTGTCAGATTATTATTGACTTCAGGATAATGTTTTTATAAACATTTAAAAGAGAAAGAATGGATCTACAGATTTGCCTGTTTAAGATTTTAAAAATTATTTTTTATCATAAGATATAACGTGCAAATTGGAATTTTTTTGATTTTTTCGGAATGTTTATAATCATGTACGTACGATTTTTTAATCAAAATTTTTAAAAGGCATATCTTTAGATTCATTCATTCTCTATTAAATCCTTGTTGAAATAAAAAATTTCCATTCTTGTACTGGCCACAAAATACTCGCTACGTTAGTACATTTTATGCTGGATTTTAGGAGGTAGACGAGCCTCTTAAGCGATCCTCTATCCATGGCAGAAAACAGTCCAAAAACTATTCTATAGCGTTTATTGTTTTGTTAAACATAAAAATAACAAATAATTTATATTTGAGGGGGAAAAATAATTTTAGCACTAATATTTGTAAAAAAACTGCGATATTTGTAAAAAGAGGGTTGTCGCGCGCCACTGTACAGGTTTTATTTATAAGTGAATTAACTTCAAATTGTAATATGTTGTGAACAAAGCTTGGATCTGCGAAATAACCGATCGAATTTTATAAAAATAAAATAGAAGATATTTGTGTTCAAAAAATAACAAAATTCTCTAAATTTCGATTTAAAGCACAATTTTAAAATTCTGCATCTTGCATTTTGTAAATTTTTATCTTCAACAATATCTTTAGATTATTATATTTAACTAGAGAATCGTCTTAAATTACTTTTTACAGTAAAGTAATAATGAATCCAGCCAGCGGTACTTAAAATGGACCCTTTATTCGTATTTATTGTCGTAGTAAAGTTATTCAAGTCAGTGTTATTATAAGTAAACTTTAGTTGAACAATGCGCTATTATAATTTTTTCATTCTTTTCTAATGATTAAAGATTCGGCACGCCTCATCAGCGTCTTATGGATCTTCGACTTCCGCATAATGAATGTATGAAATGTCAGACTGGCCTGGTGGAGAGAAAGGTCATTACGGTACAAAAACAATGGCAATTTCACGCAGAATTGAGTAATCAACGTTTTATTTTATTTTTTATTGACTCCTGAAATACTCAAATCATATTGAATGCAGGTTTTGCGGGCGACCTTAATTAGAAATGTTTTTATACACGCTGTTTCAATTGTGATGGAGAATTTTTAATTACTGCAATATTTTTGAAACAAAAAGATGATTAGAAAAGCTTTTACGGAGAACATTATATTTCTATTTAATTTCAGGCAGGTAGCTGCGGTTCTGACAATTCAGGTTTGACACACATTAAATACATGCATATTTATCGCGCCTTTTACTCGTGTTTGTTGGTGGAGAGTATACTACAAGAGAAATTTTTGTGCGGTTAAACTGAAATGTCAATCTAGTAGCAGTAGCAGTAGCTGCGCGGGTTTAGGCACAGCTCTCTGCATGTGATGACGTATGAACCCGGAGTTTCGCGGTTCAAGTCTCCCGGCCGGCAGTGTGTGTTTGTCATTTCAAGCTGACCACTTCAGCGTGTTAAATGAAGTCCTGGTTGCATAAATAATCTCTCCGTTGCCGCTTTTAAAGCTTGTCGCCACAGATAGATATTATATCGTACGCAGATTGTAAAATTAGGCTTTATATGAAAGTCTAGGCATGTAGACATATTATAAAGCACAATGTTACATCATACTGGGTTGTTTATTTAGTTCAGTTCAGAGTTTCTACTAAAAGCTCCGAGAAATTGTGGAATAAAATGATATGACAATAAATGCCGAGTCATTTCATAATTAGTCATTATATGTCGGTGGTTGTCGTACGAATTGAGTTTCTGACTGCACCTAGATGAATCACCATCAAAATAAAATAAAAGAAATGGAATATAAAATAGTGTATAAAGTTTTACAAACGTCATTGTAGTCACGAGTTTTTTTAGGAACGAGCGCAGCGAGTGTATAAAAACGAGTATCTAGAGATTATAAACGAGTCACATACTATACATTTTTACGATCATAAATTAAGCTACATAAATATGTAAAATTTAATTTTAAATAATTTGAACAATTAAGTTAAATTATAATTATATTAACCTACAAAATTCTACTTAGGCAAGCAAATTGGAAAAAAAATTACAATGTTTGAAAGAAATCATTAATTTTCCTCAGTGTTTCACAAAAATTAAATGTCAAACATATGAGCCAACTCTTCACCCCGTGCTTAATATGTTCGTTGCTATGTTCAGCCCGTGACTAAAAACGGCCAAAGCCACGGCTTGTCGAGGTGTGTTATGTTATATAGCGCCATGGAAACCAGTTCGTTAAATGATGTTTTAAGAGCATTCTGTACAGGAAGAATATACACGTAAAAATCACACGTAAAAACACGCATACACCTCATCGACACATGGTTGCACATTTTAACAAAAACTAATTTTTATATGGTAGATAAGGGATAAAGCTTCGTTCTATTAGTGCCATTTTTTCTGTTTTGTACCGAAGTTTTAGTTTATAAAATAAAGAAAACTACAAAAATTCACATTTTTTTACCTATAATTTTCTCGAAATCAGAAAGTTTTTTCTAAAAAATAACACTACCCCAACGTAGATTAAACATTAAACTACATGATTCAAGTTTAAAATATCATGTTCTGCGAAATATAAAGAAAAATCTGTAGGTTCTTCTAAACGCCTGCAAGCGGTTGAAAGTAAGTAATTTCGACCGTTGAACGTGCTGAAAAAAAAATTTGCACTAATAGAACGAAGTTTTATCCCTTATCTACAATATAATAATTTGTTTTTGTTAAAATGTGCAACCATGTGTCGATGAGGTGTATGAGTGTAAAATTCTTTAACGTGTACATTCTTTCGGTACAGAATGCTCTTAATACCAAGAATAGAAAAATATATTTTAAAAAAATCTAAATTATGTCCAGTTACTGTACACTTGATCTTTTATTTTTCTGAGATTTCCAGCAATGAAATCAATTTAAGATCCACTTTAAACAGAAAAAAACAGACTCCTCCGTTTCAATAATAATTTCCTTTGGATCTTGAGAATTACACCGTTCTGTACAATATCCACGATTCCGACATCGCTAATGAGATGAACTTCCTGTTATTTATTTTTTCTTTGTCTTCGAATCGTATCAAGTTCCAGCGTCGGAATTCAAAGACTCGTCCGTCGCCCCATTCGTCGTCTTGGCAGTTTTTACCGACGCTGCGATTTTAAAATTGCATTTAGAGTTTGAAAGGAAAGAAAAGTTGTAGACGCGGGCGTAGAACTTAGTTGATTAAATCTAACCCTCACTAATAACCATGTCTCTCATTAAAATATCAAAATGCCCATCTTTTATTCATACGAGAAAAGTTAGACATATGTCCAGTGCTTTGAAGATGAAACTTTGGGGTTAGTTTGCAGTCCAGAAGAAAATGCTTTGAATACAAATAGAATTGTTTCATCTGACGCCTGGTAACCTCCAGATAAAGTCTTGGATAAATTATCTGTCAAATATAAATATAGGTAGTATCACGAAGTATAATAAGACACTCTGTTGATTTTGTTTGTGATTCCATGTTACACAATTTTACTCCGAAATCAAATTTGGCGGAGAAAGGGTGCCACTAAAGTTAGTGGTGAGTTGTCAGTTAAATTTAAATAAATATTACCTCTAATGTCTCTAGTTGCACATATTTCTTAAAAATTTATCAGAGTGTATTTGAAGAGTACTTATTATGTTTGTAGTTTGTATTAAATTATGTTTGCTGCATGAAATATTTATGAAAGTATTGTGAGAATAAAAGGTTTTTAAAGGATCATGAATTAATAAATACTATGCAATTACGATTTAAATATACATGTACCTATATAAAACAGAGTACTGTTCATCTAAATCAGTAATAAAAAAACTATTTTTTCGTTTACCAGTGACGTTTATAGCCATATAAAAACAAAACAGTAAACATCGAACTGTAATAAACAAAAGCGGTGCAGTTCAAAAGAGGGCAACAATTTGACCTGGTTCATTTCGACCATCAAACATTTACAACTCAAAATGGAAAACTTTACCACCCAATTCGTAGAGTATAAAATAATCTCCATATTACTTTTTTTTCTATTTCACTCTCTTTCTCTTCCCCACTACTACGGCTGCCAGCCCGAAACTCGCACTTTGTCGCATCCTATAGTCCATTTGAGAATGACTGACAGTAATAAATCATTATTTACAAGAGTAGTATTGGATTTTTGCCAGCAATGCGGCAAATAAAACTACCAGAAAAATCAGTTGTAACTACACTAGGATGGTCAAAATAAGCCGCGCGCTTTATACCTGGAACTAAACTTACTTCTCGAACAATAGATAACGCTCTGATAAACCCCGTCGGACTGTGTCATAGACGTAGATAGGAGTGATCTGTTTATACATTTACTAAAAATAAAAGTTTTTAATATTTAAATATAACTTTATCACTCATTATTATTAAAATAAATCTTTTCCCTGAAAAACAACTTAGACCTAAAACGATAGATCTCTACCGAATTTAGTCATTTTGACTATCCCTGTGCAAACAATTATTGACGCGCCACTGGAATGTCTTTGACAGAATGATTTATTACTGCCAGTCTTTCTCAAATATAGTATAGCTATGCAATGTCATTTTAAAGTTGAGAAATACTGTAAACATAGCTCAGTATTCCCATAATAACTTCTGTATTTTTTAAAGAAATTAAGTAAAACAAAAATTATTCGAAAAAGGAAGATTAGCTGCAGGCTTCTTACTTTTAAACTTTATAAAATTTATAATGACTGAAAAAAATCATATCAAATAATGACAAAAACGTTATTTTAAAATATTTTTTACTTTAAATTCCTAGGCCAAAGACAAAAAATAAAAAACTAGAGGCATTAATACATCCTTTGTTAATACACTCATAATATGTAAAAGCATCATAATATTTCAATTATAACTAAAGTAAACGTGGGAGGTATACACCTCTGTAATGCTGTCAAATTTTGGGGTAGACGAACACCTTAAAATAATTTTTTAAATCAAAACTTGACTAGCCAAAATAAAAACAGTAAATAAATATTGAGACAACACTGCAAAAGTGTTAATTTGTATTAAAAATAAACCATTGGGATCCCGTCTTAATATCATGAAAAATATTCGCCTCATTCGTCACTGAGTTCATGTTCAGTTTTGGATTGATTTATCCGGAAGTATTATAAAAAGTTAAATCGAATTTGAAAGTTTGATGGGATTTTTAATGGGCGCGATTCGTCGATTCGCATTTCCGGAGTCGAACACGAGGACAGATGAATGGGAAGCTGGGCTCTGATCTCGAGTTTCTAAACTCTGGAGTTGAGGTCTGGAGAGACAGATCTGATTATAAGTGGATTTATTGTTGGAGAGAAAAATAAAAAAATCTGACGTGGCCACCACAAGACCTCCCGCCATACCTACTTTATTCTTTTTACTTATTACCTATACAAATATATTAATATATAAGTACCTACTATTACTACTGCTACTACTCACAAATTAGTCATTTTATTTACACTGCAGAAGAAGATAATATAAACGATATTTTACTATTGTCAATGTGTCTGTCATGTCATAATCATTTAAATTTTACGTAGTAACAAATGTTACGATCATGGACTACAAGATACCGAAATACTAAATTATAAGTATTATACTTTATTTATTCTTAAATGATATCAGATACAGAAAAATTTATAAAATACCGATTGTAGATAATAATCACATAATCTTTCATTTAAAATAAAAAAATTGTCTTAAATTACTTATTTATTGAAATATTTTTAAAAAGTACTACTTCCGGTTTGTAGATTGAAACCAAAATTATAGGATAGAACTTTGCATTTGTATTACTAAGGAAGAAATAATTACTTCTTTATATGAATTCGTTCAACGGTAACAATTTAAATTTAAATGCACCTGTGACCACACATATACGCTATAAAATATAGGTGAGTCACAACCTCGAAATTGAAATAATTATTTCAAAATTCAACATTTTCGTTTCTAGGTTTTAAACACCTGCCTTATATTCTATAAAGGAAGGTATGTGACGAATCAAAATTTTCGAGAGTGAGTTTTTAGTGAAAAAGTACGTTTTAGGGTCCCTAGAATACGAATTTAACTTTTTCTAAATAATGTCGGTGTGCGCGCGCGCGCGTGTGTGTGTTCGTATGTTACATTTTTGTTGTTGACGATAACTAAAAAAATAACAAACATTTAACAACCAAATTTAATATTTTAATACGAATCTTAAGAGCTCATTAAATTTTAGTACTAATCCACAAACCGGAAGTAGTATTTTGCATTAATATTTCAATAAATAAATAAACTGCCCTTAAATTTACGAATTCTTTTAAAATTATTTTTGTGGCATGATAAGTTAGTTGAGTAGATACTAGTGCCATTAAAACATATGCATGAAGTTGTGAATCATCCTGTATATCTATAACGGTAACTCTTAGTATGCGAGGCTGCTACATCTAACTTGGGAAAATGCGTGAACATTTACATAATGTACAAAATAAATAACATTAAAAATACACCCTGTATTTAATCTAAAAGCTTATACAAAAAAATTTAGAATAAAAAACACCAGAAAACTTAAAACAAAGCTACTGTTTCAATTTCAATTAGCAAAGTGTATTTCTGCTTCAAAACTTTTAGATTTTTTTCGCCAACACTTTTCGCGTTTATCGGCGCAAAAAACTAAAAAACGAGCTATAAAGTAATAATAGAAACTCTCGGATTTCATTTTGGCAACACTGATAATATTGGTTTTATTTTACCGGTTGGGTTCCCGGTTCGCAACTGCTCAGTTATCGGTTTGCCAACCTAGTTCACTCGCTTCATTCATGTTCGATTTCCATTCTGCTCATTTCAAATCAACGTTTTTGTTCCCGAGCTTTTAAAGATATGAGACTGAACCCACGAATGTAAATGTTAAAATAAGATAAGTGTTTTTATTTTTATTATGTTGGAATTTTGAATTTTATTATGGGCAGTGTAATTTTGTTTTAACATAAAAGCGAGATATGAAATACTAATTTTATTCATTTATGCAAAATGGGCTAAATTATGTTATGTAAATTAAATTAAAATAAAATAATTTCGGAAGATTAAAAAATTAAAAACAGTATTATACGAGCAAACATTTTTGTACGACTATTGAAAAATACATTTCATGTTAATATTTATTAAATTACTTTTAAAATTGTTTTTGATTAATTAAATAATATATCTAATTTGTAATAAAACTTATTATGAAATAAATTCATATAATTATTTAAAAAATCAAGTAATACAAAGTACCTACTATTCGTTCAGCTAGAATTGGCCAACTTATTACTCGCCTGAACGCAACTGAGTCAAGAGAAAACCCGAGCTGGACGACTTCTTTATACACTATTTCAAGGTAGCGACGCGGTTTGCTGATAATCTATGTCCGCTTGATTAATATTATTTACCAATTTAAAATTCCTATGTCCGGCCATCACTTATTGGCGAAGATTTTATTGTTTTAAAAGATAAGCATTGATATCTTCTTCAAGAATAGCCAACATCTTGAGCTCTACCCCCTGTGCTTCGCCGCCCAGTACCCCTTTTAGGGGATGAAAATCAAATTTTTCTATTTAACCCGTTTCCATTAAGTTTAAATGAAAAAATCAAAAGACCAATTGATAGAGCGGAAAATTTTCTTTAAGATAGGTCATAAACGATTTTCATGAAAACGCATAGTATTCGAGAAAGTCGTGAAAATATATTTGGACAATTTCCAATTGTTTTAAATACAGTAAAATTTTATCTTATCACACAAAATTAGCTACCATTCATTAACGGATTACAATATCGACTTCCAGATTTCAGAATTCGATTTCTAGAGCATTTTTAATAAGAAACATATATTTTAAAACAATTTGGATCCCCAGTTTAAGCACTGTTAAAAAATTCTTCGATAGAATATTTTAAAATGTTTCTAAATTTTGTGTATTTGCTAAACGGATAGAGATATCGTTTTCCGGTTTTAAAAATCTTTTTTTTAGACATTTTTCTATAAGAAGTAAGTTTTCTTTTTAAAATTTTGGAAGCTGTGGGTTAGACAAAATTTGAAGAATTCCTCCAAGAAAAATGTAGAAATTTTTGTAGGTATTTTTCCTTTTTACTGGGCTAATAACCATGAAAGTATAATTCTATCATGGTTATAAAATAAATTCGAATTATCAGTTTATTTATTTATCCACGGTCATATCATAATTTGACACTTATACACGAATTTCTCTGACGTAAACGTTACTTTATAGACCACGTATTTAGGGAAATTCCCGATAATTTTCCCGAAAAAAAAGTGACACATCACTAATCTTATTACATAAATAACAATTATGTATGTAGACCCAGCGCCGATGAATCGTGGAAAACTAGATGGTGACAAGTTTCGATTTAAGTTGGCAACACTTCTGACGCGCCCCATGTGTCAAACTAAAACCATGGCAATGTAACCCAGGGCCGATGAATCATGGAATACTAGGTTATATTAGCTTTGTTCGATGACATGAACTAGGTTGTTTTAGTGCACACTTTTTTGCACTGAAGCGTTCGATGACGCAAAGGTCCAGTTCTTTCAACGTGTACGATGAGAAAAAAGTGTGAACTTGAACACACTTATTTGTACTGACTCTTGAGGTGGAGTAAGTTAGTGCAGGGTGTCGGAGTGGGGATGTAACGTCAAATTTCAATTATGCGCATAAATAAATAAAGAATAAACTTTACTATCATCTAAATTTTTGAATTGATTTGACTCCTTAAATTTTTCACTTAGGTATTGAAATTATTATTTATTGTAAAATGTCTTATACGAGTATATTCGTTGTCCGTGTATGACGGAACATGTTCAAAATAATTTTTTATGCAATTTCGTTTTTGCTTGTTGTTACATAATAGTTATTTATAAACCAAATGCTGGAAGATTTTTATTTCACATGAGCGTTTTTTTATAATAAAACTATAATCAAATACGTTAAAGTTGTCGTTGTAGTCTGATCATTAAATTTGAGGTTACGATGAGTTTTTTTTTTTAAATATTGGCGGTTTTCGGTAGTCTTGATTTTACTCTGAAATGTCTAGAAAAGCCAATGTTCTTTGCATTTTTCCTGATTGACTACATTGGGAAATTGACATTTCTGATTGTCAATTGCGTGTTTAATATGTCATTTCATAGATGATGAGTACAAAAATACATTAAAATTTCTTCCGTATCTGTATCTGAATCAGATGAAGATACCATGACTGACACTTCCTCTTAAATCAGTAAAAAAAAATTTAAAGACAATTCTTTGTATATTTTCTTTTCCTGACAATTTGTCAAGTACATGTACAAAAAACAACAAAAGTCATGAACAAACCATAGTAACCAATCTAAACTAAAACAAATTATGTCCTAATTTGCACTACTGTGTTTTTTGAGAATCAAAGAACTAGAATACACTATTCTTCACGGTACTTCACTGCACTGTTCTGTACTACACTTCCAATTTTTTTCATCAAACAGACCTTGCCATGGTTTTAGTTTGACACATGCGGCGCGCCAGAAGTGTTGCCAACTTAAATCGAAACTTGTTACCATCTAGTTTTCCACGACTCATCGGCGCTGGGTGTACGTAGTGAATAAACAAACAAATTAAAAACCTCCTACCTTATCGATGCTGAACAGCCCTCCAGCCATGGTAGGGCTCCACACCGGCTCCGCGCTATTCTTGTGCTTCTTCTTCTCCTTCTCAGGCACAGCGTGCCAGTTGAATTGCAGGTTCCAGTCGAAGCCGCCGACGTTCACGCCCCCGGAGTCCCGGAAGTGGTACTCCAGGGTGGTGTCGTCGATCACGTCGATCACCGGGCACACCACCGTGGTCTTGTCCCGCGCGATGCGGTCTAGAAGAGGCTCCAGCCAGCCGGAGGTGCACTCGCAGTGAGAGTCGAGGTAGGTTAGGACTGCGCCTGTTGCGTGACGGGCACCTGAGATAAGAGGAGGTTGTTAAAACATTAAACACCATAAGATCTGTTATTTACGATCATGCAGTGTCTAGACCACGGTCAAAGAAGATTAGGTTATACGACTCCCTATCCGTTTACACTGTTTCTATGCGATCAGGATGAGTACCTTTAGATACATGTCTCTGCTGTATCATTGGAGGTAGTGCGCGTGTAAATAAGTTGTTGATTTGTCAATTCTGACGTTTAGTAATGACCTTTTAAAACATTTATGTTGTTCATTTAAACTCTATATAGACCAGGGGCGGATTGGGACTATCAAACCGGCCCGGTGATTGCACCAGACGCTTATATGGTCAGTCGGCTCTGTATAGAGCTACCTCCAGTGTAGTGATGGGTCTTTCGTTCATTTTTAGTGAGTCAGTTCATTTCGCTCCGCTCAGTAAAGTGAGTCGTTCACACTGAGTCGTTCATTCGAACGACTCTGTAAAAGAGCACTGTGCGTTTCAAATGACACCGTGCTACCGTGCTAGTGTGCTGCTCAGCTGAGCTGCTCTGCACATGCTCACAGCACTGTGCGCTCGCCTTGTGTGCATATGCGATGCGCAGCGATGTGGCATGTGCATTGTGCACATGTGCCAAACTGTATGAACCTGAACCTGAGCATTTTAGTTGTTAGTTGTGTTGCTTATTGTTGTTGTATATGTATATTGACAATGGAAAATAAACAAAATAAAAATTCAGCAAAAGGAGTACTGTCTGGCAACATTTTGAAGAATGTTCAACAAATTTAACAAAACGTTTGTTGTTGTTGTCCAGTCCTACATTGTTCCCACTTTCCATATTGTTGATTATTTTCATTGTTGGCCGTACAACAGAAACGCATGCATTCTTCTCAGAATACACTGCACTCAGTCAAGCCAATAGTGCTCTGAAATATGTTATGTACCGTGCGCTGTCTGTATGTTTCGTTCATTCCACTCGCACTCGTTCGTCTTTCTGCGTTCAGCGAGCGGAGCGGGGAGCGGAGCTAGCACGGTGCTAGTGTGAACTGGTGTGCCGTGCTGAACGAACTAAAGAGTCGTTCGTTCACGGCACACTAAAATGAGTCGTTCATTTTGAACGACTCGTTCATGAACGACCCATCACTACTCCAGTGATACACCAGCGCCGCTCAACGGAGGGTATGGCGGGACCGGCAAAATCTTATTAGTTGATAAACCTAATCTTCTTTGACCGTGGTCTAGACAGTAAGTTCGATGCTTCCGAATGTACATAATTGTGACAGGTGACAACAAGGATTATAAAACCTAGAGAGACGGGAAACAAATCAAGTTATGTCAAAGTGTCGCCGAATACAACCCGCAATACACCATAAGATCCGTTAGAGTAAGTTCGATGCTTCCAAATGTGCAAAATTATGATAAGTGACAACAAGGATTATAAAACCTAGAGAGACAGGAAACAAACCAAATTATGTCAAAGTATCGCCAAATACAACCCGCAATACACCATAAGGTCCACTATTTACGATAATGCGATAAATTGTGACAGGTGTCAACAAGAATTATATAATCAATGTGGTCTCTACCACGAATTATAATATACGATAGAAGTGGACACTAGGGTGGATGAAATGTGACTTTTCTGTTTACGTTTTAGAAAGAGACAAAAAATACGGGCCAGTTCGGACTGTGCATTCTATAGATGCGTTCGGTAAATCTGTTCTATTCACTCGTTTTAATCAGGCACTGTTTTATATTACGTCTCTCCAGTCTCTCTAACTATAAGACAGAGTCGAAAGCGTTTCGAAGTTCGGCAAATGCAGTGTAGTGTCATATTTAAAGATTTAGTAAATTTAAAATACATATTATGGTTTCTATATTATTCTCTTTATATACGTCCATGAATAATTATTTTGTAAATTTAATGACATTAACATTAAAATTATTATCTATCAATCAAAAGTTCGAAGTTCTCTTTTCTTTATTCAATCCACTCCAGCTCTAACATTCCGCTAACCCCACAGCAACACGAATCCATCCAACTCCACATGATTATTTACCAAACGAACTAATAAACAGCGATAACGATAGTAACAAATAGGCACTAAACAAATGAGACAATATGCGATCAAACGAAAACTTGAAGAAAATTCTCTACAATATATAATATAATAATATCCTTAAAATTCAATAAAATTTTATCAATTCTTTTAGTAAATTCGAATCCAGGTCATGAAGCGTTACAATTTGAATGATTTGATTTGAATCTATATCTACTTTCGTCACCATTCCAAATTGGGATACAATTAACTTGATACCAGAAAGCTATAGGTTGTACCATTGCCAAGAGGCAATCAATGGCAATAGGCGATTAATGCTTTAGTTTAAAATGTTCCGAACCAATTTTTTAATCGGTTCAAAGTTCAGGTATGGCTCCGGGTTCACTAAAACATCCACGGATCGTTCAGGTTCCGGTTCGGTCCAAGTCTCAGAAACAATCAATTAGTAGAAGTATTGCACCTACCCAGCAACCTCGCTCGGATCAACCCCTCCCGCTTCTCGGCCCTCACAACCTTGACTTTGCCCAGCTTGGCCACGTACTCGTCCAGCTGCTGCTTGGTGTGCGGCATGTCGGAGAAGTCGTCCACGAGGATCACCTCCTGGATGAGGTGAGCGGGCGAGCGGTCCAGCACCGAGTGCACTGTACGCAGCAGCACCGACCACGCTTCGTTGTGGAAGCAGATGATCACTGACGTGGCGGGGAGAGATGTTAAATACAGGTCGGGCTTCTTACACCTGGAAGAGAGACATTGATGTTAGTTATAATGCAGTATTGTTTATCTACGACTAATGTGTAACATGGACTTAAATGTGTAATGCCTTAAGTAGGGAAAGAAGAGGCATTCTGGTCCAAGCCTCCCGGAGGCTGGTCATAAGATCAATAGAACAGCTTTAAACCAGCTCTAGAACAGCTAAAACCAACTCTAGAACAACTAAAACTAAATATAGAACAGCTAAAACCAGCACTAGAACAACTAAAATCAGCACTGGAACTGGAACGCCTCAAACCAGCTAAAACCAGCTCTAGAACAGCTAAAACTAAATATAGAACAACTAAAACCAGCTCTAGAACAGCTAAAACCAGCTCTAGATCACCATCCTCTGGGAGGCTTGGGCCAGAATGCCTCTTCTTTCCTTTCTGCCTTATATTAATCCCACAGGGAATATGTAATAATCAGTATTCCCTCCTCTGCACCAATCAGATAATTACTTTTACAAAACCCTTCTTGAGTCCAACAGAAGGCCGTTTTTTTGACATAATCTAATCTATGATAACAAAACCCTTCTTGAGTCCAACAGAACTCCGTTTTTTACCTTCCGCTTACCTGTAAAGGAAGGTATTGGAATCATGCAAAAAATCGGGTGGTGAATTTTTAGTGGATGAGCACGAATTAGGGTCCTTACAACTCATTTTTGATAGTTTCACGATGATGTCTGTGTGTATGTGTGTGTGTGGTCAAGGGGTGTTAGTCGCATAACTCAAATACGAATTACCCGAAAATTTTGATATTTGGTATTTAACATTTGTATATAAATTGGAAGAGCTCCTTAGATTTTGGTACAAATATCTTCATTGGAAGTGACATTTTTTGAAGAATGAAAAGGTTAATTGTCAAAATTGTATATAAATTTGGAAAAATATTGTATTTATTTGTAATAAGAATAAGAGGAAAAGTTATTTGCAACTTACGTTATAAAAAAATTGTCTTTATCTGGTAGCATTAAAAAACTGCAGTAAAATTTAAAAAATAAATTTATAAAATAAAACGTTGATATCTTGTAATCCATGATCGGTTGATTTTTGTTTCTGCGTAAAAAATATTGACAGGTGAGACGGGTGACAAGTTGGCATACTAGCGCTATATAAGTCCTAAGTAAGATATTAAATGTAGTAATTAAACGGAGGATGGCTTCAACACAGCAGAGTTTTCCTGAGAATGAATCTTTTTATTCAGGTGATGCAAATTTCTGTGTTTGAATATTTTAGATTTTTATTTGTATATTTTAAATGGGCACCGGATTGTACGTATACATTTCTGTTTAAAGTCTAGATATGGCGGAAGGTTGTGTGATGGCCACGTCAGATTTTTTAAACGTAAACTTATCTATGCTAAACAAACCCTTCTTGAGTCCAACAGAACTCCGTTTTGCGTAGGGGGATGTTGGCAGGGGAATATTTTCTAGGGGAAATTGTCCGAGGGGGAAATTGTCCTAGGGGGATATTGTCCAGGGGGATAATGTCCAGGGGGATAATGTCCAGGGGGATATTGTCCAGGGGGATAATGTCCAGGGGGATATTGTCCAGGGGGATAATGTCCAGGGGGATATTGTCCAGGGAGATAATATCCAGGGGGATATTGTACGGGGGGATATTGTCCGGAGGATATTGTCCGGAGGGATTTTGTCCTGATACCCACTTAAGCTACCCCCACTTTACACGGTTATATCTCATGATACAAATTAATTTTTAAAATTTTAAAAAGACACATCTATAGATCCATTCTTTCTGTATTAAATGTTTATGAAAACATTATCCTGAAGTCAATAATAATCTGACAGTTAACTCGCAACGAAATAGTTATTTAGATACGAACCAAATGCGGGAAGGTGTTTATCCCACATGAGCGGATTTTTGATACACGAGCTAAGTGAGGGTTTCATTTACGCGAATGCTGGGATGGTGTCTTCCCGCAAGACGTTTGTACAATGTTTTTTGTAACGAATAAAACTATAATCAAATACCTACATTCAAGTTGTAGTTGTAGTCTGATCATTAAATTTGAGGTTACAATGTTTTTTTTACTCACTACTACCGACAGATAACGAGCTGTACATAAGTTTTATTTTTAAATATTGGCGGTATTCGGTAGTCTTCACTAATTTTAATTCCAGGAAGTAACACTTTATAAACTAAATGTTATTATTTTGAAGATGATTTTACTCTGAAATGTCTAGAAAAGTCAGTGTTCTTTACATTTTCCTGATTGACTACACTGGGAAATTGACATTTCCGATTGTCAATTGCGTGTTTAATATGTCATTTCCTAGGTGATGAGTACAAAAACCCTTTTACAGCATTTTTCAACTTCAAAATGACATTGCATAGCTATGATACGGTAAAGTACGAGCTTCAGGCTAGTTTCAGACACCCGTAATGCCGTAGTAGTGGGGAAAAGAGTGGAATGGAAAAAAAGTAAAATCGAGAGTATTCTAGGAATTCGGTAAAATCGTAGACGAGCCGCTTAAGTAGGTATGTAATATTTTATAAAATTGTGGAGTAAAACAACACGTTTCTATGTTAATTTTGTGTTAGTTTTTTGAGCTAATAAAATAAAATACCTTCAACAGTCTTAAAACAAAGGTGAAAGATTTCTCTGAAATACCTACAAATTAAAAAATCTTTTTACTAGCTCAAATATTGAGCTTTTGAACAAAGAAAAGTGTAACTTTTCTCTAGTTTGCCACAGTTTACAAATTGTCTTCTCTTATAAGGGAGGCAGTTACATTACAGCAATTTCATATTCGCTTTAAAAATCTTCTAAACAATGAAACTCCAACGAGTAAGTTTGCTGGTCTATTACAGAAAATACAACACTCACTCTACAATGTACGAGGCGAGAAGAAAGTACAATGCGCCACTTGGATATAAAAGTTTTTATTCTTTCACTGCGAGACACGTTTTGTAATAATTGTTTTACAGTTGACGTTGAGAATATCTCAAAAATACATTACTATTCCTCTCTGCTACTAAAAGAAAAATACAACAGCTGAAATTATCTTGCAGTTTCAATGCAGTAGTCACTTTACTCCGTAGTGTACATTGTGAATTGTAAACACAACCAGCATGCCAGAAATTCGAAGATAAATTGAGTTAGTGTTGATCCGTAGTGTTAATGTTGATCCAGAGATAATGTTAACTCCATTTCTAAGGATTATAAATATGCATCTATCACGGGTTTGCAATAATAGGTATACAGGGTGTTTCTAAACCTCTGCGCGTAACTTTAATAGGTTATATAATTAGATACATTGATAACAGAATTTTTACTGCCCCGATCTATGTAATAGAGGAAAGTATTGTAATCGTGATTTTTTGACAGTTCGAGATTTTAGTGAATCTTCCCGTTTTAGACCCTACTGAACCCAAAAAACATAATTTTAAAAAAAATAGGTCTGTCGGTCTGTAGGTCTGTCGGTCTGTAGGTCTGTCGGTCTGTAGGTCTGTCGGTCTGTCTGGATGTTGCATAACTTTAAAACGCGTTGGAATTTTGGACTGAAATTTTATATTTAAGATCTTGAGCCAAAATCTGACTTCAAGTTCGTTAATGAGCTTTATTCAACCAGTGGTACCAACTTTATAAACATAATTTTTTTTATTTTTATCAAAATACTATCGTGTGTGGTATCAAATTAAAGCCCTCGGGAAAAGAATTCTAGTAGAAAAACAAAAATTACATATAAACGATCGGCAATTGTTTTTTTAAAATAAATTATTCAAATTATACCGAGTTTGGTGTCAATTTAAAGCGCTCGGGGACATAAGTTTAGTAAAAATGTAAAAAATGACATTTATGTAATTTTCAATTGTTTTAAAAAAAATTATTCAATTTTTTTTATTCAACCAGTGGTACCAACTTTATAAACATAACTTATTTTATTTTTATTAAAATACTATCGTGTGTGGTATCAAATTAAAGCTTTCGGAAAAAGAATTTTAGTAGAAAAATTAAAATAACATTTAACCGATCGTCAATTGTTTTTTTATAAATTATTCAAATTGTACCGAGTTTGGTGTCAATTTAAAGCGCTCGGGGAGATAAGTTTAGTAAAAATGTAAAAAATGACATTTATGCGATATTAAATTTTTTCTCAAAAAATTATTCAAATTCAAAGTGTATTATTAAAAGTACTCTGGGGGAAAAAATTTAGTCGGAGAATCAATAACAATATTTAAACGATGGTCAGTTGTTTTACCTCCCGCATTATATTCTATAAGGGGAGGTATTGTAAGGAGTTAAAATTTTCGAGTGTGAGTTTTTAGTGAATAAGTACGTTTTACAATCCATAGAATACGAATAAAGTATTTTCGAGATGATGTCTGTGCGCGTTTGTGTGTGTGTTACAATATTTTGTGGACGATAACTCAAAAAATATCAAACATTTAAGAACCAAATTTTACATTTAAGGTTTTAATACAAATCTTAAGAATCCAGTTATTTTTTTTAGCAATCCCCAAACCGGACGTAGTAGGTACCTACTTTGCTAAAATATTTCGATAGATAATTAATTTATCACAAAATTTTCTATTTCAAATGATGAATTATTTTTTTTGTCATCTACAAATCGTATTTAAAATTTTTATCTGTACATGATACTATTTACAAAATAAATTATTGTTAATAATTCAGAATATGAAACATAAAATTGAAGGCGTTACGAAAGAAAGTTATTAAAACTTATAGTCGGGGAAGTACTGTGCTGGCCACAGCAGATTTTTTTTTCATAATTCGCAAAAATAATTCATAAAATTCTATAAGAAAACAGTAACACAAAACTGTTTGATTTAAAAGCCTGCAAACTAAATTGCGAATTTAAAAAAAAATTATTTTAGTTTCGCGATTATAGTCCGGGAGCTAGCGTCAAATTTGACCGGACCATTTCAGCAAAGCTGATTTTTATAATATAATTAGTTCTATAATAACTAATTAAGACTTGCAGTGTTAGCTGGTCCGAAAGCGTGGCTCAAGATTTTAAGAGGAAGTGTAACTTGCAAAAAATAAAATATTTTCAAGTGAAACGAGCAAAGCTAAAATTTTGTATAATGATAATTTACCAATTATATTTAACAAAAAATATGTTAGCTGGACAGGGCAGGTGGATATCCTTGTTAGCTGCCCAGGTGAACAGTGACAGTGAAAGTGTCAAAATAGTGACACATCGTTTATATCTTCTTCTACAGTTTACATTAAATTGAAAACGATGTGTCACTATTTAGACACTGTCACTGTTCACCTGGGCAGCTAACAAGGATATCCACTTGCCCTGTCCAGCTAACATATTTTTTTGTTAAATATAATTGGTAATTTATCATTATACAAAATTTTAGCTTTGCTGGTTTCACTTGAAAATTTGCAAGATTCGCAGCTCTTTAAATCTGCAGGCCACACGGTCGTGCCAGCTAACACATGTTTAAGTGGTTAAACCAACAAAATATACCACCTACATAAGTACAAAAGTTTTGCTGCAATCACCCATGAAAATTTGACGCCAGCTCCCGGACTATTAGTGCCATTAAAATATATGCACGAAGTTGTGAATCACCCTGTATATGTACATTATATCGTGTGTGCGGTTACCAGCCGTCAACTCATTCATACAACCGCAGTG
This sequence comes from Agonum fuliginosum, assembly GCA_947534325.1. Classification (NCBI taxonomy): domain Eukaryota; kingdom Metazoa; phylum Arthropoda; class Insecta; order Coleoptera; family Carabidae; genus Agonum; species Agonum fuliginosum. The sequence goes on from OX384036.1 coordinate 5,938,251, forward strand.
TAATTTTTTGTGTAGTTAAACTGAAATGTGTTTCTGACAGGAATTGAACCCAAGTTGTCAGAACAACTAACAGTCACATAACACCCTCGACTATTGAGACTGAGTTCTACAAATTTCATCGAAGAAAAGGTTTCTGTAAACTGAACACTTTCTTAGCATTTTTCTTCAAACATAAATTATTAGTATATTCAGTATTCCACGTTCCAATATCCAATATGTACATAACTGATACACACATGTTTATTTTGTATTCAAAAACCTATAGTATGCTCGTATGCTCTATCTACTTGGGATAATGGTTACTACTCTCATCATTTTGATATAAGAGGCTCGTCTACCTTTTTTAGAATTCCTAGAATACTCTCATTACTTTTTCCCCTATTTCACACTCCTCCCCACTACTACGTCTGCCCGAAACCAGCCCGAAACTCGTACTTTTCCGCATCCTAGCTACGTCATTTTGAAGTTAAAAAATACTGTAAACATGGTGCCAGACTCCCATAAAATACTTTTGTATTTTTTAAAGAAATTAAGTAAAACAAATATTATTCGAAAGAGGAAGCTTCTGGCTTTTTACATTTTTCTTGCCATTTATAGTGACCGAAAAAAATTATATCAAATAATGACAAAAAACTAGAGGCATTAAGACATCCTTTGTTAATACACTCATATGTAAAAGCATCACATATTTCAATTATAATTAAAGTAAACGTGGGAGGCGTACACCTCTGTAACGCTGTCAAATTTTAGGGTAGACAAACACCTTAACACGCCAGAAAACAGCCAAAAACATGTATTTTGCGCGCCACTCCAAGCGTTTATTGTTTTGTTAAATAAAATAATCTAAAGACATTGTTGAAGATAAAAGTACAATCTACAAAATGCAAGATGCAGAATTTTAAAATTTTGCTTTAAAATCGAAATATGTTAAGTTGAATTTTGACAATTTTTATTATTTTTAACACAAATATCTTTTATTTTAAAAATTCAAAAAGGAAAAGTAAGTCTTGTGCTGGTCACATCAGATTTTTTTTTAAAGTTACCTAAGAAATAAAATGTTTAAAATCGCAACTACCATAGACGTCAACGATGTGTGACTATTATGTTTACAGTTCAGGAGACCAAGAAAGTAAATGATAGATTATGCATGTAAGTAAGCAAATTCCCGTTCGGCTTTAAGGGGCGGCTTTAAGGAAGGGAATAGGATGTCACCGCACCTTAATATGCGCGCAACCAGCAGAAAATGAGAATCGAACATGGAGGATATTACGAACCTCTGGGATTCGAGGGAATGATGGCAATGTGACGACAACGACACGGCCGCACACCTCGCGATATGGTGGAAATAAGAACACGGGATCGATAGGCGCTGGAAATGTTTGAAGAAATTTAAATTTTTTGTAACAACACTGCATGTTTTTCTTTTCGACGTAATGCAAATGGTTTTACGATGGGAATCATTTTAGTTATGATGTTATCTACGAAGACTTCTTTTTTCTTTATTTTAAACTAATCCAACACGAAAGCAATATTTAAATTTTTTTTAGGCCTAACATAAATACCTATTGATTATTATTTATTAGTCCCCACGTAATTATTTTATGCAATATGTCATATACAAAATTGACGTTTTAAAATTGTCAAGAGCATGTGTTTTTCATGAACTGTTAAAAAAGAAATTTCTTTGAACAGTTTACTCGAACTGTACAAAAAAAATTGTTTGCACAGTTCAGAAGAAGTGTAGTATTATATGATTTTTCAAATAACGAAGTAAACTGCACACATTGCCTTTACACTCATTTGTACTGCTTATATTTTCTTTAACAATGTATTAAATCGCAAGTTGACAGTCAGTTTGACATACATATTTTAGTTTTGTCACCGAAAAAATGACCGCATGTATTGAATAAATGTGTATTATTAATAATTGCTTATTTACGCTCAAAATGACAATTTAACCAATTTTCAATTTAATGTCAAACTGAAATATGACAGTAAAGTTTCCACTTATTCACCTTCACAAATGTCTAAAATTCTTGATTTAAATTTTTCTAGAATGATTAATTTGATTCAGGAGTGACGCAGACTTTTGTGATTGAATATTTTAGATTTTGATTTACCGGGTTGTACGTAGGTATATACATTTATGTTTATAAGTCAGTTTTCTAGATACGGCGGGAGGTTGTGTGTTGGTCACATCAGATTTTTAATTTATTCTTATAAAATGGGTTACATAACTTAGTTAGGTATAGCCCTAATCGATAAATAATTAAAGTGATTTTTTATTTTGTAAGCCAGAGTGGCTCAACTCCTTTAAGTTAAGAATATATTAATCCAGCAAGTTTAACAATCTTCTCTAACTGTCCTTAGAAGAGCTTTAGTCTTATTTTCTCAGGAACGCATAATGAATTTGTAAAGGATTGTTTACACAAAGTTGACGTGAATTGTTCCTCTAGGAATACAAGTCACTAACAGCGGAGGTTTGTGCTTAAAGTGGCTTTAATTAAAGTCGAGGTTAACGACTCACTGCACAGGTACAGCGATCACATAAAGGACTTGTTCATATTGAAGGATAATGGAGGATTCTTGTACGAAGTTTATTGTTATTTACTCGACAAACGCTTGAAAAACGTGTTACATTCCTACTTCAGGCAGTGAGATCGTACCGAGTGTTTACTCTTCTAAACTGAGTACGAGACTGAGTACAATATCATTTTTTTAAATCTACAAACATAATGAGGAAGAATGAAGAAATAAAAATTTGGACACGTATTTCTTATTTTGGCGAAATTTTTAGGAGGTTCGAAATAATGAAAGAGTTACTGAAACTTTATACTGTAAAAATGTTGCCTGATTTTTTTCAGAATTTTTCACCACGTACATTATCTAAAAATAAATATTAAAAAATTACATTTTTCATGACCTCTTATGGGATGACTTTTAAATCAACGTAAAAAGCATTTAAAGAAATGAAAATTCTTATTGCATTTTTTTGCTGAAAATTATTGCAGTTTCTACACAGCATACATTTAATAGATATTTATACACCAAGTGATGTTCAAGAGAAGAAAGTTTAATTTCTTCGAGTGAATAAACATTCGTATCTCACGTGGTTTATACAATATTTTATCTTACAGTAGTGGCTATTGATGCACATTATGCATTTGTTTTTAGTGACTAAAAATAACTCTTATTCACAAGTGACTAAAATGATAATTATACAGAGTACTGTCAGTTTTAAAATTAATTTTATTTATTTTAATATAAAAATACATTATAATGCATAGGTTAGGTTGTTAGGTACATACTTTTATCAACAAAAAGGCATCCGATGTTTTACCCAGAAATCTATTTATTTTGTCTCTTGTAAAAACCGACGATTTCTAGTTTCATATAATAAGCTGCTACTGTAAGATAAAACGTCGTATATCACACGTGAGTGAAATGTCATTACATTCGAGAGAATTATCACACTCATGTATAATGACTTATTTCACTCACTTATAATATAATGTACTATTATTCAATTTTCACGAAATTATTTCAAATATACGAATTATAAATTTATTTTGAGATAACAAAAAAAAAGTAGTCTTCAGAGCCAAGTTGTCATTGTTTTTATGCATTTTTGACGAAAAAATGACATCAGAGTGATTTATAAATGTATTGAGTGATTTAAAAAGTTTTAATTCACTTGTGAATAAACCGTTGTTTAAAGTTGTTGCTATGCAGTTAATAATAGCAATATAAAACGTCAAAATTGAATAAAAATTTTAAACTCTATATTACAAAGTAAAAATGTACATACTTTTGTATAAAGTTTAGTTTGTTTTGATTTGATTATTATTGAACAATTTATACCTTTAAATCCGACTGAATATGTATACATATTTCTTGCATAGAAGCGCAAGTAGATTTTTTCCATTGTTCTTTTCGAATAAATTCAATTTAAAGTTTCTGAAGCCCGTAAGCCACAATGTATCCAGTATAATTCAAAAAAGAATAAAAAAATACACCGGCCACAAAAGTTGACAATTTTTTATTCGAAAAAATTCAGAATTTTCTACCTGGAATTTTGATTCTAGTGCCTTTTTGCCTGGTTCGTTTCTTAACAAATTTGAAATTAATATTTGCTAGGTTAATAACTTTCAGGTGTGAAAATTTCGATTCTCCCACAAAACGCATTTTTTACGCTTTTTACTATTTAGAAGTTAAATATTTTTAGAGCTTAATTTGAATTATAGACAAACAACTTTATGTTTCATATAATATTAATCAACCGTGTACAATTGTCTAAAACAGACTACAATAACAATTCGTTTTCCCTGTGAAAACGTAAGATAAACAATATTAGCGTCATTATCGCCATTCGCGCGCCAATAGTTCTCTAATTATTTACACTTCACTGTAAGCGAATCCTCTGCCTTTTCCTCAAAGACAAATTTAGTTGCTCGTTGTTTCACTAAAGGAACCTTTCGTCCTTAGTAACTTAAAGGCTTAGTGTCTCCGCCTTTGTAAGTTCTCTCTGTACCTTGAAGGCTGTCGTAAAATAAGCTAGTAAAACTTAACGTTCAAATTCATATTGTCGTGAGATATAGAAGCATGGCATGATCAGAGGTAGACGATGATAATATTGTTTAATTAAATTATTAAATTAAGATCAGTTGAATCATGGGTGGGCACATTTTTATGAATCAAAATTTCGAAATAGGAACAGGCACCAAAATAGTAATTTATGATACATGTTCGTAAAGTTAGTATTTTTTACACGTGTTGCTCAAGATTAGAATACGAGCGAAGCGTAATTAGTTCTCGTGTACCACTCGCGCTAATTAAGACGTTGTTGGAAAGCACTCAAAAAAAATTCCTGAAAGAATTAATGCACATGTGATATTATAAGTGATATAGAAATATGAAGCAAATAACATTTTAGTGTTTTGTTTATTGTTTGGTTGCTAAGAAAAAGGTAAATAAGGTTGTATCACTTGCAAAAAGATACCTTCCTTTTCATCCGCTGTCAAGGCGATAAAATTGTGTTTTGTTTTGGCTTATTTTATACAGGAGTAGAATTATCAAAAAAATGCATTACCTACCTATTAGGTATTGATTTATTACTTATTTGTACGTAATTTTACATATCAGCAGAGTATTTATGTACTCATGGAATAATTATAATTATTTATGCATTTTTATGACCACAAAATAAGTACCTAACCTATTTACTAACTTTTATTTCGATAAAACCGATAAAAGCAAATATTTAAAATATTTCTGCTTTTAACGCTACAATTCCAAGTCATTACCAACAATCGCAATTTAAATATTTGAAATAATTGGCTTCATTGTTCCCGATAGATAGTGGAAAGTAAGTACTCGCTTCGCTCGTCGTTAAATTAACATTCAAATCTGTTTTTAACGGACTGAAATATGCAAAGTGCCTTTGCTAAGAATAAACTACAGGAGAAATAATTAACTGAATAAATTCTTTAAATGTTTTCTACATTTAAGGAATTAAAGAAGGTTTTTGTACACTCTAATTGTGTATAGTAAATTTTTCATCCAACTGAGATTTTGCAATTTTGGTAATTGTTACTGTAATCTTGTTTTTGAAAGCAAATGTAATGTATCAAATTACTTTTTAAATAGTACTTTATAATGTTATATCATTAGTTGATTATATAACAATTAAATTACATTCTTTTTACTACTGAAACAAAACTGTCAACAATGAAATAACATGTGATTGTTTTTCTTATTGTTACAACCTTGACAACCATCAGAAACGACATCAAATAAAAGACAATCATTTGTAATTCCTTGGAAAGGAAGGTCCACATTGTTATTTTAATATTACACTTCATGTATTATGATTACTAAAATGTGTATCACACTGGATTTAAACCTGAGTTGTCCGAACCACGGTTTGACACACGGTTAAAGAATAATTCCCACTTGACAAAATAAAATCCCCAGAACATTTCAAGAATGTGAACATCCCGGCTTGTTACTTGCTTTATTTGCTCATTAACATCCTAATAATATCTTTGCGATTGCTAATGTCCGCCCTTGGTAACATTATCTATGTTACATCCCAATGTTGTAATTTGGTAATAATATCACAATTATGCATCCTATGTAATTCTCGGAGATGTTTGTATTGAGTGTGTAATTTTTGATGGTACTCAGGATGTGGCTAGGATAGACTTACGTAACATCACTTACGGTACAAGAATAAGATATTTTTAAACATCCCATGGACGATTCATGTCAAGTGGGTTGGTTTGCCAACATGATCTTTTCTAGTGGTCAGAATGAGTAATAGATCTAGGTGTCTCTGGCTGTATCAGGTAGACTGATTTGAATGTAAAAATACACTTTAATACTATAAATAAATAAATACTAAAATTGTAATTTAGATATATCTAAGCGGCTATGTCCCATAATTTACTTTTAGATCGAAAATATTATGACAAAACGTGTTTGAAAATCCTCTATTTTCTACGAGGAAAATCGTCGTTATAAATAAATAATTTCACAATATATGAACACAGTCTCGTAGTACATCTATTCATCTTCATTATTCAGTTTATAAAACATGTCGATTTTTAATCATTCCTCCTAAAATTAAAATAATCTGTATCTACATTGACAGTTTTTCTGAACCACTTTTAATTTTTTCACAATAATATTTACCTGTTACTTTATAATGTAATAATAAGCTTATATGTTCTTTATATTTTACATATATTTCTATGTCACTATATTAACGCACAAATTATTACATTTTATAAATATTATTCAGTGACATAATGATTTTGTATCGGTAGTGATCAGCAGAGACACATCTATGAACTAATTACAATTTCTGACAGGGGTTGACAATGAAAAACATGGCCAGGCGATAATAGTATATTATTCAACGAGCGAATTATGATAGCAATTATTCATTCGGACGAAGTTTGCAGCACGAGCCAAAGGCGAGGGCTGTAAGTCCGAATGAATAATTGCCATAATTCGCGAGTTGAATACTATGCTTTTTCCACGACCATTCAACAAAACTTTTTAAAGAAAATAATAAATTTTTGAGGTTCATTATAAACGTCAAACAGTAGTTTCTAAGCAACATGAATTAACACAATTTTATTTAACATTTTTAATTTACAAAATAAATAATAATATTGTTTACTTCCATTTTAAATTAAAAGTATTTTGCACTCACCCACTGTGCTCTCCTTACGGATTATCTAAAAAAATTCATAACCTTAAAAGTCAAACTTTTGTAGTTACGTGTTACGTTGACTGTCACTGGATGGCAATAGTATTCAATCAGTGATCAGTGCTCTGCGTATTTAAAACTACGTCGTCCCACTCTGATTGGCTTAAAAACTTATGAATAATGGCGTTTCTATAGCAACCACAATCTGATTGGCTTAAAAATGCTGAATAATGATTCATATTCTTTACATTATAATAATGAACCATCTAATCTATCTAAAAACGTATATATATATATATATATATATATATATATATATATATATATATATATATATATATATATATATATATATATATATATATATATATATATAATTGATGTTTTACTTAATGGTCGTGGAAAAACCTAATTATACTTTAACCGTGGTTAAAACACTTGTATAAAATAGCGCCCTGTTTGAAATATCCCGGATGCAATATTTTCTTAAAGGCAAGACTTGAATTAATACAAAGTCATTTCTGGGCTATCTAAATATTATATATTATATTCTACTTATTATTAGTCTCTAAGGATTGAGAACACTGTTGGTAATTCTAAAATTTAAACTGAGGTAACTTCTGAACAAATAAAAACGAAACAAAACATCTCGCCAACAGAGCTAATTAATAATTACCCTATTTCCTTAAACTCCTAATTTATTTACTCCTCTGAAAATCTTTTAATAAATTACAGTAAGCTCTACGACTAAACAAATTACTTCTTCTGCCGAAACAAAATTAAGTCTCCACAGTCCATTTCAAGTTGATTTTACTTGTAGATAAATCGGCTCACTTCAAATGATTTTCATTAATGTTTAATTGAACATTGAGAGTATCTTGGGAATTCTAGATCGAATGTTGGGTAAATAATGATGCTCTTTTGTTTCAATTTGTACCTGACAAGAGTAGGGGAGCCAGGGGAGCGAAGAACAACGAATAGGGGCGAAAGGGATCAAAATGCAAGACGCGTTTTAGAGAGAAACTACATTAATTACCAATGAAGAACTAACTATATTTAATGAAATGACACGGCGGAATAGCATAGTGGTTAGAATGCTAGGCTCTGTTTACAGAGGTCGTGGGTTCGAATCCCGGTCAGGTCAGGAAATTTTCACGGCCTGATTTGGATCGGTACCTACTCCCGTTACCATAATTAACTTGGCAACCTCTAGCTATCGGGCACCGGCTAAAGGCTGTAACAAGGGCTTGCGCCGGGTTGACTGGCAACACACATGGTAGTAAAGTAAACGAGAAAGTGGCGCAAAAAATATAATACTGTGTGTGTGTGCCATCAAGTCACCTTAAGGATATACCCCAAATGAGGTTCAAATCCCGAAATCATAATACAATAACTATATTTAATGAAATGAGAGTTAATTATAAGAATTACTCGTGAGAATAGTAATGATTCAAATAAGATGTACAGTTAGTGCAGCCAGAGTTGGCCGGTGCAGTAAGGGAGAGAAACAACACAACTAAGCCAAGAGAAAAATCGAGACGGACGACTTCTATACACGGTTTCCCAAAAGTTTTGAACAAGTGAAGAAAAAAATTGAAAATTTGAGAATCACTAAAGCGTTTGGGTCATTGCGAGACCGAAGAAGGTAGACAATTTGAACTTTTGTTATAAAACGTGCAAAAAACATTAAAATTAAATTCTTGAAAGAATTAAGATATGGGGGTTTGGTTTAAGGGGGTGTTTCTTTTTTCATTACTTTTAAAATAAGGTGAAATTCGACAGGAGTTGTTGTTTAAAAATGTTAAAAACTCCAGGTTGCATGGAAGTTCTAAACTATCTAAGAATGTAGTTTTTATGACTCTTTAGTGATACCCAAATTTTCTATTTTTTCTTCACTCGTTCAAAACTTATAGTCCCGGGACTTTTGGGAAACCTGTATACACTATTTCAAGATAGCGAAGCAGTTTCTACTAAAAAAATTCATCATAATCTTTGTCCGCTCGATTAATATTTTATACCTTATAATTCTTTGTCGGCCCATCTCTTATTTCGCGAACTGTAATTGACATAAGTTAAGTACAATATAAGTAGATCGGAACAAAATTTTAAAATGCATGTGAATAAAAATGAGTAGGTACCTTGTAATACTCTTAATTTTTTCTCCAAGTATAGTATAGGAGGATGGTTTGAACACAGAATAGTTTTCCTGTGAATGAATCTTTTGATTCACAGGTGATACTAATTTCTGTGTTTGATTATTTTAGATTTTTATTTGTATATTTTAAATGGGCACTGGAGTATACATTTATGTTTATAAGTCTAGGTATGGCGAGAGGTTGTGCTGGCCACATCAGATTTTTCTTTGAATTTTCTAGCAAGAAATGCGCGTTTAAGTTTAAAGTTGCTCTACAACATCCATAACTAACTTATTTTCAATTGCAAATGTTCCTAACTTTTTATTCCCCATAAAGCGTCCTCACAAAATATCACATAACCTCAAACAGAATTACCCAGCTACACATGATGAGACTACACCTTTCCTTCTTTTACGACGTTTCTCTTTTACATTCCTCATCTGGCGCCCTATTCCTCATAACCTGACAGCTTAAGTATATATCGTAAACATGTTCCGCCGCCATCTTGTTTCTAGACAGTCGTAGCGGTTGAGGTTATGTCTGTGGCGGCCGTAACTTTCAATATGGCTGACAGAAAGTGGGATCTTTACTATAAAGTTAAACTTTAATATGAGGGGAAGAGAAATTTTGGGGAGGGGGTAGAATACGTTACATCAGGATGATATATGTGTTAGGTTATGTTAAGAATTTTGTATATTTTATGAAATATGTTATAAAATGAAGCATTAAATTATTGATAAAAACTGAAAACAATATTTTTCGGTTTTAAGCACTCCGCTTCGCGTCGTACTTTATATAAACCCTCACGTTTCGCATTTATAATGTAAATAACTGTTTTTGAAAGCAATTATTATCGTCTTACTTTGTATTTTCCTATTGTGTCTTAATCTTAACAATAAAATATATTAAATAAATAAAACATGGCATAAGCTTTAAGTGACTCTATTGTATCTTTATCTTTACCCACGTAAGATAAATACAAATGTTGACCTTTCTATAAAATTGAATTCAGTTGAAGATGTTTGTTCGGAACTATTCTCTTTTATAAAACGAAAGTTGAAGCCATTCATTTGTGCAATAAGTACAAAAACATTACTCGTTAACTTCGCCTTTAAATACATTGGAATTAAATTAATATTTTCACAGGTGTTGGAATTCACAGAGGAGAGTAATAGTGCTGTGAGAAGGGAACTTTGTATAGTAGTTTCAAACAAGTTAATTGAAATTTCAGCATTTGTATTGTGCAGTAACTACCTTAAAAATAATAATAGATAGAGTGACTATAAGACTTGGAGAAAAAAATTAAGAGTATTACTAGGTACTCATTTTTCAATTACTACATTTAATATCCTACCGATATCCTACTTATAACTTATGTGGCGTTAGTGCCAACGTGTCACCCGTCTCACCTGTTAATATTTTTTACGCAAACACAAAAATCAACCGATTATGGATTGCAAGATTTCAAAGTTTTATCGAAAAAATGTCGTTATATTTCACCAAAGAATTTGTACTTTTTATACTTTTGTGCATTGTAAAAATTAAAAGTTTTGAGCATCTGATGATGACCGTTGCGTTGTGCGGTCGAAACGTTATGTGAATAAAACAAACATCAAAATGTGAGTGAAAACTTTAATTCATTCCTAAATTTCTCCCGACTGATTGCCGAGTAGTTGTTAACAATTCAATTAGTTTTTAAATTTGACTACAGGTCTTTAATGCTACCAGATAAAGACGTACCTATGTTTTTTCTCCTTATTCTTATTACAAATAAATACTACACATAATATCTATTCAAATTTATAGAAATTTTTGGCAATAATATTTTCAATCTTCAAAAATATCAGTTCCGGTGAAGATATTTGTACCAAAATCTAATGAGCTCTTCCAATTTATATACAAATGTTAAATACCAAATATCAAAATTTTAAAAACGTAAGTAAACTGGATAATTAAATGACACAAATTAGCTACATTGATATTACAGCATTCATCTATTCACAAAAGATACATTATTAGAATTTAAAAATTTTAATAATACAAAATCGTTGAAATTGTGGTATTCCTGGATTTACAATTGTATTTTATTTTAAATTTACCATCCGCCAAAATAGTCTATTATCTCGAATTCAGGGTAAATTTTTCATTCGGCTAAATTAACAATTTAATTCCACACCAAAATTAATTAACTTTGTTTCGTTTGCAATTTACAGTAGCTATTTTTAACAAAAACGAATCCACCTACGGTGTGACGCCTGACGCGTGTGTTAAAAATGGGGTTATGACTGAAATTGAATTACGCTAGAGAACAACATTCGGTAAAGACATTCAAATTGCGAATTGGTTATTTCACACAGGGATCAGAAGTCATTACGTTTCAATGCTGAATGTTTACATGAATTCGATTACAGAATTCAAATTACGAGGAACGATCGTAAATTAAAATTTACTTGTATACGTATATCGATTTATAAGAATAAAAATGATTTACCGTTAAAATTCGTCTGTATTTTTGGTTCGACAATGTTCTAAGTACACTTTTAACACTATACAACATATATTTAACACTTTACAAGCCTTTTACACTACAAATAATGTTTAAAAACACTTTGAAATAGAACACACAACTGTATTTCACTGTATAAATCTCTAAACTAAAAATTGAACTTGTAATAGCAGAACAACTCCACAACTACATTATTTCTGTTACGAAACTTCTCGCTTCAACTGGTTACATTTGAAGTTATAAATGATAAAAACATGCGCTTCTCAAACGGTGGGCCATTGTTTAAAATATTATTAATAAAAATAAATATTTATTAGTCTTTATTCAATTTTGGTGTGACAGATTTACTTAAAATGCTCTTTTATTCTGAATCTTCGATATAGATATACAAACTGTTCCACAACTTTGGACAAAAAATGTATATACCGTAGTATGTCGTGCTGATCATGAAACAAAAAAAATAATTTTTAATTCGCAAAGCTAAGAGCAGTTTACTTGTAGTAGACATTTTTGGACCACTGGAGTATCATACGTCATTAGACATTTATTAGTATTAAATATTATGTAAACAATTACTTTCATTGTAGAAGATTTGAAAAAAATTATTAAAAATAACTACCGACCTGTGACACAAAAATGTTTGCTTGAAATACGATGCAGTTTTTTGCGAATTTAAAAAAAATTCTTTTTGTTTCATGAGCAGCACGTCGTACAGTATACAGGGTGTTTCCTTTAAAACAACCAGTGCTTTTTGTTATTATTAATTTCTTAGCAAAACACGTTATTTTAGATATAAAAAATTATACTATCGTAAGCTAGGCAATAGTCGTATTAATAGTTGTTTACTGCATAGTCTACTTTAATATTGTAAAATTATTTCTGATTTTTAATACCATTTTTCTCAAAATACTTGTATACAACCCCATGTCATATCTATATTGTTGAAACCAGAAAAAATTCTCTATCTAATGCACTAAAAATTTATATAGGTTACCATTAAAAAATATATATTAATTTATTTTGCTGTTTGAAAACCATTGGTTGCATTTTGTGTTTGTTATTCCTATTAAAAACATTTTTTTCTTCGATTGACATTAAAAGTGTTGTTTTTTGACAGCCGACAGTCAGCAAAGTGTCACTTTTGCTGCCTAGGCAGCAAAAATTTATAAAATTCATCAACATACCTAACCTATTTTGTTTTTTCATAGCAACTGTCAATATACACATAGCAACATACGGCAACATAATTTGAATGCGATACCTATCAATATATTTGAAATAATCACTAAATTAATATTAAAATAACAATCGCCGAAAAAATTATGTGTTTAACATGGCAAAAAAACAGATTTGCTACCTAAGCTAGATTCATAGCCTCGGCTGCGCCTCGTCTATGAAACTCTAGCCGCGGCAGCAAATCTAATATTTTTTTGCCTAGTTAAACAAATAACTATTCTCTAAAGTCTTTAGTTCGTCCAAAAAAGCGCTGGTTGTTTTAAAGGAAATAACCTCTGTATACCCTTTAATTTTTGTCCTAAGTTGTAGAATAACCTGTATATCCTAACTTGGGTATACAGGTTGGTTTTGAAGTTAATGTCATAAATTTTAGGATGACATGTGTAGATTACGAAACAGACAGCAATTTTAAAAATTCGACTTATTTTTAAGGAAAACTATGTATTATGTAGTCTCGAGTTATCAGAATAATTTCTTTTTTCTACTCCTGTTATTAAAACATCATATAACGAACTGGTTTCCATGGCGCTACATAACATTTTAAACACACCTCGACAAGCCGTGGCTTTGGTCCTTTTTAGTCACGGGCTGAACATAGCAACTGACATATTAAGCACGGGGTGAAGTTGGCTCCTATATTTCACATTTAATTTTTGTGAAAAACTGATGGTAATTAATGATTTATTTCAATAATTGTCAAATTTTAACCAGATAACAGTGAAATACACTTGCCTGAGAAGAATTTTGTAGCTATGTATAATATCATTATGATTTAACCTAAAAATATTATAAATGAAATATTTCATATTTATGAATTTATGCTGTGTAATTTGTGGTCGTAGGAAAAGTATAGTATGTGACTCGTTTATAAACTCTCTAGATACTCGTTTTTTATACACTCGCTGCGCTCGTTCCTAAAAAACTCGTGGCTAAAATGACGTTTATAAAACTTGATACATAATATACTATTAAGAACTATCCCAGTTTGACTAATTTCAATCTGAATCTTCACTTTTCACTCTTCACTGTACCAATAATGAATCTAATTACTCTTAGTCTTTATAATTGTAGTGGAATAGCACTGCCATCAGCTATGCTTGGTATGCCGCCGCGCTCAACTCTTGCAGAGAATCTACAACACTTCTGTGCAATTTTCCGCTCTAATCGACCTAGTATAATGCGGATGGTAATCTTCAAAGTTCGGAGATTAGTTTCGTTTCGATACGTTGAGACTTGGAAGACTTTTGTGGCCATTTTGGGGAAATTGCCAAAGAGGTGCTTATTTTGGCGCCACTGGTTTTATTTCCAAAGTTAGAGATGTTACATTTTTACGAAATATTTGTTTGCGAATAAGGTCGTGATTTTAGTGTGCGAAGTGGGAGTCAATTTGTTTTCAAATTGGGCACGTAAACATTTATTCTGACGATTTGGTTAGCAAAATTTAATTGTTTTCCTTTTTACCTTCCGCTTACCTGTAAAGGAAGGTATTGGAATCATGCAAAAAATCTGGTTGTGAGTTTTAAGTGGATGAGCACGAATTGGGGTCCTTACAACTCATTTTTGATAGTTTCTCGATGATGTCTGTATGTATGTGTGTGTGCGTGTGTGTGTGTGTGTGTATGTGTGTGGTCCGGGCCGATGCCGTATGTCGCATAACTCAAATACGAATTACCCAAAAATTTTGATATTTGGTATTTTACAATTGTATACGAATAGGAAGAGCTCATTAGATTTTGGTACAAATATCTTCACCGGAAGTGATATTTTTTTAAGATTGAAAAAGATAATTGTCAAAAATTTATATAAATTTGTATAAATATAGTATTTATTTGTAATAAGTATAAGAGACAAAGTTATTTGCAACTTACATTATAAAAAAATTGTCTTTATCTGGTAGCATTAAAGAACTGCAGTAAAATTTAAAAAATAAATTTATCAGATAAAACGTTGAAATCTTGTAATCCATATTCGGTTAATTTTTGTTTCTGCGTAAAAAATATTGACAGGTAAGACAAGTGACAAATTGACATACTAGCGCCATATAAGTCATAAGTAAGATATTAAATGTAGTAATTGAACGGAGGATGGCTTCAACACAGAAGAGTTTTCCTGTGAATGAATCTTTTGATTCAGGTGATGCAAATTTCTGTGTTTGAATATTTTAGATTTTTATTTGTATATTTTAAAGGGACACCGGATTGTACGTATACATTTATGTTTAAAGTCTAGATATGGCGGAAGGTTGTGTGCAGGCCAATGTATTAATTTAATAATGTGATAAACAATTTATTCGGTATTTTATACGGAAGTGTAAAGACAAGGTTTCACTACAGACTACAATGGTAGGTACGAAATCTAAAGTTTAGAAACGTAACTTGTAGGTAATCAGAATGTAATAACTAAACTATAACTAGCAAACTATGCTTACAGTTTAGTTCACACTCGATTTCACATCTTGCTTAGTTTAGGTAACAATCTATAACTAGAATATAGATAATAATACAGTATTAACTGATGAAGTGTACGTCCTTTAATAATTATAAATTTATTATTTATTTCTCCGATCTACGTAATAGAGCGAAGTATTGTAATTCTACCAAGATTCTGAATCCTGGAAAAGAAGTAGTTTCAAAATACTGAATCTTGACAAAAAAAATAAATCCATGGATTTGAAGCAATCAATAAATAATAAATTTTTGTTTTCCAAGACTCATTGAACATATACAATTTAGTGGCACCGCAATTTAACAGGTAATTCTCACTAGAAAGAAGAACTTTTTTTCAGGATTCAGAATTTTGGTAGAATCTTTAAAGAATCATTGTGCGAACAGGACTTAAGGTCGCGCTTGAAGTCGTTTCGAACAGTCATTTTTATGCACTTTGTCTGCATAAATTTCTGCAAATAGTAACAAGGAATAGGCATATTAATATAGCAATAGAATCATTAGAGTTTATAGATTGCCTTATGCTAAATTAGAATACCTGAAAATAAATACAATTTACAGTAGAAATGAAAGAAGAGGGAGCAAAATTCATCAAATTGCAATGAATTTTATGCAAAATGAACGATTATTACAGACATAATTTTTAGAATAAGGCAATTTGGAATGTATATATTTTCATTGTGTAACATAATTTTCATTGTAGGTTACATCGTTTATCCGAAATTTATGCAGAAAGCAAGTGCAATATGAACCATGTAAAAGTTTTAAAGTGTTGCTGACGTGGCACTAATAATTACAGAGAATTTTTTTTTTTGTTAAATCATATTATGACTTATAATAAGTTTTGGGTTAAAACTATTACCATTACAGACTTCGTGTTACGGTTTTTTTTTACATTTAAGCGCGCCCTTAACGCTCTCAACTATCCGCCCTTATATTCTCTAATCCTCTAAGTCTAATTCAAAGTTCTCCACTCTCTACTATCTACTAATCCATCCCTAGCCGTCAATATCTCTCTCCTAATGTGAGGTTATGTTAACTAACCTCTTTGCTAGATTACATGTAAATCCTGCCGGGGATTCCCCTGATCGTCGTTCCATGCCAACTGCTAATAAATACCAACCGCAGCACTCGAATAGATCCTAATACCCTAGACCAGACTGTGTGATAGAGCGAGTGTGTTTGTGTGTGTGTGTGAGGGTGTTGGCCTAGGTAATGGCAAAGTAAGCGTGGCTAGGAATAAATGGAAGATTTATAGCCTATAAATAAGGATGAGCATGATGGGATGCAATGTTACACGAATATTAATTTGTAGATTGAGGTATTATGCTAGGGTTCAAGTTTGCTTCACTATTCTAAGTTATTCATTATCTATTAGATATACTCATGGTTAAAGAATCATTAGGTTTGTCAACATGATCTTTTCTAGCGGTCAGAACTCGGATCAGAATGTGTAATAGATCTAGGTGTCTCTGGATGTACCAGGTCATACTATTTAGACACTGATTGAAATGTAAAAATCTGATGTGGCCAGCACACAACCTCTCGTCTAATTCTGTTTATTCTACTAATCTAATAAATAGTTTTATTAACATTTTAATAGTCTCATGTTCATTTAAATGTCATCGATAATGTAAACCTAGATGCAAGCAAAAGATGTCAACTGTACTGTCACTGTCATAATCATTCAAATTTTGGGTAGAAACAAATTTCATTATGCATATGGACAACAAGATACTGGAATTTCAAAAAAGTAGAATATTAGTTGCACTTTATTTTATTGTTAAATACTACCAGATTCAGCAAATTGTATTTCAAAGTAACTGTACCCATTAATAATTATATTTTCTTTTATTTTTAATTGTAAAAATTGTCATAAATAAATAATGTACCAATTTATTTAAGGCGGGAATGTAGCTGTATGAGAAAGAGGTAAAACAGTGATCTACGGTTTGTATAATATTGAATCTAATACTAACGTAAGATCATTAAAAAAATTTTACGACAATATTTAATATTCATTCTACAGTGCGACGCATCGATTTTTCCAAATTTTTTCATAGTATTGTTTAAAAAAAATGCCGAATAAAGAGAAAAATACTACTTTTACATGTTTAATTTAGGGCATTTTAAATACAAAATCTATTAAAATTCATGCGTCGCACTGTAGGTAACATGTTATACAGTATATAAATAACGCGTTTGATTATTTCTTTTGTCTTATAAATACAATATCATACAAATACGATGCCACTTTTAGAGCGCGTTCGGTATTGCTGCCTTTGTTCGACACACTAAATCTGTATATATCTCTCCTTTTTCTCGACGAAATCGTGGACAGCTACATTCCGGCCTTAAGGAAAACTGCTTATATCAAGTTTTAAAAAGTACTACTTCCGGTTTGCGGATTTCTACCAAAATCTTATCCGGTGTAGGTAGATCCTTATTAAAACCTTAGATATGAAATTTGGTTATTAAAAGGTTTGATACTTTTTAAGTTATAGTGAACGAAAAATCGTTACATAGTGCATCTCTTCATCTTCATTATTCAGTTTATAAAACATGTCGATTTTTACTTAGTTCTCCTAACATTAAAATAATCTACTTCTACATTGACATAGTTTTTCTGAAACACTTTTCATTTCAATATTTACCTGTTACTTTGTAATGTAACAATAAGCTAACTATTCAGTGACAGCAAGTGATATAATGAATTTGTACAACTAGCCAAGCAACTAGTGACCAGCAGAGACACCTAGAAACACTTATGAACTAATTACAACTTCTGGCCAGTAGGTAAATCTAATTATTCTTTATCCGTGGGTACAACCTTTTTAACGCAGTTCTTTAAATTTATAGACCATGTGTCCAAAACAGAATACCTTCGAGTTTTGAAATATTTTACAATTCAATATAGTTATATATTACACCTTACGTTCTCTAAATTCCAGAGATTTCTATCCCTTTGTATGCATACCTTTGGAATTCTTCAGAAATTCTAATATGCTTTACAATATAAAATTTTATGTCCACTTTCTATTGACGTTTCTGTTGGACAGAATAAAACGTTTGTGATGCAAATAGTAAAGGCAAGGCTATATTTTGTTATTGTACTACTTGACTTTTGGATTTCTATTTTATACAACTTAAAATATTTTATTTAGAGGAATCTTAACTTTCCATTTTAGATATAAAGACAGTAAACATCAAACTGAAAAGTAGTAGGTATGTTTTAAAATAGGTACCTACCACTTTATTCATAATTAAATCTCATTTTTTATATGCTTGATTGACTCCCAATTATAGAAGGGTAGGTAGATTTTTTTAAATTCAAAGCGGCAACGGAGAGATTCTTATGCCACCTGGACTACATTTAAGACGATCAAGTATCCGAGTGCGATTTAATTGCAAGATGTTTTACAATCACACACTGCCGGCCGAGAGACTTGACAAGTTATAATCAAAATCGAGTATGTGGGACTCAAGTATGGTATTGGGTTGTTCATTTAGTTCCGTTCAACCTAATTTATCCCCTTGTGTTGAAGTTGGCAAACAAACTAGTTTTAGTTTTGCATCTTCTCGGCATCTTCCTATGTTTGCATTTTTGCCGAATCTAAAATTCTAGATTGTAAATGAATCTTTTGATGTAGATATTTTATTAAGTATATATTTTCTAGATTTGCATTTTCTTATGCATGCATTTTCCTGTGTATGAAAATTCTAGAATTTTTTTTCTGGAATTTTGGATTTGGTTTAAATGCAATCAAGATACAAATCCAGAAAACTAGTTTGTCTCTAAAGCTAAGTTGTCACCGGAAAATGTTACGATCGTTGTCGCCGTTCTGTGATTTGATTCGTTGACAACCAACTAAATGACAGCTGTCAAACTGCGTCGTTGGTTGTCAGCGAATCAAATCACAGAACGGGGTCAACGGCAAACGTTTTTACGGTGTCAACGGTACATGTACGGGAGACTTCGGGGAGACTTTACACAAGGGGATAAATTAGGTTGAACTGATTTAAATGTACAACCCAATACCCTTCTTGAGTCCCACATACTCGGATTTGATTATAACTTGTCTAGATTTGCATCTTTCTGTGTTTGCATTTATGCCGAATCTTAAATTCTAGATTTGTATTTTCCTGTGAATGAATCTTTTGGTGCAGATATTTTATTACGTATGCATTTTATTTCCTGTGTATGAAAATTCTAGAATTTTATTTCTGGTGTGGAACCCATTCTCGTACGTCATCACGTGCAGAGAGCTTGTGCATAAACTCGCGCAACATTTTAAAGACCACTGGGACGCCTCTAATAACGAATTTAATCTTCTCCTCTCCCATTACCGGCGGCTTACGCCAATATCACGCGAAACGATTTATCTTAGAGCATTGTTTTTATTTTGAGCATAACCTGAAAATTGCAGCGCGAAATTGTCCTCTAATGGTTGTTGATAAGTTCTGCAATGCAGTTAGAGATTTAACTTTGCAAAAACGTATTAGTGTTTTAGTGTTTTTAGTTCAGTAGGTTTATAGGCATAGTAAAACTTTGTTGTAGATTGGAAAAGCGATTAGAAGTTATTGTGTATTAGTTCGGTTAGTTTTAGTTCCACATGATATTCGGTCGTTAGACACTGACCTATGGTAACGGCACATACCGAAATTTTACGTTAAAATCTGCTGTGGCCACCACGGTACTTCCCCCAAGACCCCCGAACATAAATTTAACGTAGGCGGTGTCAAAGTGACAAACGTCAATGTCAAAGTGACAGCAGTCATTGAGTGACGTTTAAAATTCGAGATTTTAGTTAAGGCGGATTCGAGGGCGGATTCGAGGGCGGATTTATGCAGCCATTTACATTTAATTTAATTTAAAAGATAAATGTGTATAACTCAATGGAGCCATGCATGCACCATTCTCATTTATGTTTTCAAATGCGACACTGTTACCATAGTTACCTTTTAAATTAAATTAAATGAAAATTAAATGTAAATGTAAATGGCTGCATAAATCCGCCTTTACATTTTTCATAAGTTATGGACATAATAAAAAAATTAATTAATAAAGTACGTACCACTGATTGTATAATATATATGAATGATATAAGTTTGATATGGCCACAGTAATGAAACGTGTGTGATATTAAATCGGGTGCGTTATATAAGCGCATTTGGCCTTTATCAGTTTTCTTATCGACGTACGAAAAGCGCAGAAATAAACGTTATATAAGCGCAGAAGGGAACATTTGAAAAGCACAATGGTTTTAGGGATTGTCGACAATGTCCAGCTACCCATATATACCAATTTTCACACTCCGATTTGCACATTAGTACCCAAACTAATCAATACTAACAAAACCCTAATTGAGTCCAACAGACCTCCGTTTTTTTAAAATAAACTAATCAATACTAACAAAACCCTAATTGAGTCCAACAGACCTCCGTTTTTTTAAAATAAACTAATCAATACTAACAAAACCCTAATTGAGTCCAACAGACCTCCGTTTTTTTTTAAATAAACTAATCAATACTAACAAAACCCTAATTGAGTCATTTTCAAAAAATGCGCGTATTGAACGTTACGATCTCCGCTTATTGTACATAAATTTACTGATTATATTTCTGCGCTTTTCATACGTTTTGATGACCTGAAATGCGCTTTTACAACTCTCCGATTAAATTACGAGGCGATTAGCCGAGTGTTTTTATCACCCAAGTTTCATTACACTAGGTATATCAAACGTGTATCTTCAATATTTTATCCACAACGGCCTTAATTGCTGCTGAATTAGATTTTTAAATTGATGTTTGACATTCGAAAAACATGTACCTAGTGTAGAATTCATACCTTAATCAAGTATCATAAATTTATGTGTGTATTAATAGTATGTTATTTATAATAAAAAAACTTAAAATTTGATCGAATTTCTATTTTTATTTCTCCTACAAAAATGCGTGTCATTAAGAATTCATAAGGACACAACCCATACAACACAAATACGTCGTTAAGACGTCTTTATAATGTCCATGTCTTTAAAACGTCTGATCCAAATGTAATCACAAAGACGTCACATACGTGTCTTATGTCCTCCATTCTGGATGTTTAAAAGACGTTATTTTTTCCATGCAAATGACGTCTATTTAATATCTTTTCGACAGTTAAATGATGTCATTTTTAATAAAATTATGACCAATATACGACTTAATTTTGAGCAATATAGGATTCCTGTATGTTATAACCAAGATGAATTTTGAGACAAATATAGAACTCCTATTGTAAGCGGGAGATTTAAAACTGGACAACATAATGACAACTTAAAGACTACCGCATAAGACGTCTAAAATTCGACCAATACTAGTCTCCTTATGACGTCTATAAGACAGTAGCAAGATGTACGTCTTACAGACGTTAATACGATCAATGTGTTGTATGGGAAAAGTGCCATTAAAAATTCATAATGACACGCAAATTAGTGCGCGAATCAGCTGTATAGATAAACGAACTTAATAATAAATAAAATAAAATTTCAGACTTCATGAACGAATTTGTAAAAAATTCGTAAATTCAAAGGCAGTTTTCGCAAAAACCACATTTTTTTAAATCACTGGATTGTTGATTGTAATGGATATCTGACTAACAATGAATCGAGCTCGGAATCGAGCTAATAATGGAATAAAATTAAATTTTAATTAATTGTACAATGGCGAGAATAGTTATATGGAATTGCATATAAATGCAGTGGCCCAAAACAGTTTGACAAAAAATCGGAAAATAAAATTGCGAATTTTGAAAAAATTCTTTCAGTGCCGTGATAAGAAAGTTGAGTACTATATGTCATTATTATCCACGAAGTTGTGCATCACACTGTGAACCTTAACGAAATCTTATCATCGTTCTTTAGCACGGTAATTCTCTACAAAACTTTTCTTTTTTCCGCAAACTCGCCGTCTACCACTGGAAATTAGGAGCATGGCAGAATGCAATAAATTAAAGTTTAGCGTGTTTAAGTTAGTGCCAACTTCAATCAGTACATAGTTACATGTTTACCACAACACAAGTCAAATAGGGGAGGGAAAAGTGGACTTGCTAAAG
Source organism: Agonum fuliginosum (assembly GCA_947534325.1). Classification (NCBI taxonomy): domain Eukaryota; kingdom Metazoa; phylum Arthropoda; class Insecta; order Coleoptera; family Carabidae; genus Agonum; species Agonum fuliginosum. The sequence goes on from OX384036.1 coordinate 5,960,881, forward strand.
TATTTACTAACGTTCACCCCAACTTAATCTGAGGGCAAATAAAATGAGAATTTAATTGGGAAAATATTTCACGATTTTATTTGTAAAGCCTCATTCACATAAGTATTTAGTTTTAAGCCGATTTTAAGGTTTACATTTATGTTTACGTTTAAGAAAGTTTGAATATACCTATTTAATTAATACAAGCAGTCACAGTCACAAAAGAGGGATGTGTGAATGCTCCTATTCGGTTAAATTATTCAATGCATTGCAACTTTCTTAAGGACGCACTTAAAAGTAAAAAAATCTGCTGTGGCCAGTACACGACCTCTCGCCTAATTCTGCTTATTCTACTAATCTAATAAATAGTTTTACTTACATGTTCATGTAATATGTAAACGATAATGTAAACCAAGATGCAAGCAAAAGATGTCAACTGTACTGTCACTGTCATTATAATTCAAATTTTGAGTAAAAACAAATTTCATATCATGGACAACAAGATACTGGTACTTAGTTGCACTTTATTTTATTGCTAAATACTACCAGATTCAGCAAATTGTATTTAAAATTCACTGTACCCATAGATAATTATATTATCTTTTATTTTTATTTGCAAAAATTGTCATAAATAAATAATGTAGCAATTTATTTAAGAAAAACTATATCAAGTTCCAAAAATTACTACTTCCGGTTTACGGATTTCTACCAAAATCTTATCCCGTGTTAAGATCCCTATTAAAACCTTAAATATGAAATTTGGTTATTAAAGGTTTGATACTTTTTCAATTATCGTGGACGCAAAATCGTCAGTCCATACATTCATACAAACACACACACACACACACACACACACGCACACACACACAGACATCATCGGGAAAATATTAAATTCGTATTCTAGAGACCCTGAAACGTGCTTATCCACCAAAAACTCATACTCGAAAATTTTGACCCATTACAATACCTCTCTTATAGAATATGAGGCGAGAGGTAAAAACCGTAACACGAAGTCTGTAATGGTAACTTTTTTAACCCGATAATAGTCAAAATCATATTATAGGTCATAATTTGATTTAAAAAAATGTTTTTTTAACTACTAGTGCTATGTCAGTGACACTTTAAAACTGTTACATGGCTCATTTTGCACATGCTTTCTGCATAAATTTCGGGTTTACGATGTAATACAATGAAAATTATGTTACACAATGAAAATATATACATTCCTTCTTAATTGTCTTATTCTGAAAATTATGTCTCTCAATAGTTCATTTTGCATTAAATTCATTGCAATTTGATGAATTTTGCTCCCTTTTCTTTCATTTATACTGCAAATTGTATTTATTTTCAGGTATTCTTATGTAGCACAAAACAATCTAGAAACTCTAGTGATTCTATTGATATATTATTTATGCCTATTGCTTGTTTCTATTTGCAGAAATTTTTGCAGATAAAGTGCATAAAAATGCGCGACCTTAAAGGTAAACACGAGGGTAAACATAAATGTAAACCTTCAAATTTAATGTTTATGTGGATGACGAGTGGATGATGAAGGCTTAACAGTTGTTAATTATATATTTTTGAATTAGGTTTTTTGCATTAAATAATCCATGTTTGTTTTATTTATAGATAATAAAATTGTTAAACCAAATTTGTTTATATAATGATAAATATTATTATTTATTACTTTACAAAGTATAGATTAGATAAAAGACTAATGTCAAGTGCTTTGTTTAATTGAATTTTTTGCGTGGACGATACGAAAAATATGTGTCAAGCAATCGAGTTATAAAGCATATTATTAAGAGTATATTTTTAAATATAGAATAGAATACCAATCTAAATAACTAAAAATTGTTTAATATTTGGAGAGAAAAAACTAATAAAAATCTAGTAGTAGTAGTGTAGATAATGTAAAAGGTAGTACAATTTTAAATAAATTCTATGAAACTGTCAAAAAAAGTAATACACAAGTAAAAAGTAAAATTCGAGTAAAAATTGTTATATTTATTGATAAAAAAAAATTAATAAAAATCTAGTAATCCTTGTAGATTAGTACTAGATTACCTATTTCTTAATCCGTACAAAATTAAATAAATTCCTCGATAAACTCTATGAAACTGTCAAAAAAAATTAATAAAAATGGCGTACCTACTTAACCCAAACAAGTTTTGTGGCCTAGTGGCGTTCCGACAACTCAGGTTCGAATCCAAAACATGGTATAATTTGAATAATTTATTAAGAAAAACAATAACAATAATCATTTAAATGTTAATTTCTACTAAAATTGTTTACCCGAGATCTTTAATTTGATACCACACTGGGTAGTATTTTAATAAAAATAAAAAAAGTTCAGCTTATAAAGTTGATACCACTGGTTGAATAAGGCTCATTAACAAAAGTATTGGCTCAAGATCTTAAATATAAAATTTCAGTCTAAAATTCCAACGCGTTAAGTTATCCAACATCCAGACAGACAGACCCACAGACCTACTTTTTAAAACTATAATTTTTGGTTTCATTACATAGATCGGGGAAGCAAAAACAGATTATAGTATTCTAGAATCTTAAAACTACAATAAATAATAAACAAAACTCACCACTCATCCCTCGGATCCGGCAGGCTCCGCCTCACAGAAATCAAATCACTCGCGTACTGATTGAACGCGTTTTTGACCCACCCCTCATCCACTATCTTCTTCACATCAGCGGTGAGGTTCGTCGGCAGCACCACGGGCTTGCCCATCTCGCCATAGCTCTCCGCAGGGGCGGCCAAGACGTTGTTATCATTTTCCGCGGATTTCTGCTTTACCGGCGGCGGTTTAGGTCGTTCTGTCTCACGTTTGAGGAACTCAACTTGAGGTAAATCGTGCTCCGCACTCGGTATAGAGTTGATAGAGTTCGGCAGTTGACGGTTTTCTGTGTACAAAAGGAACGCGACTGTGAACCACGCTGTTGACACCACTACGATTAGTTTTATTAGGAATGATCTACGGCGGCTTAGGATGCCCATTTTGATTGTTTTCTACACTAGGTTTTAAATGTTTTTACGCGGAATGCACTACTGGAATGATTAGTTTTTGTGACGGGATTTGAAACTCATGCTGCTTGGCTTATCCGATTTGATAACACTGATAACGTATCACAGATCAACGACAACATTTTGTTTTTCGCGGAATGATTTTTGATACTAAGATTCTGGATATGTATAGGTTTGCATCACGAAGATATGCGGAGATGTCTTGGTTCTGAAACAAAAACAAAATAAATTATTTTATCTACCATTAAGTAATACATTCATTATCATGGTACGTATAGTATATTCTGCAACAAGTGTGGAATGAAGTATATTTAGCTCGATAACGGAATTGCCATTCCAAACGTGTTGAAAACTATACTTTCTTTACGACTATAAATTTAATTGCATTGAAAAACATATCTTAAAACTATTAAAATAAAAATATATGTATTTATAAAATTGTCGTAAAATTGCATTCTACATAAAATTAATAAATCTAAACGTATTTTAAAGCTATCCACCAACCCAAAACATTGAATAAATTTAAATTATTATAACTCGCCACATTTCATTCCATCACTAGTGACGGAATGAATCCATTCCGTAATAAGTAATAAATGAAACTGAAAATGATGTAATAATTATAACATTCTATAACAGTCATATAGATAGATAAATTTATCCATAAGACACGCTATTGTTAAACGAGGCCGTTATTCAATACTGTTGCATAATAATGAACTGTCATTACACCAAAATGTGAGGTTAAATAAAAATTTGTAAAATATTATATTTAAAAAGTAGTAGGTACATAAAACGTCGTATTTGATATGCACATAATGATTATTATTATAGGCTACATTATGTGATCGTTAAATAATATAATTACTAATAAATTGTACCTGCATATTATGTGCTCGTTAAATAATATAATTACTAATAAATTGTACCTGAATAAAATACGTATAGGTAGTACATTATTTCTTAAAACACTCAATGTCGATTTATCTTATCAGGTCTTAATATGAAAAATACGCAATTTCCTGAAGAAACATTACCTAATTAAAAACGATAACCAAGTGGTACCACTTCAGACTGAAAAGGAAAATTATAATTAAAAAAATAAGTCCAGCAATTTTGTCATTTAAGGACTTTGCATCAAATAAGGTAGGTAGTATTTATTTTTGCTATGATGTATTGTATATTATGAAGGCCTTATAATGAATTTTCGACCTCGGCAGACCTCCAAATCTTTACCAAAAATTAAAAAACACAAAATATAATAAAACGTGCAATTAATTAACAGTACACACGATAAAATACAATAATATAGTCACAGTATGTGAGCCTAGTACATCTAAGTTAGATGAAAAGCATGATAGATATGAATGAAAACTGAATATTTACCTCAAAATACTTTCACAAAAATTTACCACAATTGTATATTTTCAATATAACCTTAAACCACTACCAATAAGTGACCGAACATTAAATGTCACAAATGACAACACAATTTTGACATTTACCTGGAACACTATGACACTGACAATTTGCTACCGATGACATTTATGTACAAACAATAAATTGTTTTAGAAAATCATAGCCTACGTGCAATAAAATGAAACAATTGAGAAAATGTATGTAGGAGTATGCACTGTTATCCACAATCACTTTTTCTTAACTCTTCTAGTTTTTGAGATAAAATTATTTAAAGATTTGTCAGAAATTTGGTTACCTGCCTATGGAATATAAAAAACATCATCAATCAATTTCCTTATGACAATAATTGAAACTAACCTCAAATGATAATTATTGAAAAGTGCACTGCCAATTTAATTAAATAATTGGATTTATTTTGTGATAAGATATTATTACACACAATTTACTTTGTCACAATTATTATGATAAACATTCAGTCAAGGCAAATATCTAACTGTCAGAACAAAAAATGTTCAATTACTGTTAACTTAACTTCATTTATGTGGCACTGTATCGCACGTTCTAAGTGCGTGTATCGCACGTTCTAAGTGCGCATTGCGCATGTTCAGTGGTCTGCGCAGTTGCTGGAACTACTTGCAATTTGTTGCGCACACGATTACGCTGTGCGCAATACCATGGTACAAGAAGACAAGGCATGTTCTTGCGCATATGGGGGTATGGTGGGAGCATTCTCTTACTCTCTCATGCTTCGGTAATCTCTCTCGCACCGTGAGCCAGCCGCCGCCATATTAGTTGTTTGTTTACATCTGTCACTGTCACATTCAAAGAACATGAGTTTTATAATCTTCGACACGTAATATGCTATAATAACCGTGACCATAATCAAGAAGAAATTGTAGTTAGAAAACGTTTATTTTGTTAATGTACACAAGAATCGCTGAAAATCTTCATCCACATGTTTTACAACATTTGAATTGGAGGCGGGATAAAACTAAGATGGCGTCGGCTGGCCCACATGCGCGAACTGAACGAAAACGCGTCCGCCTGAAGAACATACCCTGTCTTCTTGTACCATGCGCAATACTAATGCTTCAAGCTGCAAGTAGTAGCAGATCAGCTGATCCGTCTTTAGCGAAGCCAGCACCCAGCCTTCCAAGCTCTTTGCCACTTTGCCTTGGTTGACATTAAAAGTAAGTAATACAAAAATTGCTGCTCGTACCAATATCACAAAATTGACGTGTGCAAGGTAGATTACTTGTTAAAAAAATTATTGAACTGTTTGTAGGTTTGTAGGTATGGATGAAGAATCATGATTCATTAGTGAATCAATAAATGCAAATTATTAATTGCTGTGACATCAATTAGCAAAACTTGGAGCTAATTTTTATCATTTAATAATCCATATTATACGTTTATGTACAAAAATAAAAAATTTCTTTTGAAATAGATAATTTACATTAGTAGCTTTTCATTTGATAAAGTCCGTCCCAAACTTCTTTGTCGTTTCTTTATTATTATTATTCCAAATATTCACATAATATAGTTTAAAATTATTTGATATCAAAATATAACTTTCCCGCCATAATTTCAAATTGATTCATACGAACTACAGGTATGACGTAACGGCAAAGAAGTTTGGGACGGACTATAGCAAGAGATGGGCCTAAACGTTAGTTGATATTTTCTTTTGCAGTAATTCTATTCCAGTAACCGATATCCCCAACCGCACTCTTGATCCTGCCGGTTACCTGGCTTACCATCAAACTTTTATAGCTCTTTGGAAAATTTATCCCCTATATAACCGCGTTACAGGCTGGTCCGGTAACCGCTACACCCGGTTCAAAGTGCGGTACGCGGTTACAGATGTTTTTGAAGCTGAATCGCTGGATTACCGGTACAGGAACGGTTATTACCGATTGAGGTTAGAGTATAATATTGGCAATAAATTGGGAGTAATTGGGCGCATTGGTAGGTGTTTTAATTAACGTTTTATTTGTTTTTGTTAATGAGTTTTAGTTTGCACTTTTAGGCACATTTTTCATTTTCTTTCAGGATTTTTTTGAATGCTTTCTAACAACGGCTCAAGTGGTACACGAGAGAGATAAAGAATCCTGGAGCTAATTGCCTGAAATATAGCGGCACTGCTAAATTAAATCTTCAATGAGTCTTGGAAAAGAAGAATTTTTAATTCATTCAGAGCTTGAAAACAATGACTACCTGCGGAGAAAACACAATTTTCTTCTCGCGTAATATTGTGGAAAGTAAGTTTTCCCTCTCTAGGGACAAAAGTAAGCAGTGTTGCCACCAGTGTTATTTTATGATGAAATATTTTCAAAACTGTAACTAAATTTATTATTTTATTTAAAATTCTGATTGAACTATTATGTTACAATTATTATGTTTTATACTGTTTTTACCTCTCGCCACTCATATCTGTAAGAGAGGTATTGTAATCATGCTAAAATTTCGATAGTGAGTTTTCAATGGATAAGCACGTTTTGAGGTCCCTAGAACACGATTTTGATAATTTTGTGTGTGTGTGTGTGTGTGTGTGTGTGTGTGTGTGTGTGTGTGTGTGTGTGTGTGTGTGTGTGTGTGTGTGTGTGTGTGTGTGTGTGTGTGTGTGTGTGTGTGTGTGTGTGTGTGTGTGTGTGTGTGTGTGTGTGTGTGTGTGTGTGTGTGTGTGTGTGTGTGTGTGTGTGTGTGTGTGTGTGTGTGTGTGTGTGTGTGTGTGTGTGTGTGTGTGTGTGTGTGTGTGTGTGTGTGTGTGTGTGTGTGTGTGTGTGTGTGTGTGTGTGTGTGTGTGTGTGTGTGTGTGTGTGTGTGTGTGTGTGTGTGTGTGTGTGTGTGTGTGTGTGTGTGTGTGTGTGTGTGTGTGTGTGTGTGTGTGTGTGTGTGTGTGTGTGTGTGTGTGTGTGTGTGTGTGTGTGTGTGTGTGTGTGTGTGTGTGTGTGTGTGTGTGTGTGTGTGTGTGTGTGTGTGTGTGTGTGTGTGTGTGTGTGTGTGTGTGTGTGTGTGTGTGTGTGTGTGTGTGTGTGTGTGTGTGTGTGTGTGTGTGTGTGTGTGTGTGTGTGTGTGTGTGTGTGTGTGTGTGTGTGTGTGTGTGTGTGTGTGTGTGTGTGTGTGTGTGTGTGTGTGTGTGTGTGTGTGTGTGTGTGTGTGTGTGTGTGTGTGTGTGTGTGTGTGTGTGTGTGTGTGTGTGTGTGTGTGTGTGTGTGTGTGTGTGTGTGTGTGTGTGTGTGTGTGTGTGTGTGTGTGTGTGTGTGTGTGTGTGTGTGTGTGTGTGTGTGTGTGTGTGTGTGTGTGTGTGTGTGTGTGTGTGTGTGTGTGTGTGTGTGTGTGTGTGTGTGTGTGTGTGTGTGTGTGTGTGTGTGTGTGTGTGTGTGTGTGTGTGTGTGTGTGTGTGTGTGTGTGTGTGTGTGTGTGTGGTGTGTGTGTGTGTGTGTGGTGTGTGTGTGTGTGTGTGTGTGTGTGTGTGTGTGTGTGTGTGTGTGTGTGTGTGTGTGTGTGTGTGTGTGTGTGTGTGTGTGTGTGTGTGTGTGTGTGTGTGTGTGTGTGTGTGTGTGTGTGTGTGTGTGTGTGTGTGTGTGTGTGTGTGTGTGTGTGTGTGTGTGTGTGTGTGTGTGTGTGTGTGTGTGTGTGTGTGTGTGTGTGTGTGTGTGTGTGTGTGTGTGTGTGTGTGTGTGTGTGTGTGTGTGTGTGTGTGTGTGTGTGTGTCAGGATGGATGTTGGAGGTACGATAACTCAAATACCACTGAATAAAAACATTTGAAATTTTGTATACAATATTCTGACACCCTAGATTAGATCTAATTAGATTTTGGTGTTGATCGTGCAACCGAAAGTGGTAGTTTCTTGAAGATCTGAAGAGTTTTTCTGGAATATTCGTAAAACTTATGAATTAATAGGAATATATACTAAATGTTAGTATCTACAATATGTATTCAAAACGTTGTTTCTATCTAGCACTATTTTCCAATTACAAGAAGTTAAAAATTCTACAAATTTGTTACAATTTTGATTTATCTGCCTACCTGTGGAAACAAAAAATAAAATATTTGAGTGTTAATGTCATATGAATTTTTGACTTTTTGGCAAATTGAAATGGAAAATATGAAATGTCATTTAGTATTTATAAGGCCATAATAAACTTTAATAATATTATAAAAACTACAATTCCCGAATTCCCTTCTAGTACAATGGTATATTTGTGAGTAAGTACTACATAATATATACTTATATTAGAAAAATAAAAATAGTAGAGTATGGCGAGAGGTTATGTGTTGGCCATATCGGATTTTTTAACTTAAATTTAATTTGGTATATTGGCTGCAGTGAAACATTTTTTTTAAACGTCATTCTGACAGATGGCAGTTATAACCTTATTTCTAGTTATGTATTCGAGTAATGTAATTATTTTTATTAAATATATTTAAGATCAATAGCTACAATATATTATAAAGAAATAATTAGTTTCCCCCACGGTTTCCCGTATGACCGGTATTGACAGTTTTTTATGACAGCTCCTAGCACTTGTTTTTCTTTCAAGAAACTTTTCAGTAAAAACTTTCCTCGTGTGAAGAGGGCATTGGGTTTTATAAATGGTATAAAAACTACATTTTTCTTATGATCTTTGTGCTTAAACCAAAAACTGTTACATTTACGGAATGCGCAATAAATAATTTGAAACTGTAAGTTTGTAAGCTGGTATTGTATTAATTCTGCATATTATTTAAAGCCCTGTTCACACGAGGAAAGTTTTTACTAAAAAGTTTCTTCTTCAGCTGAGAGCTGTCATAAAAGAAACTGTCAAAACTGTGGGGAAATTAATTATTTTTTTAAAATATATAAAACTAGTGATCTTAAATATATTTAGGTAATAAAAATAATTACATTTGACAGTTTGATTTTATGACAGCTCCTAGCACTTGTTTTACTTACAAAAAACTTTTTAGTGAAAACTTTCCTCGTGTGAACAGGGCATAACGCTATGCGCGATTATGTATCAAACATAATATTTTGTTAGAATAGTTCACCAGATAACCGTTAGCGCCATAATTTCTAGTTGAGTATCCTCTATTTAAAAATCTCTGTTTCATGTAAATTACTGTCCGAAGTAATCATCAATCATTTCAGGCACTTAATGCGCGGTGTTTTTGTGTCAAACCGCCCTTTGTAGTTCTTGATGAAGTCGAAGGTTTGCATTTCGTGAGTCGGTGAAGTTTATTTTGAAATTCGCGCATCCGCGGTTTCTTTGCATTGTTCGGATTGAGGTCGGAGTCAGCAAAAGTAAACGTCAGATTACGCAGTTGATTTTCAAGCTAATATTGACATTTTCACTCATTTTCACTCGAAGATGAATCGGCTTCCGCGAAAAGAATTTTAAATCAATTTTGATTTTGAACGAAGGAGTGTTTGTACTACGATTTCTAATTGTGAAAGAGAAGAGGAAATAAGAATTGTATAATTCTGTTTTATGTTTGCCGTGTGTGCGGTTATCAACCGTCAACTCACGGGCACTTGGTTATTAGTAGAGCATACACCACACGCGATATTTTTTGTGAATTTGGTTGGATTCGAACTTGAGTCGTTAGAACTACAGTCATACGCTTTAGTGCACTCAGCTATATGATAATTATTTAATTGTCTATTAATTTTAATAAATTACCTAAACTGCGATTCACAAGTTATTGAAATTCTGAATTCCTATAATACTCTCGATTTTACATTTTTTTTTCTATTCCACTCTTTCCCCACTAGTACGGCTGCTTGAAGCTAGACCGAAACTCGTACTTTACCGCATCCTAGCAATTCAATGCCGTTTTGAAGTTGAAAAATACTGAAAAAGTGTTTTCGTTGCAAGTAAACTGTTAGTTTATTATTGACTTCAAGGTATAGTTTTTATAAACATTTCATTGAGAAAAAATGGATCTACAGATGTGCCTTTTGAAAATTTTAAAAATAAATTTCTATCAGGAGATATAACGGTGTAAAGTTTGTATACATTTGGAATTTTTATGAATTTTTCGAAATTTTTATAATCATGTACAAGTACAATGTTTTAATTAAAATTTTAAAAGACACAACTGTTAATAATTGATCCTTTAAGTATGTAATCCTTGTCGAAATACAATTTTGTAATTGTGAACGACAGCAGTCAAAACTAACTGATTAAACTACTAACTATACCTATACTGACAATAACTACTAATTTCGTATTGTGAATGAGGCTTAATGGTTAAGTTAATTGACTGATTGAAACAGTGACTCTCAAAATGTGAACACATTTTAAGTGCAATAAATTTTGCGAATTTAAAAATATCGTGAGCAGTATCTGCCATTTAATTATATTTCTGGAGTTGTGAAACACCCTGTATATAATTATTAAACATGTGCAGTAAACTCCTATATAAATAAACAAACCCTCAATCTATTGAATTCTCCCTCAACAAATCAAATTTAAAAAAAATTAAACGAAAACTTCAAATATAAAATATTGCAACTGCCACCATATTCCACACAAATGCTCCACATCACCAAAATGAATAATTTAATCTCTCATGACATCAAAAAACCTCCCTCTTTTCTTTTTATGAAACCTTTGACCCCTCATCCATGGCGACATTTAAATGTCACACACGTCGTCTGTTTTCAGTTGGCCATGGCCTGTGGCTTCCAGCGCCAACCGCGACTGCAGTGACGGCGAAACAAAAGACAAACTAATTAATAACAAGTGAGTAGCGGCGAGCTTGCGGTGGTCAACGCCACCTTGATAGAGCTGTATTCATTTCACACAGAGGGCGAAAATGTGGAGAAAAGTTAGCATACAGAGATATTATTTTTTCTGAATTCCTGTAATACTCTCGATTTTGCTTTTTTTCTATTCCACTCTTTTCCCCACTACTACTTGCTTGAAACTAGCCCGAAACTCGTACTTTACCGCATTCTTGTTGAAAGATACTGTAAAGGTGTTTTCGTTGCGAGTAAACTGTTAGTTTATTATTGACTTCAAGACAATGTTTTTATAAACATTTAATACATCAAGAATGGATCTACAGATGTTGTTTTTAAATTTTAAAAATAAATTTATATCAGGAGATATAACCGTGTAAAGTTTGCATAAATTGGAAATTTTTATGAATTTTTCGGAATTTTTATAATGAAGTACAATTATTTTATTAATATTTTAAAAAGGCACAACTGTTAATTGATCCTTTAAGTATATAATCCTTGTTGAAATAAAATTTTACCAGTCTGGCTAGCTACATTAGTATATTTTATGCTGGATTTTAGGAGTTAGGAGTTAATATTATTTGATGTTTTCAATCTTTACTATAGCATATTCAAAGATAATAGTCTGTGAGTAAATCACATACATAAATCTTCAAAATAAAATAAGTAGGTAATCTCTAATCACAATCGTATCAATTCTGAAAAAACATAACTTAAGAGGCCCGTCTACCTTCTAAAATCCACCACAAAACGTACTAACGTAGCGAGTGTTGGCCAGAACAAAAATGGTTAAATTGTATTTCGACAAGGATTACATACTTAAAGGATAAATTATTATTAACAGTTGTGTCTTTTAAAATTTTAATTAAAACATTGTACATGATTATAAAAATTTAAATTCGTTTAACTAAATACGAGCATTCACAGTGCTTGAAAGTGAGAAGTGAATGATCATATTTAGTTATATGAATTTAAATTTTCTTAAACGTAAACATTACTGTAAAAGTTAAAAGTAAATGCTTATGTGAATGAGGCTTGAGTTAAATAAGTCATATTTTTAATGTAAAAAATAAAGTAGTATACTTTATCTACCCTTGCTGTTAAAGTTTAACTTTATCTACACTAGTTTTACTTTTACAACAGTCAATAAAGAAGCACTTTAACAACCTGAAAAAAAAAAAACAACTGTATTCGCCCTCAACTAATTAAATAACTACGTTTTAGTACAAAAGTAAACTGCTGATAAAATAAAAATTAATTAAACTTTCCCAAATAGCACATCTTCTGTGTATTCCGTCTGCATTTTTTACTTCTTCTTTCTTAAGAAAACAACACATCACATTTTTTCTCAGTAACGTTTATAAATAGAACCAGGATGTCGTAGGGACTAAATTACATTACTACTGGTTGACCGCTCGCAACTTCATCATTCTTACATTACACTCATCACGTAATTATAAAGACACGAGTAAGACTGCACGATCCTACCTTGCCCCAAGCTAAGAACGATCTTATAGGAATCTAAAAACTGTGTTGTGATGAAATCATCTCGTAAAGCGTAAAGCAACAACATAGACACGAATTATTAGAGTTCATGCCAAATAGAAATGGGAATGCCAATCATTCCTCGCGCATCTACTGTCTCACACCAGCAGCGTACAAAGAAATAGCATTGGCCCGTTCAAGTAAGAAGGGTGGAGCAAACGCAAATGCGCAGGGTTGTTATGTTTAAAACAATTTGTTTTAAACAAACTGTTTTAAACATGTTTTAAACACGGCCTAATGTTTTAATGCATGTTTTAAACTGTGTTTTAAATCAGGTGTTTAAAAATGATATCGAAATCCATTCACGACGCATAACACAAACAAAACAAATTCAACTACCGACCATCGGTGACTCCTAGCTACGCAGCTAGAGCGATGTAAATCCCCGTCCTCGCACAAAAAGTAGCATTGGCGACATATTTCGATGGAAATAATATTTATTTAAAACAGATATCCTGTTTAAAACATGTTTTAAACATGCTTTTTTGTTGTTTAAAACATGTTTTTTTGTGCAGAGTTAAAAACATGTTTTAAACCAAAAAAACAGTTTTAAACAGTAAAAAACAAATGTTTTGTTTAAAATTGAAAAAAACATGTTTTTTTTCAACCCTGCAAATGCGTCTTCTGTGCATCAAATCTCATTCCCATTTCTATTTGGCATGAACTCTAGATAATACCTTCAGTCGTTCAAACCGTGTATTTCTTTTAAAATATCTAGTGTAGTGACTGGTCTAGATTAATTGATCTGTTTTGGACTTAGAGTATAGAAAATTATAGAGGTAGTATACTCAGATTTTTTGGGTTTTGAAGCCAAGAGACGGAAGAGGGTGTGCTACTAGAGCATACTAATATAGCGGATATATTTATATTTATTCTGATAATTCCACTCCTGTATAAAGTAAGCCATAAACAAAACACAATTTTATCGCTTTGACAGCGGATAAAATGGAAGATAACTTTTTGCAAGTGATAAAACCTTATTTAACTTTTTCTTAGCAACCAAACAAATCACTAAAATGTCATTTGCGTCATATTTGTCAATGTAATGATTCGTTTTTGGGAATATTTGTGAAGAAGGACCAAAGGAGTCGTTAAATTATGTCGTTGAATTACACTCGAGCATTTTATTTTCTCCGAATAAATTTCTGTTTGACATCTCAACCTTGTCACCTGACGGCAATTTGACTCGAAAATAGTATATTACTTTACTAGTGGGAGAAGTAAAATACTTCTGTCACAAGTGTCTGATTGGCCACGAGCAAAGCGAGTGGCCAATCAGGACACGAGTTACAGGAGCATTTTACTTCTCCCACTTGTGAAGTACGCTATTTTTCCGCACAGTGAGGAAAATTATTTTAAAATAAAATCACTCACCTACGGTGTCGTGATTTTATTAAACAATTTTTCTTTTCAAATTGCTAGGTAACAAGGTTTTAATACAGGAATTTATCCGGTGAAATAAAAAGCTCTTGTGTATTTACAGTTGATAACATGGGAATTGCAACTCGTGTATAATGGCTATTAATACACTCGTATGAATTACGACACTCGCCATGAATCGTATCGTAAATTTACACTCGTATATTAATAGCTATCATTATAAACTCATTGCATAGTATACTATTCAAATATTTTGACTTTGGTATAAAATTAAAATCTGATTTAAAAAAATATCCAATCATAAAATTTATCTATAATTTGATTAATCTGGATCATATTAAACGTGAAGTTCTTGATCTCGATCTAGATCATTATTAAATTAGTGTTAAATATTCGATTAGTGATTTTACTCTTAAAATTTATTTGATGACGATATACTTTTAAAGGGTAGGTATATATATTTAAATATTTAAAATTGAGTTTGACGTGAGCTTACCATTTTAATAATTAAATAAGCCCCTTTACCGTTCGCATTTAAAATTCCCTGTATACCTTTATGCATTAATTTTATTTTGTTTTTACAAGTAAAAACACAAAACGACCAAATACAAATTAAATTTAATTTAAATAATCTTTTAATTCGTTGTAATCCGTAAAATTAAATATTCATTAGCAAAAAGGATATTCGCAATATATCTGATGCATATAAATTCATGTTGTGATTGTAAAATAAATCTCTCTCTGGGCCGGAAGTGATAGCGAAACATAAATATTTCCTTTCAATTTGCAATTAGATGATAAAATGTACACAATATGTTAATTTCGGCACGGCGAAAAATATTTTGTTTGCATTCATTTCCATATTTTACTCTGAAAATATAAACATTTGTGTTACATCTTCCTGAAATTATGTATGTTATTACCAAAATTTAATTAACTTTTTTTCATTTTTTCATTTCAGCTAAGAAAAAAGCAGATGGCATTGCGAATGCTGTCTGTTTTACTTTTCATGTAAGAAGACCACCCTTAATTTTACGAATTTCTGAAAAAAATTGATTCGTAATTGCATAGTATAAAAATGTATGTAGGTACTCTAAGTTATGATACACTTGTGTAACGGTACAAACATATAAATTATTATCTCTACGAATTTTTACTTCTCGCCTCATATTCTATAAGAAAGGTATTGTAATGGATAAAAATTTTCGAGTATGAGTTTCTGGTGGATAAGCACGTTTCAGGGTCTCTTCAATACGAATTTACTATTTTCACGATGATGTATGTGTGTGCGTATGCACGTATGTATGTTCGTTTGGACGCATGGACTGACGATTTTTCGTTCAATTAAAAAGTATCAAAACGTTTATAACTAAATTTCATATTTTTTAAGGTTTTAATAAGGATCTTAACACCGGTTAAGATTTTGGTAAATATCCGCAAACCGGAAGTAGTACTTTTTGAATCTTAATATAGTTTCTCTTGAATATATCGGTACATTATTTATTTATGACAATTCCACTCATAGTTTTTCATCTAATCAAAACACAGTACTTTGCTGAATTGTACCAATCACAGACGAACTACAGTGACAATTTTCACTACCTAGTGAAAATTACACTGACAATTTTCACTAGTGAAAATTGCCGCGAAGCGTTGCTTAGATACTATGTCAGTTGATAATTGTTTTAAAAATACATTACTTTTTTTTGAATAAATAAAATAATTCGAGAAATTGTCAAGCCGAATACCATACGTGACTATGATTTTTTGGTAATTTTTGTCGTCTGGTCATTCCGGCAAAATCATAGTCACTAATGGTATTATATATGACAATTTTGAAATTAAAATTAAAAGATAATATAATTATCTATGGATCCGAGTGGTTGGATTCCACTATAATAACATCTACCATCCTGTAATTGGAAGTTAATTCTGTAGGTTGGTTACCATTAAAATAAATAAAATACAGTTAATTTTAAAAACAATTTTCTGAACCTCGTAGTGGTAGTAGGTAATTAATAATAAAATAAAGTGCAACTAATATTCTACTTTTTTGAAATTCCAGTATCTTGTTGTCCATCATATGGAATTTGTTTCTACACAACATTTGAATGATTATGACAGTGACAGTACAGTTGACATCTTTTGCTTGCATCTTGGTTTACATATTACATGAACATGAAACTATTAAAATGTAAGTAAAACTATATTAGATTAGTAGAATAAGCAGAATTAGGCGAGAGGTCGGGTGCTGGCCACATCAGATTTTTTAAATTATTGCCATTGCAATATAACAACAAATGCAAGTATTACAGTTAGAATTATAAAAACTGTTACGATTTTATACAAGTTTATCTTGTTATTTAGCATTTATAAAGCAGAAAGCAAGTAGAAGAGCACCGTTATAAATTAATATTGAAAAAAAGTTTAATTTTTTGACATTTTGAGGTTAGGATGCTGAGCATAGTTTAGCAGCGAAGCAGCAAAAAAAATCTGAATGATGATCACCTATATAACATTTTTAAAAGGTTCTTGCAAAATATTCATCTTGCATATCTTCCATGTTGCATACCCTCACAAATTGAATTCCAAGTATGTATACAGTAAAATTTTGCACACTTAACACAATTTCTGAAAATACAGCCTCATGTTTTATTCATAACCTCCCATGTATGTTTACATGTTAAATATTAATATAGAAAATCCAATCTGCCGCGTGAATCACTCATTTCCTCTGATTTAAACTTCCAGCCTCTTAAAAAGAGTTTAAACTCCTGAGCTTTCTTGGGGGAGGGGGTACTCCCCTCCTCATTCATGTCTGAAAGCTCGCCGGGTTACATGAATTATTCAGCACATGATAAACGCTTACATAACCTAACAAATTTCAGCAAAAAAGTAAACATGCCCGTGTAAACAAGAGTCGACATTTAGAGAGAGCTACAAATATTGGACGTCAAATAAAAAAAAATGTGTGTGATGTTGTTTAGGATTGTATTTGAGGGTAGAGGCTGTTTGATTTGCTGTTTTAATTATTATTTGTACTTAAATAATATTTATCTTTCTTTTGTATGGTCATTTAAACCCAGGCAATCGGGTTTAAATAATAACACAGTTCGATATTCTGCGATAAATGATCAAAAAGAATTGTCAAAAATCAATCTTCTTTTTGTTATGTTACCTTGACAACCATTAACAATTTTTTTAGACGACCAGTACAGAAAATAATAGATATCGCGGCAGCAGCCTACTTCAGAAAGTTGAAACTAACATGATATGACTATCGTGCTAGCACGATATAGTCATATCGTAATTTTGAGACCAAATCAACATAGCCAGGCAGCTTTAGCTTTGTTTATTGATTGTTTGACAGTAGAAATGTCATTCGAAAGTTGCGTATGTATTAAAAAGTGAAAAATTATTTCATTAGAAATTAGAATTAAAATACAGCTGTAGAAAAAATGTTGTTTGTATTTAGAACGTGAAATGTTTAATTGCGTTTGATTAATTTATTTAACTCGGCAAGCCTCGTCAAATAAGTGTCATTCTCATGCACAAAAAAGATCAATTTAGCGCACTTAATATAAAAACTACTATTTCAGAAATTCGAAAAATTAAGGGATGTTTATTTATTCCATTTTAGTATCACTAGTCGCATAATTACTAATTAAAATTAATTAAATGAGGATCTAAATAAGTAGGTACATTAAAAACGACAAAAATGTTTTCTTAAGATACAAAAATAATTGCACAATACTTGGAGCAACATTTTTCGTGCCACTGGTCTGGTAGGTTACAGTAATGAATAAAAATTCGTAAACATTAAAACCGAATGGCTTGAATATACAGGTGTTCCACAACTTAGGACAAAAAATTAAAGAGTATATACTGTACGACATGCTGATCATGAAACAAAAAGAATTTTTTTAAATTCGAAAAAAATTGCATCGTATTTCAAGCAAACTTTTTTGCCACTGGTCGGTAGTTATTTTTAATATATTTTTTCAAATCTTCTACAATGAAAGTAATTGTTTACATAATATCTAATACTAATAAATGTCAAATTATCAAATGTACCATCAAAACAGTGATACTTAAAATGTACACACGTCAAGTAAACTACCCTTAACTTTGCGATTTAAAAAAAATCTTTTTGTTTCATGATCAGCACGTCGTACAGTATACTCTTTAATTTTTTGTCCTAAGTTGTGGAACACCTTATAATCGCTCCATTTTATCTTTCTCGTCTCAGTCATTATTACGTTGCGTACAACATTACGACGACAATTATTTTCTTGATCTGTTGGGCTAGTCCGGTCCTGAACCGTGGTTTTAAGGCGGCTATGACATGGGTCGGATCGTCAGATGTTTTTGTGGCCACAAAACAGAAAGATAAAGAGACAGAGGATGAGGAACATGACAGAATAACTCCGAGGATATTCAAGTTGAGGGGTGAGACAGAAAATGCAATTATAGAAAGTGAAGTTTTTGCCGGGCGTGGCCTTTTTGACAGTATTTCAATACAAAACTAAATTTTGTAAATTATTTTTATAAGAGGCCCTTCTAAAAACCAGCACAAAACGTACTGACGTAGCGAGTGTTTTGTGACCAGTACAAAAATGGTAAAATTTCATTCCATCAAGGACTATATACTTAAACACGTTGAGCGCCAGCAATGTTAAAGCAAAAACTTTCGTAAGAACCCACGTGGATTGCCGATGACCCACGTATTTTAATTCTCCAGGGACCGCGTGGTGCGCAGGCGACCCATAGTATATGCTTTTTTAAATGATGAATATAAATTGTGGTCCTACAGTAATAGGAAATATGTAACCATATTTGGTCCCACTATAAAACGAGCTACAATTTTAAACTTTCTAGGACAATTTTTAAGGAAGTTATTGTTATTTGTGTTATTTATTTTTAATTATAATGATTTACAATAAAAATCAAATAAACAAAGTTATACATAAAGGTGATGATAAATGCTTACAATAAATTTATTTTACATATTATAATTTTATATTGTATTATATTGTAATTCAATGGACCCTCTACGACCCACGTAGTCCCAAAGTAAAACAATTTTTAATGTAGGACCATGTGGTCTATTCGGGGTACACGTATTATTTTTGCAAAATTAAAATAATTAAATATATTATAATTAATTTTGATTAACATATAATAGAAAACATAGGTGCATTTCAGTAATATTTTCAAAAATATACAGGCGAGCATTTCAATAATACAAATGCGTGGGTCATCCGCGGACCACTTGGCGCTCAACGTGTTAAAGGATCAATTAACATATGTACCTTTATAAAATTTTAGTTTAAAAAATTGTGCATGAAAATTTATAAAAAATTTCAATTTATGTGGTTTATCTCCTAATAGAAATTTATTTTTAAAATTTTAAGAAGGCACATCTGTAGATTCATTTTCACACGAAAACACTTTTACAGTATTTTTAAACTTCAAAATGACATTGCATTGTTAGGATGCGGTAAAGTACGAGTTTCAGGCTGATTTTAGGCAGTCGTAGTAGCAAAAAAGTAAAAATGGGTCCAAGCAAATGAGACATTCTGTAAATACCTACAAATTACATTTTTTCCTGTTTGTAAAATTATTACATTAATGTAATTACGCTAATAAATACTGCATAACTCTTGTTTAACTTTTTTGTATTTAGTGACAACCAGTGGTAGGTACCCAAAATGATATTGTTTTGCAAACTACTGTTAATTTTACGAATTTCAACAAAAATTTTTTTGATTCTTGATCAGTACGTCCAATACTATACACCCTTAAATTTTGTTACACAGGTTGGGTTACACCCTGTATAGGTAATGTTACTAAGGGGCCGTTCACATAATACGTCACACGATTTTTGGCCATTTTTGACTCCCCCCTTGTCACACTACGTCACAAATTGGTAACCCCCCCCCCCCACTCCATGCGACGTTACAAAAATTTAACTTTAAATTTTGAAAAAAGTGAAAATTATGGGAAAGTAATGATTTCATCTTGTCACAGAAAAATTCTTCCATAAACACGACGGAATCGCGCTATGATCCGCTATGATCAACTTATTATAAAATGTTAATTACTCATAATTTAAGTCCCTAACTCCGTTGCAGCAAACATTCGACAGCATCACCGTAACGTGTTCCTATAAAGACATGTTTGTATTATACAAATTCGTAAGTTGTCACAACTGATCAACGCAGTTCAAATATCCACCAATACACCAGAAAAAGCATGTGAACAAAAATTGTTTTATTTTCATATTAACTGAAAATTCATAAGTAAAATGTTTGTGACGTCACATCATGATGAACCCCCCGTACCCCCATGTCACATTTCGTCACAAATCCTGGACTCCCCCGTCCCCCCAAGTGCGTGACGTATTATGTGACCGGCCCCTAAGGGCGGACATTAGCAATCGCTAGGATATTAATAGGATGTCAATAGCAAGTAACACATTCTTGAAATGTTCTTGGGATTTTATTTTGTCAATGGGTAGATATTTCTGTAACAAACTGAAACTGGATATGAAGCTAGATTGTCAGAACCACAGTCGTTCACCTAACCCACTAATAGTATATTAAAACATAAGTTAGGGAAGGCGACTTTTTCTAGCAAGAGTTCGAAATTCGCACACGAGCGCGTAGGCGCGAGTGACCGAACGAACGAGTGCTAGAGAAGCCTTCCGTAACGAATGTTTTATACTATTTTCTCTGTTGAGGCAGTTTTTGATTCAATTTAAATTATTTATGTATTTGACAGTTTGCATTAGGGAAATTTTTTGGTAGAATAATTATGTTGGTGACAGTAATTTGTGCTCGACAATTGATGAGTTTTGTTTGTTGCCTAGGTGCTTTGTATATTATTTAAATTTGTTTTATATTAATCAAATAAATTAAAATGTCAGATAGAAAAATTTATGAATGAAGCATCCGACAGAGACTATTTTTCAATAAAAGTAAGCTAAGTATATTAGTAATTATATTTAAATTATAATTTTAGAACAATATTTTTAGGTTCTGCCAATAATGGGTTATTCCGGCGTGTGCAGAAGGGATGAATTCACTAATATAATATTAATAGATGAAATTGAGTACAAAATTAATTCAATTTTTGTAACAATATCAAAAACTCAAACGAATGGTCCAAGATGATTTGCAAACGAATGAAGTATGGATTAATTTGATCAAAAATTATATTAATTTTAAGACCGGCTGTAGTACAAAACCAGATTAATATTATATTTATATTATTTAGTTTATCTTTGTATGAAATATAAATATTAATTCAGTTTCTATGTTTCATTTGATTCAAATTAATAAAATTAACGTCAAAAGTGAATCCCGTTTTGTCAAAAATGTTCGTTGCCCGTTGCCTAGATATATTGTTTATTTAATGCAGTGCTACCAGTCGCTGATAACAAAATTTCACCAAAAATCGTAGGTAATGAAGCTCATACCAGCATCAAAATTAGAACTGGTATGAACTCATTTAGTTCCGAAACAGAGAAACTATATTTTAGTAATCTTTAAATGTCATATAAAGTGAATATTTCTTCTCGTTTTAGGATTCCGAGATCAGCAATTTAGTTTTGAATGGCAAGTAATTTAAGTTGGACAAATATGGAGACGCATCCGAACTTAAATCCTCCTCGTATAAAAACTCGCAATCTTGAAACTCGTAACTCGTAGCGATTACGTCTGACTTCTGCCAACTTAGAACTCCGCAAAGTATGAAGAAGGCTCTGCAATCCTGAACGAATTATATTTCCATGAATTTAATTTTCTTACTCACTTACAGGAAACTGAATCGAGGAAAATATTTTAGAGGGGATTTAATTAGTTTTTAAAGACATCAAAGTGTTTTGAAATCTGCTAGTGACACCTGACACACATACTGGGTGATTCATAAGTTGCATATATTTCAATGTTCTTTTTGTTGCATGATCAGTAAGTTGAGTATTATTTGCTAATGAAAGTCATTCAAATACAGACAATGCATATTTAATAAGTAAGTAAATTAAAGCATGGGAGTAGAAACAAATTATTTTAAAATAAAACCCCCAAATGAAAAATCATTCGCAAAAAATCTCCATCCATCTAATTTAAATCCGGCGTAAAACCCAAAAACAGAAATCCAAAAATTAAACAGCGAGCAAAAACCTCTGACGTCACATTTTCCGTTGTCAACTAGACATACGTCACAGAACATAAAAACGCGTTTAAAAATTTATGTCACAAATCATACAAATACATGGAGATATTTTACTGCAGTATGAAAAACATTTTCAGGAGATGAAAAATTAAAACGAACTAAAAGCAAGCGATAAGAAAATGTCCGCTTAGATTAAGAGGCCAGTCTACCTCCTAAAATCCAGCATAAATGTACTAACGTAGCGAGCGTTTTTTGGCCAGTACAAGAAAGGTAAAATGTTATTTCAACAAGAATTTAATAAAGAAAGAATGAATCTACAGATTTTGATTAAAAAATTGTACATATATAACTTCCGAAGAATTAAAAAAAATACAATTTATGCAAACCTTTACATGGTTATATCTCATGATAGAAATTAATTTTTAAAATTTTAAAAAGGCACATCTGTAGATCCATTCTTTCTCTATTAAATTTTTATAAAAACATTATCCTGAAGTCATTAGTAATCTGAGAGTTTACTCGCAACGAAATAGTATTTTGTGCACCTAGGGAGGGAAGCGTGCTATTACTCCCGCGGCGAAGCGGTGGTCCGAGCGAGGGCGCCGGCTTCGCTCAAGGGTGTAATAGCTATTACTCCCGCGGGCGAAGCGGCGACCCGAGCCGAAGGCGAGCCGCAGGCGAGTCCGAGCGAGGGCGCCGTCTTCGCCCAAGGGAGTAATTGCTATTACTCCCGCGGGCCAAGCGGCGGCCCGAGCGAGGGCGCCGGCTTCGCCCAAGGGAGGAATAGCCTTCCCTCCCGTGGGACACACAATATTTTACGTCACGAGGGCCTCGAAATCACCTTTCGCCAGTACCGGGAGGAAAACAAGTACGGTCCTCCCGAGCGGGAGGGAAAACTCGCTTCCCTCCCTCCATTAGCAAGAAGAAAACACTGCTTTCCTCCCCCGAGTGACGTAAACACTTTTACAGTATTTTTCAACTTCAAAATGACATTGCATAGCTAGAATGTAGCAAAGTACGAGTTTCGGGCTGGTTTTTGGCAGCCGTAAGTGGAAAAAGAGTGGAATAGACACAAAAGTAAAATCGAGAGTATTCTAGGAATTCGAAAAAAACCTAGCAGTTCGGGTAAAAGAAATTAAAATTGGTATACAATATTAATCGAGCGGACATAGATTATCAGCAAACCGCTTCGCTACCTTGAAATAGTGTATAAAGAAGTCGTCCAGCTCGGTTTTTCTCTTGATTCAGTTGCGTTCAGGCGAGTAATAAGTCGGCGAACTTTGACTCAGCTCTGTGTAGAACATAGGCACATTCTGTCTCTCCCTTCCCGCTCCGGCCAACTCTGGCTCCATGAACAGTAGATAGCCGAGTCTGTTATGTCACCGACGATATAAATTATTCGAATCTACTATCCACCAACAACCATGACTGAGTTGACGAGAAAAAAAATCCTTATCGATGACTCACAGAATGTGAGGCAACTACACCCAAATTGGGTAAAGGCGTATGAATATGTATAATGATTCACAAAATAATTACTATAATAGCAACTAAAAATATTTGTACTTAAACGGTTTAATTGTTTCCGTTTAAGGTTATAATTAAATATTGAGGCGTTCCACTTTGACAAGTTCATGAGCGTTGTTTTTATTTTTATTTCGTTCTACTTTCATAATTTGGTTAATTTGATAATGATGGCTTCATTTTGATTGACAGAGCTTGTATTTTCACTTTTTTGAGTAAAGTTCTTGGAAAAGTTATGAGTTGAAAAGTTGATATGAAATTAGGAACAATTTGGCGATCATTCTGTCATTCTAGACTTTATTTTTTGACATTAATAGTGGGATTCTGTGAAAATCTGTAGTTGCTACAGATCTATAAAATTGTAAATATTAAACAAAATCGCAATGAAATGTATAATCATATGCACAGATTTATATTTATCAATAAACATTAATGTGATTTTGTTCAATATTTAAAGATTTACAAATTTGTAAAACTTATAGATTTGCACAGAATCCCACCATAAAGCCGGGGCCAGACATGCGGCATTCGGCGAATCCCGAGCACCTGTTCGCCGAACTTCGCTCAGTGAGTTGACGAATCGTTCGGCGAACTGTTCGCCTCTTCCCGCCCAAAGTCGGTAAACTAGCACACATCAAAGTGGGCGAACGTTCTTTTAGAGGGGGTTCGGACAACCGATCACACATTCAGGATTCGGCGAACAGCGAACTGTCGAATCACTCACTTCAGTTCCAGCTCAGTAGCGAGTAATTAAGTTATCAAACTTATTCGTAGTTAGAAATTTTTATTATTGTATATACAAATTGTTTCTATAAACAATTATTTAGACTCCCAGACGCCCTCAATCTATTATCTTTGTTGTTGTTGTTGTTGTTGTTGTTGTTGTTGTTGTTAATTTGATTGATTCATATTACAAAAGGTTTATAATCTCGTTAAGTCCTGTATTTTGTATGAATAAATGAAAGAAATAAAGCCATTTTGTCGTCTGACAACTTAATGTTCAACTAGGCGAACGTTCGGCAGTTTCCAAAATTTTTGCTCGTTATTCGCTGAATGCCGCATGTGTGAACACAAAGGCGAATTCCGTTCGGTAAATCACGAACATTCGGGATTCGCCGAATGCCGCATGTCTGGCCCCGGCTTAAGCCTTGTTCACACAGGGATTCTATCATATGCTATAATTTTTGAGAAAAAAATTGCCTGTCAAATACCGCGGCCGCTACTATGATGAAAAAATTTAATATATTGTTCATTACATCTTTCTAAACGTGCATGTAAATTTTTGTGTACATTTACTAGCTCGTTTAGGAGTTATCGTCGTTTTAGTTATATGTTTTACTTAGCAGCCCATCATCAGTCAGTAAACACCGATAAAAGTTATGAAGGAGATATGTTAGTTTCATAAGTATCTTTTAATATAATGCCCTATACTTGTAGAAACATCCATGCAAAATATCATTACGATTCACTACTTAGATTTAAAGATATAAAAGAAAATGTTAACAAAAATTTACTTTTTTGGCGTCTCCTGAAAAATTACGTAAAACATACGTGAGTTTGAGTTATTGGTTATTTGTTTGTTATTTTGTAACTTTCATATAATTTTAAATATAACATATTTCAGTTAAATTGATTCCCTATGTTCTATTTTAAAAAGAACGCTCTAATACATTGCTGTCAAATTCGTAACCATGGATATGAAAAGTTCTATGTTTCTAGTTAAAATAAATTCACGGTATAATGATACTCTAGGAAGTTTTGTTAAAAGTTACAGTATAGGTAAACGTCAAATCTAGTGTCATTATGAACCGTAACCTATAGCTCATGTTAAGGTGCTAGTATAGTTAGCGTGTAGTAGTTCCTTATTAAATTAATTACCCGTGCATTTCGAGTGCTTTATGAACCAAATTTTGGTTACAGTATACTAAATTGTCTTTTTTGGCTTTTCGCACTTGTTTTGAATAATGGAAAGTCTAGAAAAACATCAAAAATCGTACTTTACTAATAACTCATGTTACGATTGAAATATCTTTTTCAAAAAAATTACAAATAATCTACATTAGTATCTTAACATCGGATTGTCAATATTTTTTCAAAAACTATTCCCAATTTCTAATTAAAAAAAAATATCAAATTTTGAAATTTGTTTTTTTGAGAATTTTTAAATTTTTGAATCAATCCGATGTTAAGCATAAAATTTTTTGTAAATAAAGAAGTCACCAGCCTTTACACCACTTAAAATAATTATTCTGTTATCTCTTATCATTTCACGAGTGAGCAATTTCACCCTGCTCTAATTTCTGGCTAACTTCACGCCATGTCAAAGTTATTAGAAAGTGGCAAAATTAAATTGTGCATTATTTAATAACGCTAATGGTAGGTACAGCACCTCAGCACATCAGCTTCTGCCTCTGTTAATAATATTTTAAAAAGTTGAGGCCTCCAAAACCGGAAGTAGAACAGCGACTGTCGCTTGTCTCCTCTGAGGTGAGGAATCAAATGAGGAAGAGGAGATAATGGAATATGAGGTAACTTGATTCAAGTTAGTAGCAACTAAGAAGGAGGGAAAGAAAAGGTAAAAGGAGGTTTTAATTAAAAAATTAAACTTTTTTGTTAGATATAGTGAGTCATAAAATGCGTTGATAATTAATATGTTATGATACAAGTGTATAAGAAATCTTTTAAAACACGTACGACGAGTTTAAGCGGCCAGGCTAGGTTTTTTCCGAATTCCTTTACTAATTTTTCTATTCCACTCTTTTCCCCACTGCTACGGCTGCATGAAACCAGCTCGAAACTCGTACTTTGCCGCATCCTAGCAATGCAATGTCATTTTGAAGTTGAAAAATACTGTAATAGTATATTGTGTATCTAGTGCGCAAAGTAAGCAATTGCGCGAGGCGAGTTGCAGCCCGAGCAGTAGCGGCTCGAGGTCTACCGAGGCGAGCCGAGGAGACCGAGGGTCGCTACGGCGAGGGCTGCAACGAAGCCAAGCGCAATTGCGCCTTTGCTCACGAGATGCACACGATATTTTTTGTCATTACTGCACAAAAAGTAACCTTTTGAGTGACCTTACTTATCAAAAGATAAAATGAATACTTTTAAAATTAATATGTATAAAATAAAAAAGTAACTAATATTTACCTACATGTAAAAGCATAAGAAACTAATTATTAACAATATAGAAAAGAACATTAAAATATAAGAATAAAATATTATTGTCCATTAGATCCAATATCCAATGCACAGTCTGCACAATAGTCGACACTCGACAGTAGAAACTATGCATAGAGAAGTAGGTACTACAGCTGTTCACGTGCTTGTAGTATTAGATTATCACGTGTGTGGCGCTAGTGCTACGCGCACATTTCGTGTCGGTAACTACAGAAAACTGTGTGTGTTAAATTTGCGTGCGCAAAGTGAAATTTTGCGCACGCTATTCCCGCACGCTTGTACTTTGCGCACGCATTTTTTGTCTAGTTAAAAAATAAGCCACTTTGCGCACGTAAAACAGGCACGAAAAAGGTTACTTTTTGTGCAGGTATGACAAAAAAGTGTTTTCGTTGCGAATAAACTTTTACGAGTAGAAATTAAAATAAATAACAAATTTAAAAATAAATGTAATGAAAATTGGGAAATTTATGTATATGTAATTAGTCTAGCGATTTCTTAAACTTTTAAAGAACAAACCCGAGCCGAAGCCGATTTTAAATGACTGACAAATACAAACAATAAATACAAAACTTAGTTTCGTTTGTTTATTTTATACAATATTGCAAATAATTGTGAATTATAATAAAGAAAAACTCAGAATTGGATTTTTTGCGTTATTTAAAAAAAAATTATTATCGTTATCGATAATCGGCCCTATCGTGTCGACAGTCGGCCCAAATTTACCGCGGCCCAGTGGGAAATATCCCACCATCCCACCGGCCCAGTTAGAATATCGTATACCTATAGTTATTATTTTTTAACCAAGTACCTGGCTAAATATCTTCTATATAAACGAAGATAAAATCCATAAGAAAAAAAATAGAATTACGTAGTCTAACCACATTATTAACTGGGTAAAATTAATTATTGTTGTGTCAATAATAAATTAATTCTTTTTCTTTGCGGATACTGCAAACACGATTGCTTACCTATTTGTTTTTTACAATAAAAGTGTTTATTTATATTTGCAGTAAATCACAGTAATCCATGGTATTTGATGATGCCAATCACGATATAACTTTTAACTATGTACTTATTAGCTATTTGTGTAGATGAGTAACTTAAGATAAAAAAAGAAAAAGGAAATATGTATAATATACCACATAGTACTAATGTCAATATTGTTTATTTTAATTTATTTATAGTTCTTTATGATACCTTTACTATGTTAATCGTAGAAAAAAAAATTAATGTACTTTCCACTAACAACTATGCTGTTGACGGCTGATAACCGCACACACGACGGTGTAATATATATATATATATATATATATATATATATATATATATATATATATATATATATATATATATATATATATATATATATATATATATATATATATATATATATATATATTTAAACCGATGGCTCACAGTATGTGCTCCTACTACACCCAAGTGTATAAGGCGTGATAGATAATAATTTGCTTCGATTTATTTATATGTTCCATATTATTTATAAAACGTTCAAGTTTAAAAAATTGTTTCCTTTTGCGAATTGCTACTTACAACAATCTTTGTTCTACTGTAAATAATTCATTTTTTCTTAATTGTTCTTCGCGTAACGTCAATTATTTTAATTACAATTAATTATGTACATTGTATGCAAGTGGAAATAAATTATAGGTATGAATAAATAAACATTTTCATACAATGCTAACTATGAAATTCGTTAATGAATAGTTTGGTATACCTACACTTGTATTCAAATATGAGAAAGCAATGCATACAAATTGAAATTAAATTTGCATCTTGTTGAGTTAATTGTTAATTGTTCATTAATTAGTAAGAACATAATTTGAATATAACCTAGTGTTCAATTCTAACCAAATATAAGTTTAATAAAATAATATATAATCCCGAAACTTAATACATGGTGTATCATAACATACTTACGACAATAGTAAATATAAATAGTTATAAAAAAATTCAAAAGCTCAAAAACAAAATACAAACTATCTTCAGAGAACATTTTTCATACCACTGAGTTGAAAAATATAAACATTTATTTCTAAAAGTAATGTGTGTGTACTTAACATGAAACTTGTAAGTAAACTATATTTTTAATTTTTTAAATTCATGAAAAAAAAATTGGCATATTATCATTTGTATGATCTCAAAGTTATAAAAATTGTTTTTTATTTATTGCTAACGTCAAAATATTGAAATTTATTAGTTTTTTTTTTTATTAACGCCAATAAAAAAGTTATTATCCTGATTATTATTGACGTTATTAAAAAAACTGATAATTTTTTTAACAGCAAAATAAAAAATATATCAGTTTTTTTTAATAACATTTTTATTGACGTTAGAAAGTGTTTACCGAAAAGCTTCAAATGTATCGATATTCACAAAAAATTTCCTGGACATGAATGAATGCACGAGTGCATATTCGGTAAGAAAATCGCAATAACATCGCCGCTCTATTTTATAATTTTTTTTACAATAAAATTTGTATATTTCATTAATAAATATGTATTATTTGCACTCAAAATGACAATTTAACCTATTTTCAATTTAATGTCAAACTGACATAATGACAGTAAAGTTTCTGCTTATTAATTTCAGTTATTTCTCAAGCTACTAGTAAAAATTTCCGCTAAATTTTTATATAACCATGGTTACTATTATTATAATCTATTCTTCCATTCGCTGTTATTTGTGTCATGCGAATTTCTGACGGTGTTATCACCTCAAGTTTATAAGGTATGTGCAGCTACGTCACAACATCAGCTGTTTGATAGGTAAGCATGATAGAAAAGTGTAAAATACAAAGTACTGAGCTACGATTTATGCTGTTAAATGAGTTATACTACCATTTTATTTAACATTTTCATAAAAATAAGTCAAAAAATTTGAAAATAAACTCTTGTTTACAAAAATCAAATTGCACCTTCCTGTCATGCTTGCCTATCAAACTATTGTTGTTTGAGATTGTGACGTAAGCTGCACATGCCTTATTGATTTTTTTTATTAATACTTAACATTAAAAAATTATCATTTCTTTTCATAACCTCAATAATAATCTAGGCAATAACATTTTTATTGACGTTATTCAAAAAAACTGATAAATTTCAATAATAAAAAAACTATTTTAATAAATTTAAAATCATAAATTTCCAGCGTCGTTAACGTACTAGTAGTTACGATCCACCCTGTATATATTTACCTATTTCACTGTCCAAAGTGGGAATATAAGTATTTCTTTCAAGCCTACGAAAATGGAACAAAATAAATTGAAATTAATTTACATTAATTCTAGTATTGTCCCAGAAAACCGTCGACCTTTCTTGAGAATGCCACAATGACGAATTTGCTAACCAACAAAAAATGATCGCACGCATAGCGATCATCGTGAGAACGCTCTTCACCTGATAAAAAATTAAAATACCTCAAGTGTGACATTACTCGCTATTTTACATTTTACAACTTATTATAACGTAAAATATAACTGTGCGACCTTCATAAAACTTTTCATGCTTAATTGTAGTTAATCTTAGTAGGTAGTATTTAAATTTAAATGTCACTTACGTTTGGTGAGAGAGTCCTTATGACGTCATGGTGCGGTGTTGGTCATTATTGGTGAAATCATTGGCAGATTCTGAAAAAAAATATTATTTTATTAATATTATTTCGACTCTAGCTCTGATACTCAGGTTCAAAACCAAAAAAGCGTGTTACAATAAATCATTTTGTGACTTTGGTTTTGAAATCGATGATCTCATATTTTACAATGATATACTTATAGGTTGTGCTAACATGGCTATAGAATGAAATTTACAAAAAACCTTGCCGTATTTTGTTAAATAACATTACTAAAAATTCGAGTTTTACATAAATTATTACAGTCAATGGGTTAACTGTTTAAAAAAAATTCCGACTAATGTATATTATCGATTTATTTTTGTATAATATGGATTATTCTCGGGATTATTAAATGATAAAAATTAGCTCCAAGTTTTGCTAATTGATGTCACAGCAATTAATACCTAATTAGCATTTATGGATTCACTAATGAGTCATGATTCTTCATGTTAAATTTCAATTTGAATTTTTTTTTAATACAGCCAGAATCGTTCAAATTGTTAATCTTCTAGATTAAGGCGGGAATGTAGCTGTATGAGAAAGAGGTAAAACAGTGCTCTACGGTTTGTATAATATTGAATCGAATACTAACGTAAGATCATTGAAATTTTTTTACGACAATATTTAATATTCATTCTACAGTGCGACGCATCGATTTTTCCAAATTTTTTCATAGTATTGTTTTAAAAAAATCTGACGTGGACACCACATGACTTCCTTGTACGCCTTGTTTCTTCATACTTTTCTTAATAACTAAAATGTAGAATAATATAAAAAATTCATTTAACTTATTATACTAGTATACTCACAAATATATTTTAGTCATTTTATTTAAACTGCAGAAGAAGATAGAAAGCATATTTTTTTACTATTGTCACTGTCATGTCATAAACATTTAAATTTTACGTACCTAGTAACAAATGTTAATCGATCATGGACTACAAGATACCGAAATACTAAATTATAAATATATACTTTAATTATTCTTAAATGATACCAGATACAAAAATATTTATAAAATACCGATTGTAGGTAATAATCACATAATCTTTCATTTAAAATAAAAAAATTTGTCTTAAATTAAATATTTATCGCAATTTTTTTTAAATTTACTACTTCCGGTTTGTAGATTGAAACCAAAAATAAGAGGTGCACAACTAGATGCTATAACAGTCCTAAATACAAAATTTCAACGTTCTACGTCTAACCGAATTTGAGTCATGTGACATACATACGTACGCCCGTACGTACGTACATACGTACAGACGTCACGACGAAACTAGTCATAATGGATTCAGAAAAGGTCAAAACGGATATTTCCATCAAAATCTGAAAACCGAAATTTTTCGGGATTACAATACTTCCTTATTACTCCGTACAAGGAAGTAAAAATGCCGAATAAAGAGAAAAATACTACTTTTAAATGCTTAATTTAGGGCATTTTAAATACAAAATCTATTAAAATTCATGCATCGCACTGTAGGTAACATGTTATACAGTATATAAATAACGCGTTTGATTTTTTTGTCTTATAAATACAATATCATACAAATACGATGCCACTTTTAGAGCGTGTTCGGTATTGCTGCTTTTGTTCGACACACTAAATCTGTATATATCTCTCCTTTTTCTCGACGAAATCGTGTACAGCTACATTCCGGCCTTAACAGTGTTCTTCTTCTCATTTGGTAGCGCTTATCGTATTTAAATTTGTGTCTTCCGGTAAGGAAAGTGATCTTCACATGTTTATGTTCTCATGTTCTCAAAATGTCAAAGTGAAAGTTAATCTTCAGGTCGGAAATTATTGCCAAGGTGGTTTCATGTTTACATCGATCCTTTCAGAGGTTTATTTTAGATTAAACTTTAAGGTGCGTTGCTTACGAAATAAGTTTTTCGATCATAAAATTTATACGGAATTCCAAGAGAAAGATGACGCTTTGAAATAAGAAAGTTTAGAGATGTTCGAATATTATTTATAGAATTAAGAACAAAAAAATATGTCAGTAATATTTATAATGCATACCGTTTAGTCCAAGAGCTAGCGGTCAAATTAGAGTGGTCATTTTATTAGTCGTGAAATTGAAGGGTTTGGGCCTTGCATATCTGCTGAAGATGGAATGCTCGGTCTGCCAGTCCTAAGTGGCCGGATTAGGCAAATTTTTGCTCAAAAACAATAGACGGCGCCAATTTTTTCAAAATGGCGGACGAAGCTCCAGTCCAATCAATTGAGACTTTTAGTATGTTGTTGATAAACGTACTGGAAAGGTGTATACCAAAATCCAGCTTTCTACTAATTTTTTACACTAAAAAATCTAATTTGCCTGGACTGGACTACTAAGCTTCCTTTTTCGAATAATTTTTGTTTTACTTATTTTTTTTTTAAATACAGGAGTTATAGAAATACTGGAGCCATGTTTACAGTATTTTTCAACTTCAAAATGATATTGCATAGCTAGGATGCGGGAAAGTACGAGTTTCGGGCTGGTTTCGGGCAGTCGTAGTAGTGGGAATGAAAGTGAAATAGAAAAAAAGTAATATCGAGACTATTCTAGGAAGGTAGACGAGCCTTTTAAGAAATAAATTTAAATATCTATACTTTTTATTGTACTTAATATGAAAATATCGCAGAAATTAATTAATAACATAATAATCTTAGGAAAATCTATGTCACTTAAGAAATAAATTTAAATTTCGAAAACTGAGCCCCTGAATTTTTTAACAGGCTGAATTGCATTATATTTTTTTCGTCTAGATTCTAGTTCCTAGCCTAATTCCCACCCGAGTTCCGTTCGATTTCCATACTTTTTTCTAGTATAGAAATATACGCCTGGCTCTATTTTTGTATTCGAGTGTCGTACTAGATTTGTCCGTTTGATCAATTTTTGGCTCGGAAAAATCGAAGATTTGCAAATGAATAGTTCAAAAATAAAGTACGAAACTCGGATGGAAATGCACGAATCTAGACGAAAAAGTATAATGTAATTCTACCTTCAAACTTATTTATAACATTTGTCGCTACAATATTTCTCAAGAACATTTCGCATATACATCAACGCTGCGCTCAAAATTTATTCCTGCGATAAGAATCCAGTTTCTTATCAGCTCACAAATCACTCGTTCCACCTGTCGGGTGATTCCACCTCCTCTATAATTCTTCAGCGTAAGGTGAACAGGTTCGCGACATTGTTAAGTCATGTGTGAACTTGTCACGGTGATATTAAGTTAATTAATAACGCACTAGGGAAAAAACGAAGAAGATACTTGTCTTACAACTGTTCGTTGAGACTTCATATGTAATTAGTTGAAGATATGCAAATTTTTTTCTAATTATAGACTGTGAAAAGAATGATGACGAAGCAAGTGATGAATGTGCATACTTGCAAGAATATTTTTGTATTGTTTAGATGAGTTTATTTCTTTAGTATTTTATAAGACGCATATGTAAGCGACAACTCAAGTTCGAATCCATTTAAACTGCACAAAACATATTCTTGTGGTGTACTTTCTACTAACAACCATTGACGGCTGGTAATCGCATAAACGGTATGATATTTATGTCGTAGGCAGATTGTAAATTTTTATAAAAAGCCTAGGCATGTAGGCAAACTATAAAACACAATGTCACATCATTTTATTTCACTCAAGAAGGGTATTAGGTTCTTTATTTAGTTCAATTCAATCAAGAATCAACCAAAACTGAGTATGTGGGACTCACGAAAGGTATTGGGTTGTTTATTTAGTTCAGTGCAATCAGAGTGTCTACCAAAACCGAGTCTGTGGGATTCAAGAAGGGTATTGGCTTGTTTATTTAGTTCAGTTCAGAGTTTCTAGTAAAAGCCTCGGCATATTGTGTAATAAAATGCTATGACATTATATGCAGAATCATTTAGAAAAAGACTGTTTTCAAATCAGCCTACGACATAACTTATAATTCCACACCTAGTCTCAATGTAATTGTGTTTTATATCGTTGAAAAGAGAAAAAAATCTATTAATGAGGTTCCCTAGACATTTAAAAAAATGTTCTAATGCAACCAAACTTCGAATTTATGTTGTCTGTGTCATAAAAATGATACCTGAATTTTTTGGAAATTTTTGACCACGTAGTTTAAACGAAATTAATTGTTAAATTTTAATATTTTACATGGGCTCTTATGGCTTTCCATTAATTGATTTAAATAAAAGATGTTAGAAATGTTCTATTTACTTAATTTTTGGTATATAAACGTATGCAAGCACGGACATCAATTTCCCAAAATTTGAAGAAGGTTGACCACATAGTTGTAACAATATTGTCGATTGAAAAAAAAATCTTCAAGCATTTTTACTTCCTTGTACGAAGTAAGGAAGTATTGTAATCGCGAAAAATTTCGATTCTCAGATTTTGACGGAAATATCCGTTTTGACCTTTTCTGAATCCATTATGACTAGTTTCGACGTGACGTCTGTACGTACGTACGTACGTATGTACGTACGTATGTACGTACGTATGTACGTACGTACGGACGGACGTATGTGTGTCGCATAACTCAAATACGGTTAGACGTAGAAAGTTGAAATTTTGTATTTAGGACTGTTATAGCATCTAGTTGTGCACCTCCTATTTTTGGTTTCAGTCTACAAACCGGAAGTAGTACTTTTAAAAAATATTTCGATAAATATTTAATTTTAGACAATTTTTTTTATTTTAAATGAAAGATTATGTGATTATTACCTACAATCGGTATTTTATAAATATTTTTGTATCTGCTATCATTTAAAAATAATTAAAGTATATATTTATAATTTATAGTATTTCGGTATCTTGTAGTCCATGATCGATTAACATTTGTTACTACGTAAAATTTAAATGATTATGACATGACAGTGACAATAGTAAAATATGCTTTATATCTTCTTCTGCAGTTTAAATAAAATGACTAAAATATATTTGTGAGTATACTAGTATAATAAGTTAAAAGAATTTTAATATTATTTTACATTTTAGTTATTAAGAAAAGTATGAACACACAAGGCGTACAAGGAAGTCATGTGGTGTCCACGTCAGATTTTTTGATTAGTGAATTAGAAATTATTGTAAAAATATATCACCGCAACTGAACGAATTGCAATATCAACTAACACCCGTTGACCGAATTTTGTTTTACATTAATAAAAATATTTTTATTTTCATATCCGCCCCCAAGGCTGATATCTGAGTACGCCACTGCATGTGTAGGGAACCTCCTGAAGAAGGGTCATGCGAATGTCCAGTCAGCTATGCATTTTTTTGGAAAAACAAGAACATTTTTAAATAGGCCTTCTAAGGGGGAAATTTTGTCTAATTTAACCAACTTCGTATCTCTTACGGTTCTCGAAATCCTCGAACAACTTATCTAGGACACCCTGTATTGTACTGTGTGTTCGGTACATCAAAAACTTTTTTTCTATTTTGCGTTCACAAAGTTAACTTTGTGAAACGCAACTGCATGTCACCAGGGCTCAACTTGTGACACGCAACATATTTTTTTAGAAGGTTGATGTACTATCAGATGACATTTCCTTCAATTGTCAAACGTCAAATCTCAGAACGGACAAATTTCAGTATAACTTCTAAATCTGATTTGTTTAAGTAATTAGTTTTTATTCAATAAAATTAATGAACCTAGTAATAGAAAACATATAAGTTCAATATTTCATATAATGTCTGCACTTATCACCTAGAATAGTTCAGTAATATATACTTTTGCAGTGACAGTGACAGTTAAATAAATGGCAATATTCATATCACAAACCAAAACGTTACACACATAAATTTCCCTAAATCGACTTGTGTATATTGTGGCAGTATAATTTAAATTTTAATAATAAAAAGACACCAAATAGAAAAAATAGTATAAAGTACTCATTTTATAAGACATTTTTCGAACTTGTTCTTTAGTAAACTCGCCCGAGGGCTCGTTTTACTAAATTTGAACACGTGCGAAAAATTATGTCTTGTAAAACTTGGTCTTTAATATACTATTTATGCAGTTAAACAGTATTCAAATCTAAGTTTTCAGAACTACATTCGAGTAAATGGAAAGGTTTGCGTAAGGATGTAAACAATTTTATTCACAATCGGTTGGTAATATGTGCGTTTCCAACCTTCTAAACAGTTGGGAAGCGAGTCATTGTTTACTTCACTTCCCAGCTAGCCGGAAAAAACTTCCCGGCTAGCGGGGAAGTGAGCGTTACTTCCCGGCTAGCGGGGAAGTGAGCGTTGAAGTATCAAAACAAATTATAATAAAACTGTCATAAAATATGAATAAAATGAATATTTAAAACGGGCATATCAATAACCAATTGGATTGTGAATAAAATAGTATACATACCTCGCGGGAAGGCTCATTCCAGCCTCGCGTTCATAGATGACTTCGGTGCAAGCACCTCAGTCATCTAATGAAACGCTCGGCTGTAATGAACCATTTCCCCGCTCGGTATGTAATATACTATTTATTGGGATTTACTCAAATACTTATTTTGGATCAACCCTTCAAATTTGAAAGAACTACATTCGGTTATTCGTGGATCTAATCATTGAAACCAACTTGGGTGTGGCAGCCTGACATACTGTGAGTGATTGGAATATGCTACGTTCCCATTTAAACTGAATAACTACAAATTGCATCTGTATTTTTCTCAGCGAATAATAATGAATTTTCGAGCCACCGTGCGTAACTGCGTAATTGCTTCCTCTGTTGAACAACGCTACTGATAATTGCAACTAATATATTAGTTTCCAGATAATCTTTTATTGTGCATAAAATGTTGCCACTGTGCGATGTGGCAATTATTTCGCTCTTCTTCAAGGTCCGCAGACGATTCTAAAGGGCGTGCATTTCTAATTTATTTTAAATTGATGCTATTAACATTGGATAAGAATAAAGAAATAATTAAAACTGCCATTGAAGAGATGCTATCACGGGTTTGTTATTAAATGGTTGTTAAGTTGCTATTTAATTAATACCAGATAATAAAACTAAGAAACTGTTTTGTGTTATTGTCACAAATTGACCAATTTGACCGTTTTAACTAAATATTTACCAAAAAATCTGCTGTGGCCAGTACACGACCTCTCGCCAGATTCTGCTTATTCTACTAATCTAATAAATAGTTTTACTTACATTTTAATAGTTTTATGTTCACGTAATATGTAAACGATAATGTAAACCAAGATACAAGCAAAAGATGTCAACTGTACTGTCACTGTCATAATCATTCAAATTTTATGTAGAAACAAATTTCATATCATACAACAAGATACTGAAATTTCAAAAAAATAGAATATTAATTGTACTTTATTTTATTGTTAAATACTATCAGATTCAGCAAATTGTATTTAAAATTAACTGTACCCATAGATAATTATATTTTCATTTATTTTTAATTGCAAAATTTGTAATAAATAAATAATGTACCAATATATTTCAGAAAAACTATATAAAGTTTCAAAAAGTACTACTTCCGGTTTGCGGATTTCTACCAAAATCTTATCCGGTGTTAAGATACTTATTAAAACCTTAAATATGAAATTTGGTTATTAAAGGTTTGATACTTTTTAAGTTATCGTGGACGAAAAATCGTCACATAATTCATACGTCCATACATCCATACGCACACACACACACATACATCATCGTGAAAATAGTAAATTCGTATTCTAGAGACTCTGAAACGTGCTTATTCAACAAAAACTCATACCCGAAAATTTTGACCCATTACAATACCTCTCTTATAGAATATGCCTCGAGAGGTAAAAATGGATTTACCGTGAGTTTTATTTAACGTGAAACATGAGATCTTTCATATCCATGGTTACGAATTTGACAGCAATGTATTAGAGCGATTAATTTAAAATAGAACATAGGCTGTCATTATCAAGTAAATATTACCTGTCAATTAGTTGAAAATAAGATATACAATTGAAGAAAAGGTGCAAATGATACGTTGGCATAATGCAGATGAGCCTCAGACAAGTACGTATCTGATTTATTTCGTGTATTTGAGAATTTGTTATAATTGTATTCTGAAAAAATATCTATTAAATGTTTATATTTCTTGCAACTTTTTTCATATCTAAAAAGATTAAAAATAATAATAATAGGTAATAATAATAATAATAATACTTTTATTTCTTAATACATACATATTTCATTTGCTATGTTCTATTTTAAATGAATCGCTCTAATACATTGCTGTCAAATTCGTAACCATGGATATGAAAGATTCCATGTTTCACGTTAAATAAAACTC
Organism: Agonum fuliginosum; assembly: GCA_947534325.1. NCBI lineage: Eukaryota > Metazoa > Arthropoda > Insecta > Coleoptera > Carabidae > Agonum > Agonum fuliginosum. The sequence continues at coordinate 5,999,749 of OX384036.1, forward strand.
ACGGTATATTACGTTGTTTATAATATCAATAAATTAAAGGTAATAACAGTTAATGATACGATTAAAATTATGATATGTTTTTTAGTAAATTCAGAAAGAAATTTTGCAGTGACGTTATTATTTTGTATAGGAGAGGTGTGGCAGAATTTTACATCACATCACATATTACTCAATTTTCATTAATTATTTTTGGAATTGGTAATAAAAAATTTGTGAAAATATCTCTTCAAAAATATTTAATAAAAAAATTCATGCAAGTGCCCTTTATATCCTACAATTAAATTGCATTCGGACAGTCAAGCTAACCTCTTGATCGTCTATCGTCTTAAATGTAGTCCTGGTTGCAAAAAGATTATATCCGTTGCCTCTTTAAATTTAAACATTACGGCACTGACTGTGGTTCTAACAACACAGGTTCGAATCTAGTCAGGTACATATTTCAGTTTGACAAAAATCTTCCTTGTGTATGCATTGCTTTCTCATATTTGAATACAAGTATAGGTATAAAAAACTATTCATTAACGAATTTCATATTTAGCATTGTATGAAAATGTTTATTTATTCATACCTATAATTTATCTCCACTAACATCCATGAGTGAGTCGACAGCTCGTAAGTTACGAAAAAATAAATTCGATGGCTTCACTATTTCGTAGGCGATTAAATCCACATTAGTTTTTTCTATAACAAGAAGTAGATTGTTCTTTTTGGTACATTTAACAACATTCATTTACTAACATAAACGACCATGAGTTTGTGGAGTTTTTTCGGTTGGTGACAGCTCCTGTTGTCTTGAAACACGAAATACTCGTTGAGTAGTAGCTTTTTGTCAAGAAGTTGCGAGCAAATTAGATATATTTCAGTCGTAAAATTGTTTTGATTATATAACTACCAACAATTTCGAGGAGAAGATGGTTTTTGTAAAAGGCAAATTTAGTTGATTATTGTTTTGTTTTTTGTTTGAAATTATCTTAGGGTCTGAAACAAGGTTTTTATTTCAAATTAGTCCCTGAAAACACAATTTGTTACTATGCTTTATCTGCTCAACTAGAACCTTTTCAAAAACGAAAAATAAATACGTTATTAATCATTGCAACTCATAAATTTCTTGTCGCTGATAATAAACACTGATAAGATATTTAGTTGAAGGACCAGTAATTATCTTTTTCATTTGTTCTTTGAAACAGTGAACAGGTACGGTTGAACTGCATTTATTTTGTGTTGTAGATTTTTATCAGCTGTAAGTATATCATTTTGAAAAGAAACAGGAGGAACATTCACAAATTATTGATGTTTCAAAAATAAGTTCACTTTATTTGTATTTGATTTATTCGTAATACAGGATCATCATATCTTCAAGTACATGCTTTTGATAGTTTTTAATAAAAATAATTTTCAATAATTCCAAAGTATCTAAATCTCATCAGATTATTTATCAACATTGCAGATTTTCATAATTATTATTCTAAATGAATGTCATTCTATAGCTTTTTTAATAATAAATAATTATTTGTAATAGTAAGTAAATAAAGGCGTGATAAAGTATGTTTATGTTGATCTGAATTGATTATATAGGGTGTTCCACAACTTAGAACAAAAAATTAATGAGTACATACTGTACAACGTGCTGATCATGAAACAATTTTTTTTAATTCGCAAAAAAATTGCATCGTTTTTCAAGCAAACTTTTTTTGCCATTGGTCAGTAGTTATTTTTAATAATTTTTTCAAATCTTCTACAATGAAAGTAATTGTTTACATAATATCTAATACTAATAAATGTCAAATTATCAAATATACCATCAAAACAGTGATACTTAAAATGTACACACATTAAGTAAACTACTCTTAACTTTACGACTTAAAAAAAAATTGATTCATGATCAGCACGTCGTACAGTATATACCTTTTAATTTTTTGTCTTAAGTTGTGGAATATTCTGTATTAATTTTATTTATTTTCAAATAAAATACAGCTATACTAATAAGTTTTACAAAGTAGGACAGCTAGCAGATGTTCATAGAAACTAGAAATCTACGTTTCAGTTATATTTTGCGAAAAATGCATTTACCGATAAATGCCTGGTTTACTATACCGTTACCGTTAGATTTTACTAACTGTTCAATAACTTGTTCTACTGGTTGACATCTGAACAAGATGCTTATAGATAAGTATTTCAAGTTCTTCTATACCATTCTAGGATTTCCAGTAGGCTAAGAATAGTGTTACTTACTTTTGCATTTAAACTGTTCTCAAGTTATTATATCACAGTAAAAACGTATTTAACAAATTACTGCCAACCTATTAATCCTATAAATCTAAAAAAAAAATACAATATAAAGATAAAGGCAGTAAAAATCTAGCTACGTTGTCGAATTTTTTAAATTGTTATTATTATTATTTATAAACAATTAAATAACAATAATTCTGAGAAAAACTCTTCGTAAGTTTAATTGCATTGTAAATTTAAATGTTTATATCACATTATTATATAAAATTTTCAAATAGTAGTCGAGTAATTTGTTAAATAAATTTAAAAATTGTATGCGCGCTAGCCAATCAAATTGAGTATTTTCTAAACAAAAATGGAGCGAAACATAGCAATTAGATAAATAGAGACAACATGTGCTCATAAAACATAGGCTGTCAGCGCGGATACCTGAAATAACGAGGATTTGTGATCTAGCAGCGCTTAGCGATAAAACCCCCTTAAATTAAAAATTGGTTAAATTGTCTTTTTGAGTGTAAATAAGCAAATAATAAGGTAAATAATACATATTTATTAATGTTAAATATAAATTTAGTAAATATTTCAAGTTTCTATTATAAAAAGAATTCAAAAATAGAGCGGCCGTGTTATTGCGATTTTCTTACCGAATATGCACTCGTGCATTCATTCATGTCCAGGAAATTTTTTATCGTGCATTCCAACAACGTAATTAGCTCTCGTGTACCACTCGAGCTAATTAAGACGTTGTTGGAAAGCACTCAAAAAAATTTCCGGAAAGAATGAATGCACATGTGATATTACAAGTGATAATTCCACTCCTGTATAAAGTAAGCCATAAACTAAACATAATTTTATCGCTTTGACAGCGGATAAAAAAGAAGGTAACTTTTGCAAGTGATAAAACCTTATTTAGGTACCTTTTTCTTAGCAACCAAACAATAAACAAAACACTAAAATGTCTTTTGCTACATATTTATAATATTTGCCAGTGAAATGATTAGATTTTGGGAATATTTGTGAAGAAGAACCAAAGGACTCATGTCATGGACCAGTTAAACGTGATCTACAAACTATGACGATAAGGAAAGGTGGCAATTCCCGGGCACGTGCTACTCGCATCAGAGCATATTCAAGACTGCCGATTTCAGACACACACCTAGCACGTAATCCCTGACTTCCCCCAAGTGTACTAACGTAATCGAACAAACAAATACGATCATAACTTCATTAGCCCACTTGGATTCCTATCATTAATTATTATTACAATCAACTTGATTGCTAACCCCGACATGTTTATACTTATACAGAGCATTTGCTTTTTAAATCCTTCATATTATTAACTTCATCGTCGTGCGTACGTACGTACGTACGGCAAAAAAACAAAAGTAAAAAATGACCCACTTCCCGGGATCCTATCGAGCTGAAATTTTGCAAATAGACTTTTGTCACCTAACAATGCACTTTGGCAGAAAAAATCTGATGTGGCCAGCACAAGACCTCCCGCCATACACATTCACCATATTCAATCAATCTGAAATTTGGTACATAGACTCGTTGTGACCAAACATTTACTTTGGCACAAGAAAATATCTTATTTGGCCAGCATAAGACCCCCCGCCATACCCTACTCTTTTTAACTCGTTCTTGAAACACACTATCTAAGAAAGAGTTACAATGAAACAAAAATATAAATAAATATCGATCGAGTCTCATATATAAAGGATTTATAGTCAAAAACATTGTTTTTACGGGTTCATTTTTTACGATATTAAAACAAAATTAAAATCTTAATAAGCACTTTATTTATGTGTGCAATATAAACCTCTTAATCTTCAGAGTTATAAATTGCCGTAAAAACTCTGCCATTATTTCATCCACGTACATAATAAATAAAAGCACAAATAAAAAGCTCAAAGCACATTTCACCGGCCACCCAAGTGGCAAGTCCGCAAACTGCTTCCATATATCCATGGAAAAATACATCGAACTTCGTAAATAAATCAGCTGAGAGATACGCGAAGTACTAAGAGCAACACTACGAGACCAGACGGGAGAAGTTATTCCAGAGTAGTGTGGAATGCAAAAACACAGCCACATAAGAGCTAAAGAAACACGAGCCAAGTTTTTAAACAAGAAAGAAGTGTTGGAAATTGCAACGTCGCGAAGAAGAATTATTCACAGATCGTGGAAGACGATGAGAATTATTTATATTAGTTCGCTCTCTTTGCCACTACTACGGCTGCCCGAAACCAGCCCGAAACTCGTACTTTCCCGCATTCTAACTATGCAATGTCATATTGATGTTGAAAAATACTGTAACATGTTTCCAGTATTTCCATAATAACTTCTGTATTTTTTAAAGAAATTAAGTAAAATACAATTTATTCGAAAAAGGAAGGTTAAGCTGCAGGCTTCTTGTTTTTTAAATTTTTCTTGCCATTTATAGTGACCGAAAATAAGCATATCAAATAATGACAAAAAAATCTGACGTGGCCATCACACAACCTTCCGCCTTATCTAGACTTTAAACAGAAATGTATACGTACAATCCGGTGCCCATTTAAAATATACAAATAAAAATCTAAAATATTCAAACACAGAAATTTGCATCACCTGAATAAAAAGATTCATTCTCAGGAAAACTCTGCTGTGTTGAAGCCATCCTCCGTTCAATTACTACATTTAATATCTTACTTAGGACTTGTATTGCGCTAGTATGCCAACTTGTCACCCGTCTCACCTGTCAATATTTTTTACGCAGAAACAAAAATCAACCGATCATGGATTACAAGATATCAACGTTTTAATTGATAAATTTATTTTTTAAATTTTACTGTCGTTCTTTAATGCTACCAGATAAAGACAATCTTTTTATAACGTAAGTTGCAAATAACTTTTCCTCTTATTCTTATTAGAAATAAATACTATATTTTTCCAAATTTATATACAATTTTGACAATTAACCTTTTCAATCTTCAAGAAATATCACTTCCGATGAAGATATTTGTATCAAAATCTAAGGAGCTCTTCCAATTTATATACAAATGTTAAATACCAAATATCAAAATTTTCGGGTAATTCGTATTTGAGTTATTCGACTAACACCCGGCCTTGACCACACACACACACACACACACACACACACACACATACACACAGACATCATCGTGAAACTATCAAAAATGAGTGCTCATCCACTAAAAATTCACTACCCGATTTTTTGCATGATTCCAATACCTTCCTTTACAGGTAAGCGGAAGGTAAAAACTAGAAGTTTTAAGACATCTTTTGTTAATACACTAATATGTAAAAGCATCATATATTTCAATTATAATTAAAGTAAACGTGGAAGGCGCACACATCTGTAACGCTGTCAAAATTTAAGGTAGACGTACACCTTAAGTGACAGAATTTTCTTGGCTGAATCTCACCCATTGACAGCAGACAATCTTCACAATTTCAACGTTTCTAATTATATTCTAATTATATTATGAACATCGGCTATGCTTTGATGTGTGACATTAATAATAAAAAATTGTACTTATTTTTACAACTGAAATTTATGAAATTATACGTTAATCTTGAAACCATTGAAGCTCTTAAAACTAATGTTACTTCACTAATGTTTGTAGTGTAATACAAACTGTATTTAAAACTACCGTTAGTCCTGAGCATTAAGTAAAGTATGTAATTTTGTTTAACGGTTTAATTCACACAATTTACTACTTACAACTCGCGTTAAAAGCTGTTTAAGTGTTCTCATTAAGATTATTGATTTGTTATTTGAGTCATAAATCTTAAACGAACTCATAATCAGAGAAGTAATTATTTTTTTATGAAGACTGATTGTATTTCCTGTTTTTTATAAATTAGATACATAAAGTTTTACTGGAAATTGAATGTTTTATAAATTAAAAACTTTCCTATTTATGGTTCAAATTAATTTCTTTTCCGAAATTTAACTTTCTCAAAGTTTTGACAAATAAATGAGATTCTAAATTACAGACTTGGATATTTTCTAAACTAAACAAGTACAATTTAATACATTTATACATATCTGTCACTTATTTACTCAGATTAGATTGCGCAGCTTCACATACTGTGGTTTGCCACAAAAGGTGACATAATGTACTGTCAGTGCAACCAGAGTTGGCCGGTGCAGTAATCCTATGTTCTACACAGAGCTGAGTCAAAGTTCGCCAACTTATTACTCGCCTGAACGCAACTAAGCCAAGAGAAAAACAGAGCTGGACGACTTCTTACACTATTTCAAGGTAGCGAAGCGGTTTCTACTAAAAAATTGTTGATAATCTATGTCCGCTCGATTAATATTGTTTAGGTTATCTACCAATTTCGAATTCCTATGTTTTTACCTCTCGACTCATATTCTATAAGAGAAGTATTGTAATGGGTCAAAATTTTCGAATATGAGTTTTTGGTGGATAAGCACGATTCAGGGTTTCTAGAATATGAATTTACTATTTTCACGATGATGTCCGCAAAACGGAAGTATAGTACTTTTTGAAGATTGATATAGTTTTCCTTAAATATATTGGTACCTGCATTATTTATTTATGACCATTTCTGCAATTAAAAATAAAAGATAATATAATAATTATCTATAGGTACAGTAAATTTTATATAAAATTTGCCGAATCTTGTAGTATTTAACAATAAAATAAAGTACAATTAATATTCTACTTTTTTGAAATTTCAGTATCTTGTTGTCCATGATATGAAATTTGTTTCTACACAAAATTTGAATGATTATGACAGTGACAGTACAGTTGACATCTTTTGCTTGCATCTTGGTTTACATTATCGTTTACATATTACATGAACATGCTATTATTAAAATATATGTAAAACTATTTATTAGATTAGTAGAATATAGAGACTAGAATAAATTTATAGTGTGGCCATGGTGTGTCTTCGTTGCTATTGGTTGATTTGAAATCCGCATAACAGGCGTCTGTCAACAAGTTGACATGAAGAGTTTTTGTCAGACTTTGTTTCTGGGTGTTTTACTTAATTTTGAAAAGTAATATCTATACATTTATGTATAAAATCATTAATACAAGGTATGTATAACTGTCTATGACAGTATATTTTAAGAATAATTAGTAAAATAGTGTCGTAACCTAACTTATTTTTGTATTTATAAGATGCCGTTTTGCTGTGCAATTGACTGCACAAATAGTGCCGCAAAGGGATATAGCATGCAAAATTATTAAAAATTAGGTGTTATAATAATCGAATATATTATGTGTATTATTTCTATGTTTAACCTAGGTATGTGAAGTTAAAGTTTGTGTTTAAACATACGGAAATATGTAATTTTTATTATTAATTACAAATTCAACCTTTTATTTTACGTCAAAATTAATAAATATGTACATATAATATGCAAGAACAAAAAATCATTTTCAGCGACATTTTTAAATCAGTTATATTCGCGCGCAAACCAAACGCCTGTTAATGGCGGCCGCTGTCCCTATGGCCACACACTATAAATTTATTCTAGTCTCTATAGTAGAATAAGCAGAATTAGGCGACAGGTCGTGTGCTGGCCACATCAGATTTTTTACATTGTAGGTACATAAAAAACTATGCATTCATTTATATTTTTCTCTCATTACCAATTTTGATGACTGTTGTTGTTTGTAGATTAATTAAAGAATTAAATAAACAGCAATTATGCAAAATTGTACTCACTTTGAACGAGCGAGGACGTTTGAATGTTTACTGTTTCATTTTTAATTAACACTGTAAATAAAAATATTTGCAATTAAAAACACTCCTGACGAAGATTCTTTTTCTTATTTTGTTTCGTAATTAGAACGATTTTTACAAAGGACAATTATTTAACGAACGCATTTTTGGGCACATAGCCGAGTGCGTAATGTGATTGTGTTTCTAACAAATTAGGTTCGAATCCAGTCTGGTACATATTGCAGTTAAACAACACAAAAATCTCCCTTGTCATGTATTAGTGTATTTAAAAAACATTAATAAAGAATTTATTTATTTTTATTTATTTATCTATTGTCCACCAACTACCATTAGCGAGTTAACAGCTGATAACCGCACACACGGTAAAATATAAATGACTTACACAGTATGTAAGGCTTATAATGTTATCATTATGACACGCCATCAGATAATAGTATATTAAAACATAAGTTCGGGAAGGCGACTTTTTCTAGCAAGAGTTCGAAATTCGCACACGAGCGCGTAGGCGCGAGTGACCGAACGAACGAGTGCTAGAGAAGCCTTCCGTAACGAATGTTTTATACTATTTTCTCTGTTGAGGCAGTTTTTGATTCAATTTAAATTAGTTATTTATTTGACAGTTTGCATTAGGGAAATTTTTTGGTAGAATAATTATGTTGGTGACAGTAATTTGTGCTCGACAATTGATGAGTTTTGTTTGTTGCCTAGGTGCTTTGTATATTATTTAAATTTGTTTTATATTAATCAAATAAATTAAAATGTCAGATAGAAAAATTTATGAATGAAGCACCCGACAGAGACTATTTTTCAATAAAAGTAAGCTAAGTATATTAGTAATTATATTTAAATTGTAATTTTAGAACAATATTTTTAGGTTCTGCCAATAACGGGTTATTCCGGCATGTGCAGAAGGGATGAATTCACTAATATAATGTTAATAGATGAAATTGAGTACAAAATTAATTCAATTTTTGTAACTATATCAAAAACTCAAACGAATGGTCCAAGATGATTTGCAAACGAATGAAGTATGGATTAATTTGATCAAAAATTATTAATAATTTTAAGACCGGCTGTAGTAAAAAACAAGATTAATATTATATTTTAGTAATTTATTATACAAGACGATAAAGAGATCATTTATCGAAAAGTGAAAGATGTTAGTTCACGAGTGACGAAGGAACGAGTGGGCTATCTTTCACGTGTCGATAAAGACTCTTTATCGTCGTGTACAATATATTATTTTATTTTGTACTTAATGTTAATTTGTGTAAAAATATTCTTATTTTACTTAAATTTTATTTTATCTACTCAAATTTTACTTTATCTACTCAAATTTTACTTTATCTATTCAAATTTTACTTTATCTACTCAAATTTTACTTTATCTACTCAAATTTTATTTTATCTACCCTCGATGTTAAAGTAATACTTTATCTACTGAAAATGAACGTATAAAACCAATTTTTAACATTAAGTACAAAATAAATATTATTTATTTTATCTTTGTATGAAATATAAATATTAATTCAGTTTGTATGTTTCATTTGATTCAAATTAATAAAATTAACGTCAAAAGTGAATCCCGTTTTGTCAAAATTGTTCGTTGGTCGTTGCCTAGATATTTTGTTTATTTAATGCAGTACTACCAGTCGCTGATAACAACATTTCACCAAAAATCGTAGGTAATGACGCTCATACCAGTATCAAAATTAGAACTGGTATGAACTCATTCTAGTTCCGAAACAGAGAAACTATTTTAATTGATTTTCTCGTCAAAATCTTTAATACTTTTAAGGCAGTACAGTCAAAACCTACTTGATTTCACTGACCGAAGTGGGATTCCAGTAGCTCTACGTGTATCCAGAAAAACTAATTTACTATTTTACGACTCGTTAGTAAAAACAAAATACGCAGCTAACTTATAGCTTCCCATGAAGCTCTGTATTTGTGCTGCAAATACGTAAGTAATTAACTTAAGTTCTACGAAGAAGAAAAAGTGTTTTATAATCAACTAAAGATTACTCGGAAAGGCAGTAAAGGTAATTTTGTGTTAATTTATGTTCTTTATGTTTTATTTGAGTCTTTAAAGTTAAAGCTTAATAACAAAAGACTACAACCAGGCGAACAAATGTTAACATTCAAACATTATTTATTACAAAGTGTTAATCCATGTTCTGTGATTTTAATAGCACAGATTAAAGAGAATAAAAGAATTGCAACATTTCTCGAAAAATTACTCTTATTATAATATTGTTCAACAAATGTTAGCAAAACAAATTAAAGAGAATGAAAGTTAAGGTAGTAGCTGCGCGCGGGTTTAAGCACAGCTCTCATGTGAACCCGGAGTTCCGTGGTTCAAGTCTCTGGTCGACAGTATGTGCAGAAACGTTTTGCAATTAAATCGCACTCGGATGCTTCATGCTGACCACTTGATCGACTTAAGGAGGTTGGTGACCATAATTAAAATGATGCTAATAAGCTGAAATTTATACAGTTCCTTTATTACACTATTGAGATTCTAAAAAACATTTTTTTAAATTTTCGTCTATCCTGTTTTTGAGTAATTGAATGTTGAAATTACGCTCGTTTTACATGGACTCTTATGGCAATTCACTAAATCTTTGTTTTGCATGCTTGAAATTGATAAAATGATGAAAAATTCATAGAACTTGTATTAATATTTCCTAAAACCTTTAAAAATAAGTTTGTGAAGATTTTGTGTACTTTTTCTAAACTATTTGCAAGTTATTTATTAAAAATGTAAGCATGCCAAGCATTTTTTGAGTAGTGAATTAGTAATTATTGTAAAAATATCACCGCAACTGAACGAATTGCAATATCAGCCAACGCGCATTGAGCGAATTTTTTTTTTCATCAAAAATATTTTTATTTTCATATCCGCTCCCAAGGCTAATGTCAGGGTACGCCACTGCAGGCGTCCCCAACCTCCTTAAATGTAGTCCTGGTTACATAAGAATCTCTCACAGCTCTCTGCATGTGATGTCGCACGAACCCGGAGTTCCGGGATCAAGTCTCTCGGCCGGTAGTTAAATTTCAAAAACATCTTCTAAAATCGCATTCGGATGCTTCAAGCTAACCGCTTGAACGACCTAAATGTAGTCCTGGTAGCAAAAAGAGTATCTCCGTTGCCGCTTTGAATTTAAAGATCATCGCACGGATTGAGATACTGACTGTATCAAGACGAATCGGTCGAAGTGGTTGGATTCCACTATAATAATAACCATTCTATAATTGGTCGTAAATCATGATGAATGGTTATACCAGCAAAATAAATAAAATAGATAAAGTTTTAAATTTTTCTTTTCATTTTTAGTTAAACGACAAACAGTAAAAAGACGTTGATTAAACGAATCAAAATTTATGTCATAATAAATTTTTGAAATATTTTGTTACTATCAGAAAATTTCATTTCAAGTAATAAAATACAAAATATCATCATTTTATGAACACTCGTATAAATCGTAAATAAATTCTTATTACTTTATATTTTTAATATTATTTATTGGGTACTTAAGTGAGTCATAAATTCTATATGTGCAGGTACTTTCTGCTTTGAGGAAGTAATAAATGTATAGTAATTTATATTAAGTATAAAATTATTGATTATATTAATTAAATACGTATTATATAACTCTCCTCTCTATAGATTAGCAAATATTGCAATCATGAGAATAAGCATTTGCCAAATTAGTCTCAACTAAAATACAGGGTGTCTCTGTACTTCGGGAAAAAAATTAAAGGGTATATACTATAAGACGTACTGATCATGGAACAAAAATAATTTTTTTAAAATTCGCAAAATAATTTGCATGGTATTTAAAGGAAACATTTTGTTAGCCACTGGTTGATAGTTATTTTTAATGATTTTATTTAAATCTACTAATAATACACGTAGTAATTGTTTACACAACGCCAAATAAATGTCTGATGTTGTGTAATTAAAAATTATGGTTCTTTTAATAAAGTACGCTGTTTTAGTGGTTCTAAAAATGTTCATTTCAAGTAAACCACCCTTAATTTTGCGAATTTAAAAAAAATTCTTTTTGTTCCATGATCAGTACGTCTTACAGTATATACCCTTTAATTTTTTTCCCGAAGTTCAGAGACACCCTGTATACAGGATGTTTCACAACTACGAAAAATTTAAATAACATTCAAGACATATACCTACTGATAACGAATAAAAAATATATTTTTTAAAATACGTATATATATTTTTCTCTAAATTAGTGCCACTGGGTCATGGACTTTAATTACTACATCACTAAAATTTAATTAATCTACGACCATTGTATAATACATTTATTATGTAGCTAACTGTAGTAAGATAACCCCCTCCATAAGACAGTATTGTATTATGCATTCATAATTCAACGTATTATGAGTCCATTATTCAACACAACTGTCATCTGTCATCACACCAAAATGTGAGGTTAGTTAATAATTTAATGACAAATATTTAAAAAAAAATCTGACGTGTCCATCACACAACCTTCCGCCATATCTAGACTTTAAACAGAAATGTATACGTACAATCCGGTGCCCATTTAAAATATACAAATAAAAATCTCAAATATTCAAAATTCAAACACAGAAATTTGCATCACCTGAATAAAAAGATTCATTCACAGGAAAACTCTGCTGTGTTGAAGCCATCCTCCGTTCAATTACTACATTTAATATCTTACTTAGGACTTATATAGCGCTAGTATGCCAACTTGTCACCCGTCTCACCTGTCAATATTGTTTACGCAGAAACAAAACTCAACCGATCATGGATTACAAGATATCAACGTTTTATTTGATAAATTTATTTTTTAAATTTTACTGCAGTTCTTTAATGCTACCAGATAAAGACAATTTTTTTATAACCTAAGTTGCAAATAACTTTTCCTCTTATTCTCATTACAAATAAATACTATATTTTTCCAAATTTATATACAATTTTGACAATTAACCTTTTCAATCTTCAAAAAATATCACTTCCGATGAAGATATTTGTACCAAAATCTAGAGAGCTCTTCCAATTTATATACAAATGTTAAATACCAAATATAAAATTTTTCGGGTAATTCGTATTTGAGTTATGCGACTAACACCCCTTGACCACACACACACACACACACACACACACACACACACACACACACACACACATACACACACACATACACACAGACATCATCGTGAAACTATCAAAAATGAGTTGTAAGGACCCTAATTCGTGCTCATCCACTAAAAATTCACCACCCGATTTTTTGCATGATTCCAATACCTTCCTTTACAGGTAAGCGGAAGGTAAAAATGTTTAATTTAAAAACTTGTAGACACACTATTGTATAATGAATTCATAATTCAACGCTATTATATTATGAGTCCATTATTCAACACAACTGTCTGCTGTAATCACACCAAAATGTGAGATTAGTTAATAATTTAATGAAAAATATTTGTAAAGAAATGTTTTATTTAAATGGTCGTTGAAATAAAAGTGTTCAATTGATATAATTATTTTAACCAACACCTCTTAATAAAAGCATCATAACTATGGTGATTTTAAATAAGCAAAGTAAAAAATTACCCACAAGTGGCTTTGATCAAAATTATACCCACTTGTGGGTAAATTGTTACTTTGCTTGTTGAAAGTCACCATAGAAACGAAGTTTTAGGTTGAAACTTAATATTTTAAAAATATTTAAGCAGTTATTAAGAGGTGTTGGATAAAACGTTATACTTCACACGTGGACAAAAAGGAATGACCCACTCGAGAAAATTATCTCGTGGGTAATTCCTTGCTTTGTCCACTTGTAAAGTAAATAACTATTTCATCCGTGATCAGTATATCACAGTATTTTTTATTTTTTTTCCTGAATTTGTAAACATAAGAATAATAAGAATACCTTTAATTTAATTCTTCTTATAATATTCCTCGCAAACGTCACACTAACCTTAAGGCACTACACGAAGCAACTACTTTCAAAAGAATCCCACAACTACTGATAGAGGAACGCAAAATTATGTTGTAGGTAAAATTATTGTTTTGCTTTGTATCGCTTTTGAAAACATTAATTGCGAAATGTCATATTGTAGCAATGCTAAAAGTGATTAGGTCATTATTAATTGTTATGTTTACAAGTAGGTATATGGGTAACACAAACTATTTAATTGAGAAATACTTATAATGTGGGTTACATGTTACATTACTATCGGAGTAATAAGTATAGTCACTCGGATGTAAAGTTGAATAACTTGTTTAAAAATAATCCAAAAAATTTAAATAAAACTTAAATAAAAATTATAAACAAATCTTTTTTATAATTATATAAGGCATCGCTAACCTGAATTTCAATCTTATAAGATTACCAGTAACAAAGATATTACATGTTCACTTATTTTATTATTATAAACAAAATATAAATATTAAAAAAAAATTACAGTAGCAAATAACCTTACTAAGCTTATAACTATACTATACCAAAATTTGAATTTTTTTGCATGATGTATATTGACAGTAGACGTCATTAAAGTTAATAGTATCTAAAAATGTGTCAAAATCATAGCTCATTTTTGCTATAAAATTTTGTTATTTCTACACATATACATCTAAAAATTTTAAATTCTATACAATACCGTAGAAATGTTCATACTTTAATATGAAGTTTTATTAAAATTTTTTGGATTATTTTTAAACAAGTTATTCAACTTTACATCCGAGTGACTATACTTATTACTCCGATAGTAGTTATATTTATCCCATAGATAGATAACGCAATAGGAAATTTCCAATTTTTTTATTCGATAAAGCCCGTTTTTACATTATACGTTTTTCGTCTAGTTTCATACTTTATTTCCAAACTATTCGGATACAATCGGAATTCTTCGATTTTTTCCGAAATGGTCCAAGTTAGGCAACTTCAAAATAATAAATTCTTACTTATTCTGACAAGCGACAACTTAAGATTTGAGGTTAGAATTTATAATGGAAAAATATTAACACGTACAAGTGCAAAACTCATAAATGTCAACGTGAACAAATCAAAACAAAATATCCAAACTTTTACAGGTTGGTCAAACTGACTCCAGATTGAACTGCGCATGCGTAGATAAATCTAGTATGAATCTTGAATAGAAAAATAGATCGGGTGTATATTTCTACTAGAAAAAAGTATGGAAATCTAACGGAACTCGGATGGGAATTTCTGATTTACATTATACTAGAAATGGCTAGGATCTTTTCGGATGAATATCGAACTAGAATCTAGACGAAAAAAGTATAATGTACAACAGGCTTTACACTTGATGCACAATTTTTAATTTCTTTGTAGTTTAATACGCATAAAAACACATTTCATGCTTTTTAATAATTCAGTAAATTCTTGACAGACTCTTAAATAGCTCATTTAATTGCAATAAGTGTGCGAAGGCGACAAAAATTATAATTCCATTTATTGAAATTCAGACAATGTAAACTTTACACCTGTGGAATTTTAATCATTCAACAAACACCAATAGTGTTCCAGCAATGAAAAAATTCTTTGTCTTCAAACCTTTCTTCGACACTCTGTATACATCAATGAATTATTAAGCTGTCTAGGTTTTTTCCGAATTCCTAGAATACTCTCGATTTTACTTTTTCTTCTATTCCACTACTGCAGCTGCCCGAAACCAGCCCGAAACTCGTACTTTGCCGCATCCTAGCTATGCAATGTCATTTTGTAGAAAATACTGTAAAACTGTCAGTTTATTATAAACTTCAAGGTAATGTTTTTATAAACATTTAATAGAGATAGAGAATACAGATGCGCCTTATTACAATTTTAAAAATATATTTCTATCATGATACATAGGTATGTATAGGTGGGCCAAATACAAGTTTTTTTTTGAAAATGCAATAAAATGAACAAAATTATTATTTTTTCCATGTATTATGGCTTCATTAGTAAGAGCAAACATTCCCATTTATTATGGAACACAACTTCGTTCAAGTGGCTGCCTCGGCTGGCTTCGCAATAGCGCATTCTGTCACCCAATTTTCCAAGACATGGTTGATTGTTTCGGGCTGTAGCTCACGGACTGCTTGGATGATATTGGCCTGAATCGTTTCTGGATTGTTAGCATAACATCGGTCCTTCACGGTTCCTCACAAAAAAGGGGTCAAATCGCAGGTCCGAGGCAGCCAAGACGGATGATAACAAGATTTGGGAATTTGGTGCCGAAAAGATCGATTGTGGCATGGGCTGTATGGAATGTCGCGCCATCCTGCATGAATCAGAGATAGTCCAAATCCATGTCTTCAATTTCAGTAAAAAAAAAGTCGGATACCATGGCTCTGTAAAAATCTTCTTTTCAACAAACGGACTGTTTGGACTACACAGCACTCACTTTGGAAATAAATTTGCAATATTTCCCAACGTTGGTCAAGCGTAAAGCGACTCATTTCGTACCGCGGAGGTATGATACTTACTTTCTATCAAGATTTCGAGTGGGAAAAAGCTGTCAGTGTCAAAATAACCGATGATTTAAAAAGAAACCACTAGTTGGCCCACCCTATATTAAGTTTGCATAAATTGGAATTTTTTTTTGAAAATTTCGGAATTTTTATTATCATGTACAATTTTATTATTAAAATTTTAAACAGGCACAACTGTTAATTGAGCCTTTAAGTAAATAATCCTTGTTGAATACACATTCTTGTACCGGCCACAAAACACTCGCTACGTTAGTACATTTTATACTGGATTTTAGGCGGTAGACGAGCCTCTTAATATACGGTTACTGGCTGTAAGTAAATAGGGAGTATAACACAGGATATATTTTTTGTGCAGTTACATTGGCATGCTACAAAACCATACGATCCTAGCTATCTATCCCATTTTAATACTAATTAACAATTTATTATAAAATATGCATAATTTCTTTGATGTTCTTAAGCACACAAAAATTGATTTTACGTTCAATAAATCAATTTTTAAGTAGGCATTAAAGTTTAATGCCGTACAACAATCCATAAACAATACATTTTTAATATATTAAACCTACTTTTAAACTACTTCGGAGAAAATTTATACTTCCCTTAAAAATTCATAAAACCAAAGTCTTTAAGTTTTTAAGACTTGTTTTATTTTGTAATTTCTTGGAAGAAACTATAAACAGAAAACTGTCTACTGTCAGTTTTAAGTAAAACAAGTTTTATTTATTACTTCGCTTACTAGTGAGTAAATTACTACACACGATAGAAACTAAAAAATGGACTTGTTTATGAGTATTTATAATTATATGCTTGTTCCGTACATTAATAAATAAAAATAAATTATGGCTACGTACAATTATGTTTTTGCAATCTTTTTAAAAATTTGTGAATTCCCTACGTTATCTATCAGGTAAAAAATAATAATAATCTGAAGTGGCCAACACACAACCTTCCGCCATATCTAGACTTAAGGCGGATTTATGCTGCCATTTACATTTACATTTAATTTTCATTTAATTTAATTTAAAAGATAAATGTGTGTAACTCAATGGAGCCATGCATGCACCATTCTCATTTAAGTTTTCAAATGCACCATAGTTACCATAGTTAGCTACCTTTTAAATTAAATTAAATGAAAATGAAATGTAAATGTAAATGGCTGCATAAATCCGCCTTTATAAACATAAATGTATACGTACAATCCAGTACCCATTTAAAATATATAAATAAAAATCTAAAATTTTCAAATACAGAAATTAGTATCACCTGAATCAAAAGATTCATTAACAGGAAAACTCTTCTGTGTTGAAGCCATCCTCCGTTCAATTACTACATTTAATATCTTACTTAGGACTTATATAGCGCTAGTATGCCAACTTGTCACCCGTCTCACCTGTCAATATTTTTTTACGCAGAAACAAAAATCAACCGAACATGGATTACAAGATTTCAACGTTTTATCTGATAAATTTATTTTTTAAATTTTACTGCAGTTCTTTAATGCTACCACACAATTTTTTTATAACGTAAGTTGCAAATAACTTTTCCTCTTGTTTTTATTACCAATAAATACAATATTTATCCAAATTTATATAAATTTTTTTTTCAAAAAATATCACTTCCGATGAAGATATTTGTACCAAAATGTCTTCCAATTTATATACAAATGTTAAATACCAAATATCAAAATTTTTGAGTTATTTGACTTACCCTGAAATTTTTAGTTTTCCTTAAATGAACAATATCGAATCAAAATCAAATTGTCAAACGTAGATATAACATTGCTGTCATTAATTTGATTTTTCATTTAAGCGACACTTAAAATTTAAGTGGAGGCGTTGCAAATGGCCATAAATGTAGTAATTGAACGGAGGATGGTTTCAACACAGAATAATTTTTTTTCTGAATAAATCTTATTTTGATTCGGGTGATACAAATTTCTTTGTTTGAATATTTGAGATTTTTATTTGTATATTTTGAAATGGACACCGGATTGTACGTATACTTGTACATTTATGTTTATAAATCTAGATTTGGCGGGAGGTTGTGTGCTGGCCATATCAGATTTTTATTTAATGGTCTAATAAAACAATAAAATTCGATAGACGTCAACGATGTGTGATTATGTTTACATTTCAGAAGACCAAAAAATAAATATCTATACCAATAACTCACAATACGTGAGGCTTCTACCCAAGAAAGATAAAAGCAGTGATGGATATGTACCGAACATTCCAATATTGCTATAAATTCCACTAAATTTCTCTCCAAACCCTGAATCAAAACTAAATAGTTGATATTTACTCTCTGCAGGCAGTTTAGTTCTTAGCCCGTCTCGCGATCTGTACATACCGAAGTCAGGCCCAGTCAGCAAGTTTCCCACACACTGTGAAGTTTCGTGCAGTCCTGGATATGCCATTTCGCCGGGAGAATTAATATGTTTGCATGAAGACTTTGCTGATATATCTCTATAGACTATAGAGATCTGGATATTTCGACGGTGTGTTTCGATAGTTGGGAAGTTAGTGGTTGTGGTTGAATGGTTCTGGTTGTGGTAAGATGAGCAGAGAAACTAGGAATGCAGCTAAAAGATAAATATTGATATGCGGTAGTGATATAGATGAAATGCAGGGTATAAATTTGTTATACTTCTTTCGGAAACTTTGACTATAGTTTCTAAACGGAGTTGTCTCGGTGAGCCGTATATACACTGTGTAAATACGAGAAAAATATCACTAGATTTTTTTGACGGCAAAATTAAATTTCACCTATCAGCGGGCAAACTGGATACAGTCACTGACAACAGTTGACGAGACAAGATGGAGAACATTCGTTTGTTTACATTACAAAGTTTGTGTGGTGTAAAACTGGTGTTACATCAGCCAATCAAAAACTATTAGTTTTAGCATTCCAACTTCAGATTGCTCCGTTTAGTTAAGAAATAAACTATAGTTTCATATTAGATTTTAAAATTATTCCACTCTAATAAATTTAATAGTTTTATGTTTTTGTCGCACTAGTGTGGAATGAAGCATATTCAGCTCGAGTGGAAAGTTTGTAAAACGAGCCGTAGGCGAGTTCCACGGTTCTACGAGAGCGGAATAGTCATTCCAAACGTGTTGCAGACTATACTTTCTCTACGACCATAAATTTAATTGCATTAAAAACATAACCTAAAATTATTAAAATAAAAATATACCTATGTGTTTATAAAATAATATTCTACATAAAATTAATAAATTAATAAATCTAAACGTAATTTACTGCTACCCACCGATCAAAAACATTGAATAAAATTAAATTATTATAACTCGCCACATTTCATTCCATCACTAGTGACGGAATGAATCCATTCCGTAACAAGTGATATAATGTAACCATACCGTAATTGAAAATGATGTAAGAATGATAACATTTTATAACAGTCGTATAGAACCATATCATTCTTGACGCACAAATTCGGCAATAGGACACTTAACATTAAATAATAATAATAATAATAATAAAGACATCCGCCATCCTTGAAGCAAATATTCATTTGTCAGTTTACAATGAACACAATAATCAGTTAATTATTAATTACAAATTCTTCATCCTCTCTCAATCTTTCTAAACTTCGTCGAATCGTAAAAACGTAAAGAGACGAGTCCACAAACTCGTTTGTCAATTAATTACTCGTTGTTGCTGGCTGAATACCAAGAGAACAATATTCGCAAAGGGGACTCGGTATAGTCCATGCATACATCAAGTACATAATAATCGTTAAATGCTTATTGCAGTCACACAATGTCCAAAACCGCAATCGTTTAAGATTAGCCCGCAGATAAGAAATATAGTCGAACAGTTCAGTATTTGCCATATTTATTAACCCGAGTATATATTTTACCCCCCGTGTTCCACTGGTAGAGTAAGAGTTTTTCGAAGCTTATTACTAGGGGCGCATCTCAGGCTTGTGGTTTTGACCATTGTGTGACTGCAATAACCCCCTAATAAACGCTAATGATTATTAGGTATAGTGTTGCCACGAGACGAGACAAACGAGATGTCTCGTCTCGTCTCGTCTCGTCTCGCCTACTGTTTATCTCGTCTCGGCGATATTTTATCTCGATTTTCGAGACGAGACGAGACGAGATAAAAGTAGCCGAGATAGGGTCGAGACGAGACGAGACGAGACGAGAGGACGAGACGTCTCGAATGTCTCGATTATGATAATAAATTAAGTAGATTAATTAGATTTGAATGTGCTAGATCCTAGATCCATAATGTGTGTATGTGCTATATTAGACATGTGCTTACGTACTGGAACTTGCAAGCAAGCAAAAGTATAGAATTTTGTTTCTGCAAATAATTTATTTTTTTAATACAAAAAATGTTGGAGAACTGAAGCAAATTTAGGTTTGTTTGAAAGGTAAACACTAAAATAAAATGCAGAATTATATTTGTTTTAATTTGGATTATTATTGTAAAAAAATAAACTTTCGCAGATTGACAAAGTGCTATCTTATTGACAGCTGGCAGTCTGTGAAGTGTAACTTTTGGTGCCTAGGCAATAAAATTATTGTAATGCCTAGGCTTACACAACAATTAGTGCGACAAATATAATATACCTAGGTACGTATTTTTTTTATATGCAAATTATGAATATTAAATGTTTATTTACGAGAAGCACAGTAGCAAATTGTTGTGAAGGTACTGCGGATCATAAAAGTATGAGTAACAGCAACAAACATTATATAGTACCTACCTACACTTGTAACAACATAGACATGAAGGGGAAGCACAAAAATTGAATTTGAGACACCGCGAACCAGTCCCAAAGACATCTAGTGGCAGTGAATTAAACTTTTGTACCAAACATGATTATTATTCTTAAAAACCGGCTCAAACTTATCGAATCGAGTTACCTTTACGAGTTTAGATATTTATATTGTTCAAATAGCGTGAATTTATGTATGTATGAATGTATATTGTTCAATAAAATATTTAGATCTTTAAAAACGAGATAAAACGAGACGAGACGAGACAGAGAGTATCTCGTCTCGTCTCGGCCGTATCTCGTCTCGTCTCGGCAAGGTTTTATCTCGGTATTTCGAGACGAGACGAGACAGGTAATTATCTCGTCTCGTCTCGTCTCGTGGCAACACTAATTAGGTAGATGAAATGTATTTGTACTATACTCAGAGAATGCAGAGGTAATTTATGATACCTGGACAATGTGAACGAAACATAAATGAGTAACTGGCGGACGGTGAGATGATTAAATGGTTTTTACACGATGTGACATCTGCAATTAACGAATGTTGTTGTTGTTGAGTCGTTGATTAACACGTTGAAACACAGCGGTAATTGGTTCATTATTTTAATGCGAAAATTGTAAAATGAGATTTTATGCACATTTTACTCGGGCATTCATCATTCAGACATTTACAGTAAGATGTACAATTGGTTATTATTTATTTGTACATTTAATTCAGATCAGTTGATTAAGAGTCTAAAACCTCATTCGCTAAACATTTATGTTTACGTTTAAGAATATGTAAGCATCATCCACATAAGCATTTAGTTTTAAGGTTTACATTTATGTTTACGTTTAAGAAAGTTTAAATTCATATAACTAAATACGAGCATTCACACTTCCCACTTTCAAGCACTGTGAATGCTCATATTTAGTTAAATGTATTCAAACTTTCTGAAACGTAAACATAAATCTAAACTTTAAAACTAAATGCTTATTTGAATGAGGCTTTAAATTCCGCACTTTTCACTTTCGGAGAGTTGTAAAAGCGCATTTCTGATCATCAAAACGTATGAAAAACGCAGAAATAATATAATCAGTAAATTTATGTACAATAAGCGCAGATCGTAACGTTCAATAAGCGCATTTTTCGAAAATGAGATTTCTGACCATAACAAGTTAGTCCAGATCGTCTTCGAGTATGATGGGGTTAAGTTCAGAAAAATGTTAGGCAAGAATATTTTCTAGTTTTAAAAAATTCAAAAAATATTGTAGAAAAACTGTCGTACAATCCCTAAAACCATTGTGTTTTTCAAATGTTCCCTTCTGCGCTTATGTAACGTCAATTTCTGCGCTTTTCGTACGTCGATAAGCAAAAACTGATTAAGACCAAATGCGCTTATATAACGCACCCTTCACTTTTTAGCACTAAAGTTTGAAAGCCTCAAACTAGTAATTTCTTCTACTCCTGGTATTAAAACATCATTTAGCGAACTGAGTTCCATGGCGCTAAATAACATTTTACACACACCTCGACAAGCCGTGGCTTTGGCCGTTTTTAGTCACGGACTGAACATAGCAACTGACATATTAAGCACGGGGTGAAGTTGACTCCTATATTTGACATTTAGTTTTTGAGAAAAACTGAGGGAAATTAATCATTTCTTTCAATCATTGTCAATTTTATCCCCTATAAAAATAAATACACTTGCCTAAGTAGAATTTTGTAGCTATGTATAATATCATTATGATATAACCTAAAATTATTATAAATGAAAATTTACATACGAATTTATGTAACTTAATTTGTCGTCGTAGAAAAAGTATAGTATGACTCGTTTATAAAGTCTCTAGATACTCGCTGCGCTCGTTCCTAAAAAACTCGTGACTAAAATGACGTTTGTAAAACTTGATACATAATATACTATTATTACATAGTGTCAAACTTTGGTTGTGACAACTCAGCTATACAGGGACACAAACTGCACAAAAATCTCCTCTGTGCTGTACAACTTTCAACTTTCCTTCTACAACCACGAGTACCTGGTTGTCGACAGCTGGTAACCGCACGCATCATATAATATAATGTCTACAGGGTGTTACTGTACTTATGGATCAAACTTCAAGGGTATATGTAACACGTTCTACTGATAACGAAAAAAAAAAGAATTTTACAAAAATTCACAAAATTAAGTTTGGTTAAAGGAAACATGTTGAGTGCCACTGGTTTCATAGCTGTTTGTGTTGTTTTATATAAATATTAATGTTAATTACGTAATGCAATTTTTATAATAAATTAATTTCAATTATTCTGTTTCTTTCACAGTAATGAAACCAGTGGCACATATCATGTTTTCTTTAAGGCGGAACATCAAATTTTTCCGCATTCGAAACCTATACCATATGTTCTACGCAGCGACGTGCAGTTCACTACAAAATTTCTTAGCCTGGGTAATCGGAGTAGAAGAAAAGTATGTCTTGTATTGAACAACAGATGCAGATTTTCGTCAAAATATATGTGTCATTTATTCGTTATTACGAAATATTGGCTAATTTTATTAATAAGTTTCAATAATTTTTACAAAGTTAAGGGATTGTTCTAAAGCAGTCGTAAATTTATACATCGAACAAAATAATACAAATATTCAAATTTGATGGTTGAAAATAGGCCATTTTCAACAAACTGTACATATATATAAACAATTGATATTTTTATTAAAACTTTAAGACGAGTTTAGAACCAGCCTTTATCTTTACAGTACTTCAAAAAAATTTAAAATATCTTTAAAAATAAGCCCAGAACTCCGAATAAATGATACCACTATTTCTAGACGCTTGAAGTTCCGCCTTAAGTAAACCGCCCTTAATTTTACGAATTTTTGAAAAATTCTTTTTGTTCCGTTATCAGTAGAACGTGTTACATATACCCTTGAAGTTTGATCCATAAGGCGGGAATGTAGCTGTATGAGAAAGAGGTAAAACAGTGCTCTACGGTTTGTATAATATTGAATCTGATACGTAAGATCATTGAAATTTTTTACGACAATATTTAATATTCATTCTACAGTGCGACGCATCGATTTTTCCAAATTTTTTCATAGTATTGTTTAAAAAAAATGCCGAATAAAGAGAAAAATACTACTTTTACATGTTTAATTTAGGGCATTTTAAATACAACATCTATTAAAATTCATGCGTCGCACTGTAGGTAACATGTTATACAGTATATAAATAACGCGATTATTTCTTTTGTCTTATAAATACAATATCATACAAATACGATGCCACTTTTAGAGCGCGTTCGGTATTGCTGCCTTTGTTCGACACACTAAATCTGTATATATCTCTCCTTTTTCTCGACGAAATCGTGGACAGCTACATTCCGGCCATAAGTACAGAAACATCCTGTATATCTATATGTCACACTCAAGTTAGGAAACGTAACAGAAGTGATAGATAATGCCCAGTACCATCAAAATAATAAAACAAATTAGACACCGATAAATTTAACAAATGGTACATACTTTTTGTTACAAAATTTATTTCAAGCAACCGTAACCACTAAACCGCTTCGGTAACCATAACCAGTCTGACCAACGCTAACCAATTTTCACCTACCGCATCGCACAATAAAAAAGCCATAAATTCTCAGTAGTGTCACCTATTACATTAACACGAGTTATTTGTTCCACGGCTTTCAGTGTTTGTTATTATAAATTTTAATTAGACTTGTTGGAAAGAAAGTTCACTCCGCGGCTTTTGTCCGCGTGATAAATGGAACTGAGGTAATTTCACTGTGTGAATAGACCGGTAACCTGCTTTGTTTGTTTGGAGACTGCTGGGTTTCAGGTGGGCAAATGGGAGTGGAATTGGCTTTTGGGTGATGTTTTTATGTAAATAAATATTTTCGTGAATATTTAATAAAATAGGTAAATTCTAAATGCTCTAATTTATGCTTTATGGTCCTATATTGTGAACAATGTTGTAGACATACGAATATTTTACAGTCATTTTTCTGTTTGGCGTTCACAAAGTTAACTTTGTGAAACGCAACATATTTTTAGAAGCTTCGTATTGGTAGTATCAGATGACATTTATGCCAATTTATTGTCGAACGTCAAACCTGAGAACGTACAAATTTCAGTCTAACCTCCAAATCTGTTTTGCTTAATAATTTAGTTTTTATTCAATAAAATTTATGAATATATAAAAAATGGGAATAACACAAGAATTTTTTTTTTCATAAAATTGTAATTTTAATTTTTTATGGCCATTTGCACCGCTACTATTTAAATTTTAAATTTTCCTTAAACGAACAATATCGAATCAAAATTAAATTGTCAAACGTATACAGGGTGTCTCTGTACTTCGGGAAAAAAATTAAAGGGTATATACTATAAGACGTACTGATCATGGAACAAAAAGAATTTTTTTCAAATTCGCAAAATAATTTGCATGGTATTTAAAGGAAACATTTTGTTAGCCACTGGTTGATAGCTATTTTTAATAATTTTAATTAAATCTACTAATAATACAAGTAGTAATTGTTTACACAACGCCAAATAAATGCCTGATGTTGTGTAATTAAAAATTATGTTTCTTCTAATAAAGTACGCTGTTTCAGTGTTTCTAAAAATGTAACCACCCTTAATTTTGCGAATTTAAAAAAAATTCTTTTTGTTCCATGATCAGTACGTCTTACAGTACATACCCTTTAATTTTTTTTAAGTACAGAGACACCCTGTATAGAACTAACATTGCTGTTATTCGATTCGATATTTTTAATTTAAGTGACACTTATAATTGGCCATAAAGAAAATTAAAATTACAATTTTACGGAAAAATTTTTCTTGTGGTTATTTCCATTTTTGTGTAAATTTGACTTTTGTTTTTCCTCCTTCTAGTTTAAAAACAGACTTGATTAATAATACTATAATTTATCACTTACTGCATTGTTTTCGGTTCTAACACGACTTTGAAAATGATTATCTGGACATACCTGAAACAAAAACATAACATTAATATAATTAGATACAGCATTTTTCTAACAAGTTTTGAAAATATTTTTAACTATGCTGCTTGGTACAGTAGATTACAAACTAGAACAATTAACGAAGCATGTCTGTACCTAAATCAAATTATACACTTAAGACGATCCTCTACCGCGCCAGAAAACAGCCAAAAACATGTATTTCGCGCGCCACTCCACAGCGTCTATTGTTTTGTTAAATATAATAATCTAAAGATGTTGAAAATTTACAAAATGCAAGATCAAATATCTTCTAATATTAAAACGAATTTTAAAAATTCGATCGGTTATTTCGCAGATTCAAGCTTTGTTGACAACATATTAAAATTTGAAGTTAATTCACTTATAAATAAAAGCTGTACAGTGGCAGGCGAAACCCCTCTTTTTTTTACAAATATTGCAGTTTTTTACAAATATGGGTGCAAAAATTATTTTCCCCCTCAAACATAAATTATTTAGTATTATTAAGTTTAACAAAACAATAAACAATAAACGCTATAGACAATAAGGCAATAAGATTCATAAGATTTCATTCTCTTAAAATCCAAAACAAATTAATTACAAATTTCGTCGTTGGTGATTTCATTAGAAAAGTTTGTTCTTCCTGTGGAACTTTGTTGACTTCTACAAAACTTGAAACATTTTTTGTGAAATTAAAGAAAGTCTAACAAAGGATGGAAATCCACGCGGTGCTCGGAAGCAATCAAAGTTTGTCAAAGCCGACAAGAAGAAGATTCTTTTTGTTGTGGAGAAAAATGCGAAAGATGCGAAACTTCGCACAATGAAGAAAAGACGATGGTATAAGAATAGCTACGGAACTAATGTGCTGGAAAACTCAGAAATTAAATATCAAACTTCTATCACAACGTTTATTAATTATACCGGGTGTAGAAATCTATGGAAAATAGTATATTGCACAACAAGAGTGGATGTGATGCCTATATCGCAGGAGAACGAATTTGCAGTCTAAATCCCATGGGAGTGTCTGCAAACGTTCGCGTGCGATATAGGCAATCCACTCGAGTTGTACAGCCTATTTTTTCTACGATAAAATAACGAAATATAGTTTTTGCAATAAATGCACTCAATATGATGCCAAAAATTATTTTTTGCACTAAAACTGTTCTTTAGTCTTTATTTTTAGGGACTAAGGTTCTTAATTTGATCCCAAGGGATTATTTCTCATATTTAATCCCGTTGTTAAGGAATTGAATTAATTAATCCCGTTGTCAAGTAAATACGTGCTATTTGTTACAGAGTATCTATGGTAACAATATAAATATTTGTCATAAAATTTACTGTCAAAATTACAAAATGTGTATTCTTTTAAACTATTTTGCATTCGTTTGAGGATGAAGTGCAAAAAATAGCGTATATACTACAGGACTAAAGTACCTTTAATCCCTCAGGTGATTATTTCCCTCATCTTCGGCTCGTGAAATAAACTTCACCCTCAGGATTAAATCATGCACTTTAGTCCCTCAATATACAGGCTGTTCATTTTAAGTGGCGCACCATTGCTATCTCGAGAAGTATAAGAGCTACGAAGTTGGTTAAATTAGCAAACAATTTATATTTTATATGACTACTTTAATGAACGAAAAAAAAATTTAGACTTAGTGGTTCTCAAACTACGGGGTGCAACTTTCTTATTTCAAATGGGAACCTATTTTTTTATTCGCTTATTCGATTCAGTATTTTTTTTTTAATTCAACGAGATATTAGTTTCATAACCTGGCATAACAAAAACATGAGAAAAACGCTATTGAAAATTATGATATTTAATTAAAATCTGATTGTTACAAGAGTGCTATGGAAGAAAACAATTGAATATTTGTTTCATATTAATTGTTATTTGATAATAAAAAAGATTCTTTGATTTTAATCAGGATATCAGGACCGCTACTGAGTGTATGAGTTCCAGGGTGCTAAGTACTCAGTAGGGTATAAGGTGGCGGTAACTACGGAGACGTGTTTCGACCTTATTTGGTCTGATCAGTGTAGTATACTAGAATCTTTTTCACTAACAATTAATATGAAACAAAATATTCAATTGTTTTCTTCCATAACACTAACTAACAATCAGATTTTAATTAAATTATTATAATTTTCAATAGCGTTTTTCTTATGTTTTTGTTATGCAAGGGTATAAAACTAATATCTCGTTGAATTCAGAAAAAAATACTGAATCGAATAAGCAAATAAAAAAAATAGGTCCCCATTTGAAATAAGATAGTTACACCCCGTAGTTTGAGAACCACTGATCGAATTTTTTTTTCGTTCATTAAAGTAGTCATATAAAATAGAAATTGTTTGCTAATTTAACCAACTTCGTACCTCTTATAGTTCTCGAGTTAGCAATGGTGCGCCACTTAAAATGAACACCCTGTATAATATACTATAAAAGTAGGGTTACATCAATTATTTTTTGACATTATGATATTTGAGTAATTGTTGCCAACTTGCGTATATCTAGCCACCTATGCATTTTTGTGAGAAAACAAAAACATTTCTAAATTGGCCCCCTAAAGGGGCAACTTTTGTCCAATTTAATCAACTTCGTATCTCTTATGGTTCTCGAGATCCCCATGCTTAAAAAGCTTCATAAGACACCCTGTATAACTTGCTATTAGCAGAAATCATTTACTATAACTTTGGACGTAGTATACCTACATACCAATGTCAAATGTGTAATCTATAACATTGTAAAAAGATTCTTATTCGCTAAGAAATAGAAAGGATAAGTTTACAATAGTGGCAAGCCCAGAAAGTGTCTGCGAGTAAAATGAAGAAGATCACAAGTTATAAGATCAGTGAAAGGTGAAAATCTCAATGTTGTTATTGTACATTGAATATGAATAGTGACACGGCTGTATATTGTATTATAATAACCTACATATCTTGTGACTTTACGAGTGGATGGAATGCTAAATGTTTATATAAAGGTTAGGAAGATCTGTGAGAAAATTTATCATGTAGGTTGGTTCATAAATATTCCGGAATATCTTAACGTATTTTACATTTGAATTAATAGATACGAATGATACAAGTTTGATATAGCTAAGATGTGTGATGTTAAATCACGAGGCGATTAGCCGAGTGTTTTTATCACCCAAGTTTCATTACACTAGCAATATCATTCTAAATTTTATCTACGACGGCCTTAATTGCTGCTGCATTTTTTATTTGATGTTTGACCTTTGAAAAACATTTAATGTTAAATTCATATCTTGATCAAGTATCAACTATTTGTTTCTTTGCTGGTTGTTGCTAGTAAATAATTTTCAGTTGTGTCAAATTTTGTCTCAAAAAATACAGCATCTTCTAGTTTAAACATATCGAGATAGCAATGGTGCGCCACTTAAGGCGGAACATCAAATTTTTCCGCATTCGAAACCTATACCATATGTTCTACGCAACGACGTGCAGTTCACTACAAAATTTCTTAGCCTGGGTAATCGGAGTAGAAGGAAAGTATGTCTTGTATTGAACATCAGATGCAGATTTTCGTCAAAATATATGTGTCATTTATTCGTTATTACGAAATATTGGCTAATTTTATTAATAAGTTTTAATAATTTTTACAAAGTTAAGGAATTGTTCTAAAGCAGTCGTAAATTTATAAATCGAACAAAATAATACAAATTTGATGGTTGAAAATAGCCCATTTTCAACAAACTGTACATATATATATATATATATATATATATATATATATATATATATATATATATATATATATATATATATATATATATATAAACAATTGATATTTTTATTAAAACTTTAAGACGGGTTTAGAACCAACCTTTATCTTTACAGTACTTCAAAAAATTTTAAAATATGATTAAAAATAAGCCCAGAATTCCGAATAAATGATACCACTATTTCTAGACCCTTGAAGTTCCGCCTTAAAATGAACAACCTGTATATATCTTTGGACGTCCTATACCAAAATTTGGTTCATTACCTACGCAACGAAACTGGACGAGTAATTAATTTTATCTACAACAATAGAATAATGTATTCATTATATACGTGAAAGTAGTATAATAAACCCCTCCATAAAGACACATTATGAAATAATGAATTCATTATTTCACACTGTTAAATAATGAGTACTTTATTCTCTCGAACTGTCAAACTGCCATCACATCTGTTTTAAAATTAGTGTTACATCAAGTTATCATTTTATGACGTTGTAAGCAGAAACAGTAAAAATAATAAAAATTTGTAAAACGCTGTATATGACTAGCACATAATAGTTCTAAATTTCTCGGATAAATTGTCATCACACCAAAGTTTGAGGTTAGGTTAATATCAATACAAATTTGTAGTAAGAAAATGTTGCTTTATTTAAAAAGTTGTAGATAAAACGTCGTATTTGACTCGAAAATAATGGCTATAATTAACTCGGATGATTTATACACTCGCCTTCGGCTCGTGAACAAACTTTCATCCTCATTAATTATAGCCTACATTATTTACTCGTTAAATAATATACTATAAAAATAACTACGCTAACCGGTTTGATGATTATGCTTCTGCGAATCGGTAAAATTCAGCTATGACAAAAATTCCTAGAACTGTATTAACATCTCTATTACCATAACAATAATCCCATCAAATTCAGCCATAAGTATGAATAATTTCACCATTCAATCATAATTTAGTCGTTCTCATTTGAATAGAAGTCCAGCTTGTAAAGGTTACTGAACAAGACAATAAAACAAATTTACGTCTGTCTTGTGACATGGCATCATTAACATAATTGAATGTCAGATGCGATGTTACACGACACATAGGTCATGTGGCATTTCGAATTTTCAATATTTTCAGATTTTTATCGGGCAAAATTGTGGTATTATGGATATTTAAAATGTAATTGCGGATAATTTGTGTAATTATATGAAAACAAGGAGTAGTAAGTTTTGCTTCTGTCTGGCTTTCAAGTTTTAAATGTTTCAGTTAATTATCACTTATAATAATTACTATTTGTTTCTAAATCATTGACGGTAAGGATAAACTGCATCAAAAATAATTGACTTTTCGAACTGTTTCGAATTCGCAAAATAGTATTTTGAGGCTCGTCTACGTTTTTACCGAATTCCTGGAATACTCCCGATTTTACTTTTTTTCATTCCACTTTTTTCCAATTACTAGAGCTGCCTGAAACCAGCCCGAAACTCGTACTTTGCCGCATCCTAGCAATGAAATGTCATTTCGAAGTTGAAAAATACTCTAAAAGTGTTTTCGTTGCAAGTAAACTGTCAGAACATCGGGTAGTGAGTTTTTAGTGGATGAGCACGAATTAGGGTCCTTACAATTTTGATAGTTTCACGATGATGTCTGTATGTATGTGTGTGTGTGTGTGTATGTGGTAAAGGGGTGTTAGTCGCATAACCCAAATACGAATTACCCAAAAAATTTGATATTTGGTATTTAACATCTGTATATAAATTGGGAGAGCTGATTAGATTTTGGTACAAATATCTTCACCGGAAGTGATATTTTTTGAATATTGAAAAGATTAATTGCCAAAAATTTATATAAATTTCGATAAATATAGTATTTATTTGTAATAAGAATAAGAGGAAACGTTATTTGCAACTTACGTTATAAAAAAATTGTCTTTATCTGATAGCATTAAAGAACTGTAGTAAAATTTAAAAAAATAATTTATCAGAAAAAATCTGACGTGGGCACCACGTGACTTCCTTGTACGCCTTGTGTGTTCATACTTTTCTTAATAACTAAAATGTAGAATAATATAAAAAATTATTTTAACTTATTATACTAGTATACTCACAAATATATTTTAGTCATTTTATTTAAACTGCAGAAGAAGATATAAAGCATATTTTACTATTGTCACTGTCATGTCATAATCATTTAAATTTTACGTAGTAACAAATGTTAAACGATCATGGAGTACAAGATACCGAAATAATAAATTATAAGTATATACTTTAATTATTCTTAAATGATAGAAGATACAGAAAAATTTATAAAATACCGATTGTAGATAATAATCACATAATCTTTCATTTAAAATAAAAAAATTTGTGTTAAATTAAATATTTATCGAAATATTTTTAAAAAGTACTACTTCCGGTTTATAGATTGAAACCAAAAATAGGAGGTGCACAACTAGATGCTGTAACAGTCCTAAATACAAAATTTCAACTTTCTACGTCTAACCGTATTTGAGTTATGCGACACACATACGTCCGTACGTACGTACGCACGTACGCACGTACGTACAGACGTCACGACGAAACTAGTCATAATGGATTCAGAAAAGGTCAAAACGGATATTTCCATCAAAATCTGAAAACCGAAATTTTTCGCGATTACAATACTTCCTTATTACTCCGTACAAGGAAGTAAAAACGTTGAAATCATGTAATCCATGATCGGTTGATTTTTGTTTCTGTGTAAAAAATATTGACAGCTGAGACGGTGGCATTCACGTCATATAAGTCATAAGTAAGATATTATGGCCAGTTGCACCGCTTCCACTTAAATTTTAAGTTTTTCTTAAATGAACAATATCGAATCAAAATAAAATTGTCAAACGTAGAAATATCATTGCTGTTATTAATAGTCCAGTCAGGAGAGTCAAAAATTAACTGAAACCCAAGACTAATACATAACCAAATGAAATTTGGCATGCGAGTAGTTAAGAACATACAGAAACAAAAAAAAAATTCGCTCCACCTCGGTATCCTCCGCTTCCCACAAAAATTTTCAGTTGAAACTCAAAATTTTCTTGTAACGCATTTTTCTCGAAAACTATCGAAAATTTTGGAAAACAGTTTTGACAGGATGAAAGCTGAGGAAATTTTCTATCAAAATGGTCTTTGAAAATTTTTCATAAGTAGCACCGTGTAGGCACCAGCCGTTTAATATTCGAATGACTTGAGAATTTTCTGTATAGTAGGCGCTACATTGCGAATGACGTAATAAATTCGCCGCTACAGAATGAATGTGGTATAACTTCGTTAAAGGACATCATTTTGTAAAGATAAATATTGCATTTTATTCGTCGAGGATTCCACTTTCAATTGCACTAATAACATTTGAATTTCCGACCCCGTTTATACCGAGAAACTTGCTTTTTAAAGAATCATAACTCAGTATTAAAGAATTCTCAATATTTTCAATATCTATGAATGAAATTGTAAACTCGTAGAGGATTATCTTCACCAAATCATCCCCAATCACATGCAACTATTTGGCGGGTTGTGTGTTGTACGTCCGAAAAGAAAACTGGTTTTCGCTACCTTCTTTATTTATAGGTTATGATCTTTTTTTAGGAAAACATCTGTTACATGTACGTAGTAGTACAATTGATGAAACAAATTACAGAATCTTGTTGATTAGGATTTGTACTTAACGATAAGCTCATTAAAAATCAATTTACGGGGCCAAAAAGTGGTCTATTTTCAAAAATGCTCGTGCCCGCGATAAATAAAGAAATCTATGAGATAGCGAAAACCAGTTTTTTTTTCGGACGTACAACACACAACTCTCCAAATAGTTGCATGTGATTGGGGAAGATTTGATGAAGATAATCCTCTACGAGTTTACAATTTCATTCATAGATATTGAAAATATTGACAATTCTTTGAACGTCTTCTAATACTGAGTTATGATTCTTTAAAAAGCAAGTTTCTCGGTATAAACGGGGTCGGAAATTCAAATGTTATTAGTGCAATTGAAAGTGAAAGCCTCGGCCAATAAAATGCAATTTTTATCTTTAGAAAATGATGTCCTTTAATGAAGTTATATCACATTCATTCTGTAGCGGCGAATTTATTACGTCATTTGCAATGTAGCGCCTACTATACAGAAAATTCTCAAGACATTCGAATATTAAATGGCTGGTGTCTACACGGTGCTACTTATGAAAAATTTTTAAAGACCATTTTGATAGCAAATTTCCTCAGCTTTCATCCTGTCAAAACTGTTTTCCAAAATCTTTGATAGTTTTCGAGGAAAATGCGTTACAAGAAAATTTTGAGTTTCAACTGAAAATTTATGTGGGAAGCGGAGCATACCGAGGTGGAGCGAATTTTTTTTTTGTTTCTGAATGTTCTTAACTACTCACATGCCAAATTTCATTTGGTTATGTATTAGTCTTCAGTCAAAACCTCTCCTGACTGGACTATAATTCGATTCGATATTTTTCATTTAAGTGACACTTAAAATTTAAGTGGAGACGGTGCAAATGGCCATTAATGTAGTAATTGAACGGAGGATGGCTTCAAAACATGCAGAAAAGTTTTCCTGTGAATTAATCTTTTGATTTAGGTGATGAATTCTGTGTTTGAATATTTTAGATTTTTACTTGTATATTTTAAATGGGCACCGGATTGTACGTATACATTTATGTTTATAAGTCTAAATATGGCGGAAGGTCGTGTGCTAGCCACATCAGATTTTTTAATCAAAATTTTAAAAAGGCATATCTGTAGATCCATTCTTTCTCTATTAAATTCTGGTTGAAATAAAAATTTACCATTCTTGTACACAAAACACTCGCTACGTTAGTACATTCTATGCTGGATTTTAGGTAGTAGACGGGCCCCTTAAATTAAAATAACGTAACCTAGACAATGAGCTGTTATTTATATTTTATAGAATTATTTTCATATATTACCTATATTCAGGTGCAAATTCCAACTACTGCTTTGTATTAATGATATTTTTCTTATTTGTACAGAGAGTATTCCATGTTATAAAATAAGCAAGTTTACATATCGTATCTAATTGGCCAGAACAAGACAAATGCAATAATCTTACAACTCACTAGTTGGAAAGATAGTTGTTATTCTAACGGTTAATCCGAGTTGTGATTAGAGCAAGTATGTAAATTAATAATAAAACTTAACATACAGTCAAGTTGTTAGGAAATAATGAACATGCGAGCAAGGAGAGATATGTTTAGTAGTTATTGATAGTTAACTGTAAAATATAATAGGTATGATCTCTCTCTAAGATATTTTCAGCAAAATTTCTTTACACTTTCCTGTTGGAGGTTTTCCTTTTATTTTTAATATAAAAAACCCTCTGTATACAATGTATAAAACCATAACACGGTAAATTGAACATAAAACACAGGCACTGCAAAGATGCAGAAACCAGAAAAGAAAAAATATACTATAGAGTACAGAAAACACAACAGACTTTGTTATGATATATTTTTGTGTTCTTGCTTACTGAAAAGAAATGCGACACGAAACAAACCTCTTCTATATTTCAGCTGGAAATTTCCCCCTTATGTACTCACCCTCCAAAAATATGGTACTGGAGATTCCTATTAAATTTCGCAAAATTTTATCATAATAATCTCATAAAAATTATTCCAAATCATAAATGAATAATTGTGTTCATTTACACAAGGATTCTTTGAAGATTATTTCATGCTTCTGAAGCCAAAGAAAAAGAATCTTGGTAAGAATCACCTGTCAAATAGTAACGTCGCTAAATTGAATCATCAATGAGTCTTTAAAAAATCTGATGTGGCCAGCACACAACCTCCAGTCATATATCTAGACTTATAAACATAAATGTATACGTACAATCCGGTGTCTATTTAAAATATACAAATAAAAATCTAAAATATTCAAACACAGTATCACCTGAATCAAAAGATTCATTCACAGGAAAACTCTTCTGTGTTGAAGCCATCCTCCGTTCAATTATACATTTAATATCTTACTTATGACATATATGGCGTTAGGGCCAACATGTCACCTGCCTCACCTGTCAATATTTTTTACGCAAAAACAAAAATCAATCGATCATGAATTACAAGATTTCAACGTTTAATAGGATAACTAATTTATTTTTTAAATTTTACTACAGTTCTTTAATGCTCTCTCTAATTCGTGCTCATTCAGTAAAAACTCACTAACCGATATTTAGCATGATTCCAATACCTGCCTTTACAGGTATGGCGGAAGGTAAAAAGTTAATTCCTTTTTTTCCAAGATTCAAAATATGAAAGAATCCTTAAAGAATTCATGTGCGAACAGAGCCACCTTACAGTATGTCAGGCTGCCACACCCAAATTGGGTAAAATGCATCTATATCAATTCTTCAATACTTTGGTACCCACCAAAACTGAATTTTCTTTTCATATCCAATTTCTTGCCTTCTCGCCAAAATTAGATTGCGTTGTTTGACATTGTTTTCCTCACAAACAAACGAACCGCGTTCCACGGCAGGAACTGACGTGCACGTTCTCACAGACCGGAAGTAGACGGTGTTTATTATTTTCTTAAGTGAAACATACGACCTGTGAGCTAGATTGCCCGACTCACACTTACATGTGTGAAATTTCACGCTAAGGTGTAATAGGATGGGATATTTTTAGTATTTAATAAAATAATATTGATTTTATAGTTTGACGACTGATATTAAGCAATAAGCAGGTATGACCAATTTAAAAAAGTTCGTCTTAACTAAACTGGTGGGTATCTCTCATTTAGCGTACTGTATGTATGTTATAGTTATGCAACAAGTACGCGAAATAGAGTTTTAGAGGACGAGTCTATTAACGGACGAGGCGCCGGCCGAGTCTTTAAATTTATTTGAGTACACTAAAACTCAGTTTGTGTACATGTTACATACAAAAAAATTTAGTATATGGACCCCAAATTTGTTAAGTAACTATTCGAAATTATTCTAAAATATAACTTTAAAATGCAATTTGGAAAAACGTAGGCGATGAAACAATGTATGTCCCTCATCTATTTATTATTTGCAGTAACCGTGACAATATCGATTATACAAACCAAAAGTTCGACAAATCGAATGCTGAAAACCGGAAGTCGGTATTATTATCCGTTTAGAAATGGCAGATGAAGAAACACAAATTGACTAATATTTATTTTGTTTTCTCGTACAATATAATTAAATTGTGGCTACACCAGAGCCCCCAAAATTTTGAAAATTATGCTTTTTATAGAACAATGTTTCAGAAATCGAATGCTTAAAACCAGAAGTCGATATCTTTACTTGATAAAATATTACAGCCATTTATAATATATTTTCTCGATTTTCTAGCAAACAGTGCCATTTACAATAAAATATAAACACTTCCGGTGATGTCTCCACCCCTTAAAATACTCTATAAAGTGTCTCAAATGAGAAAAAAAATTGAAATTGCTTTTGCCTCAAAGTGCATAACAATTTCTACTATGTGAACAGAGCTATAAGACGATTTAAAAAATTCTGCAATATTTATCTAGTGCCAATCACCTCTCAAATATGTCACTCGTCCACCTCCTCACGTGAGTGACAGAGACAGCAGCTCCTCCACGCCCACTTCCTGCAGATTTCTTGTAAGGCCACATGACGTCGTGTTACAGACATAAAACTTAAAACATCTCTGGCGAGTTTACAGTGTACCGCACAGTTCAATGCACAGAGCTATCGGTGGATTGTTTCCTTCACTTTGACGGTGTAGTACTACCTGTTGGTAAAGTATTGTAAACACAGTAGCACCGTTAGGATCGATCAAAACTGTATTCTGATAAGTGAGTTGTCAATGAGGATAGATAAAATGAGGAACTGTTGTTTCATTTTAAACATTCATGAAATTTGATTCCAAATGATATGATCTGGAAAATATTTTAAAATGCAGCTTCCGTATGATGCAAGTCCTAATTATTCTATTTACATTTAAAAATTATATATAGTACTTTGTTGTACACTTAGGTACTTTGTCGCATACTTAGGTACTTTGTCACGACATTAGATGCTTTCAACATTAAAAACAATGTAGAAACATAAACTTTCAGAAGCAGGCGTAGAAAATCTTTTTGGATTTAAGGTTAAGTACCTTTAAATTGAATTTTTGGAGATGAAAATATCTTTTTTTCATTTCCCAGGGGGGCAAGCACCCCCTATCTACGCCCATGTATGGTATGGTAATAGATTAGGATTCTTAAACCGAGTTTCCTTTAAATTCCTTTAATAGGAATCATCGGAATTTTTCGCTATTCCCATAATTCAATGGTGACAATGTCAAGTTCCTCATTTCTTACCATTTTTGAGATATGGAAGGTAATTAATATTTGGAAATTCGAAATTTTTTAAATTCTAATATTCTAGCAATTTGCTAAACCGCGGTTTGCGGCATTGGATTTATTAAAGTGTAAGCCATAAAAACAAAAATAGAATTTATAATTTTTTAACATTTTCAAGAGGATGGTGTTTTTTTCTTACTTCGGACAATAACAGTTGAATTTATTGTTTGGATATAAGATTATAGCTTAATTATCAACATTTTCGTATTTGAGTCTTATTTTCTTTCTTTGTGGCGTACTGTACATGTAATAGGTAGTATATTAAAACATAAGTTAGGCAGGCGACTTTTTCTAGCAAGAGTTCAAAATAAAATAAATGTCAAAAGTAAATAGGTACTGTTTTTTCAAATAGTTCGTTGCCCCTTGCCTAGATATTTTGTTTATTTAATACAGTGTTACCAGTCGCTAATAACAACATTTCACCAAATATCCTAAGTAACGAAGTTCTTATACCAACAACAAAATTAGAACTGGTAAGAAGCCATTTTAGTTTCGAAAGAGAGAAAAATATATCTATTCCAATGACCACGAAGTATGACAGGAGTGGACACTGGAGCGGATGAAGTGTGGCCTTTCTGTTTACCTTTTAGAGAGAGACAGTAAATACGGGCCAGCATTCTATGACGATAAACAACGGTAACGATGGTAACGCGCGGGTCCAGTAGTAGTAATCTTTCTCACACAGGGTAAACAAAAACAAATTTACAGTATTGCTAAGATACGGACAGTCCACTCTTGTGTTTATATTATATTTCGTGTCAGTGACTTCAATATGTGAGGCTGCCAGACCCAAGTTGGGTGATACCTTCTCGACCATAAATAGGAATAGACAAACAACGCACGCCTTTGTTGTGAAGCAAAGAACTAGCGTAGCGGTGTGAAGAGGAGTATGACCTGCAGACACTTTGAAGTGTTGCAGTTTGCCTATTTTCATTCTCTGTTCCATGATAACAAACCAGAAGTCAGCAATGTGCAACACTCTAATGTGTCCTCACCTCCTTTTCCCGCCTATAGCTGCCGCTTCCCGCTACCGTACTTCTTGCCTTCACAGCATTGTATACTACAGCATTGAGTTATCTGTCTATAGACAAACAACGCAAGCCTTTGTTGTGAAGCAAAGAACTAGCGTAGCGGTGTGAAGAGGAGTATGACCTGCAGACACTTTGAAGTGTTGCAGTTTGCCTATTTTCATTCTCTGTTCCATGATAACAAACCAGAAGTCAGCAATGTGCAACACTCTAATGTGTCCTCACCTCCTTTTCCCGCCTATAGCTGCCGCTTCCCGCTACCGTACTTCTTGCCTTCACAGCATTGTATACTACATCATTGAGTGTTATATGTCTATACCTATATATGGTCGAAGTCAGTATTATACATTGAACATCACAACCACAGTTCTTATCTCAATTACATGGACTGTACCGCTCTTCCGCGTGTTAGTGGTAGATTTTACGACTTCTGCCTCTTGACCCAAATCCGTCGGTTGTAATTTATAGCTAAGAGGCCGCAGTGACCGCAGCGCTGCACACTGCACGTCGCACTGTAAAAACTCACAAATTACAAATGCATCGACATCGACTGGTTGGTGGTTGCTTTATTTGTAACTTAATCGGGAATGCACGCTGCGCCTAACCGGACCAAATGCTAATCACACTAGAGATACGTCAGTGATGAAGATCGTAGAATTATGAGTGGCGAAAATCTGATGTGGCCAAAACATCACACAATAAGTGTGTATGAAGGTACTCACAAATATATCATTGTAGAAGGGAATTCGGGAATTGTAGTTTTTATAAATAATATTATTAAAGTTTATCATGTCCTTATAAAAGTTTTGAATACAAATTGTAGACATTGTTATTTAAAAAATTCCTATTAATCCATAAATTTTGAGGATATTCCAGAAAAACTCTTCAGATCTTCAAGAAACTACGACTTCCGGTTGCACGATCAACACCTAAATCAAATCAGATATAATCTAATCTAAAGTGTCAGAATATTATGTACAAAATTTCAAATTATTTTATTCAGTGGTATTTGAGTTATCGTACCTCCAACATCCATCCACCCATCCACACACATACACACAGACAGACATCATCAAAATCGTGTTGTAGGGACCTCAAAACGTGCTTATGCATTAAAAACTTACTATCGAAATTTTAGCATCATTACTACAATACCTCTCTTATGCCTATGGCACACCGGTCGAGGCGCATCGAGGACCATCGAGTAACTCCTCGATGAAACGAAAGAACGCACCCGTCCGCGATGGATTTCTATTTCATCGGTGACAAATACATCAAAGTTTTGCGCGAAATCAAATACAAAAGATACGTCTGAAATGAGATACATTCGTTTCAACGACGAACAACTCGATGAAAATAGCGGCGCCCCTATTTTTCGTCGATGACGGGGTGCGTTCTATCGTTTCATCGAGGAGTTACTCGATGGTCCTCGACCGGTGTGCCATAGGCATTACAGTACTGAGTTGCGAGAGGTAAAAATGGGTCCAAGCAAATGAGTCATTCTGTAAATACCTACAAATATCATTTTTTTCCTGTTTGTAAAATTATTATAAATACTGCATAATAGACTAAGAGCTAGCAGTCATATTATTGCGGACATTTTATTAGTCGTGAAATTGAAGGGCATGGGCCTTGCATATCTGCTGAAGATGGAATGTCCGGTCTGTCAGTCCTAAATGACCGAATTAGGCTTCCTCAAGTATCAAAAGTTTAGTTAATAAAATGTAAATTATATAAATTAAGAGTTCTGGCATATGTAGAAGTGGAAATAAACAATATTTCTTATTTATAAAAAAATATTTCCCGAACGTTTCTAGTCCTCCAATCTTAAATATACTAAATAAAAAATAATAAATGTTTAACTTTTTTTGTATTTAAATGTGACAACCAGTGATACCCAAAATGATATTGTTTTGCAAACTACTGTTAATTTTACGAATTTCAACAAAATTCTTTTTGATTCATGATCAGTGCGCCCAATACTACACACCCCTAAATTTTGTTACACACGTTGCTTACACCCTGTATAGGTACCTACACTACTTACATAAATATAGTATTTCATTTGAACTAAAAGCCTAATAAATATGGTTGTCGCTATTTTAAATAAATAAATAATTATATAAACTAATTACAATATTATAATCTATTCTGTAGTATACTCTCCACCAACAATCAAGAGCACGTGTGCGTAAATATTTTTTGAAACGCATATAAACAATTTTAATTTTAGCAACAAATATTTGCTAATTTGCATAATAGTTATTCAGCCACATATGCACAATTTCTCTTTACATAATCAGCATTAATGCTTAGGTGCTCAGTGTAATATTATATTGGTCATGTACTTGACCTTCTTTTAAAAATAACAACATGAAATTAAATAATAATTGCCTCTATACTATGTTAGAATTATGTAAATGTTAATAATGCGTTTAACCTATAGTTAAAGTTAACTGTGAAATTAAAATTGAAATTAGTATTGCTGTTGACTTGGACAGTTGGACATGTGTCACAGGATGAAAAAATTATTCTATTATTACCTTAAAGGTCATTACGATTTTAATTTGTAAATAAAAACGGATTTTCCAGTGATTTTAATAAAAGGTTTGTTTACTATTTACTAGTATCTAACCTATCAAAGAGTAGATATACCTACATTATTAAACATGTTGTTGTTTCTACCTATGGTTTTATTTTAATGATGTTTTAAGTATAGCGCATATTAAAAAATAAACAAATTAAATTAATTATTTTTATTAAGAATTAAATTGAATTTTCAATGGCTAGGTTTTTTCCGAATTCCTAGAATACTCTCGATTTTACTTATTTTTCTATTCCACTCTTTTCCCCACTACTACATCTGCCTAAACCAGTCCGAAACTCGTACTTTGCCGCATCCTAGCAATGCAATATCAGTTTGAAGTTGAAAATACTGTAAAAGTGTTTTTGTACTCATCACTTATGAAATGACATATTAAGCAATTGACAATCGGAAATGTCAATTGCCCAGTGTAGTAAATCGGGAAAAATGCAAAGAACACTGGCTTTTCTATACATTTCAGAGTAAAATCATCTTAAAAATAATAAAACTTAGTTTATAAAGTGTTACTTCCCGGCATTATAAGTAATGAAAATTATCAAGAGCACCGAAAACCTCCAATATTAAAAAATAAAACTTGTGTGCAGCGCGCCATCTGTCGGTAGCAGTGAGTAGAAAAAGCATCGTAAGCTCAAATTTAATGATCAGACTACAACTTGAATGTATTTGATTATAGTTTTATTCGTTTCAAAAAACCTCTTGCGGGAAGACACCATCCCAGCATTCGCGTAAATGAAACCTCGCTTCGCTCGTGTTTCAAAAAACCGCTCATGATGTGGGATAAAAATCTTCCCGCATTTGGTTCATAAATAACTACTTCGTTGCGAGTAAACTGTTAGTTTATTATCAACTTCAAGGTAATGTTTTTATAAATATTTAATAGAGAAAGAATGAATCTACAGATGTGCCTTTTTAAAATTTCTATCAGGAGATATAACCCTGTAAAGTTTGCATAAATTGGAAATTTATAAAAATGTACAATTTTTTTATAAAAATTTTAAAAAGACACAACTGTTAATTGATCTACAAGGGAAATGGAGAAATGGTGAATAATTATTAAATTATTTTTGAAAATCATGACCGCCGCCGGGAATTGAACCCGGGACCTTCATCTTGCCGGGATGACACTCTACCATCTGAGCCGACGAGAATTGAAGGCAGGACCGATGTAGCTCAGATGGTAGAGTGTCATCCCGGCAAGATGAAGGTCCCGGGTTCAATTCCCGGCGGCGGTCATGATTTTCAAAAATAATTTAATGTTAATTGATCATTTAAGTATATAATCCTTGTTGAAATACAATT
Organism: Agonum fuliginosum; assembly: GCA_947534325.1. Taxonomy (NCBI): domain Eukaryota; kingdom Metazoa; phylum Arthropoda; class Insecta; order Coleoptera; family Carabidae; genus Agonum; species Agonum fuliginosum. The sequence continues at coordinate 6,043,001 of OX384036.1, forward strand.
GTACTAGCCACAAAACACTCGCTTCGTTAGTACGTTTTGTGCTGGATTTTAGGACGAAGACGGGCCTCTTAACTATAAATTTGTTGCAAATTTTCTTCGTTTAATAATAAATAAATTACAATTGGACAATTTGATTTAAAATGGCACAACAGTTAGTATTTTTTCCTATGAAAAAGATCTCCATGTAATCTGATAGATCCTTTCTTAACTAATTTATCATAATTTGCTTGGAACTTTTACAAAGAAGAATCACAATAAAAGATGTCACTTTCCATAAAGATTAATCTTCGTATCCAGAGGCTTGGCTCTCAGTATTTAATTATCTAATAACAACGAACAATCTTCACCGCGTCTCTGCAATAAATCTACTCTTCGCTCGCATGCGGTATGACATTATTTACGCATTAAATGCTGTAAAAATCACCGCCGTGCGGACTCTAAAAGTCAAAGATCCAAGCTCGAGAAAGTGTGTCGCAATGCCGATGAATCGTCAGCTGACAAATACAAATCCGTAGCCTACTTATAAAACGAAAGAGCTGAATTATAAGTGAAAAAGGCAGTGTAGGTATTTAAATAATGTCAATACCTACTGATTTATTTATACATGAAACACTTTGTGACTACCAGTCAATTTTATTCTGATTTTATTAAAGCGGTACACTTGTGCCAAAAATATAGTGAAAAAGGGACCTTGCAAACAACAAACTGTGCTTTTGTTAGTACACCTACACTGTTCATATTTTATATATACATAGTTAAAAGATGACTCTAGAGTGTTAAGAAATACTTAATGGTATTTTAGTAATAAATAAGTAAAAATAGTCAACTTGGCCGGTTTTTTAACTATTTTTTTCGTCGGATGTGTAATTTTCTTGACAAGAAATATTTTCTTAGCGCTCTCACGAACAATGCAACGAATCGACTATTTAAAACAAAATTAATAAATTATGCAATAATAAGACCATAATTTGTGAAATTAAAATGAATAAATTCATTCTTATTTTCTGTAATCCTTGTCGCAACAATGTATTGTATGAATTTTTCGATCAAATAATGCTTCGTGATTACTTATGGTAAATTTCAGATTTTGAGCAATCGTGAATTCTGATTCAATTGCAGCAATATTGCGTTCAACAAGTGTAGAGCCTTAAATTAAAAATTGGCCATATTCTTCATTTTTAATGTAAATAAACAATTAATAAGGTAAATAATACATATTTATTAATGTTAAATACAAAAGTAAATATTTCAAGTTTCTACTGTACAAAGATTTCAAAAATAGAGCGGCGGTGTCATTGCGATTTATTTACCAAATATGCACTTGTGCATTAATTCATGTCCAGGAAATTTTTATCGTGCGCATTCCAACAACGTAAAACCCGAGATAATTAGACCCAACACAATTTCCGGAAACAATTAATGCACATGTGATAATATAAGTGAAAATAATTATTGGCTATCAAATAGAGCAGCGATATATTTTTTTTTAGGACTGCTGTGAATTTCTCGTTAAAACTGCCTATAGAACGTGCAAATTAGAAACTTGTACTAATTCAAACAAAAAATTTTTAGGTGAAAAACTAAATTGTCAAAATGCATATTTGTGGGAAAACAAAATTTGTTGTTTAATTTACCGTTCTCGAGGTCCCCATGTTTAACAAGTTATTTGGGACACCCTGTATATCTGCAATCTTCTTAATGTCGTCTATTAATTCTTATATAACGCCGCAGCAAAATTACAAATTACATCATCAAATCTTCTTTCGTGTTGAAGAACCACAATGTTTTTATTTGCGTTTCTCTCATTTCTTTTATAAACTACGGAGAACTGAAGTAAATTTCCTTATTTCGTGTCAGTGTCTAATTTCGCTGATTCTACTACCATCAGTGTTCTGTTTCTGTCATTCAACTGTGTTTAGCGTTTCATAAAAAAAATATGGCCACAGAAAGTACAAGTGATATAACAGGGAAAAATGCAGTGGCTATTTTTAGACATCTACAGAATAAGTGGTGTAATTAAATATTTTTGAAGAAGAACTTTGGATCCTTATTTTTATTTTATTAACAAGCCCAAAATAGTATATTATATATTGAGGGACTAAAGTGCATGATTTAATCCTGAGGGTGAAGTTTATTTCACGAGCCGAAGGTGAGGGAAATAATCACTTGAGGGATTAAAGCTACTTTAGTCCTGTGGTATATACGCTATTTTTTTGCACTTCATCCTGCAATTTTATGACAAATATTTATATTGTTACCATAGATACTCTGTAACAAATAGCACGTATTTACTTTGACAACGGGAATAATTAATTCAATTTCTTGATAACGGGATTAAATATGAATAATAATCCCTTGGGATCAAATTAAGAACTTTAGTCCCTAAAAATAAAGACTAAAGAAGAGTTTTAGTCCCGGAAGTGCAAAAATAATTGAAGAAAATTCAATATTTATTTAGTATGTGACGTAGAATGCTGCCATATCTCCTGTACAAAATAATGACAGAAAAAAGTCTTTCTTAGTTTATAAAAAAATGCATAATTTTTTTAAATAAATTTTTTATCTGTTGTCCACCAACATTAGGCACATAGTGATACTTATTTGAAAACTCTTGCTCTGGGCTGCTTATATTTTTATAATGTAGTATTTCGAAGTTTTAATTTCCGAAACGATTTTTTTTTTAAATAAAATAAAGAACATACAAATGGCGGTACAGGAATCACATCAGTACCATCGAAGTACGTACAAACATTATATAATAATATGCTTCTTAAAAAGTAATGAATATAAATTATTTAATTAGCCGCAACTTCAAATTAACAATTAAATATTTTGAAATTTTGAAATCTATTGGCGCAACCATAATTACAGGTTTTTTTGTACATGCGACAAAAATTAAAGTGAAATTAAAAGTATGCAATACGATTTTACAATTTTTGAAATTAAAACAGTTATTAAACAGGCTTGAAATTAAGATTTCTTAAACAATATTTTATTTTTCTCTGAAATTTTAATAAACTTAATTTCTGACGATTAATCTGTTAAATATGAATTTAAAGATTATTTTGAAATTGAATAAGTGTTTTTTACCTTCCGCTTACCTGTAAAGGAAGGTATTGGAATCATGCAAAAAATCGGGTTGTGAGTTTTAAGTGGATGAGCACGAATTAGGGTCCTTACAACTCATTTTTGATAGTTTCTCGATGATGTCTGTATGTATGTATGTGTGTGTGTGTGTGTGTGTGTGTGTGTGTGTGTGTGTGTGTGTGTGTGTGTGTGTGTGTGTGTGTGTGTGTGTATGCGCGCGTGTGTGTGTGTGTGTATGCGCGCGTGTGTATGTGTGTGGTCCGGGCCGATGCCGGATGTCGCATAACTCAAATACGAATTACCCAAAAATTTTGATATTTGGCATTTTGCAATTGTATACGAATAGGAAGAGCTCATTAGATTTTGGTACAAATATCTTCACCGGAAGTGATATTTTTTGAAGATTGAAAAAGAAAATTGTCAAAAATTTATATAAATTTGGATAAATATAGTATTTATTTGTAATAAGAGTAAGAAGCAAAGTTATTTGCAACTCACGTTATAAAAAAATTGTCTTTATCTGGTAGCATTAAAGAACTGCAGTAAAATTTAAAAAATAAATTTATCAGATAAAACGTTGAAATCTTGTAATCCATATTCGGTTGACTTTTGTTTCTGCGTAAAAAATATTGACAGGTGAGACGGGTGACAAGTTGACATACTAGCTCCATATAAGTCATAAGTGAGATATTAAATGTAGTAATTGAACGGAGGATGGCTTCAACACAGAAGAGTTTTCGTGTGAATGAATCTTTTGATTCAGGTGATACTAATTTCTGTGTTTGAATATTTTAGATTTTTATTTGTATATTTTAAATGGGCACCGGTTTGTACGTATACATTTCTGTTTAAAGTGTAGATATGGCGGAAGGTTGTGTGATGGCCACGTCAGATTTTTTTAAATAAATTTATCTACCACATACATACATACTCACTTCACAAAATAAAATCCCCAGAACATTTACAGAATATGAACATCCCGGCTTGTTACTAGCTTTGCCCATTAACATCCTATTAATATCCTAGCGATTGCTAAAGTCCGCCCTTAGTAACATTATGTATGTACCATCCCAATGTTAACAATTTGGTAATAATATCCCAATTATGCATCCCATGTAATTCTCTGAGATGTAATTTTTAAACGTACTAAGGATGTGGTTAGGATAGAATTACGTACATACAAGAATAAGATATTTTGAAACATCCCATGGACGATTTATGTCAAGTGGGTACATTCATAATTAACACTATTGTATTATGAGTCTATTATTCAACACTACTGTCACTGTCATCCCACCAAAATGTGAGGTTATATTAATATTTTAATGAATACAAATTTGCAAAGAAATGTTTGATTTAAAAAGTAGTAGATAATACGTCGTATTTGACTCGCACATAATGGCTATAATTCACTCTGATTATTATACACTCGCCTTCAGCTCGTGCATAAACTTTCATTCTCTTGAATTATGTAATAAAGTTCCTGACGATTTAATCTGTTGGATAATCATTTTTCAATTCTACAATTGGTTAAGTAATGTTTTAAATAATTTAATTTGGCAAAAGCAGTATAACAAATGGAATGGAAGATTACAGATAGAACAGTTCTATAACAACGACTACATTTGCATTTGTAAATCAGTTATGAGACCGGGAAAACTAACTAATTAAATACGAAATGTCGAAGAATTGATTTCCTGCAAATTTCCTGGATTTCAAAACTCAATATTTCCTTGAACACTTCGCAAGAAATTATTCCACAAGTGGATTTCTATTATTGATTCTTAAGATTATACGACTGGAAGAAAAACAATTTAAGATTCCACGAAATATTAAACATTTATTGTTGTTGTAAGTAAAAGTTGAGAACAAAAGTAAAAGTCATTCATTGGAATAAGATTATAGACCTAATAAGTTATTACCTTTTATTTCTCATATTCTCATAGTTAAGAAGTAAATTATAACGTTTAAAACAATTTAACCTATTCAAGAGGAAGATACTAATTATTTTTCAAACAATTGCTTTGCTTTTATATTTAAGCTAGTTTTAAGTTCGTTAATGAGCTTTATACAATCAGTGGTACTAACTGTATTAATTATTTTTTTACCTCCCGCCTCATATTCTATAAGGGAGGTATTGTAATGGGTCAAAATTTTCGAGTGTGAGATTTTAAGAGATAAGCACGTTTTAGGATCCATAGAATACGACTAAAGTATTTTGGAGATGATGTCTGTGTGTGTGTATGTATGTTAGGTTGTATGTAACAATTTTTTTTCGTTTTCTATAACTCAAAAAGTTACAAAAATTTAACAACCAAATTTTATATTTAAGATTTTAATACGAATCTTAAGAGCCCAGTGAATTTTGGAACCAATTCATTAACCGGAAGTAGTATTTTTTAAAAATATTTCGATAAATAATTAATTTAAGAAAAATTTTTATTTTAAATGAAAGATTATGTGATTATTATCTACAATCGGTATTTTATAATTTTTTTTGTATCTGCTATCATTTAGGAATAATTAAAGTATATATTTATAATTTAGTATTTCGGTATCTAGTACTCCATGACCGTCTAACATTTGTTACTACGTAAATTTTAAATGATTTTGACATGACAGTGCCAATAGTAAAATATCGTTTATATCTTCTTCTGCAGTTTAAATAAAATGACTAAAATATATTTGTGAGTAGTAGTATCTATATATTAATATATTTGTATAATAAATAAAAAGAATAAAGTAAGTATAGCGGGAGGTCTTGAGGTAGCCACGTCAGATTTTTTAAAAATTAGTACTTGAATTGATGAAATTATTATAAACAGTTGCGCTTTCAATATCATTACTTAATTTAATTTACAAACTGCTTCTATTATGTCTTTAGCTTATTATAAATGCAAATGAAATCTCGAATTTTAAATGTCACCCAATGACTACTGTCACTTTGACATTGACAGATGCCGCTTTGACATTGACGTTTGTCACAGCAGATTTTTAAATAATAGTTACAATCGTTTATATTTATTGCAATAAAAGATAACTCCCTAAAAATAGTTGCATGTTTATATTCCATGATTTGTTTAACACCTAAAAACACAATAAAATGTGACATTATTTGAAAACAATACAAATTTATGTTTATAATAATAAAATAAACATGCCACCTTTGTGAAAACATTTTTGTTATTGGAAATGAATCAAATTCACCCAGCATTCAATACAGCTACGTCATTCAAGTCCCGTTACAATTTTTATTATCAGCATTCTACAAGCGTACCGTTAATTTTTCTTATATTTTCAACACGAAACACAGTCAATCCAAATAACACCAATAAAAATATGAACGCAACGCAACATTCGTAGTTATATAAACATAAATGTTTACAACAAAAAGTACTGTTGTTTTTGTTGCCAAGTTTTTCGTCGCCATAGTAACGCAATTATCTCAGTTATAAAACAATTTACACTTTGTTTATAAGATGGTTGGATTCTTTAAGAGGCTCGTCTACCTCCAAAATTCACCATAAAAATATACTAACGTAGCGAGTGTTTTGTTACCAATACAATAATTGTATTATGTACTTAAAGAATCAGTTAACAGTTGTGACTTTTTAAAATTTAAATAAAAGAATTGTATATGAAAAAAAGTAAAAACGAGAATATTCTATAAAGACGGGCAGCAAAGTTGGGAATGTGCCTTCGTCGCACGTTTGAATCTCTTAAAGGTAACTGTCATTATTGGCTATTAATACTTGAAGCACAAGAATTTTAGGGAAAAGTGAAAGTATACTTTGTTGACAAGAACAGGTATACTTGTAATAATTACGAAAAAACCTTCAGAAGAAAATTTGAGGATGTTACAAACAAAATATAACTAATTTATTTTTTTTAGCAAACTTACACATTACTTATTTCTGAAGCCGATCTACAATCAAATTAGACCTCATATTCTGACAACTCAGGTTTGAATCCAGTCTGGTACACATTTCAGTTTAACTGACACAACTACAGTACGCGAAATAAGAGATGGCCGGATTTAGTAATTTTATATTGGTAACAATATTAATCGAGCGGACATAGATTATCAGCTACCTTGAAATAGTGTATAAAGAAGTCGTCCAGCTCGGTTTTTCTCTTGGCTCAGTTGCGTTCAGGCGAGTAATAAATTGGCGAACTTTGACACTCTTTCTCTCCATTACCGCACCTGCCAACTCTGGCTGCACGAGTAGATGCTAAGCGCACTCGATCAAATATTATCTATATTGATGACTCACAGTATGTGAGGCTGTCACACCCAAGTTGAACAAAAGGCATGATAGATAATGTATGTATTTAATATTAAAATTCATTAGTGTCAGATATTTCAGGATTTTTTAGATTTCAGGGTCAATTCATATTAAATTGTTTTCCTTGCAATTTTAACCTGATATTTCCAATGAGTCATATATGTTTTGAAACAAAATTTGTTGTGCAATCTCAAAGCTGCATTCAAATTTTCGAGTGAGTTTTTTGTGGATAAGCACGTTTTAGGATCCATAGAATACGAATAAAGTATTTTCGAGGTGTATGTAAAATTTTTTTTCGTTTTCTAAACTCTAAAAGTTACAAACATTTAACAACCAAAATTTGTATATAACGTCGTAATACAAATTTTAAGAACCCAGTTATTTTTGGAAGCAATCCCCAAACTGGAAGTAGTACGTTTCTTACATATTTTGATAAATAATTAATTTTTCGCAATATTTTTTATTTCAAATGAAAGATTATATATTATTATCTACAATTTTTAGCATTTTGTAAATTATTCTGTCATAGTACTTTAGAAATTAAAGTATTATTTATAATTTAGAGTAATGAAACTTCAGTATCTTGTTATCCATGAACTATGATTACTACGAAAAATTTAATTGATACTTAATGACAGTGTCAGAGTGACAGTGCCAATAGTGATACATCATTTATATCTTCTTCTACAGTTCTACAGTTGACTAAATGACTAAAATATATTTGTAAGTACCTACAATTTGTATAGTAGTAAAAAGAGTAGGGTATGGCGGGAGGTTTTGTGCTGGCCACATCAGATTTTTTTTAATATTACAGAAAACCATTCAACAAGATGTTGCATCCCAATAAAAGAATAGTAGTGTATAATTTTATTAATTTAATATACATTCCTTGGCAGTTGGCATATATATAAATAAATATTTATCCCAAATAATACCTAATGTGAGTGTAACAACATCGTCAACTGACAAATATACTTATGGCCATTTGCACCGCTTCCACTTAAATTTTAAGTGTCACTTAAATGAAAAATATCCAATCGAACTTATGACAGCAATGTTATTTCTGCGTTTGACAATTTGATTTTGATTCGATATTGTTCATTTAAGTGACACTTAAAATTTAAGTGGAAGCGGTGCAAATGGCCATTAAGCTTGTTTTTGTTTACGTGATATTTGTGCCCTGACTGGATTCGAATTTGAGTTGTCAGAACCACAGTCAAACTAAATTATAGGTTATAATAACAAACAAACCTTAATCCAGAAGACAGCCAAACATATCCACGTATCCACTCCACAAACCCACAACACAAACACTCAACTAACTGAACCGTGTCGGCTACACTGTCCACAACTCACAACCGCGCGTGGCACTGTCTCTCACAGAACTGACTGAGCTGCGAGCTGAGCCAGGTAAAGGTAAAGGTTTCCTACTCAGGTGAGCTGAGAGGCGCTGAGACTGAGCTGAGACTGAGTTGCGACTTGTTACTGGTTTGGTTCGCGGTGCTTCTTGCGTTCAGGTGATAGGAGTGCGGTCATCGGGTCAACAGGGATCTCGACACGCGAGGGGGGTGAGAATGGCAGTGGAAGGTTTGTTTGTTGGTGGTTTACTGGGAAGAGATGCTAATAATCGCTAAGGCGGTTCACTGCTAGTAAAATCAGCTCTAAATTAAAGATTTTTTTGAAAACTAATATATCAATCGATAGATAAAAGTTTTCTCTATGCTTGCTTAATGGCAGATTTTTCATTTTCTTCCATCATTTTATTGAGTCCATTAAAAAATGTCATTTTTACCTTCCGCTTACCTGTAAAGGAAGGTATTGGAATCATGCTAAAAATCGGGTTGTGAGTTTTAAGTGGATGAGCACGAATTAGGGTCCTTACAACTCATTTTTGATAGTTTCTCGATGATGTCTGTATGTATGTGTGTATGTGTGTGCGTGTGTGTGTGTGTGTGTGTGTGTGTGTGTGTGTGTGTGTGTGTGTGTGTGTGTGTGTGTATGTGTGTGGTCCGGGCCGATGCCGGATGTCGCATAACTCAAATACGAATTACCCAAAAAATTTGATATTTGGTATTTTACAATTGTATACGAATAGGAAGAGCACATCAGAGTTTGGTACAAATATCTTCACCGGAAGTGATATTTTTTGAAGATTGAACAAGATAATTGTCAAAAATTTATATAAATTTTGATAAATATAATATTTATTTGTTATAAGAATAAGAGGCAAAGTTATTTGCAACTTTCGTTATAAAAAAATTGTCTTTATCTGGTAGCATTAAAGAACTGCAGTAAAATTTAAAAAATAAATTTATCAGATAAAACGTTGAAATCTTGTGATCCATGTTCGGTTGATTTTTGTTTCTGCGTAAAAAATATTGACAGGTGAGACGGGTGACAAGTTAACATACTAGCGCAATATAAGTCATAAGTAAGATAATAAATGTAGTAATTGAACGGAGGATGGCTTCAACACAGAAGAGTTTGCCTGTGAACGAATCTTTTGATTCAGGTGATGCAAATTTCTATGTTTGAATATTTTAGATTTTTATTTGTATATTTTAGAGACACCGGATTGTATACGTATACATTTATGTTTATAAGTCTAGATTTGGCGGAAGGTTGTGTGCAGGCCACTTCAGATTTTTATTACGGATATAACATAGATTTGACACAAATTTTTGGAAAACTGACATTAGAGAAGCATAGTGTGATGAATTTTCTACGAAATTATTACAAAGTGTGTACCATAATTTTGACAGGATTAAGTAAGTCATTATCACCCGTAAATACGGCAGAGACTCCTGCACTAATATAAGTTCCACCTCTATGAGACGTAGTACACTCCTATGTAAAAGAAAATTTAAAGTGTCTAAATTGAATGACACAATTCGCCGGTTATCGATTGTAATATTTTTGTCTCAGACTTTACAAAGCAGACTGGGCATGTTCTTTTAGAAGTGGAGGAACACTTGTAGGATGGCTTATTTGCTATTTCCTCCTAAAATTTGACAGCGTTACAGAGGTGTACGCTTTCCACGTTTACTTTAATTAAAATTGAAATATATGATGCTTTTACATATGAGTGTATTAACAAAGGATGTCTTAATGCATCTATATTTTTATTTTTTGTCTTTAGCCTAAGAATTTGAAGTAAAAAAAATATAAAAATGACATTTTTTGCGGTTTTTGTCATTATTTTGATATGATTTTTTTCGGTTACTATAAATGGCAGAAAAAATGCAGCTAAACTTCCTTTTCCGAGTACCTAATTTTTGTTAACTTCAAAATGACATTTCATAGCTAGGATGCGGGAAAGTACGAGTTTCGGGCTGGTTTCGAGCAGCCGTAGTAATGGAGAAGAGAGTGAAATAGAAAAAAAGTAATATCGAGAGTATTCTAAGAATTCGAAAAAATGGTAGATGAGCCCCTTAAGCGGCCCGTCTACGTTTTTGCCGAATTCCTAGAATACTCTGGATTTTATTATTTATTTTCTACTAATGCCATTAAAATTCGTTTCAAAGAAAATTAATTGGTTTTACAACTGTCATTTTTTCCGATATATGGATACACACACCCAAGGGGATAAAAGGCGTAATCACTGATAATAATCCATAATACATATTTATATTATTTTATATTTTACACCTTTTAAAAAAAGATAAAGTTCTGATAACTTTGGACTTTGATGTATCGCTGTTGAAGTAAATTTTTGACATTTTTCTAAGTGATTAATCGTGTCTTTTTACGTATAAATATTCATAACTTGTGTAAAAAAATTTCACGAAATATGATAAAAATATTTGCTTAGAACCTAATTAAATTTTGCTTGAAAAAATCAGAACACAAATATTAATTTAGACAATGTCATGACAAACTGTTTAAAAATGTGAACAAAATTAATTTTAATATAAAAACGTACAAAGTTTAAGGGCGCGCTTAAAAATCCGTAATGGTAATGTTTTTCACCCGATAATTGTCAAAATCTTATTATAGGTCATAATTTAATTTTGAATTTTTTTTTATAACTATTAGTTACACAGTTCAGCAACACTAAATCTTTTACATGGCTCATTTTGCACTTGCTTTCTGCATAAATTTCGGATAAACGATGTAACATACAATAAAAATTATGTTACACAATGAAAATAGTACATACATTCCTAATTTCCTTATTCTAAAAATGATGTCTGTAATAACAGTTCATTTTGCATAAAATTCATTGCAATTTGATGAATTTTGCTCCCTCTTCTTTCATATCTACTGCAAATTATATTTATTTTCAGGTATTCTTATTTAGCATAAGACAATCTAGAAACTCTAATGGTTCTATTGATATATTATTGCTTGTTCCTATTTGCAGAAATTTATGCAGGTAAAAAAATGACTGTCTGAAAACGGTTCCAATCGCGACCTTAAGAATATAACAGATGCTTAAAATCTATGGAAATCCCAAAAATAATTCCTATTCATATTTGTATTTTTCGTTAAATTAACGGTTGGGAACAACAAAAGATTTCAAATCAACAAAGAAAATTTGTTATTTTACCTAACTGTTTTACCATATTGTGTCTAAACTTAAATAAAAGAAAACAAATAATAAAATAACTGTGATTTATCTCATTATTGTCATATGCACAAATTTACTACACAATAAAATTACTGTTTTTACAAAATAATAACACGGTAGTAAAATGAATTTTAATTGAAAAGATTCGTAGATGATAGTAACATTTTCGTATAGTAATTAATTTGGTGTGTAAATGATAGTAATTATTTTTCGAGTTTAATACCAACATAAATTACAACTTTCCCTAATGTGTAAAAATAAATATACCCACGAATCGAAGACAAAGATGAATTTTAAAAGATACAAATTTATTCTTCGACAAGTGACATTGCTTATCTGCCCATAAATTAGTAACAAAACATCCAAGGTTTTTTCTAACCACAGATATTAATTCTACAATAGTTTACTGTTTAGTAGTTTTATTTAATACTTATTAAGCAATAGTCATAAATTAAAACTTGATATAAGGTAGTTACAGTAAGTAGTTGTTACTGCAATAGCAATAAAATTACTGAAATTTAGTAACAAAGAAAATTATTACTTAATGTACACGATTATACACCCGTTTGATAAAATTATCGTTCGTACGTCGTACCCATCCGAAATCACAAACAAATATTTTAAGTATATACATAGAATATTTTTTCGGATATTCCGTTATTGGGAGAATATACGACCTATACATATTTTTATAATATGGACACAGTGAGTTTATTTTAACATTAAGAGGCCCGTCTACCTCCTAAAATTTAATAGAGAAAGAATGGATCTACAGACGTGCCTTTTTTAAATTATGATAAAAAAATCTGACGTGGCCATCACACAACCTTCCGCCATATCTAGACTTTAAACAGAAATGTATACGTGCAATCCGGTGCCCATTTAAAATATACAAATAAAAATCTCAAATATTCAAACACAGAAATTTGCATCACCTGAATAAAAAGATTCATTCACAGGAAAACTCTGCTGTGTTGAAGCCATCCTCCGTTCAATTACTACATTTAATATCTTACTTAGGACTTATATAGCGCTAGTATGACAACTTGTCACCCGTCTCACCTGTCAATATTTTTTACGCAGAAACAAAAATCAACCGATCATGGATTACAAGATATCAACGTTTTATTTGATAAATTTATTTTTTAAATTTTACTGCAGTTCTTTAATGCTACCAGATAAAGACAATTTTTTTATAACGTAAGTTGCAAATAACTTTTCCTCTTATTCTCATTACAAATAAATACTATATTTTTCCAAATTTATATACAATTTTGACAATTAACCTTTTCAATCTTCAAAAAATATCACTTCCGATGAAGATATTTGTACCAAAATCTAGGGAGCTCTTCTAATTTATATACAAATGTTAAATACCAAATATCAAAATTTTCGGGTAATTCGTATTTGAGTTATGCGACTAACAACCCTAGACCACACACACACACACACATACACACACACATACACACAGACATCATCGTGAAACTATCAAAAATGAGTTGTAAGGACCCTAATTCGTGCTCATCCACTAAAAATTCACCACCCGATTTTTTGTATGATTCCAATACCTTCCTTTACAGGTAAGCGGAAGGTAAAAATTGTATATGATTATAAAAATTCCGAAAAATTCAAAACAAATTCCAATTTATGCAAACTTTACACGGTTATATCTCATGATAGAAATTAATTTTTTAAATTTAAAAAAGGCACATCTGTAGATGCAGTTTTTCTCTCTTAAATGTTGTTAAAAACGAAATCCTAAAGTCAATAATAGACTGACAGTTTACTGGCAACGAAAACACGTTTACAGTATTTTTCAACTTAAAATAACATTGCATAGCTAGGATGCGGCAAAATACGAGTTTCGGGCTGGTTTCAGGCAGCCGTAGTAGTGGGGAAAAGAGTGGAATAGAAAAATAAGTAAAATCGAGCGTATTCTAAGAATTCGGAAAAAACGTAGACGAGCCACTTAATGCATGTTTACGAATTTGACAGCAATGTACCTACACTGGTGGAAAAAAATGAAACACTTGAAATTCGTAAAAATTTCGACCATTTTCAAACCGCCATAACTCGGCGTATTTTCAATCGATTTCGGTGAATCTTTGCGGGCGAAAAACTTTAAAGTGTCTACTTTAAAGTCATGAATGCGAACTTAAGCGCAACCCTTTCCGCCCCCCTCTAGCACCCCTGTGAAAAAAATGTTTTTAATTTTTAAAATGTTCAATTTTGACGATGTGTACCTACGGAGTTGAAAATTCTTTTTTGACTTGATCCACCAAAAGGGCACTAAAATTTGTTCAATTCCCTGTACAGGACTCAAAGAACGAAGTACTAGTTAAAGTTATGAGTGTTTAAAAAAAAGTTTAATTAATTAAATAATTAATAGGGAATCAATTTAACTAAATTAAGCTGTAATAGTTCAAAGGGACGTTTTGAACTTAACCTTTTAATTGTTATAAGTATGGCATAGTACCTACAGGTAGCAGCAGAAGATCAATCCAACTTATACATTTGAGTTAGTTTTCTTTCGTCAGATTTTTAAACTACAAAATAATTATTTAAGTACATGTTTTGTGTGTATAAACATCTAATTATACTGACACCTTAACTACCGATCGTTTTATTATTATTTTAAGTGAAAATCATTCAAGAAATGCTTTAATTAAAATCATTATTTCCATAAAAATTTATTGACAGTCTGACGGACATCTTGTAAATTTAAAACGTTTTAAAAAATAAAAATGTTGTTGTATATTAACTACCTATAATCATCAGTTATTTTCATAAAAACTTATTTCGAAATAGTTACATAAAATTTAATAGTTGGCACCAATGTTTGTATTGCAAATTTGTTATTCTTAGCAGGACGATTTTTCAAATTACCTCTTGCCTCATATTCTATAATAATTGTAATGGGTCAAAAATGAGTTTTTGGTGGATAATCACGTTTCAGGGTCTCTACAATACGAATTTACTATTTTCACGATGATGTCTGTGTGTGCGTATGGATGTATGGACTTATGTGACGATAACTTAAAAAGAATCAAACTTTTAATAACCAAATTTCATATTTAAGATTTTAATAAGGATCTTAACATCGAATAAGATTTTGGTAGAAATCCGCAAACCGGAAGTAGTACTTTTTGAAACTTAATATAGTTTTCCTTAAATAAATTAGTACATTATAAATAAAAGAAAATATTAATTATCTATGAGTACTAGTATCGATAATTTTAAATACAATTTTCTGAACCTGGTAGTATTTAACAATAAAATAAAGTATAACTAATATTCTACTTTTTGAAATTCCAGTATCTTGTTGTCAAATTTGATTCTACACAAAATTTGAATGATTGTGACAGTGACAGTACAGTTGACATATTTTGCTTGCATCTTGGTTTACATTATCGTTTACATATTACGTGAACATGAAACTATTAAAATGTAAGTAAAATTATTTATTAGATTAGTAGAATGAGCAGAATTAGGTGACAGGCCACATCAGATTTTTTCATTCGGTTCCATAAAGTTTCGATTGCAGCTTTTATTTGAGATTGTATAAAGTGTATTGCAGTTTTGCAGTTTTCAATAAATATAAGATACAGTACATTTGTATTTTGATTTTTATTTAAAATTTAAACTGTCGTTCAATAAAAACACATTTTTTACGAACGGGCGATCCAAGTGATTTTTGTGAGTACTTAACTTATTTGATCATTGCACATAAAGAATTTTTTAAATTCGTTAATTAGGGCAGTTTTTCGCAAGAAGCATATTTTGGAAACCACTGGATTGGATGCATTTTGGAAACTAAAACTGCAAATTAAAAAATCAGTATCGTATGTTGAGCACTATACACCATTAAAATATATGTACGAAGTTACGAATCATCCTGTATATCTATACCGATGACCCACAGTATGTGAGGCTACCACACTCAAGCGCAAAAAGAGGATACTTATCTCCCCTCTCCTCTTAAGTCATTTCATGTCTGAAGAGGTATAACTTTAATCTTATTTGCATAATGAAACAAATAAGTATCAAAAGCAAAACACGATCTCATTCAAGCACTCCTGATCGTAGTTTATTTTTATCATAAACCATCTGAGAATCACGTCTTAAGTCTGCCTCGGGCGTGAAGTAAAAACACGATAAATAATGTTTTTTATTGAATTGTAATTTGTTTTCAAGATTAAAATAACTTTATAAATATCAAAAGAAGTAAAAAACCTTCTTTTCATCTCGCGCCGAATTAAATATTGATGGATTGAGATTGGAAAATAAGTTTATCGTCTTTAAACAATTTATAAAAGGTTTTAAAATAAAGTTTGGGGAGAAACTTACCCTACTAAATTGGTTTTTAACAAGAAGTGGAACATACCTGTAACAAAATTAATTCATGTTAAAATTTATCAATAAAAATATTCACTACCAATTATAAGTAAGTAAGTAAGTAATATTCGCAAGCACAAGGTACATGAGTGTATAATATACTACCAGAAAAATAATCTACTTAAGGAGTGGCGTACTCAGACATCAGCCTTGGGGGCGGATATGAAAATAAAAATATTTTTATTAATGTAAAACAAAATTCGGTCAACGGGTGTTAGTTGATATTGCAATTCGTTCAGTTGCGGAGATATATTTTTACAATAATTCACTAATCAAAAAATGCTTGAAGATTTTTTTTTCAATCGACAATATTGTTACAACTGTGGTCAACCTTCTTCAAATTGATGTCCGTGCTTGCATACGTGTATATACCAAAAATTAAATAAATAGAACATTTCTAACATCTTTTTTTTAATCAATTAATGGAAAGCCATAAGTGCCCATGTAAAATATTAAAATTTAACAATTAATTTCGTTCAAACTACGTAGTCCAAAATTTCCAAAAAATTCAGGTATCATTTTTATGACACAGACAACATAAAATCAAAGTTTGGTTTATTAGAACATTTTTTAAAATGTCTAGGGAACCTCCTTAACTACAAATACGAATGGTATTCAAGAGATTATTCATTGAATCAGATCCAGTTCTAAATTAAAATGCTGAAAATGCAGTTATCCATGATTTCATAAAAATAATATTTACATATTTAGACGTAACGCCAAATGTGTTTTATGTGTTTTTGGAGTTTACAAATAAAATAGGTAGTGAATTTTAAGTGAAATTGTTCTAGACCTTTGAAGAAAACCCAGACATAGAAATGGTGTAATAAAAATGGGAAATATAGATTATAATAAAAATGTTCATTTGTTAAATAGTCACCAAAAAGTACTAGTAGTGAATAGTCGACACACAACCTTCATATAGTACAAAATAATCAAGTCTACTCATTTTGATTGGCAGTGAAATTCAATATAGGTACTGCATTTTTATTGGTCTTTTTGACAGATGACATATGATGTGAATAATCTTGTAAATTAATATTTTGATGTAGATATTTTATCAAGCATATATTTTCTAGATTTGAATATTCTTGTGCTTGCATTTTCCAGTGTATTAAAATTCTAATCAATTACAACATAATTTAGAAAATAATATTGTTTTTCCTATATAAGCGCTTTGTTAATACCAATTTTAGGTATTCACGCTGTTCATTGTAATATTATAAATTCATTTGCTGTTTATAATAATCCTAATAATCCAACTCAATGAATGTGTATTACACTAATGAATGACCAAGCTAATAGTAGCAAACTAAAACCAATATTCAAACAATTTCTACTGTAATTTTCATATTTCCATTTGGAGTAAATAATTACAGATAGAAATTGACATTATACAGATGGTAGTTATTATAAACTAATAATACTCGTATATGGCAAGATAATAATGCAAGTAAAAGCTTAACTTACTAATTGATTATAAATGATACTCGAAAATGTATGGAACTTTCTTTTCCTAATTTAAATAAACAGTCAACCACGATTTCTATGTACTTATTCGATAGGTAATATGCAGATTGTGACTTCTGGAAAGCTACGATTTTATTAACATTTCATGTGAAATTAAAAGCAAAATATATGATATAATATTCAGATTCGGAAACCGACTGTGGTTTTGACAACTCATGTTCGAATCCAGTCAGATACAATTCAGTTCACGATTTCAAAATAGCATATTAAAGAACAAGTTTTATAAGATATGATTTTTTTTACGCGTCCAAATTTAGTAAAACGAGCCCTCGTGCGAGTTTACTAAAAAACAAGTGCGAAAAAAGTCTTATAAAATGAGTACTTTATACTATTTTTCTATTTGGTGTCCTTTTAATATTAAAATTTAAATTAAACTGCCACAATATACCTACACAAGTCGATTTAGGGAAATTTGTGTGTAACGTTTTTGTTGGTGACATTAATTTAACTGTCATACTGTCACTGTAAAAGTATATAATTAATGAACTATTCTATAGGCGATAAGTGTTTTCTATTACTAGATTCATTAATTTTATTGATTAAAAAGTAATTAATTAAACAAAACATTATGCTGGGTCCATACTTGAACATTTTAGTCCGAACGAACAGAACGAACTGAACGCGCAGAGCAGAATAGTCTGAACAAAAGCTCGTTGCGTTCGGCAGATTCGCCGAATTATTGGTTTTCCAACATGCTTGAAGCATTCGCAGTGAATGTCAATAATGGATTTCAATTATTTGACAGTAGCATTTTGGTGTTTTTTTTAATTATTTGTAAGCTAGAAAAAAATAAGAAAAGGCGAAGAAATATGCGGGGTAAGAATAAAATGCTCACCATTGCTGACCTTGTGTATTCTTAGTTAAATTTGTGGCTTCTGGCGTAAATATAAGGCGTTTTATATGTATGCCAGGTAATTCAATTTTGCTGACTGCTAAAAACTTTAAATGACATGCTGACCATTGCAGAACATGTTTATTTTCTATCAATATTCTGATATTTGGCATAATTATAAAAATTTAAAGTGTTTTATATATAAACCAAGTAATTCAATTTAGCTGACCGCTAAAAATTTAAGCTGACCTACACTGACCACAAATTTAACTAAGAATACACAAGTTCAGCATTTTTTTGGGTCAGCATTTTATTTATATATCCAGAAATGGGTAATAGGACACTTTATTATTTCACCTATTCTCATCCAAGCGTCATGTTTTAATAAAACCCATGCTTAGGGTTCCATAAGACATGGTGTTGCTCATAAATGTCTATTAATTACACTTTTCCCTGTCCCATTCCATTTTCAACACACAATAATTTATAATAACCTTCAAATACACACAATACAGCTGCCTATGTTTATACAACGATTGCTGCGATCAAGGCGATCAGCACGAACGATGCGAATTCCCGTCAACTGAATGATTCGGCGAACAATTGTTTTCTTTGAGCAAGTCCGATTTACCGACAAGCAACGGAAAACATTTGGCTCGTTCGGTTCGGCTCGGAGAGACGTCCACACTTGGCGAATTCGGCTTGCGCGTACTGCTTGTTCGGTTCGTTCGGACTAAAATGTTCAAGTGTGGACCCAGTATTAGAGGTTGTACTGAAATTTGACGTTTGACAAAGGTCTGTCAACTGATACTACCGATACCAAAAAAATATGTTGCGTGTCACAAAGTGAGGTCTGGCGACATTCAGTTGCGTTTCACAATGTTAACTTTGTGAAACGCAACTGAATGTCGCTAGAGCTCACTTTGTGACACGCAACATATTTTTATAGAAGGTTGGTATTGCTAGTATCAGATCAGTATCAGATGACATTTATTTCAATTGTTAAACGTCAAACTTCAGAATTGACATATTTCAGTATAACCTCTAAATATGTTTTGCTTAATTAATTACTTTTTATTAAATACAATTAATGACTCCAGAAATAGAAAACAGAAATAAGTTCTATATTTTCTATAATATCTATACTTGTCACCTAGATTAGTTCAGTAATTATATACTTTTGCAGTGACAGTGACAGATAAATAAATGACAATATTAATATCACCAACCAAAACGTTACATACATAAATTTCCCTAAATCGACTTGTGTATATTGTGGCTGTATAATTTAAACACCAAATAGAAAAAATAGTATAAAGAACTCATTTTATAAGACTTTTTTTCGCACTTGTCCTTTAGTAAACTCGCCCGATGGTTCGTTTTACTAAATTTGAACACGTGCGAAAAAATTATGTCTTATAAAACTTGTTCTTTAATATACTATTTTGTTCCATAATCATTT
The DNA here is from genome assembly GCA_947534325.1 of Agonum fuliginosum. Taxonomy (NCBI): domain Eukaryota; kingdom Metazoa; phylum Arthropoda; class Insecta; order Coleoptera; family Carabidae; genus Agonum; species Agonum fuliginosum. The sequence goes on from OX384036.1 coordinate 6,063,166, forward strand.
TATTATTTAAGTTTCGTGCAGAGGTATATAGAAACAGCCTGTATAAAACGAGATATTGTCTGCTGGTACTGAATTAATTTTTTTAGCTTAGTAAATCAATGTTCTCGTTAGTTTTTTTTTAAACGAATTCCATTCCATGTAAAATATTTACCTGAATTTGTTTGAAATTCAATACTCGATACTGAATAGTTAATTTACTTTTAACACGTTTACTATAACCAACTGAAAAACTTGTTTGGTTCATTTGTTGGCACTGCGAGTTTATTGAACTTTAAATATTGGATCATTAGAGCGTACTCGAACATCGATTTACCATTTTCTTGCTGCATTTTTAATTTGGAGTAAGTAAGACCAAAAATAGAGTAAAAAGAAACATAGTTTCGTGTTTTACTTTAATTTATTTGAACACAATATTAGAACAATTATTGTACCAGACGAAAATATTTATTACGGTTGTTATTTGCTTATTAAATTAATATCCTAGCGATTTCTAATGTCCAGCCTTATTATGATTATCCTAATGTTAGCAATTTGGTAATAATATTCCAATTTGTGTCCCATGCAATTCTCTGAGATGTTTGTATTGAGTATGTAATTTTTGATCATACTCAGGATGTGGCTAAGATAGACTTACGTAATATCACTTAAAGTACAAGAATAAGATAATTTTAAACATCCCCTGGACTAGTGATGCAGATGAGACGAGACTTTCTCGAATCTCGTCTCGTCTCGTCTCGTCTCGTCTCGAAATTTCTCGTCTCGTCGAAACGAGACTGATTTATTTTTTAAAAGTTCGAGACGAGATTACAATTTCGAGATTCTCGAATCTCGACATTCTCATCGAGATTTCTCGAATTTTAAAAATTATTTAATTTATTCAACAATCCGTTTGATACCGAAATTTTTAATAAACTTCCACTAATTCGCCTCTTTTCCGTTTACAAAGTCAATTTTGAGTTTTTAGGAACATTTTTATTTGTTGTCAAACGTCAAAGTCAAACCAAACTCAGTAGATACTCAGCTAAACTGTCAATTCAACCTGTCAACATAGATCTATAATTTAACTGGCATTGGCTTTGTAAAATTATTACATTTAATTGTCTTATTGGTGATAATATAGTTACATTTAACGAACAAATAATGTACACTATAATTCAGGACGATGAAAGTTTATGCACGAACTGAATACAAGTATATAATCATCTGAGTGAATTATAGCCATTATAAGAGAGTCAAATACGAGGTTTTATCTACGACTTTGTAAATAGAACATTTCTTTACAAATTTTTATTCTATTATGTATTCATTTGAATAATTTCGAATAACGCCCGCACCTCGCAGCTCATGCAGTGTATACTCATCTATTTAAGAAAAAAATACAATTATTATAAATAAAAATATTAATAAAACGGAGTAATTAATTTTTTGTAAAAAAGTCGAGAAATCGAGACGAGATTCGAGATCGAGACGAGATTACAATAATCGAGACGAGATTAAATTTTTCACATTCGAGACGAGACGAGACGAGAAGTGAAAAATCTCGTCTCGTCTCGTCTCGACGCATCACTACCCTGGACGGTTCATGTTAAACAGTTAGAAGAACAATTGTCTACGAATAATTCAATTAAGACATTAAGAGGCCCGTCTATCTCCTAAAATCCAGCATAAAATGTACTAACGTAGCGAGTGTTTTGTGGCCAGTACAAGAATGCTTAAATTTCAGTCCAACAAGGATTATATACTTAAAGGTTCAATTAACAGTTATGTCTTTTTAAAATATTAATAACAAAAATTGTACATGATAATAAAAATTCCAATTTATGCAAACTTTACACGGTTATATCACATGATAGAAATTTATTTAAAATTTTTTAAAAAGACACATCTGTAGATTCGTTCTTTCTCTATTAAATATTTAATAAGCATTGAAGTCAATAATAAACTGACAGTTTACTCGCAACGAAAACACTTTTACAGTATTTTTCAACGTCAAAATGACTGTATAGTTAGGATGCGGCAAAGTACCAGTTTCGGGCTGGTTTTGGGCAGCTGTAGTAGTTGGGAAGGGAGTAAAATCGAAAGTATTCTGCTGCTTAAATTGAATTAAAAAGAACGATCTAACAAAATTGCTGTCAAATTGAGTACCCATGGATATGAAAAATCCCATGTTCCACGTTAAATAAATTCACACAGCTACAATTAATAATCTAATAAATGCAAAACTTTATTAACAAAATGTGTATTACCAATGTTCAAGTCATCACAGTGTGCTAATGGCTTGTTCTATTATTTATGCCCAAATTACCATGTTAATTAATTATACTAATTAGCCACCACTTCTTGTTGGAAATTTATAGATATCATTATAATAATGCGCTTGCAAGCAAAACAAATTTATATTCATTACCGGCAAAATATATTGTTATATCATGCTTATTTATCTAAGCTATTTTTATGAAGATGATTCCTATAATTGATAAGAACATGAAAATGGGGTAATAGCACAAGGTCTGTTGCGAAATATGTTGCTGTAAAGAAATAAAGAATTAAATAAATAACTTGTGATCATTTTACGGTTGAGGTATGACGATGAAGTCATCAATAGGTCACAGTAAATTAGCGAAGAATATTTCACATGTTAAGTTTAGTGAAATACAGTAACCTGTAATTATTATTATTAGCGGTAATAGTACACTTTACTTAATTTTAAATGTCAACTAATATACAGAATGAGTCACAACTTCGTGCATATATTTTATTGGCATATAGGTACTACTCAACTTACTGACCATGAAACTGGAAGAATTTTTTCAAAATTCGCATATTTATTTCCAGGTTTTTTATCAATACAGTTTGGCACTTCGAGCCAAAAGCAATTTTATTTATTTTTTCTCATTTAAGGTAGAAAATCCGTCGGTCATAAGCGTGCGTGATTTCGGTGTGAGGTGAGGCCGAAGCAGTCAATTAATCAGAAATAAATCATTAAAAATCGTAGATTTTGATGTAAATTACAAATCATAGGTATCCAATTAAATAAAAAATATAATTGAAATTTAAGTTTACACTAAGATGCAGTAGTAGTAGGTCAAAAACATAATTTCTCAACCATTATTGCGGTGACTCATATTTTTTATTTTTCTAATAAATACCTCAAATATCAAAGAATAACATATTCGTTTTCCAAATATGTGTTGGGTTGTTATGATATAAAATTTTCTAAAGTAAATCTACTGGTAACCTCCATATACGCAATGTATTTTAGCGCGTTTTTGTGTCAACTTTAGATTCAATTATCTTCGTTATTTCAACGGTTACCTATAAATTTTAATTTTTATTCAAATTCTACGACTTGTAATGAATGCTGTATATTAATTTAAGTCATATTTTGGGTTGTCACCACCCATGGATTTACTACCTTAAGACACCATAATATAGAGTATTTTAAGGGGTGGAGATATCACCGGAATCGCAATTTTAAAAAAATGGTCGCCATTTTTACCTTCCGCTTACCAGTAAAGGAAGGTATTGGAATCATGCTAAAAATCGGGTAGTGAGTGTTTAGTGGATGAGCACGAATTAGGGTCCTTACAATTCATTTTTGATAGTTTCACGATGATGTCTGTATGTATGTGTGTGTATGTGGTCAGGGCCGGATTTCTGTCAGTCGGATAACTCAAATACGAATTACCCAAAAATTTTGATATTTGGTATTTAACATTTGTATATAAATTGTAAGAACCCATTAGATTTTGGTACAAATATCTTCACCGGAAGTGATATTTTTTGAAGATTGAAAAGATTAATTGTCAAAAATTTATATAAATTTGGATAAATATAGTATTTATTTGTAATAAGAATAAGAGGCAAAGTTATTTGCAACTTACGTTATAAAAAAATTGTCTTTATCTGGTAGCATCAAAGAACTGCAGTAAAATTTAAAAAATAAATTTATCAAATAAAACGTTGAAATCTTGTAATCCATGTTCCGACTGAATTTTGTTTCTGTGTAAAAAATATTGACAGGTGAGATGGGTGACAAGTTGACATACTAGTGCTATATGTCATAAGTAAGATATTAAATGTAGTAATTGAACGGAGGATGGCTTCAGCACAGAAGAGTTTTCCTATGAATGAATCTTTTTATTCAGATGATGCAAATTTCTGTGTTTCAATATTTTAGATTTTTATTTGTATATTTTAAATGGGCACCGGATTGTACGTATACATTTCTGTTTAAAGTCTAGATAGCGGAAGGTTGTATGATGGCCACGTCAGATTTTTAGTTTTTGCTTTATCTAGCAAATGGATTACATTACGAAGAAAACTGTTAAACAGAAATATAGAGTCTAAAATTCTCTACAAGACAGATAGATTTATATAGATTTGTTTGCTAGAAAATCGAGGAAATTACTTTTGTATATTTTCAAATTATTTATAAAGTATTTTTTTTTTCATGACAAGAAAATGACTGCAATATTTTATCGGATAAAGATAGCACATAAACAAAAATTTAACCGAATGACATCCACACTTAAATTGGCAAAAGGCGTAACAGATAATGTTGTATGTAATTTATAAGGTGTCCACAAAATATCTAATGTGTAAGAAACCTTATTTGAGAGATAACTGTAAACAACAAAGCAAAGTATTGACTGTTCTGTTAGCTCTCAATCAAAAAAACTTCTTTAAATATTTACGAATTATCGCTGAAAACCCTCGGCAAACATTCATACTTCTCTGGCTCATCTATCATTGCAGACAAAACCGTCCACTTTCGACACATGTGTAACAATGCAATTTGTTCCTGAAACATGTGAAGAATGCGCGCGTTAGGCATTTGTTTCCCATGTACCAGTGATGACCTACACGGGCAATTAGAGTGATATGATCAATTGTTTTCATTTTTATGTCCTTTTCCTTCGAATGACATAACGTAACAATTGAAGAGAAGAGATTTTTAATTTCTCCTTATTATTAATTCAGTGAAATTCTAGGAGATATTAATCGGGATTAGAAATTATATACCAGAAGATGTTGTTGTGGGAATGCATACATGAATCAAATTTTATTCGCAATTTTAAGAGGCTCGCGAAATAAGAGATGGCCAGGATTTGGAATTTTAAATTGGTAAAGAATATTAATCGAGTAATTTAATATTAATTTAATAATAAAAGAAACTTATCTAATCTTAATTCTATTCAAAATTCGAGAAGAATCTAGTGAAAAATCTCCTTCCAAAACTCTTCCTGCTAAGATGTATCTCTCTCTATGTTAGGTCAAGATATGCCAGTGTGAAATATGACTCCGTGTCTATCTATGCCATTGTCACACGCCACTTCCAGGGTGGGCATAAGGGGGGGGGGAACATGGTGTTCGCATGAATATAAAACGTGCAGATCGATTTGTTTTTATTTTGGAAGACATGCGTTATACGTGGTTAAAATTGTAGAACGGGAAAGAATGGAAAAGATGAAGAATATGATGAATTATGCATAGGAGATGAATATTCTAAAGGTGTAGATGATGTATTACGGAACGTAATGTCAGAAGATGGGGTCTATCACCCAACTTGGGTACTGCCGTTCAGCAGGAATAGATATTTCGAAGGCAGATTGTAAAATTAGGCTTTTTATAAAAAGCACTATTTTTACCTCTCGCCTCATATTCTATAAGAGAGGTATTGTAATGGGTAAAAATTTTCGAGTATGAATTTTTGGTAGTTTAGGGTCTCTAGAATACGAATTTACTATTTTCATGATGATGTCTGTGTGTGTGCGTATGTATGGATGTATGTACTGACGATTTTTCGTCTACGATAACTTAAAAAGTATCAAAACTTTCATAACCAAATTTCATATTTAAGGTTTTAATAAGGATTTTAACACCGGATAAGATTTTGGTACAAATCCGCAAACCGAAAACTTGATACAGTGAGTTTATTTTAACGTGAAACATGGGATTTTTCATATCCATGGTTACGAATTTGACAGCAATGCATTAGAGCGTTCTTTTTAAAATAGAACATAGGGAATCAATTTAACTGAAATATATTATATTTAAAATTATATGAAAGTTACAAAATAAACAATAACTGTAATAATTTTTCAAAAATCCCTCCATTCACGGCTAAACAATGAACCAATTGATTATAAAACTCTTGAGTAATATTAGCTATTTGGGCAGCTGTAATAGTTCCAAAGACGTTTTGAAAATTTATTATAGTTATTGTTTATTTGTTTGTAATTTTGTAACTTTCATATAATTGTAAATATAATATATTTCAGTTAAATTAATGTTCTATTTTAAAAAGAACACTCTAATACATTGCTGTTAAATTCGTAACCATGGATATGAAAAGTCCTATGTTTCATGTTAAAATAAACTCACGGTATAGTTTTTCTTAAATAAATTGGCACATTATTTATTTATGACAATTTTTGCAATTACGAATAAAGGAAAATATAATTATATATGGATACAGTTAATTTTAAATACAATTTACCGAATCTGGTAGTATTTAACAATAAAGTACAATTAATATTTAACTTTTTTGAAATTCCAGTATCTTGTTGTCCATGATCATACGAATTTTTTTTGTTTCTACACAAAATTCGAATTATTTTGACTGTAACAGTACAGTGGATATATTTTGCTTGTATCTTGGTTTACATTATCGTTTACATATTACATGAACTTGAAACTAGTAAAATGTAAGTAAAACTATTTATTAGATTAGTAAAATAATCAGAATTAGGAGAGAGGTCGTGTGCAGGCCACATCAGATTTTTTACAGCTATGAAACACATTTCTTATTTTTTTGTTAATTTGTGAATCATTAAAGCAGTTTCAAAATATAGTTCTAATTTCTTTCTGCCTCATTTTGCCTCATTTTAGTTCACATTCGCTGTAGTGTGTCTAGGTTAGGGTCACGTCAACTTACGTGTTGTTTTTGCGCTAGCGTGAATTGTTTTACTTTTTAGCAGAAACAGAAGCAAGAATTGATTTTTAAATCTTGTTTTGCATAAGTCAATGTTTTCAAACACGCACTATGAATAACTACACTTCGCAGAATACTTATCAGCGCAAAATAATATGAGTAATAAAGTAATATCAATATTTATACTCGTATAGTTTGTCATTAAAATACAACTATTTGTTACTACAATGGCTGAAATAATCACTTTACCTTATCTTGTTCTAAATTTATAATACCATTCTCTTAACCTGTAGTCACTCATAGGAATTTTTGTACAATCAAACTGCAATGATCAATAAAAAATATGTTTTTCTACTCCTGGTATTAAAACATCATTTAACGAACTGGTTTCCATGGCGCTAAATAATATTTTAAACACACCTCGACAAGCCGTGGCTTTGGCCGTTTTTAGTCACTGACATATTAAGCACGGGGTGAAGTTGGCTCCTATATTTGACATTTAATTTTTGGGAAAAACTGAAGAAACTTTATGATTTACACTTGCCTAAGTAGAATTTTACAGCTATGTATAATATTATTTCTAAAATACTCTCGATATTACTTTTTTCTATTTCACTCTCTTCCCCACTATTATGGTTTCCCGAAACCATCCCAAAACTCGTACTTTGCCGCATCCTAGCTATGCAATGCCATTTTGAAGATGAAAAATACTGTAAACATGGCTCAGTATGCCCATAATAATTTCTGTGTTTTTTAAATAAATTAAGTAAAACAAAAATTATTCGAAAAAGGAAGGTTACCTGCAGGCTTCTTGTTTTTTAAATTTTTCTTTCCATTTATAATGACCGAAAAAAATCATATCAAATCGTATCAAATAATGACAAAAAACGTCATTTTAAAAATATTTTTTACTTCAAATTCCTGTGCCAAAAAAAAAAACTAGAGGCATTAAGACATCCTTTGTTAATACACTCATATTTATGTAAAAGCATCATATATTTCAATTATAACTAAAGAAAACGTGGGAGGCGTACACCACTGTAACGCTGTCAAATTATTATAAATAAAATTTTACATATTTATGAATTTATGTTGTTTAATTTGTGGTAGTAAAAAAAGTATAGTATGTGACTCGTTTATAAACTCTCTAGATACTCGTTTTTTATGCACTCGCTACGCTCGTTCCTAAAAAACTCGTGACTAAAATGACGTTTAGAAAACTTGATACATAATATACTATTCAAATAACAGCACCAAGTATATACTTTAATTTCATCCAGAAAATAGAATATCTTATGTGTTTTTAATACGTGGTAGCTCGTCACGTTCAAATTGCATTAAAACCTATTGTAATTAATTCTTTTAAAAAATATAAATAATTGCAATAATTCCCGTAAAAGTTTTACAAAACACATAAGTTATTTTATTTTCTGGATGAACTTAGAGCATATACTTGGCGCATAACTGTGATATCACCTAGTATCTGTAAAGTTATAACTTTTTGGAATCATTAAATAAAGATATAAGTGATATTTTGATTTTAGTTTGCGATTGCGATTGCCCTTGGCGTATGCATTACAATTGTGATGTTTTTACACTTCAAATGATGAAAAGTGCACCAACAAAAATAGAGAAATCAATTCCTGATTTCTGCCACCGCCAAATGTCAAAAGGAAAACTTTGATGTATACATTCGGCTCGTTGAAAAGAAACGTGAAACCATCTATTAAAATTTCCCTTTTGTCGCCGTCCTTACAAATGTCAAGAGGACGAATACCAAAGCTTTGTAGGAATGTCTCAATTTAGAGACTGAAAGATGCTAGTGATACCAACTTGAACTTTTAGCTGGCTTTTTTAACCTATTTGAGGGCACAATTGAAGAGGGTAAATTAGATATTTTTTGTCATTTACGAATAGAGGTAGAAGTATTTTTCAAAATGTTAAAAAACACGGACACCAATTCAGTTCACTTTTATATTTTTGAATTTGGTTCATTACGTAATTTACTGAATTTATTTTTGTGTTTAAGAGACTCGTCTACGTTTTTTGCGAATTCCTAGAATACTTTCGATTTTATTTTTTTTCTATTCCACTCTTTTCCTCAGTACTACGACTGCCTAAAACCAGCCCGAAACTCGTACTTTACCGCATCCTAGCAATGTAATGTCATTTTGAAGTTGTAAAATACTGTAAAAGTGTTGTCGTTGCGAGTAAACTGTTAGTTTATTATTAACTTCAAGGTAATGTTTTTATAAACATTTAATAGAGAAAGAATGCATCTACAGATGTGCTTTTTTAAAATTAAATTTCTACCAGGAGATATAACCGTGTAAAGTTTGCATATTTTTACTTCCTTGTACGAAGTAAGGAAGTATTGTAATCGCGAAAAATTTCGGTTCTCAGATTTTGACGGAAATATCCGTTTTGACCTTTTCTGAATCCATTATGACTAGTTTCGACGTGACGTCTGTACGTACGTACGTATGTACGTACGTACGTACGTACGTACGTACGTACGTACGGACGTATGTGTGTCGCATAACTCAAATACGGTTAGACGTAGAAAGTTGAAATTTTGTATTTAGGACTGTTATAGCATCTAGTTGTGCACCTCCTATTTTTGGTTTCAGTCTACAAACCGGAAGTAGTACTTTTTAAAAATATTTCGATGAATATTTAATTTTAGACAATTTTTTTTATTTTAAATGAAAGATTATGTGATTATTACCTACAATCGGTATTTTATAAATATTTTTGTATCTGCTATCATTTAAAAATAATTAAAGTATATATTTATAATTTATAGTATTTCGGTATCTTGTAGTCCATGATCGATTAACATTTGTTACTACGTAAAATTTAAATGATTATGACATGACAGTGACAATAGTAAAATATGCTTTATATCTTCTTCTGCAGTTTAAATCAAATGACTAAAATATATTTGTGAGTATTAGTATAATAAGTTAAAAGAATTTTTAATATTATTTTACATTTTAGTTATTAAGAAAAGTATGTACACACAAGGCGTACAAGGAAGTCATGTGGTGTCCACGTCAGATTTTTTTTTATAAACATGTACAACTGTTAAGTATATAATCCTTGTTGAAGTTCAATTTTACCATTCTTGTACTGGCCACAAAACACCCGCTACGTTAGTTCGTTTTATGCTGGATTTTAGGAGGTAGACGAGCTCCTTAAGGAGGTTTTATCGCTCAGCGCTGCTAGCTCACAATCCCCGCGATTTCAGGTACCCGCGCTGACAGCCTATGCGCTATGAGTACATGTTGTTGTCTCTATTTATCTCATTGCTATGTTTCGCTCCGTTCTTGTTTAGAAAATACTCAATTTGATTGGCTAGCGCGCATGCAATTTTAAAATTTATTTAAGAAATTACTCGACTACTATTTGAATATTTTATATAATAATGTGATACAAACATTTTAATTTATAATGCAATCAGAGTTATGAAGAGTTTTTTTAATTGTTTATAAATTTTAAAAAATAATAATTTAAAAAATGCGACATTGTAACTAGTTTTTTACTGCCTTTGTCTATATACCTATTTTTTTTTTTTAGATTTATAGGTTTAATAGATTGGGAGTAATTTGTTAAATTCTTTTTTTACTGTGAGAGAAGCCCCTTAACTTCAGTATTTTCAGCAACTGTTGTATTATTTTGAAAAAATTTAGAAAATTAACGGTGATTTATTAACGCAGACTAAGCTTTATCTATTTGAATATTCAGAATTCATTTATGTTTGCTTCATTTTATAAATTGACCTTTCCTTTATCAGGTTGACTGACATATACAAATTACTTTTTATTTTTGTGCGAGACACAAACATACATATACAGGTGACATCTGAAAATATCAACCGTCAAAAATACAAAAATTCCTAAATATTTTAAAATGCCATCCTGACCTTTGAATTAATGACTTTAACCAAAGAAGTAAAACTAGAATATTAAATTTATTTTAATCTCAACTTTATTCATAATTATTTTAACATAAACTACGTAACTATATTATATTATTTTTTGTTTATAAGTGATTATAAGTAATGTAATTGTCGAATATCTTATAACGTTATAACATAAATAATTTATCTAGTTTAAGAATTATTACATCTTACTTGAAAGTTTGCTTTTCTACGTAAAGTTAATGTCAATGTAAGTTACGTTTATTTTCAAAGAATGAGAAAATGCATTGTGAATAAGCATTATTCATGTGCCTTTATGTGTAAGTAGATGTGATATGTGCGCTCCGTTCATTTTTAAGTAGAATGTTTGTCAGAATTTGTGTGACACTTTGAAAGGAACAGGAATTTTGTATGAAGACGACGTAGCATAGAATAGTAATAATATTTTTATAGGAAGGTAAAACGATCAGTAAATACAGGCTGAGTCACAAATTCATGCATATATTATATTTTTTTAAGGGCAGTAAATATTCAAAGTTTTATTTAAATTCGTAAAAAGGGCATTTTTGAAAGGAGCACAATTAATAGTCGTAGATAAATTTTTATTAATTCTCTAATATGAAGAATTAATTGTAGAGTTGTAATTTCATAGAACAGGAATAAGTGGCACAAAGTTGTTTGATTGAAAACCCTGGAAACTAAAATTTCAAATTTTTAAAAAATTGTATAGGTTCAGTAGAAGTTTTGACTCATCCTGTATAGAATTAATTTTTACTAAAATGTTTACAATTTAGTTTCGAAATTTATACTTATTAGATTTATTGTAATTTTTTTTATTTCACAGAAAGTATACATACTACCGACATACTACCTTTATTTTATTTATCTCTTCAACATTTTCGCTACTCACAGTTCACAGTTTTTTTCTTATTCTTTATTAAAGAACAGTTTGAAAAGATTATAGATAGCTCAACAATAAAACATTGTATTTTACTGTACAACCTTTTGAACTTATGACATTTAATATCTCTTTATTCTCAGCAAAGATGCGCCAAAGACTTAAATACATATATGCACAAAAATTTTGAAATCAGTTATGATACAAAATTTTCACTTTTACACTTTCTGATAATTTCTCTTTAGTCTTTACAAATTTATTGTTATTACTAATTATTGCCGGACATCATAAAAGAGTGAAATTTGTTTACCACAATTGATTTATCGGTTTTCATTTTCATTTTGCGGCATTAGAAACTTAATATAAACATCGTAATAATACTTATGTTTTCTGTGTTCATCTATCTTGTCTTTTACCCAACATCACAGAGTAGATTTTTGTGCAGTTAAACTTGAATGTGTACCGGACTGTGTTCAAACCACTTGTCACATTTTTTGTAAATTTTATTTGAAGCGCCGATATTTTTAACTTCAGCAAAGGTGAAAATGTCAAAGATTCCAAGTTTTTTCCCGGATATGTTCCTTCAAAATATCAAACGATATCACGACCGATTTTGAGGATATCTCTTGAACATGGTAAAGTTTTTGCTTGATCGCCAGATAAGATTAACTTTATGTCGTATCAAAAATTAATGGCCGAAGGTTATTGAAAGATGAGGACGTGTTATAAAAGTTTTTCTACAAAAAATATACGTGATCATTATTCAATAAGGATTTCACGATGTGTAGAAAAAATGTCACGATTAGATGTTTGTTATTTGAAGTTATACAAGATGTTGTTTTATAAATGAAAATAAAATACACAGTTAAATCTGTAATCACAGATTCTGTTCATTTTCTAGTTTAACTGAACAAATTTTCCCCTGTAGTGTTGTGTCCTCTAACAACCGTGGCTGGTAACCGCACACACGGTACTATTTTTTAGCGAAAATTGCACAAATGCCAAACATTTTAAATGATAGAAATAAACTCAATTTAAAAAAATCTGGTGTGGTCACCACACGACTTTCTTCTACACAACTGTGTGTACTCGTATAAATATTGCACTTGACACACGTTTGACATAATAGAATAACTGACATAATTGACTTACCAAGTTTGTTTTCATCAAGCAACTATGATTATTGAAATGTATTTAATATATCGATGGTATAGCGCACAATTGTGTTAAGTGCAGTTTTGGCAAAAAATTAGTTAAGTGCACCATAGGATGTGTTTAGGTACAAGGATGATATAGCACACTTGTGGTAAGTGACGGTTTGATACTGCCAAAGATACACAGCCCTAAAATTGGTTGTAAGTACACAAATCCAAATATTTTGTGCAGCAATATGTGGTAAGTGCACGTACAACAAATGTGCATTAAAAGAGGTTCCGAATTCCGTGTACATTTGTGGTAAATATGTACTTAACACATTTGTGCATTTGAATAGGTGCTGAATTCTGTGCATAAATATGTGTTAGATATACACTTAACACATTTGTGTCTTCAATGTTGGCAGCAAAAAAAATTAGTAATTACATATTAAAAATACTAATTAAAGAAGTATAATGTTATAATTTTTTCAAAACATAGCACCTTCGAAACATGACTTCTAAGTTAAAAAGTAGTGTACAAAAGTGTTAAGTGCGATAATATTTGTTACCAAAAGGGATAAGTGCAAATTATGCAATACTTTTATTACATAATAATTTTGTACATGAAAACTAATAATTGAAACAAAATCAAAATAATAATATCCTATTCTAGAGTAGTCTAGCAACAAAGAGCAACAATAATATCCATAGTTGACTTTCGGTATTCCTTAATAATTTATCCTAAATCTTTAAATTGATCTACTGCAAAACTATGAAATCAGCACTTACCACAAGTGTGCGCTATACCATCGATATTATTTATACTTCATTTCAGCTAAGAAAATAGCAGATGGCACTGCGAATGCCAGTAAGTTTTACACTCACACAATTTATTAGTTCAAAATTTGACGCGATCTGAAATAAGTTATGTTTTGTGAATAAAGCTGTCATCTATAGAATAATGTAGTACTTCGATGTAACTATGAAATTCAAAATAAGAAGGTATAAGTAATGTTAACGGAAATGAAAATGTTTGCTAGTGTAAATCTACCTCTCATCTCAACCAATCAGATTCAAGAATATCATTGCTCTATCTAACCCAACGCTATTTTTTTTAGTTGAAATGAAGTATAGTTTTTGCTGATTCAATCATTTGTTTTCAAGCATCTATGATTATTGAAATGTATTTATTAAATACCTATATAATTTAATTTTTCTCAGATTTAAAAGGAGATAATAGTAAATTAATTTAACGATATTTATTCCTTATATCATTGTTAACATTTTATATTTGAAACATTTTTCTGGCTTCTTCCACATTTGAAATAAATTGAATTTATTGTTATGTTTTAAGAAAACTTCCTCTTCCGGTTTTCGAAATGTGACCAAAATCTTTTCAGCTCTGCGCATTATACTATACATTATAAATATCAAGTTTCATAGTTTATCTTTTCTCATTCATGAGTTATTTAACATACGGACATACACACACACAGACATCCATCCATCCACTCACACAGACATCATTGCGAAAATGGTCAAAACGGATTCAGTGATCCTCAAAACATGTATTTCATGATACCTATAGACTTACCTACTTATACTGTATATAAGAAAGTAAAAATGGATATAATATTCTACGAGGAATTAAAGTTATTATGTCTATTATATTAATTTCTAACCGGGTAGTTATTACTAACTTGTCTATTTTCAGACCAAGTGTGGGAATCTACTACGTGTAACATGCGTGTTTGTTGGTAGATAAAATTAACATCTCATTTTAACTGCGTGCATCTGACACATTAAACACAAAGAAAACAAATGTTATTAGAATAGGGAACCAGTTTACCCCATTATAAAGAATAGAAAATTGCTAGACAACATGAAGCAAAGTATTATACTGCATTTTGAAGTTGAAAAATACTGTAAAAGTGTTTTCGTTGCGAGTAAACTGACAGTTTATTATTAACTTCAAGATACCTAATGCTTTTTAAAATATTTAATAGAGAAAGATGTACCAAAAAATTTTTTTCATGAGAATAACCATGTAAAGTTTGGATAAATTGGAATTTTTTATGAATTTTTCTGAATTTATATAGTCATGTACAATATTTTTATTAAAATTTTATAAAGGCATAACTTTAAATTCATCATATAATTTTTGTTGGAATGAAATTTGACTATTTTTGTACTGGCTACAAAACACTTGCTACGTTTGTACATGTTATGCTGGATTTTAGGAGGTAGACGGGCCTCTTAAATGAAATTATAAATTATGCAAATCTGGAAAGTGTGGAGTTCGGAAATCTCACGAACATTCGAAAGACACTTTCCGGTGAGTCATGTACGCGATAAATATTAAACATTTTATTTATTTTATCAACTGGCAATTTTACAAATAAACAAATATACCACATTCATGGAATACAAGATACAAGATTTTCAAGAGCAGAATATAAATTATATTTAAGTTTTTAATACCAGATAGGTACAGCAAAAGTACTACTTTAATAACTTATGTGAATAAATCACTTATAATGCTGTATATGTCCATTTTAATGGAATAATGCAATTTATCAAGAAATACGAAATGACAAGAAAAACTTTTTTCAAATGTCAGGAAAACAACACTCGCCTACTAAAACATGAAACAAAAACTGTTTCTGTATGGAAACTGTCAGTTTCGTATTGGTCGTGGGGAAAAATTATTTTACATTTAATAAAATGTTGACGTTTCAATTTAATTGTTATCAACAGAAGTAATTCTAAACATAATATCTTCTTCTCTCGGTTTATGTGAATCTTTCTTTTTATCTTCAATTTATTAACAATCTAACAGGATTTACTTTTTTTACTTACAATAACTATTTTCATGCTTAATGAAGTAATTCGATGACATCAACTTGAGCTCACCACCGTTAAAAATTCAACATTCCCTGTTCACATGTTTGATTTTTCTGACTCTTCACTTTCACCTGCGACCTCTAACGGTGAGAATCTTCAGTTAGAAGGTCACACAGCCGAGCTGAAGACATGTGTTCATATGTAGAAGTAAACATCAATTAAACTTAACATTTATGTTTAACAAGATTGAAGGGAGAAAAGTTCCAACTCTGTAAGGTAGTATTTTATTGGTTTAACGACGTGTTTAGGAGATAAACTAGCAGATTTAATGGCAGAATTTATCTGGGAGATATGTTACAGAGATGAATTATTGTCAATCATTTAATGAATTGTATGCAAATGTGTAAATCTTATACACCACAAGTATTGCAAAATAGAAAAGACATAAAACTTTTTATTTTTTGAACGATCGGCGAAATTTCGTCACTAGGAATTAACATATTAACAACGAGGGTTTAACTACGAAAATTAATTACAAGAAAAGCTAATGTCGTACTTATTTAAATAAGTAATTGCCGAGGTAATTGCCATATTACACTCAACTACAATATTTTATTTATGACCATAGATTCACGCCAGTGATATAATAATCATATTATTTTCATCATTTAAGTGAGGTCACTAGTGAAGTAATATGATGTGCTTTTGTCTACATGTGTACATTTTAAGATATCTGTCCGCCATTTTGTTTCAAGATGACGGACTGACATTTTAGTATATCTATATCATAAGTTAGATCCTTGGCTATTACTGTACCAAATTTGACCGCAATCGGTGCAGTACATTTTAAGATAGCTACCCGCCATTTCGTTTCAAGATGGCGGCGAATCTGAAATTTTACCAAAGTGCATTGTTAGGTGACAAAAGTCTATTTGCAAAATTTCAGCTCGGTAGGATCCCGGGAAGTGGGTCATTTTTGACTTTTGTTTTTTTGACGTACGTAGACAGAGATGACGGTGAAGTTAATATAATATAAAGGATTTAATAAAAATCAAACAAGGCCAGTTGAGAAAATAATTTTGCCATATTATATTCTAAACCTACATACAAAATTCTAATAAGTACAGCATTGTTCTTGCTAATTGTATTCAATGTAAGCGAAATAAAATGTATCATTAGAAACTCAGCACTCCTGTTAATTGTTTTCTAATTTATTTAATTTATTCTTTTATCCGATGAGACCTACTCAAACGAGACAGAGTTACTCATGTGGACATGTGTTTATTTGTTTATATCGCAATATTATTTGTGTTAGTCATTCATTGTGCAAAACATATAAGAAAATGGAAATAGGTTAAATATCTTTAAAAATACATTACAAATTATAAACTTTGATAGTGTTCTTTTGTCTCATTCTTACTAATGGTTTTTAGTATTATTAATTTAAAATACCCTTATGTATATTATTTTTAAATCAATGAATAAAGTTTTATCATTTTCTAGCTTGGTTTGCAAATGATTATTTTCATCCCTTGGTAGTTAATACCTGATTTTATTTATAATATAACTGACTTTATAGGATGATTCACAACTTCGTGCATTAATATTTTAATGGCATATAGTACTTAATTTACTGATCATGGAACAAAAATAATTTTTTTCAAATTCGTAAATTTCGCAAGAAGCACATTTTTGAAACCACTGGATTGTTGATTGTATAATTAAATAATTAATTTGAAAAATTCCGTTTAAAATTAAAGCCCTGTTCGTACGAGGATTTTTTGAAGATTCTACCAAGATTCTGAATACTGAAAAAGAAGCAGTTTTCTTCTTTCTAGTGATAATTTCTTGGCTTTGGAAGCAATCAGTAAATTATAAATTCTTCTTTTCCAAGACTCATTGAAGATTTACTTTAGCGGCACCGCAATTTAACAGATAATTCACACTAGAAAGAAAAAACTTCTTTTCCAGGATTCAGAATCTGGTAGAATCTACAAAGGATCCTCGTGCGAACAGGACTTAATGTTGCGAATTTTGAAACAATTCTTTCAGTTTCTTGATAAGTGAGTTGAGTACTATGGCACTAAAATATAATATTATATTATGCAGGAAATTATGAATCACCCTGTATAAATAGAAAATTCAATAAAATGTCAAGGAATAATACAGCCATTAAATATTAAAACTAATATTTAATAACACATTAAACATACTTTATAATGCATAATAAACACAACATTTAAATGTCTCTAACGTCATTTACAAACTACCTACAAAATTTTATTTTATTTTCATATGTCAAGTGTGAGTAACTTAATTAACAAATTAGTAGGTAGGTACTAACACTTTTGTTAATTTTTCATAAGATAATAAAAATTTCTCTTCATTGCTTGCAGTTAATAAAACATATTAAAAGTTTTAATTTTGTAATTAAATATTGTTGAGAGGGTCCTTTATTCATAAGGACATTTGAGAGCTAGGGATGGTCCATTTAATTTTCATAACATACATTTATATTATTTTAACGAGAAGTTTTATTAAAATAAATTAGATCATAACTGCAGCATTTTTATAAACGTAAAACAAAAAATTTCAGTATTAATTTTATTTTTTTATTTGGCGTTCACAAAGTTAACTTTGTGAAACGCAACTGAATGTTGTGACCCGCAACATATTTTTTTAGAAGGTTGGTATTGGCAGTATCAGATGACATTTTCTTCAATTGTCAAACGTCAAACCTCAGGACTGACACATTTCAGTATTACCTCTAAATATGTTTTGTTTAATTAATTACTTTTTAATATTTTCTATAATGTCTGCACTTATCACCTAGAATAGTTCATTAATAATTATATACTATTAAGTATACAGTGACAGTTAAATAAATGGCAATATTAATGTCACCAACAAAAACGTTACACACATAAATTTCCCTAAATCGACTTGTGTATATTGTGGCAGTTTAATTTAAATTTTAATATTAAAAATCTGCTGTGGCCACCACACGACCTATCGCCTAATTCTGCTTATTCTACTAATCTAATAAATAGTTTTACTTACATTTTAATAGTTTCATGTTTATGTAATATGTAAACGATAATGTAAACCAATATGCAAGCAAAAGATGTCAACTGTACTGTCACTGTCATAATCAAGATCATAATCATTCAAATTTTATGTAGAAACAAATTTTATATCATGGACAACAAGATACTGAAATTTCAAAAAAAAATCTGCTGTGGCCACCACACGACCTATCGCCTAATTCTGCTTATTCTACTAATCTAATAAATAGTTTTACTTACATTTTAATAGTTTCATGTTCATGTAATATGTAAACGATAATGTAAACCAATATGCAAGCAAAAGATGTTAACTGTACTGTCACTGTCATAATAATTCAAATTTTATGTAGAAACAAATTTCATATCATGGACAACAAGATCCTGGAATTTCAAAAAAAATTAATATTAATAATTGTACTTTATTTTATTGTTAAATACTTCCAGATTCAGCAATTTGTATTTATAATTAACTGTACACATAGATAATCACAATTTCTTTTATTTTTAATTGCAAAAATTGTCATAAATAAATAATGTACCAATATATTTAAGGAAAACTTTTCCAAACTTCTAAAAGTACTACTTCCGGTTTGCGGATTTCTACCAAAATCTTATCCTTATCAAACCTTAAATATGAAATTTGGTTATAAACGGTTTGATACTTTTTAAGTTATCGTGGACGAAAAATCGTCGGTTCATACAAACACACACACAGAGACATCATCGTGAAAATAGTAAATTCGTATTCTAGAGACCCTGAAACGTGCTTATCCACCAAAAACTCATACTCGAAAATTTTGACCCATTACAATACCTCTCTTATAGAATATGAGGCGAGAGGTAAAAGGACACCAAATAGGAAAGATAGTATAAAGAACTCATTTTATAAGACTTTTTTCGCACTTGTCCTTTAGTAACTCGCTCGAGGGCACGTTCTACTAAATTTGAACGAGTGCGAAAAAAATTTGTCCTTTAATATACTATTAAATAAATAATTTATAATGTCTATTACACCGTATACCCAAATTGGGTGTGGCAAGCTTATATACTGAATATAATATTCAGAAGTTTCGTCCACGATTTTGAAAAGTGATTCTCAATCTTACAAACGAAGTGTTTATATGTGTTATATTTTATTTTATATTCTGATCTTTTATATTTGAGTCAGCAGTTATAAAATTGGGGTTTTATAGCAATACGGGTAGGAAACGATGCATTCAGATAATCGAAGAATATAAACTGAAAAGAAACTAGATTCCGAGTTGCTTGAAATTTTGTGTCGTATGCAAAGAATTTTTGTGACCATTAAAGGTGGAAGATTCTTTTGAATAATTTTCTGCAATTTTTTCTTGCAACTAATTTATTGTTTGCAAATGAAGCAATCTTCAAGCGGTGCATGTTATTCTTTATTCTAAGAAAGTTGCGGCAACAAATAAACATTAGGATTTACCAATGATCAGCATAATTTCTATATATTCAAATAAGAAACAAATTGTGTAATATATGTTCTGAGAATATGACCATTCGATAAAATTACATCCTATTCATATTGAACAAAAAATCGCACATGTTAATTTTTTATTATGCCGGGCAAAATTAGCTGTGGCAAAAAAATACCGACAAGCCAAAAGGATGACTGATTATGTTTTATTTTAAATTTCAATCAGGTTTTGTTCATTCCGATAATTTATATTGAATATTGAAAACAAACTGATTGACTTACTTAGTGACTCAGAATGCATTACAATTCGTAGAATTTGGATAAAAATTAAAATTTGTAGGTAACCGTTGAAATAACGAAGATAATTGAATTTAAAGTTGACATTAAATGCGCTAAAATGCATTGCGTATATGGAGGTTAGCAGTAGATTTACTAAACGATTAGAAAATATTATATCACAACAACCCAACACTATTTGGAAAATGTTATTCTTTAATATCTGAGGTATTTATTAAAAAAATAAAAATAATGAGTCACCGCAATAATTGTAAAGAAATCGCACGTAAAAGGTTTCAGGCTCAAGGAAAATTATATTTTTGAAGTCATACTCATTTCAGTATAAATTTTAAATTAAATTATTTTTTTATTTCAATGGACACCAATAATTTGTTATTTACATCCAAATCTACGATTTTTAATGATTTATTTCTCATTATTTGGCTCCACCTCAAACCGAAATCACGCACGTCTATGACCGACGGGTTTTTAACCTTTAACCCTATTCACACAAGGATTCTTTGAGGATTCTTTCATGCATTTGAATTTTGAGAAAAATTATCCGAGTGACAGCTTGCCAAATAGCGGCGCCGCTATTTGAATCTTGAATGAGTCTTGTAAAAAAGAATTTCAAATTCTTTATAGCTTGAAAACAGTAATATTTTTTCAAGGATTCAGAAGCGTAAAAGAATCAACAAAGAATCCACGTGTGGACGGGGCATAAGAGTTTATAATAATTATAGTAATTATTAAAAGAATAAATGGTTTCCATATTTTTGTGTCAAGTTTATTTTAAGAAATATGTGGGGTAGTAAATAATCTAGTCAGTAGTTTTAAATAAAAAATGTATTTTCTCTCTCTCGCCAACTTAAACTATGCAAAAACTATGGGAAGTGAAGAAGAACATTATTTATTTAGACTAAAATTTAAAACAATTACTATAATGACATATAATAATAATGTTCGGCGAATTCACACCGTCTTATTATAACATTTACAAGTTTTTGTGGTCACTTACAAAACAATTTTTAAATTTTAAATTATAGTTATTGTAGAACAGTTCCGAGAAAGCTACACTGACATAATTTCAACGAAAATGTCAATGCACAATAAATTACGAATGTGGTATATTAAGAGGAATCCCCACTAGTTTTGAAGATCCATTTAACGAATGAAGCGATGCCGTCACAAACCACTGTTACCCATTGTGACGACATCGGTTGATTCGATGAATGAACCGTATTTAGTCATTTTCTACTACAAAAGGGGTTTCGTTGGGCACATGAAATTACCACTAATTTTAAATATTTTTAAACAATTTTTTTTTTAAATGAAAGATTAAAGTCTAGGCTATGTCCGCTTAGTGTTACTTTTTTAAGTTTTACTTTAGTTTTTTAATATTTTATCTTCAAAGTTCTTAAAATTTTACTAACTTTGGAGCTTAAAAAATACATGTAAAAATTTAAATTTAAAAAAAATGGCACTAGACAGACCTAGAGACATCTTTTATCTTTAAATTTAAAAAAAGAGCAAACAAATCGGACCAAAATTAGAGTCAATTTCATGGGCCCAACGAGAACATATTTTTGCTTAATTTTGTAGGGGTGGGAATTCCTCTTAAGGTGGTTATATAAGTTTAAGGATGCTCCCTCTTTGCTCTAATGCCAGTTTTTTTAGTTTTTTCTTCAATTTTTTTTCTTCATTTTTTCCTTGGCTAAACATGTCCAATTTTGTGAATATTTCATGTGTATTTTAATACATTCCTACATACAAATTTTAAAAAGAGGCATTAGAGCAAAAAGAGGGCAACTTCAAATTTTTTGAAAACGTCTTATTTGTTTAAAAAATTTTATTATTTAAAAAATGTTTATGGGGAAAACTGCATGTTGTTTTTCGCATTTTTGACGACTGGTGTTGATCATTTTAAATTTAATTTTCTGGAATACAAAATTCAAATAGTGTTCAATTTATTTATTCAGATATATAATTTAAATCTTGTTTGCGTTCAGCAAAACCTATAATTTGACTGTGCAACCGCCTTAAGTTGTTTGAAAATAGTGAGAAGTATGATTAGTTAGTAATACTGTAATATTATGCACTTCGAGTCAAAAGCAATTTCAATTTATTTCTCATTTAAGACACCTTACAGGTTATTTTAACATTTGTTACTACGTAAAATTTAAATGATTCTGACATGACAGTGACAATAGTAAAATATCGTTTATATGTTCTTCTGCAGTTTAAATAAAATGACTAAAATATATTTGTGAGCAGTAGGAGCTATATATTCATATATTTGTATAATAAGTAAAAAGAATAAAGTAAATATGGCGGGAGGTCTTGTGCTGCCACATCAGATTTTTACATTAATAATACTCAGTAATAAACTTTTGGGCATTATTATTCTGGGTATAAACCTAGATATAATTTAGAATTAGCTGCGATGAATGTAGTATCTGAATTGAACAGACTACAGTAAAGCCCAACTTGTCATTCAGTGCATTCCAACAAAGCAGTGCAAATTTCAGTATTGCCAACACGACAAATCGATTTCAATCCATAATACATTGGGACAAATGCATTGCAGGATACGCGGGGACAAGCGACAGGATAGCGAGGCTCCAGGATAATACACTACACTGAATCCTGTCAGGATTAGGTTAGCGCTCAAATTCACCAAATATAGATATAGTGGTATTTACTATTTAGTACGACAAAATTATCTTAAGGCGGTTAACTAGTACTCTAAACACCGAAAGTTGCTTGTTACTATTCCTATTAAAATCAGCTCTAAATAAAAGATTTTTATGAAAACTAATATATCAATCGATAGATAAAAGTTTTCTCTATGCATACTAATGGCAGATTTTTAATTTTTTAAAATTTAGTCCATTAAAAAATGTCATTTTATTACAGATATAACATAGATTTGACACAAATTTTTGGAAAACTGTCATTGGAGAAGCATAGTGTGATGAATTTTCTACCAAATTATTACAAAGTTTTGATCTCAATATTTACCATAATTTTGATAGGATTACGAAAGTCATATTACACGAAATTATCACCGTGAGTTTCTTATAAAACATTCTGGATTAATAATTTATCAACAAAGTCTTCAAGAATTAGTCATTCGTATCAAATTACTTGACAGTATTAAAACTACGTTGGGCTCCAAGATGGCCGATAGGTCTGCTGTCCTTTATACAGAGTATTCATTTTAAGTGGCGCACCATTGCTATCTCGAGAAGTATAAGAGCTACGAAGTTGGTTAAATTAGCAAACAATTTCTATTTTATATGACTACTCTAATGAACGAAAGAAATTTTTTTAGACCAGTGGTTCTCAAACTACGGGGTGCAACTTTCTTATTTCAAATGGGAACATATTTTTTTATTCGCTTATTCGATTCAGTATTTTTTTCTGAATTCAACGAGATATTAGTTTCATACCCTGGCATAACAAAAACATGAGAAAAACGCTATTGAAAATTATGATAATTTTATTAAAATCTGAGTGTAACAAGAGTGCTATGAAAGAAAACAATTGGATATTTGTTTCATATTAATTGTTATTTGATAATGAAAAAGATTATTTGATTTTAATCAAGAGATCAGGACCGTTACTGAGTGTATTAGTTCAAGGTACTAAGTTCTCAGTAGGGTATAAGGTGGCGGTAACTACGGAAACGTGTTTCGACCTTATTTGGTCTGATCAGTGTAGTATACTAGAATCTTTTTCACTAACAATTAATATGAAACATAATATTCAATTGTTTTCTTCCATAACACTAACTAACAATCAGATTTTACTTAAATTATTATAATTTTCAATAGCGTTTTTCATTATGTTTTTGTTATGCAAGGGTATAAAACTAATATCTCGTTGAATTCAGAAAAAAATACTGAATCGAATAAGCAAATAAAAAATAGGTCCCCATTTGAAATAAGAAAGTTGCACCCCGTAGTTTGAGAACCACTGGTCTAAATTTTTTTTTCTTTCGTTCATTAAAGTAGTCATATAAAATAGAAATTGTTTGCTAATTTAACCAACTTCGTAGCTCTTATAGTTCTCGAGTTAGCAATGGTGCGCCACCTGTATATAGTACTATAGGATTTATCTTTATGTAGCATTTAGGTTTATTGTTCATGCAGCCAGAGTTGGCCGAACGGTAAGATAAAGAAAGAATGTGCTTTTGTTCTACAAAGAGCTGAGTCAAACTTATTACTCGCCTGAACGCAACTGAGTCAAGAGAAAAACCGAACTGGACGACTTCTTTATACACTATTTCAAGGTAGCGAAGAAGTTCCTGCCAAAAATTTCCTGATAATCTTTGTCCTCTCGATTAATATTGTATACCAATTTAGGTCGACCATCTCTCATTTCGCGTACTGTACTAAAATTAATGAATATTAATACCAGTTGTAGATAAAGTGTAGTTGTAGTGCGTTCTGAGAGCTTAGGTTCGAAACCAGTTTGGTAATAATAATAATAATAATAATTCAAAAACCTCCCTTAAGTTGTACCACTAACAACCTTAAGTGTATTGAAATAGTGCCATATCGAACATCGAACAAAATTTGATATTATTGGCATGCTTATTATGAGTTGATGGTTGATAACCGCACACACGATAAAACTTATTGATCTGTACGGATGACTCACAGTATGTAAGGGTGCTTCATCCAAATAGAGTAAAAGATAAAATGCGTCACAGTTAAATATAAAAATCTACTAACGAAATGTTTTCTTACCAAAGAAATATAAAGCTCGTACTTCTGCATATCTGGATAAAGAATGAATCCAGGAGAATCATAATTCATTACTCTTCACGGGTTGCTTTTAAGCATAATGCTTGCTCATGCTTTCCAGATTTAACACATTGTAAGTAAAAGTAATGTATGTACGTAGGACGGAAAAACGATGCATAAAAGAATAATTTAGTGTCTCAGCGGATAAGAGAAATTCATTTTGCAAAACGTTGAAGAGGATTTATATTTTCTGAAGATGAGATTTGCGAGTGGGTAAATTTTGTGCATTATTTCCGAGCGATTCATAATAACAAATTATTTATGTGGATGATCGTTAAGCCCATTTTACATTAAGCAATAACAACTTTCAACCAGTTGCATCAATATTGCGTGAGTTTAATAAAGGAATTGCACGTGCAACAGATTGAATCAATCTTGCCCGCAATGGGTTGCATAAAATACAACTTGTTCTAAATTCGTTCAAACTTGCAAGGTAATTCACAGTTATTTTAAGTCTGTTATGATATTACCAACCAAGAATATTATGTGATTTATAATACCCAGGATGTTGCTAAGCGACGAGGTGAAACCGAGTCTCTTTGAACATCCATCGCATATATTCGCGTTATATTCAAAGCTTGATCGTGAACGACAGCGATATTAAGGCTCGGGTATAGCTACTATAAAAGTGTCGTTCGTACTTTACTAATAACTTAATTCAGGTGCACTTTAGAGAAAAAATTTATTTACAAAAAATGTCTATAATTTCATGCTTAACATCGGATTGATTCAAAAATTTCAAAATTCTCAAAAAAACAAATTTCAAAATTTGATTTTTTTTTTTAATTTGAAATTGGGAATAGTTTTTGAAAAAATATTGACAATCCGATGTTAAGATACTAATGTAGATTATGTGTAATTTTTTTGAAAAAGATATTTCAATCGTAGCATGAGTTATTAGTAAAGTACGATTTTTGATGTTTTTCTAGACTTTCCATTATTCAAAACAAGTGCGAAAAGTCAGAAAAGACAATACATACATTTAGTATACTGTAACCAAAATTTGGTTCATAAAGCACTCGAAATGCACGAGTAATTAATTTAATAAGGAACTACTAACGCTAACTATACTAGCACCTTAAAACAAATCAACAATTTAATTAAGTTCGTAACTAATGAATTATAAGTATCTAACGTATTATAAGTAACTGACGTATTAGGTTCTTTATAATTATCAATAAATGTTGCATATTAAAAGGTAATAACAGTTGATGATACGATTAAATAAATAGCCTCAAATTCGGCAACAGAGCATTTGATTCGCCTTTAAATTTCAATATGCGGTTAGAAGTGCTTCTGCCCAATGGGTCCTGCTAGCTTAAGGCGCGTCAATATTTTATAATATAAAAAAATGCTAACCTGTGGTGTACTCTGATGATTGTAGGTGTCCCAGAAAGTCTCTAAACTGCTTACGGCACTACACTTTACATTTAAATAGTCGTTATTAATTTTATATCACTTACGCATTAAAAAGTACAACTATACGCGATTTATAGACATTTATATATTTAAATACATCAAAATACACTATTTATTTTAACTTATAAACATTGATACACGTACCTACTACAACAATTCACGGTATACTGAACTCGCTAATATTGGTTCCTAGTTCAGCACAACGAGGTTTCAACAGGTTCAATTTCTTCCTGTATAAGAATATTGTGCTCAAAATATTGTTTGATTTTAGTTTGTAAATCAGTGATACCCAAACTGTTTTTATGTATTGTTAAATGCAGGGTAACACACACAGAAATAATTATACAAAATAACTTTTACATCTGGTCCAAAACTTCTCAATCAATACAAACTGCATTCCCAAAAATACACGATTAATATAGTTCCTACTTATGTAACAATAAAAAGTAATGAATTGGCAAAGCTTATCATAATATAACAAATCAATTAATGACGTTACCGCAACTAACATTATCTAGCACTAACATTATCTAACATAAGAGCCTTACCCACCCATCTATTTAAAAATTAAATTAAATTATTTTTAATTCACAAAGCGTTCTAATCAGTACAAGAATATTTCAATTGTAACACAAGTGATATTTTAATATAATCCAAATACCTTAATTAAGTTTGTAAAAATGTTATTTTATGTACTTTTTTACCTTCCGCTTACCTGTAAAGGAATTAAGGTATTGGAATCATGCAAAAAATCGGGTAGTGAGTTTTTAGTGGATGAGCACGAATTAGGGTCCCTACAACTCATTTTTGATAGTTTCCCGATGATGTCTGTATGTGTGTGTGTGGGTATGTATGTGGTCAAGGGGTGTTAGTCGCATAACTCGAATACGAAATACCCAAAAATTTTGATATTTGGTATTTTACAATTGTATACGAATAGGAAGAGCTCATTAGATTTTGGTACAAATATCTTCACCGGAAGTGATATTTTTTGAAGATTGAAAAGTTTAAGTGTCAAAAATTTCTATAAATTTGGATAAATATAGTATTTATTTGTAATAAGAATAAGAGGAAAAGTTATTTGCAATTTACGTTATAAAAAAATTGTCTTTATCTGGTAACATTAAAGAACTGCAGTAAAATTTAAAAAATAAATTTATCAAATAAAACGTTCAAATCTTGTAATCCATGTTCGGTTGATTTTTGTTTCTGCATAAAAAATATTGACAGATGAGACGGGTGACAAGTTGGCATACTAGCGCTATATAAGTCATAAGTAAGCTATTAAATGTAGTAACTGAACGGAGGATTGCTTCAACACAGAAGAGTTTTCGTGTGAATGAATCTTTTGATTCAGCTGATACTAATTTCTGTGTTTGAATATTTTAGATTTTTATTTGTATATTTTAAATGGGCACCGGATTGTACGTATACATTTCTGTTTAAAGTCTAGATATGGCGGAAGGTTGTGTGATGGCCACGTCAGATTTTTATACTTTTGAATGTGCTATGGGACTTGGTTGAAATATTGTATTTCTTAAAACCGAAATAAATATTGTTATTATTATTATTATTATATTATGTTGATGTTGCTAATATGAATGTGAAATATGTAAAATATACAGGCTGTAACAAAATTTAAGGGTGTATAGTATTGGACGCTGATCATAAATCAAAAAGAAATGTGTTGAAATGCGCAAATTAAAAAATGGGTCCAAGCAAATGAGACATTCTGTAAGTACCTACAAATTTCATTTTTTCTTGTTTGTAAAATTATTATTACATTAATGTAATTACGCTAATAAATACTGCATAACTTTTTTCATTGTATTGTATGAGTTTTTCGATACTTCGTAATTACTTATGGTAAATTTGAGATTTTTATTTTGAGCAATATAGCCAGAATGGTGAATTCTGATTCTATTGCAGCAATATTGCGTTCAACAAGTGTAGAGCCTTAAAACCACAGCCTGTAACAGTTGTGGTGTACTTGTATTTTAATTACATATAACGTCGAACTGATGAAACGTGCACACACTGTACCATACCCGATGACGTCACAGGTTCACGGTTAACTGCGATGAGAGTGACCTCAGTGCGGGTCATTCTCTACCTTCCTCTATGGCCTATGTAAATGTGATGCATGGCTAACTTGATGTGTGATGTATACGTTCACACTGCAAACGTGTTATGTCGATAGTGTGCTTGAAAACATGGAGGCACGAAGCTACATATACCAGGTGTGTAAGTGAAATATGTTAGAGGATACACAATGCTGTTTTTTTTTTAAATTTTTGGTGTACTTACGTACTTATTGCTTTGAGATGAAAGTTGTAAATACAAAGAACTAAAAACAACATGATGATGATTTTTGCGATTTTTGAAAAATATCTTTTTTATCTAGTATATCAAATTATATAATCCATTAAAGTTTCGTGCAGATGTATAGAAACACCCTGTATTTTACACAAGCGTTGATAAACATATAAAGTAAAAAAAACCCAGAGACAGAAATGGTGCAATAAAAATGGGAAATATAGATTATAATAATGAGGGTAGTTTATCCCAAATATATTGTGGCTGATACCCAAGAAAGCTGTTGTTTTTTTATCAACCTTCCAGCTAAGGAAAATCTTCACTAACATAAATAATAAAAATATTCATTTGTTTAATAGTCACCTTAAAGTACTAGTAGTGCATAGTCGACACACAACCTTCCTAGTACAAAATAATCAAGTCTACTCTTTTTGATTGGCTGTGCAATTTAATATTCTGCATTTTTATTGGTGTGTTTTTGACAGATGACAGATGATGAGAATAATCAGAATATAAAATAAAATGTATATAAATGTGGATTTAATTTTTAAAAGTAGATTTAAAGAGCAGGATTGCTTGCATAATTGCGTACGAAACGTGTTTTATTTTCGAAGCTTGAACACGAGTCATAAGACTTATTTATATTTCTAATTTTCATAGTCATAGCTGTGAATGAACCTAAATTATTGAAAGTCTAACTAAACATTAAAATTAATTTAAAAAACATTCTAAGTCCCATGGTATTACTGAAATAATGCTATAAATTGCAATATTTTGTGTTTTTCTCGTAAACAAACTGTAATATGATCGATTTTGGTCTCATATTGTTTTGTTTTGTATTTACAACAGGGTAGTTTAACATTTTTTTAAAAGTTTTTTATTGAAACTTCATGTTATTTGAAAGCGATTCAGAGTACTGATGTGATAAGCCTTAATTATTCTTAAAGCTGTAATTAATTTTTAAAGTTTGTGTGACGTAGATGTATAGCTGAAAATCTTCTCAAACCATAGGTCTGGAATTAAAATGTGTAAAATCAACTGTTTCTAAATGTTTCAAAATATAAAATACAATTTGGTAGTTTCTTTATTACTGTAAGTACCTAAGATTACACGTGAAACGCATTATTGTGACGTAGATGTATCTATACGTAAAATCTCAAATATTTAAATAACTAAGTATTAACTTTTTGAAAACTTTTTTCATGGCAATAACTCATTTTTGAGGTCTCCTCATATATAATTGACTGGATTGCTAATTTGCTACTATGGTAAAGTACCCTACTTTTATCTGAAATGAAAAGGTAAGTAACTACAGCAGAATTAAAAATATATCATTGTTTTTCATAACATGTTTCAAGTAAAATAGACACCCGGTATATTTATAAATGCACTAATACATAGACACACAATAGATAATGGCAGCAATTAGAGGTCTTAAACACAGAGGGAAGTAAAATTGTAAACTGGTATTTGAACAAAAGTGTTCTAAAATAATATACCTACGCAAGTACCTATTTGAGAAATGACTATCACTATAAAGAAAGCTTATACGCGCATTGTCGGTGTTCTTTATAACGCTGATATGTGGAATTAATGAATAATGGTTGTTTAACAACTAGCAACGTTTATATTTGCATTTGTACAACAAGATTCACACGATTCACAAATTAGAAGCATATATCACGATCACGCATTATTTGATTACTGTCATTCTGTAATCATTCGATTGTACCTTCTATTTTTAAGATATTTATAAAGTTTAAAGGTTAACTTAATAGTTAAATGGCCCGTCTACCTTCTTAAGAGGCCCGTCTACCTCCTAAAATCCAGCACAAAACGTACTAACGTAGAGAGTGTTTTGTGGCCAGTACAAGAATGGTCAGCAAGGATTATATACTTAAAGGATCAATTAATAGTATT
Source organism: Agonum fuliginosum (assembly GCA_947534325.1). Classification (NCBI taxonomy): domain Eukaryota; kingdom Metazoa; phylum Arthropoda; class Insecta; order Coleoptera; family Carabidae; genus Agonum; species Agonum fuliginosum. Next base: position 6,094,151 of record OX384036.1, read on the forward strand.
AATTGTACCTAAATGATTATAAAAATTAAAAAATAATTCCAATTTATGAAAACTTTACATGGTTATATCTCCTGATAGAAATGTAATTCATCTGTAGACTAGATTTCGATACCTCGCTCAATTTTCGATTTTTTACTTTTCCTGATATTCAGCTTTGTAGTCCATGAGCCAAACCCGAAAATGAGCTAAATTGGTACCACCTGGGGTGGCAAATGCTGACTATGATTTTTTTGTTCAGTTTTATGTGTAGACCAAGAATAAATGTGATAGCAATGTCTAAGTAGTAGCTTTATGGCACAAAATAACGATTTTTATAGTAAATAGTGATTTTTCATCATCAAATTATAAAAAGGTACCAATCAAGGTAGCACATGCTATCAATGTTTTTATTTTTCAGTTTTGTGTTTAGATCAAGAAAATATATGATAGCACGGACAATGCAGTAGCTTTTTGCAGAAGAAAACAATTTAAAAAAAGAAAGAAATTTTAGTATTTTTAAATTTTTGTGTGTTTAATCAACTCTAATTTCTAAACGGATAAAGATATCGACTTCCGGTTTGCAGCGTTGGATTCCTCAGTAAATTTTGCGTAAGATACATTATATTAAATTTTTGTTAGGCCCTTGATAATCCAAAATATAATTATTATCGTCAAGTGAAAATTGCAAAATTTAAGAATTTTAAATATTTTTTTGTGTTTAATCAACTCTACTTTCTGAACGGAGAAAGATATCGACATCTGGTTTGCGGCGTTGGATTCCTCAGTAAATTTTACGTAAGATACATTATATTAAATTTTTGTTAGGCCCTTGATAATCCAAAATTTAATTATTATCATCACGTGAAAATTGAAAAATTTAATAATTTAAAATATTTTTTGTGTTTAATCAACTCTACTTTCTGAATGAATAACGATATCGACTTCCGGTCTGCGGCGTTGGATTCTTTAGTAAATTTTACGTAAGATACATTTTATTGATTTTTTTTTGTAAGGCCCTTGATAACCCAAAATTTAAATATTATCTTCAAGTAAAATTTAAGAATTTTAAATATTTTCTTGTGTTTAATCAATTCTACTTTCTGAACGGGTAAAGATATCGACTTCCGGTTTGCGGATTTGGATTCCTTAGTAAATTTTACGTAAGATACATTATATTAAATTTTTTATAAGGTCCTTGATAACCCAAAATTTAATAATTATCTTCAAGTGAAAATTGCAAAATTTAAGAATTTTAAATATTTTTTTGTGTTTAATCAACTCTACTTTCTGAACGGGTAAAGATATCGATGGCATTGCATTCTACACACTCTAATTGACCTATAACCAAATTTTCAGAGTTTTTCAGATTTTCGGCCCTCATAATTCACAACGTTACACGATGTAAAACACTACGAACATCAACATGAGAATACCAGATATTGAAGCTGATGTTCTGTAGAACAGACAGTAGCGTAGTTTATCATCTATGCCTCTCTTTCTAAGACGAGAATTTGTACTTCGCGCAGGGTTCTGCTTAAATGAATTTACCTCTATATGATTACAGTAGTTAATCTTATTGTTATCACAAACATTAAATAAATCATATGAAGTGTTTGTATGTTTGCACATTTGCTAAGGGAATTTGTTGCCAAGCTGAGGAAATTGCTGAAGAAGAAGACTGGTCCTCCAGCTAAAGAACTCAAGTCCGTTGAAGACTCCAAAGAATTCATCGAAGCCAGCAATGTTTCCTCAAAGCAGCTTCCGTTATCAGGGCCCACCCTGAAAAGTCCTGGCCCACCCAGTTGCCCACCCGAAAATGTTACAATACATTTACAATAGTTTACAGAAGAGATACCTATATTTAAAATATTTTATAATACCTAAACCTAACATAATACTAAGGAAGAGATATAGATTTATACTTAATTGAGACAAAATAAATGTTTATGAATATGAATAGCGGATACCTATTCGCTGGGTGCGAAGTGTAGGGTGGGGGTAACAAAACTGATCACAGCGCTTGATGCGGACTAACTTAGCAATAATTTTGGCTATCTCTCAAATGTCAAATCTGTCCCTGTGTGTTTATTCGATTTACAAATAAAATTAAATGGGTCATGACAGTTTTTCTGATGTTAATTGCTGCCTACTAACTGGTAGAAACAGTAAAATTTAAGTTTTACAGATTTCCAACAGCGAAAGTTGGTTGCGAAAGAATATCTCCAATGCCGCTTTGGCCTTCAAAATTCAAAAACCGTAGCACGAATTGAGATTCTGGCTGCACCAAGATGAATCAGTTACGAAACGAGTACTACTACGGTACTCGAGACGTTGAGGCTTAGGCTCGTTAAGTGCTGTTACGCCGATAATGATGAAAAAGATCACATAATATTTATTACATTATTTATTCAAAAATTATAGACTACATTGAAAGGAAACTTAAATATCAAATGGATTTGGTTTGCAATCGCACATTTTATGCAGTTTAAATTTTTAAAAACTCGAATAAAACCGTCGTTTGTAGATAACCTAATTTGTCATGCAAATGTCAAAATTTCATATTTTCAAAAAATTTCACTTATTCAAAACGAAAGAAGAAAAATATTGTATGTAACACCTAAGGAATCTCGGTAGTTACCTTCATTATGTGTTTACAGAACTCTGCTATACTTCGTCCTGCAAATTTTATATTATTATAAACTCTACTTTCGTTTCCTTACTTGTCACAAATAAATATTTTGTAAAATATATTAATTTTCCTGTATTCCAACGAGAAAAAGTTTCTTCTGTTCATTATCTTCAAAACCAAATTTAATAATAGCAAAGTAAGGTACAATTATTGGATTTTTAATACAATTTCCCCAAGACTATCCTGTGACACAACATTGACAGAGCCAACAAAATTGTAAACGCTAGGTGGCATTGTCGTCGTGCACCTAGCGAATAGATTTATTGCTGGTTAATGTTGTATTTTTGAATAGATATGTTTTTACTTGTCGACTTATAAACATAAATGTATACGTACAATCCAGTGTCCATTTACAATATACAAATAAAAATTTAAAATATTCAAACACAGATATTTGCATCACCTGAATCAAAAGATACATTACATTCACAGGAAAACTCTTCTGTGTTGAAGCCATCCTCCGTTCAATTACTATATTTTAATATCTTAATTATGACTTATGTGGCGTTAGTATAGCAACGTGTCACCCGTCTCACCTGTCAAATTTTTTACGCAAAAATATAAATCAACCGATCATGAATTACAAGATTTCAACGTTTTATTTGATAAATTTATTTTTTAAATTTTACTGCAGTTCTTTAATGCTACCAGATAAAGACAATTTTTTATAACGTAAGTTATCTTATTTTTATTACAAATAAATACTATATTTATCCAAATTTATATTAATTTTTGACAATTAACCTTTTTAATCTTCGAACCCGAGTTGTCAGAACCACAGTCAGTCATACAACATCTTACAATAAAAGTTTCCTCATTATTCTCTACAGCGGATCTTCGCTTTGTGTTCTGATGACGTAGTGACGGTTACCTTCTTGAAGGCGAATGAATAAAGCGATGAATCGTTTAATTAGCTGTTTTTATGCAGTTTTTTTGCTCACTTGATGAGCTGAGAACACTGAGAGGCTAATGTTGATGACGTTACACAAACGCTTTGAATTGCGATGGTGCAACAGGTTCACCAGGATATTGTCTCGAGATGTCTGAACAAAAGTCACAAGAAGGCAATGCCAAGTGCAACATGTAGAGTTTTTATTGTAGATATATTCACTTATAATACCATAAGTAGTCGTAGTTATGCCGATTATTTTTCTGGTAGTATTACGAATGTTCCTTGTGCTTTGATACGAACATGAGTGTATAATATAGTACCAGAAAAATAATCTACTTAACTATGAATACGAATGGTATTCAAGAGATTATTCATTGAATCAGATCCAGTTCTAAATTAAAATGCTGAAAAATTCAGTTATCCATGATTTCAGAAATCAAATATTTTGATAAAAGACGTAATGTCAAATGTGTTTTTTTTGTGTTTCTTTGTAAATAAATAGGGAATTTCAGGTGAAAAATTTTCTAGACCTTTGAAGATAACCCAGAAATCGAAATGTTGCAATAAAAATATGAAATTTAGATTATAATAAAAATGTTCATTTGTTAAATAGTCACCTAGTCGACAGTCGACACACAATAACCTTACTAGTACAAAATAATCAAGTCTACTCATTTTGATTGGCTGTGAAATTCAATATTCTGCATTTTTATTGGTCTTCTTTGTCAAATGACAGATGATGTGAATAATCTAGACTATTTCCCTCATACAATTTAAGCCAATCAGAACTTTTGAATGTCGTCCAAACAACGTAGAATTACACTATAATTTTGCACTAGTGCAAATTATCGATAATTTGCACTAGTGCAAAATGATCGTATTTGGATACGGCGTGGCAATGTGATTCTGACTTGCTGCCAAAGGAAGTATTTAAATTTTGCTTTATTTTTCATGAGAGAAACAGCGTTTGGCTAAATTTTAATCGGAAGATAGTCCTTCGAATATCCCTCGTGCATGTAATTGTCGATAATTTTCTCAAGTGCGCGAATTTGACATGCACTTGGGATATTATATATGAAAATTTTGACCCTTTACAATACCTCTCTTATATAATATGAGGCGGGAGGTAAAAATCACCCAAGTTTTTTTAAACGTCTTAGTATGCTACCCAAACAAAAAAGGTACAACTTTGGTCATGCATTTAAGGGGGTTTTATCGCTCAGCGCTGCTAAATCACAAATCCTTGTTATTTCAGGTATCCGCGCTGACAGCCTAAGTTTTATGAGAACATGTTGTCTCTATTTATCTAATTGCTATATTTCGCTCCATTTTTGTTTAGAAAATACTCAATTTGATTGGCTAGCGCGCATACAATTTTTAAATTTATTTAACAAATTACTCGACTACTATTTGAAAATTTTATATAATAATGTGATATAAACATTTAAATTTACAATGCAATCAAACTTACGAAGAGTTTTTCTCAGAATTATTGTTATTTAATTGTTTATAAATAATAATAATAACAATTTAAAAAATTCGACAACGTAGCTAGATTTTTACTGCCTTTATCTTTATATGGTATTTTTTTTTAGATTTATAGGATTAATAGGTTGGGAGTAATTTGTTAAATACTTTTTTACTGTGATAAAAGCCCCTTAAAGCTAAAGAATGCAAACAATTCTTGTTATTTTGAGCGCACTATACTCACTGTTATCTGGGATCTCCCTGTCGTTATGTGTAATATACGCGTAGATACCGCGATTACCACCTGCTAACCGGGTAGCGATAACCAGTCCTACCAACCTACCAACTAACCCGAGTTTCCATATACTGCTTACTGCTGTTTAACGCCGTAACGTATGTTTGAAATGTGCATAGCGTACTGCGTACTTTGCCTTTGAAAAAGAGTAAAACAATGATGGTACTCGTGCTGTTGTTGTGAAGAATAGAAAAAGATGCGTAATTGCGAGAAGAATGAATAGGTGGGAGCGCGTGAGGAATAAATTATGGTTGCGAGCTTTGTGTGGTTATCGATTTTTGCTGGATATTGAAATAGGAATCTTAGAAAATACAGGAATTCTATTAATTGCCTTAATCTGTTTCTATTTTTAAAACCTGTGTAACAAAATTTAAGGGTGTATAGTATTGGACGCACTGATCATGAATCGAAAAGATTTTTGTTAAAATTTGTAAAATTACCAGTAGTTTGCAAAACAATATCATTTTTGGTACCACTGGTTGTCACATTTGAATACAAAAAAGTTAAACAAAAGTTATGCAGTATTTATTAGCGTAGTTACATTAATGTAATAATAATTTTACAAACAGGAAAAAATGAAATTTGTAGGTATCATTTGCTTGGACCCATTTTTTAATTTGCGAATTTCAACAAAATTCTTTTTGATTCATTAAATTTTGTTACGCAGGTTCGGTTACATCCTGTATTATCGATTTCATAAGAATAAGATTGACATTAAAAGTGCAATTTTATTGCCAGCTGACAGCCTGTGTTTGTAGTGTGTAGTGCTTAGGCCATAAAATTATTTTTGATGGCCAGGTCGTAATAGTATATTATATATTGAGGGACTAAAGTGCATGATTTAATCCTGAGGGTGAAGTTTATTTCACGAGCCGAAGGTGAGGGAAATAATCACCTGAGGGATTAAAGGTACTTTCGTCCTGTGGTATATACGCTATTTTTTGCACTTTATCCTCAAACGAATACAAAATAGTTTAAAAGAATACACACTTTGTAATAATTTTGACAGTAAATTTTATGACAAATATTTATATTGTTACCATAGATACTCTGTAACAAATAGCACGTATTTACTTGACAACGGGATTAATTAATTCAATTCCTTGACAACGGGATTAAATATGAGAAATAATCCCTTGGGATCAAATTAAGAACTTTAGTCCCTAAAAATAAAGACTAAAGAACAGTTTTAGTGCCGGAAGTGCAAAAAAGTAATTTTGCTATGGTAAATCAATAACATTTTACGAAAATATAAATTTCAAATTGACTTTTTTCAAAACAATGCTCAATAAACGCATAGCAACCGTTCAAAAACGTGCATATCTGTTAAAATACTGAAAATAATCACTAATTTAACCTAAACTACAACTTTAGCTCCGCATTTTTCTACCAATCAGACAGATTTCTATGCACTCGATCACTGACGAATCTTGCCGATTAGCCAGACTACTGTTGTAGCAACTCGTAATCACCATTTGATTTGTGTTGGCATTTTGCAATTATGTAATAAATTTAATATTATTTTGGGATTCAATATAAAAAATAATATTAGTCATATCTCGGCCGTAATAGTATATTAAAGAACAAGTTTTATGACATAATTTTTTCGCACGTGTTCAAATTTAGTAAAACGAGCCGTCGGGCGAGTTTACTAAAGAACAAGTGCGAAAAAAGTCTTATAAAATGAGTTCTTTATACTATTTTTTCTATTTGGTGTCTTATTATTAAAATTTAAATTATACTGCCACAATATACACAAGTCGATTTAGGGAAATTTATGTGTGTAACGTTAACGTTTTGGTTGGTGATATTAATATTGCCATTGACTGTCACTGTCACTGCAAAAGTATATATTACTGAACTATTCTAGGTGATAAGTACAGATATTATAGAAAATATTGAACTTATATGTTTTCAATTTTTAGATTCCTTAATTTTATTGAATAAAAAGTAATTAATTATGCAAAACACATTTAGAGGTTATACTGAAATTTGTCAATTCTGAAGTTTGACGTTTAACATTTGAAATAAATGTCATCTTATACTGATCTGATACTAGCAATACCAACCTTCTATAAAAATATGTTGCGTGTCACAAAGTGAGCTCTAGCGACATTCAATTGCGTTTCACAAAGTTAACTTTGTGAACGCCAAATAGAAAAATGTATTTTAACTCACGTAGTTATTTTTCTCGGCTAGCGTGACGAAAAATAAAATTTGACGTTTGTAATACAAAAAATCGTTCTTTCTAGTTTAGGTATATAATTAACCGAGTAAATAACTTATGTATTAATAAACGTATAGAATAGGTAGAATCAGCTTCAATTAATATGTGCCATCCAGGTAACCTGAATTCAAAGATTCACTAGATCTGCATTTTAAATTTTATTTTCTATAATATATCCAGAATTATTGTGGAAATTGTATCGGTCATTAAAAAATATGAAGGTACGTTACCTATATTTTAATCCATTACGAACGAATAGACAGCTTACCTGTAACAAATAACACATTTAATTAAAATAAAAAACCACACATTAGATAATTATAAATTAACAGTACAGACATACAGCTATAATTTCCGTAATAACACATTACTTTATAATCCATTAACTTTCAATTAAAATTTTTAATTAAGCACTATTCTTCAAACATCCTTGTAAATAAATCTACCTCACTAAACCCGAACAAAAAAACATTAAAAGCCAAACTATTAATCTTCACTTATTGAAGACGATCCGGCCCTGAACTTTGCAGGAAAAAAATGACAATCTTTCGCGATACCTTCACGCACACTCATTAAAAATATTGCTGGGGAAATTGATTTTATTTGTGAAAAAACGTTGGGAATAATAGCCAATTATAAGAAAGAATTATTACGGCACAAAGAATAATTGACTGATATTAAAAAGTTCGTTTTGACACGGAAAATAATGAGAATATTAATTTTATAAGAACATTTATTATACTTCTATTCATATTTCACAAGTAATTGGTCTGAATTTTGGTTCATACTTGGTTACCACAATTATTGGACTAGCCATATTTGAAATATATCTATCGATCTGTATTTTTTTCTCATTTATTTGAAATATTACCGAAATTTTTTCAAACTAATTTTATTTTACATTCAAATGCCCACATATCTACACTATAAGTTTTTCTACAGGGTGTTTCATTTTCGCGTAATCATATGCAACTTTATATTATTTAATGAAATAGCCTATATATGTTTACAAATTTATTTCTCGTTATAAAAGTTCTTATTCATTATAATCCTAAAATGATCAGTACAAAAATTATTCATGTTTTTATTAATAAATAATCACACAGAAATTATGCCATGAAATAATATAAAGTTGCATATGATTGCGCAAAAATGGAACATCCTGTAGATAAAAACTTTAAAATACCCACATATCTACACTATAAGTTTTTTTTTAAATTTAAAATTTGGAGATCACTAAAGAGTCAAAAGAATTATATTCTTCGGTAGTTTAGAACTTCCATGCAACGTGGAGTTTTTTTTGGGGAACATTTTGAAATAGCAACCCCTGTCTAGTTTCACCTTATTTTAAAGATAATGAAAAAGAAACACATCCCTATAAAGTATAAACCAAAACCCGATATCTTAATTCTTTCAAGAATTTAGTTTTAATTAATTTTAATGTTTTTTTGCACGTTTTATAACAAATGTTCAAATTGTCGACCTTCTTCGGTCTCGCAATGACTCAAACACTTTAGTGGTCCCCAAATTTTCTATATTTTTCTTCACTCGTTATTATATTATCAATCAACAATCCAGTGGTTTCAAAAATGTGCTTCTTGCGAAAACTGCCCTTAAATCAGCAAATTAAAAAAAAATGTTGGACTAAGTTGTGAATCATCCTGTATACTATCTACACCGATGACTCACAGTCTGTGAGGCTGCCACACTCAAGTTAGGTAGGCGTGATAGATTTTCATGTCAGCAACATACAATCAACGATCATGTCAATAACTTTCTTTTTAAATTTCTCTTCAAATCTTCTTCTGACCTCTGTATCTTTGGCATCTAGAGACACCGCATGCATTTCACGATTTTTATGTCTTGTGTGTTATTTACAAACCTCGCGAACTATTTTCATTGTTCTATTTGATCTTGAACCAGCTATGAGTAACAGTCACGATCATTTTCTCTTCTGCATGAGCTGACCTTTGGTGCAAATATTGCTTTAATGTCAGTAACGGTAACAGTTGTTGTAAATAATTGTCATTGTTGTATTGTTTACGTTGCTATGGGTACCCACAACGAATTAGGCATTTGTTACCGTAATAGAGAGGACATTATTAAAAAAGTAATTATGGTTTTGGACTGGTGCAAAATTTTAATTTCGGGCATTATGAACTAAAAATTTGGTTGAGAGTTCAATAAATTCTACTGAATCTAATCTTGCAATCAAGTTTTAATTATTTTGATGTTATCTATTGGCTCCCAAATAGTTTTTTTTTTCAGAAATACAGAGAGTTTTTTTTATAAGTAAACATAGGGCATGTCATTACCATAGTTACAGTGTTACAGAATGACAGCAATGCATTAGAGCGTTTTTTTTATCAGTAAACATAGGGATAATTAACATACGAAAATAAATATGAAATATAAATTAAAGAAATGATAAATTATTTATTTATGTTTTCTACACTTAAGAATTAGGTAGATACATTAAACTTATGAGAATTTAAGAATTAGGTAGACACTTAAAAAATAATGTGTACAATGGTGACAGAATGAATGTTGAACAATTAAAAAATCGAATTAGTGCTGTTTCCTAAAATATTACTCCCCAGCAAATGCTATAAATTATTTTTATAATCGTTTAGGATGTTGTTTAGAAGTTAATGGTTCCAATTTTGAGCATTTAATTCGTTTAAAAAAATTCTCAATAGTTTAATGTAGGTATCTACTATTATAGTTCTTAAGTGTAGAAAATATAAATAAATAATTTATCATTTCTTTAATTTATATTTCATATTTATTTTAGTATGTATAATTATCCCTATGTTTACTGATAAAAAAGACGCTCCAATACATTGCTGTCATTCTGTAACACTGTAACTACGGTAATGACATGCCCTATGTTTACTAATAAAAAAAACTCCCGGTATAGTGGAATCCAACCACTTGGACAATAATGTATTAGCTTTCTGGCTTCTATGTTAGTAAAGATAATCAAGACCGTTCTTTTAACATCTTATACCGTGAGTTTCATTTAACGTGAAACATGGGATCTTTCATAATCTTCTATGGTTACGAATTTGACAGCAATGTATTAGAGCGTTTCATTTAAAATAGAACATATAGGCTGTCATTGTCAAGTAAATATTACCTGTCAATTAGGGTTGTGTTGTTGAAAATAAGGTATAAAATTGAAGAGAAGGTGCAAAAATGATACGTTGGTATAATGCAGATGTTAGCCTCAGACATGTATCTGATTTATCTCGTGTATTTGAGAATTTGTTATAAATTGTATTCTGAAAAAATATCTATTAAATGTTTATATTTCTTGTAACTTTTTTCATTTCTAAAATGATTAGAAATACATACCAAGATATTTCATTTGCTATGTTCTATTTTAAATGAAACGCTCTAATACATTGCTGTCAAATTCGTAACCATGGATATGAAAGATCCCATGTTTCACGTTAAATAAAATAATGTATATTATGTAAGTACATTCATTTTTAAGGTATAAAATAAACTATTTCAATTAACTTTCTACATTTTTTTTACCTTCTATGCCTCATCGAAGTTAATAAACACAAAATAACTACAACTCACAGTAAAACTCAGTGTCCAAGGGACAAACAGTCAAACAACAAACACTGATGACACAAATGGCAGTAAACGGGAAGTCAATCCGCTGCCGGAAGAGCAGATAAACCCAACGTTGAGATATCTGTGTTTTATGTGTTGTATCATGTATCGTAAAGAGGAAAAGATAGTCATTCGTGGATGAGTACGTTGTTATGTAAGCAAGATAAAAACAGAGGGGAACAATGCAGACTTTTAACAAAGAAAAGGTAGAAATTAAATATGGATTGTGATTATTGATTTTTTTTGGTCTTAACTCAAGCCGTTAAGGGTCTCCAAACTCCAAACTCGAATAAGTCTATTGTATTTCACCTTCTAATACACTTATTACAATTACAATGGGCTACTTGCATGCATTTTTTAAATTAAATATATTTGAAGAAGAGATCAAAACTTGGGACCCGTATTTTTTATTTTGACAAAATTTTTATTTACAAGCCCAAAAAAAAATTATTTAAATTGAAATATTCAATATGTGACGTAAAAACTAACCCAACCAATGAATGGCCGTTAAGCCATAGCAACGGCTGTACTAGTGAACGCCCCTAACTACGGCTTGCGCGGGAACGAGTTTGGCAAGTTGACAGATCAGATGTGTTTGACATTTGTACTTCGTACATGTTTTGATGCTGTAAAATACAAGTAAGTATTTGTGTTTTCATAAACTAAATAGTCTACATTTATAAAATAATGTATTGTTACTAAATTTTATGTGTATTTTTGACAAGTAAATGTCAAATTCAAACAATTGTTGACTTGTTGTTGACTGACTCGCACGCTATCTACAGGTTACATTCTTAACTATGCTTCCCCTACCTTCTGTTCACACAAATAACGTCACAGAAAATTTAATCTCAATTTACTAAAAAACATATAATTTTTTTTAAATAAAATTTGTATTTTTACCAATGTTTTCGACCTAACATTATGTGCATAGTGTTAAAAATCTAATTTTTAGTACCATGCAAGTACCCCATTATACAGGTTGGTGGAGATGAAATGCGAACATAGGGAACATACATGACAATCGAACTTTCAAGCCAGGTATCTTGATATATTTTGTAATAGTGTCACAAAACGAAGTAATATGAATTTGTGTGGCAAAAAGAGTAATCAATAACAGAAATAATAATAAAATCTAAAAGTGCATGTAAACTTTCTTGTTCTGCTCGTACACATACATTATTATGCAAAGAAAATTATTTCAAAGAAAATAAAAATTTCAATAATATGACAGCTACTTTGACATTGACAGTACTTATTCCACGTATATCAAGATGCCTAGCATGATAACTCCATTGTCATATTTCCCTATGTTCGCATTTCACCTCCACCAACCTGTATACAGTGAGTTTATTTTGACGTGAAACACGGGAATTTTCATATCCATGGTTACGATTTTCCCAGCAATGTATTAGAACGATCTTTTTAAAATGAAACATAGGGAATCAATTTAACTGTATTATTCTTGACCAATATAAAATATTTGGTTTCAAGGGACGCTATAACAAATTCAAATTTATTCCCTGTTTAATTTTAAAAAGAACGCTCTAATACATTGCTATCAAATTCGAAACCATGGATATGATAAATCCCATGTTTCACGTTAAAATAAACTCACTGTATAGTGGATCATAATAAAATATAAAATTTTACGAAAAAACATGCATTTTTATGACTATTCCATTCATTCATTTTTAAACCACCAAAAATTTATGATTTTACTTAGTTACCTTATTTTATTTTGACAGAACACCCTCACACAAATCTAGTCAATAGACTGCTGTATTTTCGTAACTATGTTAGTTTTGATAAATATAAAAAATTGTGACGTTTCAGTAATTTTCAGATTGTTTTACGAGAGCTTGTTGCCAATTTATTTCGTAACATTGATTAAAAATCACTCACTTGACAGCTCGTGATTTTTTTTTGTCAATGTCACTCAATTAATTGCTAGGCAACAACTCTCGTAACAATCTGAAATTTTTCCAGCAAAATTCAACCACTTATGATATTATGAAAAAAGTCCACTATGTGTACCTACAATATGCACTTATAATAGTAAATATGTAATAAAATTTTAAGCAAGAAGTCTTTTACAACGTAAACATATTTTTTCTTCCTTGATGTGCTATAATTAATTTTAAAAAATGTTTTCACAAGCACATCAACAACAACATCACATGTCAAATGTCATTCAGGTTATTTTTTTTAAACTGTGCACCGAGGCTATAATAATTAATTATCATTTTAACGTAACATTACCGAAATATAATAGATATAATTGTTAACGTACAATTTAATTTAGAAGAGTGTCGTAAAGATCGCGTACGTAGAGAAGGGAAATGAACAAAAACCAATATTCTTACGGCCACCCGAAAATAAATATGTGTTACCAAGTGGTTTAAAATAATAGTATATTATACAACGACGCTATAATTAGCCCATAATAGTTGTAAATTACTCGGATGAATTGTCAAAAAGTTTGGGGTTAGGTTCATATGAATACAAATTTGTAACTAAGAAATATTGCTTTATTTAAAAAGTCGTAGATAAAACGTCGTAAATAATGGCTATAATTCACTCGGATGATTTATTAACTCGCCTTCGGCTCGTGAATAACCAATTTTTCTTCTCTGAAACCTCGAATTGAATATAATTGAGTAAAATAATTTGAATGAATAGGTAAAAACATAAATCGCAATATCTGTAAACAATCTCATTTCATATCTCCAGATTTTCTCTCTTTCTTAACAAGCTAAATTGCTTCTAAACTCTTGTAGAACACATAACCTCAAACGCCTCTACGCCTTCGTCTTCGTCTTCGTCTTCCTCTGAATCTTGTGTGCGAACTTCGCTCAGCTTCGCAACTTGGAATTTATTCCGTTGTGCCGCAAATAAAACATAAGTTTCCAGGCAAAACAATCTAATTATAATAACTAGGAGCGATCAGATTTGCAGTTTGTAGCGAGAACATCTTGTTCAGAACGCAACTGACGGCATTAGCATAACTTGAGAGTTCGCAGGTTTTGCAGGAATTGTGAGGAGTAAGAACTGCTGTTTGTGTGATCCAGGGCAGATAGTCGAGTGCGTAATGCCCATATTGCCCATGTCACACCGGCGTGGCACGAAGCACGGTGCTTGATGGAACAAATGAATAACGTTAAAATTTTATCGCCGCTATTCCATCCAGCATTTTGACATATGGAAATATGTTCTTCACAGGAGTCCTCAATATAATTTTTGACATTTGGTGAATAATTGATGTCAAAATAGTAACAGTAAGTAGTAATTAGATAATAAGAATTTAACCCTTTAAGCTTTTGTTAATATATGAACTAATTATTGATTTAATTAACACAAAGAATTGATGAATTTTAAATCTCAGCTGTCAAAAATAATTTTCAAAAACCTTCAAAGTACGAAGTGAACATAGCAATATACAAATTTTCGTATGGCATTTTGCTGTACCGGTGTGACACCCTTTTGACAGCTTTGAACGAAGCAAAATGCCACATCGTGCACCGTGCTTCATGCCACGGCGGTGTGACATGGGCATTATATGGCCGACTGTGGTTCTGATACCTCAAGTTCGAATCTAGTCAGGTACACATTTTATTGCACAAAAATTTCCTTGTGGTGTAGGGGAGAGTGTTGTACCTTGGGACGCATGTACCTTTGTACAAATCAATCGCAGCCACATTTAGCGTTAAATATACTAATTTCAAGTAGAATTTGACAACACTGTTGAAAATAAAGTGATACACTCATGCAGTTATTGTTCAGTTACTGAAGATGAATGTTTGTTTTCAGAGGGAAATTAGTTGAGCAACTTTTAAATTGGTCAACTTTACAATCGTTAGTGCGCGGTAAAGCACGTTCTAATAATTGCTGTCAAATTTGTATCCATTGATATGAAAAATCCCATGTATCACGTTAAAATGAATTCACTGTTTGTACACGATTTGAAATACTTAGTATTATTTTTCTACACATATACGACTGTTATAGAATGTTATAATTCTTACATCATTTTCAATTCTGCAATGGATACATTCTATCACTTGTTACGGAATGGATTCATTCCGTCACTAGTGATGGAATGAAATGTGGCGAGTTATAATAATTTAAATTTATTGAATGTTTTTGGTTGGTGGGTAGCTTTAAAATACGTTTAGATTTATTAATTTTATGTAGAATATTATTTTATAAATACATAAAGTTTTATTTCAATAGTTTCAGGTTATGTTTTTAATGCAATTAAATTTATAGTCGTAGAGAAAATATAGTCTGCAACACGTTTGGAATGGCTATTCCGCTCTCGTGAAACTCGCCTACGGCTCGTCTACTTTCCACTCGAGCTGAATATGCTGAATATGCTTCATTCTACACTTGTTGCAGAATATACTATTATTGTTTTACTGGTCGAAGTGGGAACATTTTTATAACTGTCCAAAGTAAGAGTTTCCTGTAATAATAAGAAAGGATCTTCCTTACCTAACAAAAATATAAGTAAGTACAGGAATTTTCATATATAATATCCCAAGTGCATGTCAAATTATCGACAATTACAGGCACGAGGGATATTCGAAGGACTATTTTCCGATTTAAATTTAGCCAAACGCTGTTTCTCTCATGAAAAATAAAACAAAATTTAAAAACTTTTTTGACAGCAAGTCAGAATCACATTGCCACGCCGTATCCAAATACGATAATTTTGCACTAGTGCAAATTATCGATAATTTGCACTAGTGCAAAATTATCGGATAATAATTCTACGTTGATTGGACGACATTCAGAAATGTAAGACTTCTGATTAGGCTTAAATTTTATGAGGGAAATAGTCAATTTAATTTAGGTTTATCAAAATTGATTTTTTTTATTTCTGTGTTAGTAGATTAATTATAATTTTATGCCGTGTATGCGGTTACCAGCTGTCAATTGACTCATGGTTATTAGTGGATAGTACACCACAGAGGAAATTTTTGTGCAGTTAAACTAAATTCGAACATAAATTTTAAGAACCAGAGGCAAAAAATCCTAGTAGCTATCCTTTTATTTTTACATTTGCGTATCTTTTAATTTAATATTCCTATTTATATCTGGTATAAAATGATAAAAATGCAAAACACAATAATTCTTGTAGCTTTTTAATTATCTTGTCCGCAATGCGTAGACGCCCGTATGCAAAGTAACGAATCCCGTTAAATAATGTAAATTTATAGCATTTGCCTCGGTCGACAAAGCGTAAATCATAATAACACACGTAATAAACAATACATATGTGCTTTACAAGAATATATGTGCGTATTAATGTGTGTATGATGTCTACAGAGACGCACATTTTATCACTGCTTTGCCTTAGAATAGAGAATTATTTGTTTCTGTAAATTAAATTTGGAGTAATGTTTATAATAGTTCAATAATTTTATTTCAAAAATATTTGTAAGATCATTACTTTTGGGAAACCGTGTATTATACTTCGTGGCCCTGTTCACACATGGATTCTTTTAGGATTCTTTCATGCTTCTGAATCCTGCAAAAAATTCATAGTCTTGAAGCTATCTTTGTATAAGAAATTCTTCTTTCCAAGACTCATTGAAGATTAAATTTACCAGGCTTCTTTTTGACAGGCAATTCTCACCAGGATTATTTTTGCAGGATTCAGAAACATGTGACGTGTGTGCGGTTACCAGCCGTCAACGCATAGCTGCTGAGTGTGTAATAATTTTTCTGTGAATTTATGTTCGCATGTGTTACATTAATTAGTCACAGATACAAGTTATGTAATGGAACTAATTTAAATAATTGGAGCAAAGTAACATCATATTCATAACACGATGAAAATGTAACTGTAGTTAATTAGTGATAAGCATCGGGCGTTCTAGACTCTGGAACTAGAACCGTCCTTCACATAGTTTTTCAAGAAATTACTCTAAAAAGTGTGGCAGAGCAAACTTGTTTGTTTATTAAATTAAATAGTCGGAATTTTAGCCAACACAGCAGCATATTAACGTTTCTGATATCTATACATAGGCGTAGTCAGGGGGGTTTGGAGGTTAACCCTCCCACCCAGCTGGTATCTACTACTATGGGATTCAGAATTATAGTCACTTGGGTTTAAAGATGAATCACTTGCTAAAAAATGATCTAAAAAATTTGAACCAAACTTTATACTAAAGTATGCATATTTCTACGTTATTATATAAAATTTTATATTTTTAGGTTTATTTGTGTATAAATGACAACAATTTATAGCAAAAATGGGCTCTGATTTCGACACATTTTTAGAAACTATTAACTTCAATGATGTGTCTACTGTCAATGTACATCATCCAAAAAAATTAATATTTTGGTACAGAAAAGTCATAAGCTTTGTAAAGTTATTTGTTAACGTAATTTTTTTGTAAATGTTCATATTTTGTTTATAATAATTAAATAAGTGAACATGTAAGATCTTAGTTACCTACTGGTAATCTTATAAGATTCAAATTTAGGTTAATTTTAAAATAGAATTATTGTTAATCATTTTTATTTGAAAATTATTATTTGAATTTTAATCGTAAATCATAAAATGAAATCGCGGGAATCCATAAATTTCAGAAACAAATTTATCTAAATTGAAGTAATAACTTTCAAATACAAATAATAAATTGAATAACAGTTTCAAAAAAGGTGACAAAATCATAGCTCATTTTTGCTATAAATTGTTGTTATTTATTATTACGGAGCTATAAGTTTTGAACGAGTGAAGAAAAAAATTGAAAATTTGGGGATCACTAAAGAAAAGAGTCATAAAAACTACATTATTATTATAGTTGAGAACTTCCATGCAACGTGGAGTTTTTAACAACATTTTTAAATAGCAACCCCTGTAGAGTTTCGCCTTATTTCAAATTTAATGAAAAAAGAAATTTTTAATTCTTTCAATAATTTAATTTTAATTAACTTTATTGTTTTTTGCACGTTTTATAGCAAATGTTCAAATTGTCGACCTTCTTCGGTCTCGCAATGACCCAAACGCTTTAGTGATCCCCAAATTTTCTATTTTTTTCTTCACTCGTTCAAAACTTATAGCTCCGTCCCGAGACTTTTGGGAAACCGTGTATAGTGAACGATTGTGAATCATATATCCGCGACTTGCCATCTTAATCTTTTTGAAAAGTTCACCTTTTGAAGTAACTTTGCAGTCAGTAATTTAGTGTCAAGGTTTAGCACAAGAATGAAGAATGCAGAAATTATGTGACATATGCAGAGCCTGCAGGCAAATAACCTGTCTCACTAATGAATTCTCAATTGACTATTGAATACTTTTTCTTACAAGATTGAGAAATTACTCACAAGTCTTCGCTATTTCACAATCGCTTGCTGACCATGGGAAATTTTTGACAAGAAGCCCGTTCACGAAGTTAATATACACGGTGGTACATTTTAAATTGCGTTTAGGAATATCTATAGAAAACTACGAATCGGGTAAGAAAACTAAAAAACTTATAGCTCCGTCTCGGAACATTTGGGAAACTCTGTATAAAAGACAAAGTTACAAGTGGAACGTAGTTTTTACCACAACATTGAGTTTTACGTGGCTACTAAACGACGATTAAACTTTATTTACGTGCAATATTAAATCATATTTTTTTATAAATTTTGATACATCTTGATCTTGTGAGAAACTATACTTTCGTGGTTCAATTATTATCATAATTTGACTGGAAATAGAAATAAATCCATCTTTTGTAGTGCTGTTTAACATTCATACAATCGCGAGCTAAAATTGCATGTAGTGTTCGAGAAGGTTAAAAAATATTTTCTAAAATTTGTACAAGTTTAAGTTAAATATTATAAAAAAATAATTGTTCTTTTGACGAAAATGTACATTGATTTGCCACCTTAAATGAGAAATAATTAAAATAGTAATTATTGCCATTGTATTCGATTATATATTTTGAAAATTAATTTTATAAAATTTGATTCATAACTAATAAACGATTTAAACAGTTTAATATACATGAGTATTACAATAAATTTGATACATCAATCATTGTTTATCGTCAATAATAGCAATTGATTTATAGCGAAATTTATTACTTTTATACATACCTACAAGTACTGTTTGATATGTTTTACCTACAGCTATAATTATTTATATGATAAATACTATTATGTAAAAAGAATTATTGTAACATTTACTACAATATAAATGCAGATATAGCCCTGTTCACACATGGATTCTTAGAAGATTCTTTCATGCTTCTGAATCCTGAAAAATATTCAGTTTTGAAGCGATCAACGAATTAAAAATTCTTCTTTTCCAAGACTCATTGAAGATTCAATTAGCGGCGCCGCTATTTGACGGGCGATTCTCACCAGGATACAAAATTACAAAATTTAGAAGCATGAAAGAATCCTCAAAGAATCATTGTGCAAACAGGGCTTTATGTCTTGTGGTTCATATTAATTTAAATGCGAGCGCATTGACGATTAAAAATCGCACACAAGGTAAAATATTATATCTTTCTGTACCAATGATTGACAGTATGTGAGACTGCCGCACCCAAGTTGACTAATGGAGTGATAGATTTATTTATTTACTTTACTTTTTGAGATATAAACATCAGAATCTACTCAAAGTATTAACTTCTACGAAAAATAATTTTCTAAATAAGTATTAAAATCTTGTAAGCTTTTTTCAGCCCAGTCAATAAAGATTATTTGGTTGCTCTTAGTTCGCAACGTTTTTTGCCAAGTCGATTAGAAGATTTCCGCAAGCTTTTGCAGTATTTCTATCTTTTTTGGCGTTGAACTTAAAGTGCTAGACTTAGAGACCTCTAGAGCTAACGTTACGGTCGGCTGGTGATTTTGTGGAAGTTTTAGACAAGTTTCAGACTAAATAAAATTCAAACTTTATATCGGTTTCATATAACTCATCATTTAAAAGTCATTTAGTTTATTAAAATAAACCTGTGGTAATTGCTTTTTGCTAACGTGTAAATATAACGTTTTATCCAACACCTCTTAATAAGTGCTTAATTTTAGATGAATTATAGATGAATTATAGATAAAGAGCTATTTGATCTAAGTACATTTTTTTATGTTAAAGTGATTCTTTATCTAGAAAAATGAACGCGTAGCCTACTTTTAACATTAAGTACAAAATAAATATACCTATGTATACAGGTTGGTGGAGGTGAAATGCGAACATAGGGAAATATATGACAATGGAGTTATCATGCTAGGCATCTTGATATACGTGGAATAAGTACTGTCAATGTCAAAGTAGCTGTATTGAAATATTATTTTTTTGAAATTTTTATTTTCTTTAAAATATTTTCTTTGCATAATAATGTATGTGTACGAGCAGAAAGAGAAAGTTTACATGCACTTTTAGATTTTATTATTATTTTTGTTATTGATTACTCTTTTTGCCACACAAATTCATATTACTTCATTTTGTGACACTACTACAAAATATATCAAGATACCGGGCATGAAAGTTCGATTGTCATGTATGTTCCCTATGTTCGCATTTCACCTCCACCAACCTGTATACCGGTGTCCCAAAAAATGGTGCGCTCAAAATAACTTTTTTATTACTTCCCCGACCTATGTAATAGAGGGAAGTATTGTAATCGTGATTTTTTGACAGTTCGAGATTTTGGTGAATCTTCACGTTTTAGACCACACTGAACCCAAAAAAACATAATTTAAAAAAAAGTCGGTCTGTGGGTCTGTCGGTCTGTCTGGATGTTGCATAACTTAAAAACGCGTTGGAATTTTGGACTGAAATTTTATATTTAAGATCTTGAGCCAAAATCTGACTTCAAGTTCGTTAATGAGATTTATTCAACCAGTGGTACCAACTTTATAAACATAACTTTTTTTATTTTTATCAAAATACTATCGTGTGTGGTATCAAATTAAAGCTCTCGGGAAAAGAATTCTAGTAGAAAAACAAAAATAACATTAAACGATCGTTAATTGTTTTTTTTATAATAAATTATTCAAATTATATCGAATTTTGTGTCAATTTAAAGCGCTTAAGGACATAAGTTTAGTAAAAATGTAAAAAAATGACATTTATGCGATTGTCAATTGTTTCTAAAAAAATTATTCAAATTTTTTTATTCAACCAGTGGTACCAACTTTATAAACATAACTTATTTTATTTTTATTAAAATACTATCGTGTGTGGTATCAAATTAAAGCTCTCGGGAAAATAATTCTAGTAGAAAGATAAAAATAACATTTAACCGACACCGATCGTCAATTTTTTTAAATACATTATTCAAATTATACTTAAATAGTTTGGGAAAAAAGATAAATTTATTTCAATTTTGCTGAATAAAGCATAAAATTAAAGGCGTTACGAAATAAGTTATTAAAACTTATATAGTCGGGGAAGTACTGTGGTGGACACAGCAGATTTTTAATAAAGCAATCGTTAGTCCGGTTTAATCAGAATCAGAAGTGATAGTTTTGAAAATAATATACTTATATTTTGATGTTTCCTTATGGCTAGTTTACCCATATAAAATTTTATTGCAATTGCTTTATTATTTAAAAAGTTATTTTGAGCGTACCATCTTTTGGGACACCCGGTATAGGTACGCATATATTTCAGGGTTATCATTTAATTATTTTGTTATTTTAATATTACAAAATTAAATATTCCAATAATAACTAACACGAGTTTTCCATTAAACCCCGGAAATTATCGCCAAAAATGTTTACCTACTCGCGCGTAATCTGCGGGAAATCTGATGAAATTTAATATTACGTAAATACAAGTAAACAGCGCTCAGACACACCACATTCTCTGAATATTTGATGGAAAATTAAATATTTGATTTGATTGAAACATGTGTTGATAGAGTTGGCTAATTGCTGACAAATGCGGAGAAGTTGTTTTAGTTTAGTTTAGTCTCTGAGGCGAGACGAGAGCTCAGTTTGTAATTGGAGACTAAAATAGATTTTGGCTTCCGGAGTAAACGAGTTAACCACTAACTTTGTAATTTAATATGTGGCCTAATTTAAAATAGAGACATAATTTGCTGTACAATAAATATAATTTATCTACAACAATAGAATAATGTATTCATTATATACGTGAAAGTAGTATAATAAACCCCTCCATAAGGACACATTATGAAATAATGAATTCATTATTTCACACTGTTAAATAATGAGTACTTTATTCTTCCGAACTGTCAAAATTACTCGTATGAATTGTCAATTTTTTGAGGTTAGGTTAATATGAATACAAATTTATAAATAAGAAATGTTGCTATATTTAAAAAGTCGTAGATAAAACGTAGTATTTGACTCGCAAATAATGGCTATAATTCAAGAGGATGAAAGTTTATTCACGAGCCGAAGGCGAGTTAATAAAGCATCCGAGTGAATTTGCTCGTTAAATAATATACTATTTTCTTCGGTTATATAATATTATCATTTAGTTTTAAGGTTTACATTTATGTTTAAGTTTAAGAAAGATTGAAATACATCTAAATATGAACATTCATAGTGCTTAAAAGTGGAAAGTGTGAATCTGTGAATGCTCGTATTTATTTTATGTATTAAAATGAACAAAATAATCCGTGCCTCTAATTATGTTGAGGCAATACATGTGATGACGTAGGAACTCGGAGTTGACAGTGACAGCAGTGTCAAATAATGAATTCATAATACAATAGTGTGTCTTTATGAGGAGTTTATCTTATAGTCCAAGAGCTAGCGGTCAAATTAGTGTGGACATTTTCTTAGTCGTGAAATTGAAGGGTTTGGATCTTGCATATATACTGAAGATGGAATGTCCAGTCTGCCAGTCCTAAGTGGCCGGATTGGGCTGCTTCCTCAAGTCAAATAATAATAAATTACATTTTTTCTTCAAACGTCAGAAAAACATATAATATTTCATATCTCCATAGAAACAGCTTAAGTTTTACTTTTCTGAGAGCGGCAGACAATAATATTACCTTCCGCTGTGAGCGTCAGATAATATTATCTGCCGCTGGTGAACCAATCAAATCAGCTGTCAATAAAATTTAATTCAAATTTTTATTAAACAAATAGTATATTATATATTGAGGGACTAAAGTGCATGATTTAATCCTGAGGGTGAAGTTTATTTCACGAGCCGAAGGTGAGGGAAATAATCACCTGAGGGATTAAAGGTACTTTTTGCACTTCCGGGACAAAAACTTTTCTTTAGTCTTTATTTTTAGGGACTAAGGTTCTTAATTTGATCCCAAGGGATTATTTTTCATATTTAATCCCGTTGTCAAGAAATTGAATTAATTAAATTGCAAAATGTGTATTCTTTTAAACTATTTTGCATTCATTTGAGGATGAAGTGCAAAAAATAGCGTATATACCACAGGACTAAAGTATCTTTAATCCCTCAGGTGATTATTTCCCTCACCTTCGGCTCGTGAAATAAACTTCACCCTCAGGATTAAATCATGCACTTTAGTCCCTCAATATATAATATACTATTAGTCCTGTGGTATATACGCTATTTTTTGCACTTCATTCTCAAACGAATGCAAAATAGTTTAAAAGAATACACATTTTGTAATTTTGACAGTAAATTTTATGACAAATATTTATATTGTTACCATAGATACTCTGTAACAAATAGCACGTATTTACTTGACAACGGGATTAATTAATTCAATTCCTTGACAACGGGATTAAATATGAGAAATAATCCCTTGGGATCAAATTAAGAACCTTAGTCCCTAAAAATAAAGACTAAAGAACAGTTTTAGTCCCGGAAGTGCAAAAATAAATCAAAGACGACTATATTATTTCAATCCGAATTATTTTAATAAATTTTCTTACACGAATATCAATTTTATTGTAAGGTTTCGACGTCTGAAGAAAAAATAGCATATTTTATGCGGAGCTAAGTGACTTTTTATGGCTCATCTGTAGTTGCCGGATGAGCGAAACAGATTCGCCACAAAAAGTTCCACTTTAGCTCCTTATTAAATAATATACTATTATATTTGTATAACTGTCAAAAATTTGCTTGTTTTCAGGTTATCAGCACTGATGATTAAATATTGATGATAAACACTGATAACAAGCAAATTTTTGACATTTATGAAAATTTCAAATGTCATTATTTATTATTTGGTATATTTAAGATTAGAGGAGTAGAAACGTTCTGGCAATATGTTTTATAAATAAGAAATATAGTTTATTTCCACCTCTACATACGCCAGAACTCTTAATTATATAATTAACATTTTTGTAACTCAACTTTTGATACTTGAGGTAGCCTAATCCGGCCACTTAGGACTGGCAGACTAGACGTTCCATCTTCAGTAGATATGCAAAACCCAAGCCCTTCAATTTCACGACTAATAAAATGTACACACTAATTTGACTGCTAGCTAGTTTATTACTACACTTACGTACATAATGTATGTATTAGTAAATGGTCCTAGATAAAATTTATATCCACAACCCCTTATGAAAAACTATCTTCCCCGCCGCTGTGTTCATTCAATCATAATAAGAAGTTGATAAATAATTCATGACCGCGTTTAAGGCCCGTGTTGTGTTGTTTTAAAGCGCGAGGAGTCCTATCTCTCTCGCTCCTGTTTATCCGGTATTCCAGGGATCCTACCCACCGCTCCCGGGTGATGTAGAGCCTGTTCCCTCAGGACTCCTACACCTGACAGCAGATTTTTTTATTTAAATTATGCCTCAGTTTCTTTCCGACGGATTTTGGTTAGTGTTAACCGAAGGATAATAAGGATGATAAATGGAACATTTTTTTAATGAAATTATTTTTGCGGCCTCCTCAACAGTGTTGTAATAGATAACAATATTTTGTATCTAGATAAAGATAAAGATAATATATTTTTTATTTATCTAGGTAAAATAATAGATAACAATTGAAGAAATTATCTAGATAATAGATGAAAGATAAATAATTTGTATCTAGATAATTATTAGATACATCATAGATAATACAAAAAAATGGTTTTAATTTTACAAAAATTATTATCTAGATGATATTTTAAAAAAAATAACTAGATTAGATAATAGATAAAAATATATTATCTAGATAAAATTATCTAGATAAGTTACAACACTGCTCCTGAACTGTAAACATCACAATCACACATCGTTGACGTCTCATGCCATGACGTTACCGCATATTGTTCGGTAAAGAGCATCGAATTTTATTGCTTTAATAGGTCATTCAAAAAAAGTAACTTTAATATAAGAAAGAGCCTATTTTACACAATTTATTGTTCAATAGAGTCTGAAATAAATGAAACAGATTTATTTTAAATGTGACATTTACTGGCGACATCTATTAGCAGTTGTTTCAAGGCTACTTGACAAAAGGAAATGTCAAATGCATCTCACTTAAGGCGCTACACTTCTTGTAAATCCAGAAGATTAACAATTTGAACGATTCTGGCTGTATTATAAAAAAATTCAAATTGAAATTTAGCATTAAGAATCATGAGTCATTAGTGAATTATTAATTGCTGTGACATCAATTAACAAAACTCGGAGCTAATTTTTATCATTTAATAATCCATATTATATGTTGATTAATGCACAAAAATAAAAATCGATAATATACATTAGTCGGAAGATGGGTATAGAGAGATTTTTTTAAACAGTTAACCAATTGACTAATAATTTATATAAAACTCGCATTTTTAGTAATTTTTAGAAAATATTTAACAAAATACGGCAAGGTTTTTTGTAAAATTCATTCTATAGCCATGTAAGCACAATTTATAAGTACATCATTGTAAAATATGAGGTCAACGATTTTGAAACCAAAATCAGAAAATGATTTATTGTAACATGTTTTTTTGCTTTGCATTTTATAGCAAGAGATGGGTCTTAACCTCATATAGAATACGATATTTTAAATAAATAGGTATGTCGGCCTTAAAAAATAATACACAGTGTGTGCGTTAGGTATGTGTACAACGCCCGGTTTTATTAAAGCACTCCGCTTCGCGTCGTACTTTAATATAGAACCTCGCGTTGTAAAATTTACCCTACCGCACATTTAATGTAAATAACTATTACATATATGGTTATTTTGTTTCGTCAGTACAAACCAAATTTATTTACCATAGTTGGTCATCTAACACACCGATTAAGCAAGTAACACAGCTCAAATTTATGACTATAACAATTCATATTTACGACTAAATAACAATTCATTTTGTACCAGGAAGCGACTATCTTAAAACTGGATCAAATCTTTTAAAATATATCATTTTATAAACTACTTACCTACCAATTATTTATTTGGATCAGTGAATGTAGTGAACAAATTAATACACGAAATAAATATTAAATGTTATTCATAATAATAGCTCAAGAACTGTGTCTTCTGATCAGTAATTTAATGCAGTAATCATTACTTCCTATTGACCTATAAGTAGTACCTTACTTTCTAGATAATCTAATAATGAAGAAGAAAACAGTTGTGATAAACTATCTTAATTTATGTTATAGATTCTTATAAGAAGAACTGATTTTATAATGTAAAAGTAGTGTAGATTAACCATTCACCAGATGTTACATATTTTTACCTCTCGCCTCATATTTTATAAGAGAGGTATTGAAATGGGTCTAAATTTTCGAGTATGAGTTTTTGGTGGATAAGCACGTTTCAGGGTCTCTACAATACGAATTTAATATTTTCACGATGATGTCTGTGTGTGCGTATGGATGTATGGACTGACGATTTTTCGTCCACGATAACTTAAAAAGTATCAAACCGTTTATACCCAAATTTCATATTTAAGGTTTTAATAAGGATCTTAACACCGAATAAGATTTTGGTAGAAATCCGCAAACCGGAAGTAGTACTTTTTGATGCTTTATATAGTTTTCCTTAAATTTATTGATACATTATTTATTTATGACAATTTTTGCAATTAAAAATAAAATATAATATAACTATCTATGGGTTCAGTTATTTTTAAATACAATTTGCTGAATCTGGTAGTATTTAACAATAAAATAAAGTGCAACTAATATTCCACTTTTTTGAAATGCCAGAATCTTGTTGTAAATGATATGAAATTTGTTTCTACACAAAATTTGAATTATTATGACAGTGACAGTTGATATCTTTTGCTTGCATCTTGGTTTACATATTACATGAACATGAAACTATTAAAATGTAAATAAAACTATTTATTAGATTAGCAGAATAAACAAAATTAGGCGAGAGGTCATGTGCTGGCAACATCAGATTTTTTATTTGATAAATACATAATGTATCATTTTAAAATTTTGATTAAAAAATTGTACATGATTATCAAAATTCCGAAAAATTAAAAAATATCCAATTTAAGCAAACTTTACACAGTTATATCTCATGACAGAAATTAATTTTTAAAATTTTAAAAAGGCACATCTGTAGATCCATTTCTCTATTAAATGTTTATTAAAACATTATCCTGAAGTCAATAATAATCTGACAGTTTACCCACAACGAAAAAACTTTTACAGTATTTTTCAACTTCAAACTGACATTGCATAGCTAGGATGCGGCAAAGTACGAGTTTCTGGCTGGTTTCAGGCAGCCGTAGTAGCGGAGAAAAGAGTGGAATAAAAAAAAACCTAAAAAGTATTCTAGAAATTCGGAAAAAACCTAGACGGGCCGCTTAACTAGCTTTGAATAAGCAATATTTAAAAGACGAGTTTCCTATCCTTATTAAATATTCTCATATTTATCTTCCGCCCTAAATCACGTTTATAATTCATTGCGCTTAGCGCAACAGCGGCGGGTTTCAGCAACAATTATTCAAAAGATAATCTTCAACCTTCCTTAGATCCAACCCTTAGTCTAGATCCCTGTATTACCGGCAGCAACCCTACCCTTCCGAGGGTTGTATCCTTTTAAATGGCAAGTGGGGCAACCCGAGCTTACAGGGTGGAACAAGAGACAAGCAAAACCCCTTGAAAGGGGTAGAGAATTTGGAGCGTCAATTTGAAAGAAATACAAAAAGAAACAAACTAATGTTAATGATGTGCCGTTGTTATTGCCGTATTCAACTTGAGTACATCGCTATACAGGGTGCTAAAAAGGGCCAAAAACTTTGAGAGTCTATACATATCGATGTCCTAATTCTCATCAGAAATATTTTTTTTTAGTTGTAAAGTCCATTTTACATTGAGCAACATTGCAGCTGCAATCGCAACTTTCTACCAGTTGCATCAATATTGCGTGAGTATAATACAGGAATTGCACGTTCAACAGATTGAATCAATCTTGCCCGCAATGGGTTGCATGAAATACAACTTGTTCTAAATTCTTTTCAAGCTTGCAAGGCAATTCACAGGTATTTCTAGTTATTTTAAGTCTATTATCTGACATAAACGTCAAAAAAAGTGTTCAAAAAGAACAACTACAAGACACATATAAACTATGAAGTATGTAACACAATATGAAGTAGGTAACATAATATTAGCTGTAAAATAAATTCATATATTTAGCAATTGCACGTTTCTCAGTGTAAAATGAAAAAATCTGACGTGGACACCACATAACTTCCTTGTACGCCTATTAAACTGTTCATACTTTTCTTAATAACAAAAATGTAGAATAATATAAAAAAAATGACGTGGCCACCACAAGACCTCCCGCCATACCTACTTTATTCTTTTAACTTATTAGTTATTATATTATACCAATATATTAATATATAAGTACTACTACTACTACTGCTACTATACTGCCGTTCTTAGGAAAAATGTCCTATTTGCAAAAATTTTGTTTTAGTTATTATTTTATATAAAAATTTGTGTGGAAACATCTATGCGGATTTTTACTATTAAAATTGCTTTATATAAATATAATAACCATGAATAATAAATTCTACCTTTTGTTAAGGCAGCTGGACATTCTATTTTGGTATATTTGTAATAATTTATGCAGATTACAAAAATCTCAAAATTTGCAGGGGCAGTATACTCACAAATATATTTTAGTCTTTTTATTTAAACTGCAGAAGAAGATATAAAGCATATTTTACTATTGTCACTGTCATGTCATAATCATTTAAATTTTACGTAGTAACAAATGTTAATCGATCATGGACTACAAGATACCGAAATACTAAATTATAATTTATACTTTAATTATTCTTAAATGATACCAGATACCAAAATATTTATAAAATACCGATTGTAGGTAATAATCACATAATCTTTCATTTAAAATAAAAAAATTGTCTTAAATGAAATATTTATCGAAATATTTGAAAAAAGTACAACTTTCGGTTTATAGATTGAAACCAAAAATAGGAGGTGCACAACTAGATGCTATAATAGTCCTAAATACAAAATTTCAACTTTCTACGTCTAACCGTATTTGAGTTATGCGACATAATGCATTCAGAAAAGGCCAAAACGGATATTTCCATCAAAATCTGAAAACCGAAATTTTTCGCGGTTACAATACTTCCTTTTTACTTTGTACAAGGAAGTAAAAATGTCTTCTGAAATTTTCTTGTTCAACTCTGACTTGAAGACTCATCATCATATACCAAGTAACACTAAATTACTACAGGTCAGTTACTATACAATTACTACCATTTGAAGTGTTCTTACTGTTTCACTTCACTCTAAAATATCATCAAACAATCATACAGCATTCTCTTCGTCTTGGTACAGTACGTGTCAGTTTAATTGCATCATTATTACTGCAGTAGTCTGTTACTATTACTAGTAACTATTATGTAGAGTACCATCGCTACTTAGAGGCTTTTCACTAGCGAAGTGGGTCACTTACTGACATTCTAATACAGACTTAGTGTTCTATCGGGTGGGCCAAATAAGACCTACCAATGTTAAACACAAACAACTTTTGTATTTTTTTATTTAATTATTTTTTCTTTTTGTAGGTTATAACTGAATTCTTGGAAATTTATTAGCCAGACAAATTGATTTTCTAAATAATGTTGTCATGTCGGATGAAGCGCATTTTCATTTAAATGGTTATGTCAACAAACAAAACTGTAGATTTTGAGGAAAATACACCAGCATCAGTTGTAAATCCATCCAAATGTACTGTCGGTGCGGTGTTATGGCCAATAAAGTGAAATTTTTGGCGAACGTCTGATTTAAAAAAATTCAGATTTCCCTTGGCCACCTCGCTCGCCAGATTTAACAGCGCCCGACTTTTTTTATGGGGATATTTAAAAGACAAAGTGTATGTTAATAAACCAGAGACTAATAGACAACTGAAGCAGAATATTCGAGACGAAATACTGAGCCTTCAACCAGAAACATTACGTGGTGTAATGGAAAACGCGTTAAAAAGAGCCGATCTCTCTATCGAGAATAATGGTTTACATTTGTCTGATGTCATATTTCATACATAATTTCCATAAAACATATTCATTGTATAAAAAAACTTAATCAAAATAAATGATTATTGCAAGAGTTATCCGTGTTTAACATTAGTAGGTCTTATTTGGCCCACCCTGTATTAGGAAGATTTGTTACGATTGAAGGCATTTATTAGCTAGCGAAGACGACAAGGTTTGTGAAACGAAAGGATTATTAGATACAGCAAATGATATATCGTTGAGAAGGGAATAATTAGGGTTATTCATTTCTGCAAAAATAAGTACCCCGTAGTGGCGTGGCGTGATGTTGGAAAGAAGGGAAGCACTTTTTACCTCCCGCTTACCTGTAAGGGAGGTATTGGAATCATGATAAAAATCTGTCTGTGAGTTTTAAGTGGATGAGTACGAATTAAGGTCCTGACAACTCATTTTTGATAGTTTCACGATGATGTCTGTATGTATGTGTGTGTATAACTCAAATACGAATTACCCAAAAATTTTGATATTTGGTATTTAACATTTGTATACAAATTGAAAGAGCTCATTAGATTTTGGTACAAATATCTTCACCGGAAGTGATATGAAGATTGAAAAGGTTAATTGTCAAAATTTCTATAAATTTGGATGAATATAGTATTTATTTGTAATAAGAATAAGAGGAAAAGTTATTTGCAACTTATGTTCTAAAAAAATTGTCTTTATCTGGTAGCATTAAAGAACTGTAGTAAAATTTATCTGATAAAACATTGAAATATTGTAATCCATGATCAGTTGATTTTTGTTTCTGCGTCAAAATATTGACAGGTGAGACGGGTGACACGTTGGCACTAACGCCATATAAGTCACAAGATATTAAATATAGTAATTGAACGGAGGATGGCTTCAACACAGAAGAGTTTTCCTGTGTATGAATCTTTTGATTCAGGTGACGCAAATTTCTGTGTTTGTATATTTTAGATTTTTATTTGTATATTTTAAATGGGCGTCGGATTGTACGTATACATTTATGTTTATAAGTCTAGATATGGGTGGCCACATCAGATTTCTTCCCTTAAGTAATTAGTTAGCTCGAAAATCGGATTGGTTGCTTTAAAATTTACACCCTATCAATGGCTCACAATAATATGTACAGGTGACACACCCAAGTTGGGTAAAAGCATGTAATTCAAAATTACCAGAATATATTTGTCTCCATAGCTTACCAATTTTATCCTCGGCTAAAGTATGAAACTTTAATACTCAAAGTGTGCTATGAAATATTTACAACTCTCACCTGGTACAATTCAATAAACATAAAACCATCATAAAGTCGCCAAATTCAATTTGTCTGAGTGTTCTCGTCCCAGGAAATTCTAAAACTTCTGAAAGTAATATCGCGAGCATTAGCGCCTCACGTCCAACCAAACAAGTATCGAAGCTTCGAAGGCAAAGTGCGAACAGGAAGATTCTTTTCCTCTTTGTTCGCTAATTTCATCCAACAGTTAACAGTTGTTTCCGGTCTGCGGATCAATCGACAAAAGAAACAACGATATGCTTCAGCGGATATCAAACTTTTCTGGAATTTTAAAGTTTATACCGAGAGGTAAAAATAATAAAAAAATATTTGTGCTGACGCAAATTATTACGGCAAAATTTAATTTTTAAACAAATTATTGTCTTTATGAAATCGCTCTGATAAGGCTAAAGCGAGCAACATATTGTCTTATTTACTTAAATATTTCAAATTTGGACACGTGCGATAAAATCATGTCTTTAATTTTTCTTTAATATACTATTTTGCACTTCCGGGACTAAAACTCCTCGCAGTCTTTATTTTTTGGGACTAAGGTTTGTAATTTGATCCCAAGGGATCATATTTAAACCCGTTGTCAAAGAATTGAATTAATTAATCCCGTTGTCAAGTAAATACGTTGGTAACAATACCGGGAGTTTTTTTATTAGTAAACATAGGGCAGGTCATTACCATAGTTACAGTGTGACAAAATGACAGCAATGTATTGGAGCGTCTTTTTTATCAGTAAACATAGGGATAATTACATACTAAAATAAATATAAAAAATAAAGAAATGATAAATTATTTATTTATATTTTCTACACTTAAGAACTAGGTAGATACCTATACATTAAGCTAATGAGAATTTTTTTAAACGAATGAAATGCTCAAAATTGGAACCATTAACTTCTAAACAATATCCTAAACGATTATAAAAATAATTTATAGCATTTGCTGGGGAGTAATATTTTGGAAGCAGTACTAATTCGATTTTTTAATTGTTCAACATTCATTCTGTCACCATTGTACACATTATTTTTTAAGTATCTACCTAGTTCTTAAATTCTCATTAGTTTAATGTATCTACCTAGTTCTTAAGTGTAGAAAACATAAATAAATAATTTATCATTTCTTTAATTTATATTTCATATTTATTTTCGTATGTTAATTATCCCTATGTTTACTGATAAAAAAACGCTCTAATGCATTGCTGTCATTCTGTAACACTGTAACTATGGAAATGACATGCCCTATGTTTACTTATAAAAAAAACTCTCTGTATAAATATTTGTTATAAAGTTTACTGTCAAAATTGCAAAATGTGTATTGTTTTAAACTATTTTGTATTCGTTTGAGGATGAAGTGCAAAAAATAGCGTATATACCACAGGACTAAAGTACCTTTAATTCTTTAGGTGATTATTTCCCTCGCCTTCGGATCGTGAAATAAACTTCACTCTCAGGATTAAATCATGCACTTTAGTCCTTAATATACTATTATCCAACTCCTATTAATAAAAGCAATATAACTATAGTGATTTTAAACAAGCAAAGTAAATTGGTGAAATTGTTGTTGGAAGTCACCATAGTAACGATGTATATTGTTGGAACTTAATATTATTGAAATATTAGAGCAGTTATTTAGACGTGTTGGATAACACGTTATTTTTTACACTTGGGCAAAAAGGAATAACCTATACTCGCGAAAACTATCTCACTCAGCCTTCGGCCTCGTGGGTAATTCCTTACTTTTCCCACTTGTAAAATGAACATGAACATTAAATGTGTGATGTTGGCTACATAATGCCATATTATATTAATACCGCAAGTAATAATAGTCAGTATTTTCTCTTCTGCACCAATCAGAAAATTGCTTTGCCTGAATTTCTCCGTGCAAATTATTTTTAGAAAACATTGCAATGTTTAATGATGTAACTATTGTGATAGAGAATTGACATATAAATGCCAAAATTTTTGCGGATTGGTATTTATTTCATTAAAATCTTGTACGTAATATATAAGTCGTAGATAAAGTACAGTATACAACTGGCTATAATGGCTATTATTCCCTCAGATGATTAAAACCCTCGCTCGCTCATGTTGTAAACTTCATCTTCGGGAATAATAGCATACATTATAGCGTTGTTGTACAATTACTGATTATTTTATTCTCAAAATTCAACTGAAAAATGCGGTTTGCGGCATTGGATTAAGAAGGATCAAGTGGACCTAGAATCAAATTATAATAATTTAGTGTGTTGTACTTGTGTTTCAATGGGCAATGTATTTTCTTGTACGTGTGATATCTTATGGCTTCACTGTCTGTTCTCTACGATTCGACGGTGTCTTTGTGGTCGTTTTTCAGTATGTAATGCCTTTGATGGGTAAAGTTTGCCAAGTTCCAACCGATTAGTTCACAAGTGTAGCAGTAACACCAACAGCAACCGTCAAGTGCTGGCACTAAGTGCTGCACATATACATATAAATGGAAAACTCTAAAGTTAAACTGAAACTTGTATGGCAATAGCTTCGTGGCTGTTAGTACTGTAATAACGTGAAATATGAAATCGAGGGTTTATTCGTATGAGATAAAAGGAATAAAATGTAATTTGTTACTTGTTAAGGGGCTATACTTCTTGAGTGCAATAAGAATCAGAATTCACGATTCTGGCTATATTGCTCAAAATAAAAATCTGAAATTTTACATTAGTAACGACAAAGAATTGAAAAATTCAAACTATATATTGTTGCGACAACAATTAGAGATAAAAAGAAACTAAACACTAAAATTTCGTGAGGATCTCATGAATGAACTATAAAAGTTATCATTGAGTTTCAAGATAAAATGAATAGAACATAGATGTAGAAAGGGCGGAAAAACAATAAAACTATAAATTTATCAACAGAATTGCCATAAATTATATCTAAACTTGTACAATTTTCGCCGAATTTCGGATAATTATTAAAGCCAAACTAATTACATTAATTAAATATTTTGAAGATTCCGCACTTTTAGTATTCTTCCTTAATCTACATACAAAAATTCAACATCATACGTATAACAGTATTAGATTGAGATCCTCACAAAAATTACTCGTTTTTCAATGCGTATTATTGCCATGCAATAGGCCCTTAAACCTTATTCACAATTCGAAATTAGTAGATTGGTATAGTTAGTAGTTATAGTTAATCAGATAGTTCTGACTACTGTTGTTTACAATTACAAAATTAATGTTGTAGTAAGCCTAGTAAAATAAACTAGTTTTGAAATTAGTGTGAGAAGTTAGAAGTGACAGTTTATTCACATATACTAGGTATATATTTTATGTTTGGTTTATTTGAAGTTGCCTTTCATAATAATCCTTGTCTATAAATTTTCTATGACGGGGATTGTCGTTATAAATAAATAATTTCACAATATATGAACACAGTCTCGTAGTGCATCTATTCATCTTCAATATTCAATTTATAAAACATGTCGATTTTAATCATTTATCCTAAAATTAAGATAAGCTACATCTATTATTTACCTGTTACTTTTTAATGTACTAATATGCTTGCGTGTTATTTATATTTTACATATATTTGTATACCACTATATAACCCACAAATTATTGAATTTAAAAAATATTTTTCAGTGACAGAATGAATATTGGCATCGGCAGTGACCAGCAGAGACACCTAGGAACACCTATGAACTAATTACAACTTCTGACCGGGGTTGTCAATGAAAACGTTGCCAGTCGGTAAAAATAATAATTCTTTAACCGTGGGTGATTCCGAGTTTAAAAATATTAATATTAATGTCATCTTAGACGTTAAACGTCAAAATTTATTCTCGTCCTAGGTTCTGATACATAAAATCATGAACTACTAACTACAGGAGGTCTATTCTGTTTCTTTTAGCGACTTGATATCGTAGACTGTCGATATGCGACTTGTAGCCCTCTAGCGGAATAGTTTGTGTGACGTCATTACTTTGCGAGGTCGCTAATCCGTATCAAGACCGTAGTTCGTGTCGCTATGAACATATCGACTCGCTATATTTGCAGGTTATGAGTTTTTGACGTTTGTTCTAGAGTTGTGTATTTGCAGTAAGTATATTTATTTATTTTGATGTAATGAATTTTACCTACCTATATTTTTTAATTGAAATTAATAAATAGATAAACTTGTAAAATGAATCAATTCGTACATATTTCAGATAATGGGTTTTTTATATGCTCAATACCGAGTTATAGAGATGCTTGAAATTGAAGAGAGGCGAAATGCATCCCGTATATTGAGAAGGATTATACGTGATGTTCAAGACCCATTTCGTATCAGATCGGCAGAATTTGTTGCAAATTTCCGATTAAGTAAAGAAGCTTGTATAGATATTATTGACATAGTAAGCCAATATTTGCATGAGGGACATCGGACGCACAGAATTCCAATTCATTTAAAAGTATCCGAACTACGCCACCTGCCAATAAATTGATTGGAAACAAGATGCATTAAAAAGAGATAACCAACCTAGAAACATAAATTCCCTAAATATCCCTAATATTGATAAGTTTCAGAATCCCATGTCTTGATGTCGCTTGACGTCATCACATATCGACACTTTGCTCTCGCTAAGATACAGAATAGACCTCCTGGTTTGGAGTTTGCAAATCCCTGCGCTAACTGTAATTACGCGGAGCTAATTTCGTTATTATGAACGCTACAAAAAATCACTAACGTTAACTACACCAACTGACTATAATTACTAATTTCGTATTGTGAATGAAGAATAGATTTTTGTGCTTTTAAATTGGAATGTGTATCTGACAGGATTCGAACCTATGTTGTCATAATACAACACATACCACAATGTATATCCCTTCTCTAAATTCCAATTTCATTATTTCCACTAACCATCGCCATCAATGTAACATATTGTGACATGTGCATCCACATTTACAGAACACATTTTCTCTTTGCTGTTGTTCTATCCTGAGTAGATAATTCAATCTAGGATCAGTCAGATCACACGGATCTCGATTCTGTTTCTTGTTATCCCGATGGACTTACCTGCACTGATTCGATGATCAAATAGATATAGTTTGTCAGATAGGACAAAATGTAAATGTATCTATCTAAATAATTTATTTATAACAAAATAATATATAATTATTATGATTTTCCATATAATATCGATGATTCGGTCTTCTAGATTGACACCTTCAAGATCAAGACAAATGAAATTCATATAATATTATCAATAACAATTAAATATATAACACTTTCTTCAAACTTTCGATACCACATAGCAAACAATGAGACTTTTTGTTGAATTATTACAAGAACATCAATCAACAACAGAAGCATACGTGAAAAAAAAACTGACAGCATTGTAACATTAATATCTTTGTCTATTTGGCGTTCACAAAGTTAACTTTGTGAAACGCAACTGAATGTCGCCAAGGTTCACTTTGTAGCACGCAACATATTTTTTAGAAGGCTGGTATTGGCAGTATCAGATGACATTTACTTGTCAAACCTCAGAACTGACAAATTTCAATATCTTTTAAATCTGTTTTGCTTAATTAATTACTTTTTGTTCAATAAAATTAATGAATCTCGTAATAGAAATATAATGTCTGCACTTATCACCTAGAATAGTTCATGAATTATATACTATTACAGTGACAGAGACAGTTAATAAATGGCAAAATTAATGTCATCAACAAAAACGTTACACACATAAATTGCCCTAAATCGAGTTTAATTTAAATTTTATATTAAAAAGACACCAAATAGAAAAAAAGTATAAAGAACACATATTATAAGACTTTTTTCGTACTTGTTCTTTAGTAAACTCGCCCGAAGGCTCGTTTTACTAAATTTGGACGCGTGCGAAAACTTGTACACTTTTTTAAACAGTTTCATATAACAATCTTTGGGTACATTCTGTATATAATTCATGTCTTATAATCGTGTCTTATTTCCAGTGTTCCTATAACCGCTTGTTCAGCTGTTCTGGTACAGAAGCAAGTAGCAACATTACCGCAACTCGATACCGGTTACCAGATCTCCGTTCCCGGTTTGTAACGGTTCCTGGTCTCATCTGCGTCGGTTTTGATACAAAAGATCGAAACCTCAACCGACACGGAGAGCGAGAACTTCGCGCTGTGGTTTGTCTAATTCAATTTGAGGCAGACTTAGAAAAGTGATGCGGATAAATTTATTTTAAATTGAGGACTCAAACCAATTAAAATATAAAACATAACGTACTATTAATATCTATTAATGTAACCTTTTCCA
Source organism: Agonum fuliginosum (assembly GCA_947534325.1). Classification (NCBI taxonomy): domain Eukaryota; kingdom Metazoa; phylum Arthropoda; class Insecta; order Coleoptera; family Carabidae; genus Agonum; species Agonum fuliginosum. Next base: position 6,132,239 of record OX384036.1, read on the forward strand.
ACACATGTTGTATACTTGTTTAAAGGAAAATATATTATAATATTATATTATATATTATTATTATATTATATTACTCGGTACTCGGCTATTTGCTTCCAAAATATACAGTAAACTTAGCTGCAAGATGTCTGTTTCTTTATCCGAAAAGCTTGTAAAATATTGATAGGTTAACTCGGCTTCTAGAGGGGATATATAAAAATGAAATGGTTTGGAAGGAACAGATATTTATTATTTATACCTGTCGAGATATGGACCTAGCATATTTTTGTTCACAATCCTTTTTACCTTCCGCTTACCTGTAAAGGAAGGTATTGGAATCATGCAAAAAATCGGGTAGTGAGTTTTTAGTGGATGAGCACGAATTAGAGTCCTTACAACTCATTTTTGATAGTTTCCCGATGATGTCTGTATGTGTGTGTGTGTGTGTGTGTGTGTGTGTGTGTGTGTGTGTGTGTGTGTGTGTGTGTGTGTGTGTGTGTGTGTGTGTGTGTGTGTGTGTGTGTGTGTGTGTGTGTGTGTGTGTGTGTGTGTGTGTGTGTGTGTGTGTGTGTGTGTGTGTGTGTGTGTGTGTGTGTGTGTGTGTGTGTGTGTGTGTGTGTGTGTGTGTGTGTGTGTGTGTGTGTGTGTGTGTGTGTGTGTGTGTGTGTGTGTGTGTGTGTGTGTGTGTGTGTGTGTGTGTGTGTGTGTGTGTGTGTGTGTGTGTGTGTGTGTGTGTGTGTGTGTGTGTGTGTGTGTGTGTGTGTGTGTGTGTGTGTGTGTGTGTGTGTGTGTGTGTGTGTGTGTGTGTGTGTGTGTGTGTGTGTGTGTGTGTGTGTGTGTGTGTGTGTGTGTGTGTGTGTGTGTGTGTGTGTGTGTGTGTGTGTGTGTGTGTGTGTGTGTGTGTGTGTGTGTGTGTGTGTGTGTATGTGTGTGTGTGTGTGTGTGTGTGTGTGTGTGTGTGTGTGTGTGTGTGTGTGTGTGTGTGTGTGTGTGTGTGTGTGTGTGTGTGTGAGTGTGTGTGTGTGTGTGTGTGTGTGTGTGTGTGTGTGTGTGTGTGTGTGTGTGTGTGTGTGTGTGTGTGTGTGTGTGAGTGTGTGAGTGTGTGTGTGTGTGTGTGTGTGTGTGTGTGTGTGTGTGTGTGAGTGTGTGTGTGTACGAATTACCCAAAAATTTTGATATTTGGTATTTTACAATTGTATACGAATAGAAAGAGCTCATTAGATTTTGGTACAAATATCTTCACCGGAAGTGATATTTTTTGAAGATTGAAAAGATTAAGTGTCAAAAATTTCTATAAATTTGGATAAATATAGTATTTATTTGTAATAAGAATAAGAGGAAAAGTTATTTGCAATCTATGTTATAAAAAAATTGTCTTTATCTGGTAGCATTAAAGAACTGCCGTAAAATTAAAAAAATAAATTTATCAAATATAACATTGAAATCTTGTAATCCATGTTCGGTTGATTTTTGTTTCTGCATAAAAAATATTGACAGATGAGACGGGTGACAAGTTGGCATACTAGCGCTATATAAGTCCTAAGTAAGCTATTAAATGTAGTAACTGAACAGAGGATCATAAAGTAAGAAGGTAATATAGAGTCACAGGTTGCCCAGGAAAACGTACAGCACGTGACGTCATGAAAATAGTTCTGCCACAGAACACCGCAGTGCTAGTGTACACTATTATATTGCATTTCAAATTAAATATGAAGGAAATTCAATATTACATTTCAAAATAAAATTGAAAGTAATAAAATATTTAAGTTACTCACGAAAATAAATATTTTTGACAGATATTGTTTCTACCTTTTGAACAAGCAAGGTGAAAGAAATTTGTGTCATTTATCTCATAAAGTTATTATTATTTATCTTGTTCAGTTATTGCAAATATTTGTTTATAGTTAATTACATGTTTTACATAAAACTTGATTGAAAGATTAGATTCATAAGCGACAGCTGAGTAAGATAACGAGATTTAAGAAGTAAGAAGAGTTTATAATATTGTTGATATTCTATTTCTTTAAGATTTTCGTTAGCCTTTTTATAAAGTCAGGTAATATATTAATATTTAAATTTACCATAATTTTACTGTTTTTATTTTTATAAAGTTAATGAAATGGTAAAGACATGGTACTTTTTATTGGTAACTACACTGCCCTGTGTGAAATGTCGATTATTGCATAGATGACCTCAATATTGAACACATTTTATTCGATAAATTTTCACTTTGAAAGACCACATTCATGCCTTTAATAATTAAACGATAGAAAAATCTGCAGAAAAACATGAACGACAGCTGAAAAGTGAAGAGATTATGGATAAACGGTATTAAAGAAACGCTTCATAATTAAACGATAGAAAAATCTGCAGAAAAACATGAACGACAGCTGAAAAGTGAAGAGATTATGGATAAACGGTATTAAAGAAACGCTTCATAATTAAACGATAGAAAGATCTGCAGAAAAACATAAACTACAGCTGAAGAGTGAGATAACGAGATTTAAGAAGAGTTTATAATATTGTTGATTTTTTATTTCTTCAAGATTTTCGTTGCCTTTTTTGTAAATCCCGGTAATTCATTGATATTTAAATGTTTCCATAATTTTACTGTTATTTTTATTTTTAGAAAATAATGAAATGGTAAAGACATGCTATTCTTTATTGGAAACTACACTGTCCTGTGTGAAATGTCGATTATTGCATAGATGACATCAAGCGAATTACAAGCAATAATGATAGCTCGGGAGGAAATTATGAATACATAATTATTTACATTTTTATTTATTATTATTACACACTTTTGATAATGAAATTTAATAACCGAATTTAACTTAAATCGTTTAATCCTATTCAAAGAAAAAATACAAATTATAAAGATGATTTCTTTTGGTAATAAATCCGGTCTTAATATTATTATGAGGTATCTTGTTAGTTTCTATTTTCTGTATAACTTTGAAATAATAATAATTCTTGAATAGAGATATCTTTATAATTAATATTTGAATAATTATAATAGTTTATAATTCGTCTAGTTTTAAGAACCACAGTTTAAGAATACCTTTAAGTAAGTTAAATCGTTTTATAACATGTATTATATTGAAACAAATATTTGGGTAATTTCATCTCAATAGTTTGTTGCTCTTTTATTGCTATGTACGTATGTGTTTGTAAAATAATATTTTGAAATATAAGTATATATTTTCAAATACCTACCTTATTTTATTTTATAATTTAATTTAAAAATATTTAAATATACAAAATTGGGCATCATAATCATGTTAGCCTTGCTTAGTTCTGCCACAGGACACCGCAGTGCTAGTGTCGAGCTTGTTTCCATCAGTTTCCACGGTACTTGGTACTCTATATTACCTTCTTACTTTATGCAGAGGATTGCTTCAACACAGAAGAGTTTTCGTGTGAATGAATCTTTTGATTCAGGTGATACTAATTTCTGTGTTTGAATATTTTAGATTTTTATTTGTATATTTTAAATGGGCACCAAATTGTACGTATACATTTCTGTTTAAAGTCTAGATATGGCGGAAGGTTGTGTGATGGCCACGTCAGATTTTTAACATTTGTATATATCTTAAAAACAATTATTTATAGGCACCTACTATAAATATTATAAGTATAATTTTGCAGATTACCTGTCAATTAATAAAAATAAAAATTGTAAAGTACGTAGGTACATACAAAATAATTATATAATTTCTATACTCGATTTCCCAAAAGTCCCGGGACCTAGCTACAAGTTTTGAACGAGTGAAGAATAAAATGAAAATTTATGGATCACTAAAGCGTTTGGGTCATTGCGAGACCGAAGAAGATCGATAATTTGAACATTTGTTATCAAAATCGCAATGAACGTACAAAGAACATTAAAATTAAATTCTTGAAAGAATTAAGATATCGGGTTTGGTTTATGGGGATGTGTTTCTTTTTACTTCTCGCCTCATATTCTATAAGAGAGGTATTGTAATGGGTCAAAATTTTCGAGTATGAGTTTTTAGTAGATAAACACGTTTCAGGGTCTCTAGAATACGAATTTAATATTTTCCCGATGATGTCTGTGTGTGTGTGTGCGTATGGACGTATGGACGTATGTGACGATTTTTCGTCCACGATAACTTAAAAAGTATCAAGCCTTTAATAACCAAATTTCATATTTAAGGTTTTAATAAGGATCTTAACACCGGATAAGATTTTAGTAGAAATCCGAAAACCGGAAGTAGTACTTTTTGGAACTTGATATAGTTTTTCTTAAATAAATTAGAACATTATTTATTTATGACAATTTTGGCAATTAAAAATAAAAGATAATATAATTATCTATGAGTACAGTTAATTTTAAATCAATTTGCTGAATCTGGTAGTATTTAGCAATAAAATAAAGTGCAACTAAGTACCAGTATCTTGTTGTCCATGATATGAAATTTGTTTTTACTCAAAATTTGAATTATTATGACAGTGACAGTACAGTTGACATCTTTTGCTTTTTTGGTTTACATTATCATTTACATATTACATGAACATGAAACTATGAAAATGTAAGTAAAACTATTTATTAGATTAGTAGAATAAGCAGAATTAGGCGAGAGGTCGTGTACTGGCCACAGCAGATTTTTTCATTACCTTTAAAATAAGGTGAAACTCGACAGGGGTTGCTATTTAAAAAACTCTAAACTATCTAAGAATTTAGTTTTATGACTCTTTAGTGGTCCCCAAATTTTCAATTTTTTTCTTCACTCGTTCAAAACTTTTGGGAAAACCTGTAGGTATATAGCAAACTAAATTTTAATGTAATTTATAGAATTGTGGATGTTATAATATAGTACGAGTATTTTAACATTTTAGAGCACTGTTGTTATAAATTACAAGACTGTATACGTAGATACGTTTGTATGTAAAAATGGAAAGTTGGTTAATCAACAAATAATATTTTCTCTACAATAAAATACTTTTCTGACGTTTTAAGTACACCTTTCCTTTATTTACAATGACAAATTTAATTTTTATTGAAAGTAAAACCAAACTGACCACGTAGTCTGTACATCCTCTTTTCACTTTTAACATAAATTATTTTATTCATATAAATACTCGTAATATAGTATGCAAAACAAATTGTCACGCAGCCAAACAATAATTAATTTTTTTTGTGTCACGCCTAGCTTTTATTTCAGCTCAACATTTTGTGTTAGTTATTTGCTATTGTCATTGTCAAACATCATTTGTATCAATTAAAACTACGGTTGACATTTGCACAGTTTTTACACGTCAAAAATGAATGCATTTGTTTGTAACAAACGTGCAAAATACGCGAATATGAAGTTTAATTGTATTATACATCACTCATATTAAATATACCAGACGCGTACTAGATTTAATTGAGACTCATTGACACGCTAATTATATTCGTACTGATTTTCAGACAAATATTTTGTACTGATTTTTTACATACTATGTAACAAAATAAATGAACTACATATAAATGAATTATAAATTCTTCTTTTTCAAGATTCATTGAAGATTCAATTTAGCGGCGCCGCTAAAAAATTCAAAATTTTCAAAAATTTTGACTCCCACAAAAAATTTAATCCTCGAAATCTCAAAAATGGTACAAGGTACGGACTTGATTTTGTTACCATTGAATTCCTCGCGTCGAATTACATGGGTATACAAATTTTCAGCGAAAAATTCCGGCTGGTATATTTTTTATGAAGGATTTTCAAAAATCGACTTTTTACTAAGGGGTACCCCTTAAGAAAAGCAAAAGTTAAAAAGTCTAGTATAGTCTAGTAGTCTATAGTAGTTTGCGGCCTAGTTTAGTTAGTATGACTAACTCGCCTACGGCTCGTGAATATATAAAGTAGCTTCTAAAACGTGCAAAGTGTACAGTGTTTCTTAAGGTGATCCTCTACCAATGGTAGAAAACAGAAAATAACCGATCAAATTTTTTAAATAGAAGATATTTGTGTTAAAAATAACAAAAAATGTCAAAATTCAAATTAAGAACAAAATTTTAAAAATCTGCATCTACCATTTTGTAGAATGTACTTTTATCTTCAACAATATCTTTAGATTATTATATTTAAGAAAACAATAAACGCTGTGGAGTGGCGCGCGAAATCCATGTTTTTGCCTGTTTTCTAGCGCGGCGAATATGAAAGCATTATCCGATAGAGGGATTACTTTTGAGTCACCTAGTAGATCCACTTAAACTTTCAACTAAGTTAGAATTTCAATACCCTCAGATTTATTCTCCTGCCCTACATATCCTCTGAGCAGATTTACAACTACATACGCACATACACACAACAACACTCAATATTCCACTGCTGCTTCATCATAAATCTATTTCTACAGAACTTGCATGTGACATAAATTGTACCACAGCTCATAAATTTTATACCAAGTGTTCATACCAAAAACTGTCCCATCTATGAGACTTCCTTTTTGTTGCGTCATGCCATAATAAATAATATAAATTTAACTTGGATTTAATATTTACCACTTAGATTATTTCATAATTTGCTATTTGGAGTTAATATTTTTTGCTGGATTAAATTTATGCGCGTTGGCAGATATCATTGCAATTCGTTCAGTTGCGGTGATATATTTTTACAATAATTACTAATTCACTACTCAAAAAATGCTTGGCATGCTTACATTTTTTAAATAACTTGCAAATGGTTTAGAAAAAGTACACAAAATCTTCAGGAACATATTTTTAGGTTTATAGGTAATATTAATAAAAGTTCTATGAATTTTCATTATTTTATCATATACCTACTGCGTGTACAAAAAGTTCCAGGACGGTCAAATATCTCGAGAAATACGCATCTGATCGAAGAACAGAAAAACGCGTATTCAATATTTTTTAAAAATCTATCTAATGACACCTAACACAACCCCCCACCCTCCACCCTTGGAGGAGGGCTGGGGGATAACTTTTAAATCTTAAATGGCAATCACCATTTTTTATTGCAGATTCGTATTGTACGGAAAAAAATTAGTAAATTTTATCTCAAACTTTTTTTTTAATTCGCGACAGATGGCGAGAAATATGAAAATATATACTTATGTTCTATTTGAAATAAGAGAGATGATGTCATTTCCGGTTTATCCGGAAGTGATATTTTTGTAAATAATATTTATTTTGTTGTCTCCTTGCGCCTTATTTACTCATATAAAATTTAACGATTGCTTTATTAATAAAAAAGTAACAAAATTATTTATTTTGATAGTGCGGTCCTGAAACACGAGAGTTATTAGTGTTTACACGTGTACCAATTTTTTTTTTCATTTTATATTCACCAACCTCGCTTTAATTCGTCAGTGGAGCGAAGCATGTAGGAAAATTGCACAAAACATAAAAAACTTAATTTATTTGTAAAACCAACAAATAAAATGTTCACTTTGAATGTGTTTTAATTTATTTGAACAAAATATAAAACACGTGGACATATAGCTCTGTGCGAGGTAAAAATAATTCAATTAAAAAACTCAATAAAATATTTTTACAGAATTGGATATTTTAGGTGTGACATACGCATTACATTAATTAATTGATTTGACTTCTTTGTGGCTTCATTTCATACAATACAGTTTTTTAATTTTTTTATTCGTTTCCATTTGAAATACGTACTATTCCACAAGGTAAAAATATATAGAATGAATAGGTACATTTAATAAATTAAAGAAAACTACGTCAAATAAAATGTTCTGCTTTTGTCGTGTATATGTTATGTATGTAGTATCGTAGTATGTATGTACTGTATTAAATTGTGCCTACTTCAAATACTTCAGTAGTAAAAATAACTATTACCTATATGGTTACTTTGGTTTCGTCAGATATTTTCAATTTATTTCATACTTTTAAGCAGGGTTGAGTGATTTAAATCAAAATGATTTAAATCATGATTTAAATAAAGTGATTTTTTTTAAAAAAACATTGATTTAAATCAAGATAAATTAAATTTAATAACTTAAATAAAAGATTAATAATTTTTATTACTGTATATGTATTTATTACATAAAAAATACAAAGAAATCACCAGTAAAAAAAAATAAAACAATTCAAAGAGCAAAAATAAAGAACGATTATTACCATTGCATTTTTAAATATTTACTTTGGAATATTCATAATATTTAAAAATTTAATTCAAAATACCTGTTCTAACGAACTTAAAAAAATAATTTAAAAAATCTAATTTAAATCAAAAAAATCTAATTTAAATCAAAAAAATCTGATTAAAATAAAAAAAACTGATTTAAATTGATTTTTTTTAAATCACGATTTTTATCCACCCTGCTTTTTAGGGCATTTTTTCTTTATTATTGTTTAACATTTCAGTCAAACCTGTTTAAAGCTTTTCAATATCGGCTTATTTTTTATTTTTTATTAACATTTTTCCTATTTCTACTTTAAATACAAATTGTTCAAAACGTTAAACCGTAATATTATTGTTGTTATTTATTTGAAATAAAAATTATAACAATTGGAAACATCAATTATACCTATGTGTATTGTGTTAAGTAAAATAAATATTTGTTTATTTGTTTAAAATTGAATTTTCATATCATGTACTACTGTTACAGAAATTGTTTATAAATATAAAATTACTAAATTTAATCAATAAATGAAAAATTATTTGTTTACTGTGGTTCTAACAATTCTGGTTCGAAACCAGTCAGTTGTTTAACTGCTCCTCTGTTGTTTACTCTCCACTAACAACCATGGATGAGTCGACGGCTGGTAACCGCACACACGGTAAAATATAAAACTACACTAGTGGCGTAGGATCAAAAATTTACTTCTGGTATATGAAATTGTTTTAACTTTTTAATATTGTAACAGGGTTTTAAATATTTTCACTTATAATAACTCACGTGAATTAATTCTTTCCGGAAATTTTTTTGAGTGCTTTCCAATAAAGTCTTAATTAGCTCCAGTGGTACACGAGTGCTAATTACGTTATGATAAAATTTTTCATGGATATGAATTAATGCACGAGTGCATATTCGGTAAGAAAATCGCAATATAAACTTATATTAACTAAATTTGTATTTACCATTAATAAATATGTATTATTTACCTTATTCATTGCTTATTTACATTCAAAATGACAATTTAACCAATTTTTAATTTAATGATTAACTGACATATGACAGTAAAGTAATTTCCTTAAGCTACTAGTAAAAAAATTCCGCTAAGTTTGGTTACTATTATAGAAATCAATTTTTCCATTGGCTGTTTTTGTATCATGCGATTTTCATTAAATCTTTGAGTTTTTTAATTAAAAATTAAACAGTGCGTAATTGTTGTTAGCGGCCAAATAAATCTAAAGTGAACATTTCTATTTTGAAATTTCCTTAAGAAATTCAATACCATATCAAAAGTGTTACTATGTTGCTCAATGTATAATTTTAAATTATTAACATTTCATTAAGGAAAAGCAAACAAATTTAGTAGAATAAAAGAATTAGAACAAAGAATCGTTAATCAAATAAATCGGTTCACGGCCTTTTTAAATTAAAAATTTGTTTCAATTAGGTAATCAATTTTCCATTTAAAAGAATAATTTGAACGAACTGGTACTGCATTGTTAAGAATTATTATTATTTCACTTTACGGCTATTTTCACAAATTAGGAACACATTTGTTGATAAAAATATATATGTGCTAATTACTAATTTGTAATAGCTATTTACATTGAAGTGTGGTAGGTTTTATTGCACAACGCGGGATTCTACGTTAAAGTACGACGCGAAGCGGAGTGCTTCAATAAAACCGAGCGATGTACAAATAACGCATACAGTTGGTAGGCGATGTGGTGATCGGTACGTCATTAGTTTCTAAACTTATAATAAACAGGCATTATGTATATCTCTCTTTGTCACATGCATGCTTGTTCATTCGTTGGTTAATGTTACGTCTGTCTAATATGTTTATCTCTTTTCCACTAGTATACTTAAAAAGAGAACGATACATTTACGTCAAGAGAAATGTCAAACACTGCTTATCATTTCAGGTTATGTTTTGTAGGAAATTTAAGAATATTCGCAATGTTGTATAAGGAACAGAAACTACAAATAATAATAATATAACTATACTCACAGCAGAAAGCATAACACACAACACAGTCGTAAACTACTAAATACTAATAACCTCAAATAGAAAATTGCTAATGTCAAAACATACCAGTGAATCTAAAACAATGGTTCTCGTTATTAAATATGAAACAAACCCATTGCCATCATAATTCAATTTTTAGGTAATTTATAATGATAATAGCAGGAAAGATTATTACAATTTAATTTTTATATTACATAATTCTTAATTTAAATTTGATATTTACTTATAGTTCTTGTTCATCGTGAGTGACTGGTTGAGAACCTGTATGACGTCATATAATTTTCTCCCACCTAAAAAATTTAACCCAGACGAATATGTTTGATATGATGACTCAGCGATCACCACATCGCGGACCAACTGTACATTATGTGTATTATATTTTTGGCCGACATACCTATTTATTTAAAATGTTGTATTTCCCATGAGGTTAAGTGAGATGCATTTGACATTTACACTAAAATTTTCTTCTGTCAACTGCTCAGAGTTGTCGCCAGTAAATCTCACATTTGAAATTAATGTGTTTTATTTATTTCAGACTCTATTGAACAACAAATTGTGTGAAGTAGCGTTTTTGTAGGCTCTTTTTACTTCCCCGATCTATGTAATAGAGGGAAGTATTGTAATCGTGATTTTTTGACAGTTCGAGATTTTGGTGAATCTTCACGTTTCAGACCCTACTGAACCCAAAAAACATAATTTTAAAAAAAGTCGGTCTGTCGGTCTGTCGGTCTGTCGGTCTGTCTGGATGTTGGATAACTTAAAAACGCGTTGGAATTTTGGACTGAAATTTTATATTTAAGATCTTGAGCCAAAATCTGACTTCAAGTTCGTTAATGAGCTTTATTCAACCAGTGGTACCAACTTTATAAACAAAACTTTTTTATTTTTATCAAAATACTATCGTGTGTGGTATCAAATTAAAGGTCTTGGGAAAATAATTCTAGTAGAAAAACAAAAATAACATTTAAATGATCGTCAATTGTTTTTTTTTTATAAATTATTCAAATTATACCGAGTTTGGTGTCAATTTGAATCGCTCAGGGAGATAAGTTTTTTTAAAAATGTAAAAAATGACATTAATACGATTTTCAATTGTTTCTCAAAAAATTACTCAAATTTTTTTATTCAACCAGTGGTGCCAACTTTATAAACATCTTATTTTATTTTTATTAAAATACTATCGTGTGTGGTATCAAATTAAAGCTTTAACTGATCATCAATTTTTTTTTCATACATTATTCAAATTATACCGAGTTTGGTGTCCATTTAAAGCTCTCGGGGAGATAAGTTTAGTAAAAATGTAAAAAATGACATTTATGCGATAATCAATTATTGTTTCTCAAAAAATTATTCAAATTTGTTCAAGTGTATTATCAAATTAAAGTTTTCTGGAAAAAAATATTAGTCGAAGAATCAATAACAACATTTAAACAATGGTCAGTTGTTTTTACTTTCCGCATTATATTCTATAAGGCTATAAGGTATTGTGACGGGTTAAAATTTTCGAGTGTGAGTTTTTAGTGAATAAGTATCAGATTTTTTATGGTATTTAAATTATGCCGAAGTTGGTATCAACTTAAATAGTTTGGGGAAAAATGATAAATTTATTTAAATTTTGCAGAATAAAGCATAAAATTAACGGCGTTACGAAAGTAAGTTATTAAAACTTATAATCGGGGAAGTACTGTGGTGGACACAGCAGATTTTTTATTCTAAAGTTACTTTTTTAATGGCCTATTAAAGCAATAAAATTCGATGGTCTTTACCGAACAATATGCGGTAATATCGTGGCATATGTACATAGACGTCAACGATGTGTGATTGTTATGTTTACATTTCAGGAGGCTAAAAAATAATTCTAGACACATACTTACAATAAATTGTATTACTTTTGAAGATGAAGATAAACAGATAGAAATTCGGACATACCTAAAACAGAAAAAGAAAAATTAGTTCACAGGTAATATGATACTATACTCGTGATTGAAATGTATAATTAAATAACAGTTTAGATGCATTTTTTGACATTAGTACTAAAGTAGCCTTGTGTCAATTAGCCTTGGAACAACTGCTAAGACCTAAGAGATGGCATTAGCAAATGTGACATTATACTAGCGTTTTTACGGCTCTCATTATTACTAAGCAACTTCTTTATAACCTCAAGAAACTTAAAAATGTATTGTTTTTTACCGCATGCGATGTGGTAGAATCTTGGCATTATGTAAAATTGCATTTACCATAGACGTCAACGATGTGTGATTTTTAGGCTGAGGGTTTTTAGGCACAAAAAGACTAAAGCTTGAATTACATTATATTTTTTTCGGCTAGAAACTTTGACAATTTTTACTTCCCCGATCTATGTAATAGAGGGAAGTATTGTAATCGTGATTTTTTGACAGTTCGAGATTTTGGTGAATCTTCACGTTTCAGACCCTACTGAACCCAAAAAACATAATTTTAAAAAAAGTCGGTCTGTCGGTCTGTCGGTCTGTCGGTCTGTCGGTCTGTTAGTCTGTTAGTCTGTTAGTCTGTCTGGATGTTGGATAACTTAAAAACGCGTTGGAATTTTGGACTGAAATTTTATATTTAAGATCTTGAGCCAAAATCTGACTTCAAGTTCGTTAATGAGCTTTATTCAACCAGTGGTACCAACTTTATAAACAAAACTTTTTTATTTTTATCAAAATACTATCGTGTGTGGTATCAAATTAAAGGTCTTGGGAAAATAATTCTAGTAGAAAAACAAAAATAACATTTAAATGATCGTCAATTGTTTTTTTTTATAAATTATTCAAATTATACCGAGTTTGGTGTCAATTTGAATCGCTCAGGGAGATAAGTTTTTTTAAAAATGTAAAAAATGACATTAATACGAATTTCAATTGTTTCTCAAAAAATTACTCAAATTTTTTTATTCAACCAGTGGTACCAACTTTATAAACATCTTATTTTATTTTTATTAAAATACTATCGTGTGTGGTATCAAATTAAAGCTTTAACTGATCATCAATTTTTTTATCATACATTATTCAAATTATACCGAGTTTGGTGTCCATTTAAAGCTCTCGGGGAGATAAGTTTAGTAAAAATGTAAAAAATGACATTTATGCGATAATCAATTATTGTTTCTCAAAAAATTATTCAAATTTGTTCAAGTGTATTATCAAATTAAAGTTTTCTGGAAAAAAATATTAGTCGAAGAATCAATAACAACATTTAAACAATGGTCAGTTGTTTTTACTTTCCGCATTATATTCTATAAGGCTATAAGGTATTGTGACGGGTTAAAATTTTCGAGTGTGAGTTTTTAGTGAATAAGTATCAGATTTTTTATGGTATTTAAATTATGCCGAAGTTGGTATCAACTTAAATAGTTTGGGGAAAAATGATAAATTTATTTAAATTTTGCAGAATAAAGCATAAAATTAACGGCGTTACGAAAGTAAGTTATTAAAACTTATAATCGGGGAAGTACTGTGGTGGACACAGCAGATTTTCATACTTATTTCTAGAATGCTCACTTTAATGTAAATCAAGAAAATATCGATCCAAGTTTCATACTAGAACCGTCTTTTTATATAACCTCAAAAATAATAAAGTTAGTGACAGCAGAATATCTAAATTGTAGGTACATAAAACTTCATCACTAACACATTAACCGAGTACGTTGACAACCTCAACTGACAATTACATTTCTTTTTAAATTTTCAATGGCAGTATTGGTCGATGAGCTAAATAAAATATGTCAGTGCAAGAACAAATTTTAAAACTAGATTCTAGCCGAATTAAGTATCTAAAAAAAAGTTCTTTTTTCTAGCCGAAAAAAGTATAATGTAATTCAAGCTTTAAAAATATTTTAAATAGGCCACAATTTTTTTAAAATAAGCAATAAAAAAGCATTCAATTAATATATTTTATTGATAAAATTGTATTTATTTGATAATGAATTTTTTTTTGAATTTTAGTGGAAAGAAATATTCAAAAGTCAGTTTAAAATACTACACTAAACTAGAAGTGAAATTTTTTAATCTGCCAATATACATTCAAAATAAGATAAACATGCTATGTAAAGCCAGAAATAGGCCAGAAAATAAGCAGAAATATATAAAGAAGGCAAAATTTGTCCAATTTACAAAATAGGCTAAATAGGCAAAATTAAAAAAATATAGGTATGTTAAAGTAAAAATAAACGATAGAAACAAAAATAAATTTTGTTCCATCTATGATCAAGGTTGTTCATCTACGCGTAAAGTATTATTTTCTACGTCTACACGTAAAGTTTGCGTAAACTATGTAAAATGTAGACAATGTAGACTTTGCGTAAAGTATGTAAATAATTTAAATGTCAGAAAATTTAACCTATAATTTTATTCCTTTTCGGTGAAATTTGTTCTTTGTCGACATTGTCTACACTGTTTTATTGTTTACACAGATACTGCATGCGTAGATTACGTGTTTGTCTACGTATAAAATTACACGTAATCTACGTCGTGTAGACTACGTGAACAACCCTGTCTATGATACAAAAAATAGGCAAAACCTAAAAATCCTCAGCCTAGCGATAGTTATGTTTACACGTCTGGAGGCCAAAGATGTATTTATGTTTCTGTGCATGGGCTGTTTGCCGCTCTCGTGCGATATGGGCACAAACTATTCCGACTTAGAGTAAAGCCGCACAATGCGGGGCCTTGCTGCTAATTGCTGAACTCGCTCTATGCTAAATAGACCAATCAGAATTTTAATCACATTGCGCCCTGTCTCTGATTAAATTCTGCAAAATTGGGCCAATGCAAAACTCTGCCACCCTCAAGATTATAGAAGAGAATAGAAACATGCGTAGATACATTCAGCACTGTTCTTTAAGCTAATGAAATTTATCTAATTATAGACGTTTCAAATCCATATAGGAGTGACGTCTAAAAAAACAAGCAAATTATTCGTATGAATCAAGATTTTCTGGCATACGATATGCGTATAGATTTATACGAGGAAAATGTGTAAGAAAGAGATAGATTTTTTGTGAACGTAGTGGATAGAATTTATCTTATATGACGTCACTCCTATATGGATTTGAAACGTCTATACATACATGGAACCATCTTTAATTTCTTATTTTCAGATTGAAAAATGAAAAAGCTACTTTTATAGCTACTTCTCTTTATTATTATGCAGGGTCAAAATTGATATTTTTCATTTATTTATATGAGTTCACGATATTCGTGAGCCTTGTTGTATTTTAATATTTTTAAACCATAAGAAAGTAGTACAATCAGATGCATTTATTATTTTTTGCGTATTTTTTATTCATAAATATGATTAATAGATATTTATACACCAAGTGAGATAGATGAATGTTTATTCAAAAGAAGAAAATTTAGCCCTCGAGCCCGAAGGGCGAGTGGGATAATTTCTTCGAGTGAATAAACATTCGTATCTCACGTGGTTTTTACAATATTTTATTAAATTTTGACGATATTATTTCAAATATATGAATTACAAATTTATTTTGACATAACAAAAAAATTAATCAAAGTGGTCGTTAGTGGCAAGTTGTCATTGTTTTTATGCATTTTTGACGTAATAATGACAGTTTAAAACGTCAGAGTGATTTAAAAATGTGTTGAGTGATTTAAAAAAAATTAATTCACTTGTGAATAAACAGTTGTTTAAAGTTGTTGCTATGGAGTTAATAATAGCTGTTTAAAATATCAAAATTGAATAAAATATTAAATTGGTAATACAGACAAGTTTACACTTGTTCAGCAAAAAGTAGAACTACGTTTATAATCTAAGGTACTTCCTGATAGCTATAAGTTAATTTTTCGGTAGCTAAGCTAATTTTTCGGTAGCTAAGCTACTTTTCAATAGCTTAGCTATATGCATTTATTTTTTTCTGCATTTTTGAAACTCCTGTATATCTATAGGTACAAACAATTTACAATATGTGAGGCTGACACACTCAAGTTGAGTATAGGTACTCTTGGCGCGATAGATTTTGTTAAAGTTTCTTATTGATTGAAGTGTAACTGCAGTATTTGTACGCAGTTAGTAATTGGTTCATTACTCCAACAAGTTACTGCATTTATGCATTACTTGTTCTTTATTATAGATTTTAGACTGCGGAACAAACACGACTCACAAAATTTATTGCATTCAAATTACACATTTGTTTCTTTGGCACTATGTAGCAATCAAATTTGTTTGCCTTACAGAAAAAATTGTAGTGAAATATGTAAATCTGTGAAGAAACTAATTTTTTTGAAGTACCTGATATGATTGTTTCGGAAATGCTAAAACTTTTATTTCTATGGAAGACTGCTGTGTTCATTTTGTTTATTTGTACAGCTAGAGTACAGTGCACTGTTGGTAAAACGAATTTATATCACTTCGAGTTAAAAAAGTGACATTTATTCTCATTAGAGTAGTTTTTGCAAGTGTAGCACTGCTGTTTAATGATTATACTAACTTTGCTAATCCTTGTTTATGACACGGGATACAACCAGAAGTTTTTTAATTAGAGGTCTTGTTTCTACATTTATGCAGGATCATAACTAAATATTAGTTTTATTTAAAACAATTAGCGTCCTTACAATTAATTTTTGATAGTTTCACGATAATGTCTGTATGTATGTGTGTGTATGTTTGTAGGTATGTGGTCAGGGCCGGATTTCTGTCTGTCGGATAACTCAAACACGAATTACCCACAAATTTTGATATTTTGTATTTTACATTTCTATACAAATTGGAAGAGCTCATTAGATTTTGGTACAAATATCTTCACCGGAAGTAATATTTTTGAAGATTGAAAAGATTACTTGTCAAGAAATTTCAATTGAATTTTTGTCAATATTTTTATTATGTAAGGATATACAGGTTGGTGGAGGTGAAATGCGAACATAGGGAACATACATGACAATCGAACTTTCATGCCAGGTATCTTGATATATTTTGTAGTAGTGTCACAAAACGAAGTATTGTGAATTTGTGTGGCAAAAAGAGTAATCAATAACAGAAATAATAATAAAATCTAAAAGTGCATGTAAACTTTCTCGTTCTGCTCGTACACATACATTATTATGCAAAAAAAATATTTTAATGAAAATAAAAATTTCAATAATATGACAGCTACTTTGACATTGACAGTACTTATTCCACGTATATCAAGATGCCTAGCATGATAACTCCATTGTCATATATTTCCCTATGTTCGCATTTCACCTCCACCAACCTGTAGAACGAATATATGGTTGAATTCAGAAAAAAAATACTTTATCGAATAGACCTACAAAATATGTATATTTCCATTTGAAAAAATATAACTTTGTGTTGTAACTTGAGAACCACTGGTTTAAAAATTATTTTATTATTTAAACAGATGTCCCTCTTGGTCTCCTACACCTTTTATATACAATTTTTTTTATAAAGTTGATATTTACCGAGATATATACTATATTCCATACATAGTGGGCATCCTGTATAGACTGACAAGTAAGTAGGTACACTATATCTATTCAAAAATACATCATTTACCAGCAATAAATATAAATCTATCCGCTATTCATATTCATAAACATTTCTTTTGCCTCAATTAAGTATAAATCTATATCTCTTTCCTCGTATTATGTAAGGCATTATTAAATATTTTAAACATAAGTATCTCTTCCGTAAACTACTGTAGAAATATTTTTACTTTAACGCTGTTTTACAAAGCCTTCTATTGCCTTTGAAAATAGATCTTAACAAGTCACTATAACTACTCGCTTGTAATAGTATATTACATAACGAGCATCGAAAGTGTAAGATAACAAGCGAGTGAAATTGAGGAATGAGGCGCATAGCGCCGAGTGGTTCAATTTCACGAGCACTGTTATCTCACTTTTGAGCGAGTTATGTACACTATTTTTCAGACGACCACAAAATATTTAAAAAAATGTTCAATGAACTAAATTATATACAACTGTTGAAGTTGAAGCACTGACGTTTAAAAGTTAGGTTATGCCTCGATACCAACTGTGCAACTATAATCTGAAATGTCAAAAATACTAAAGAATACACAATTAGCCAATAAATAATAATTATTAAATTGAAAAATGAAAATTTGTGTCTATATAATATTACAGACTGTGTCAAAATGTCAATTTATTGCATGAATATACTTTTTTTCCATTTATTTGAATTGATTTTTACTCGTAACGCCATCTGTTGTCATATAGTGTAACTCGAAGCGTTACGTTATAAGTGTGCGTTAGACTAACATGTTAGTTTGTGTTATTTGTTTGTTTCCATTGTAGATTATAACATTGTTATGGCAAGTTTCCGTAGTGGTCGTCTGAAAAATTTATTTACTTGTTAGTTCTGCGCATATGTTTTTCTTTACAAGCTCAGTTTTACTGTTGTGTTAATTCAATAAAAAATGTACGTTGGCACAGCAATCATACTTCCAAGGCTTATGAGATATTATTGAAGAGAAAACAGTTGTGTGTTACTGACAGGATTTGGTTACAATTTTTACTTCCTTGTACGGAGTAATAAGGAAGTATTGTAATCGCGAAAAATTTCGGTTCTCAGATTTTTACGGAAATATCCGTTTTGACCTTTTCTGAATCCATTATGACTAGTTTCGTCGTGACGTCTGTACGTACGTATGTACGGATGTACGTATGTGTGTCGCATAACTCAAATTCGGTTAGACGTAGAAGTTGAAATTTTGTATTTAGGACTGTTATAGCATCTAGTTGTGCACCTCCTATTTTTGGTTTCAATCTACAAACCGGAAATAGTAAATTAAAAAAAAAATTCGATAAATATTTAATTTAAAACAAATTTTAGTTGAAATCAAGAATTAGGGATCATTTAGATCATGAAAATCATCCACACTCCACAGTCAGTCAAAATAGCTTCAATTTCATCACAATATAAATCCCCGGATACGTTGTAACTATTTAGTTAATTAAAAGCAACTTGATAGAAATAATCCAGCATTGTCTGAATTTCGCCATAGCGCAGATAAGATAAAAAGTGAATTCACCGGTTCCGGAAGTGAAGAAGTGAGTTCTGTTCGTTCCGCACTGATGCCAACATTACAAATTATAATTCATACCTGGAGTATCTCTATGTTGGGTATTTCATAACAGTCATTTATCACCGAGGAGCTTATACGCGAGTGTTTGGGCAAGATTGTAAATGAAACCGAAAGTGGAACGATATTATAATAAATAGAGTAAATAATGAATACATGAATAAAGAATTATATTGTTTGTTGTTGTTTTGTGTTGGGTAATTTGTTGAATTTGAATTAACAAAGATTTATAGAAGTTGCTCCATCGTTTTATTACTGCATTTCCTATTATTTTAGAAATCAAAACAAAATATAATAAATAATAAACAAGATAGAAACTTCGTTTTCTTTTATTAAACAAATCTCTATTAATACACTCCGAAGAAAAACGCACCACTTGAAAATACATCAGAAACTTTTTTAGATCGCCATAACTCGGTTGAATTTGGTTGAAAATGGATGAATCTTCGAAGTTTGACAAGACTCAAGTTTCCTCTTTAAGGTCATGCAAGTTAATCTGACGCCAAGTTCGTTTCACCCTCCGCCACCCTTAGAAAAAAAATGTTCTAGATGTCAAAAAATGTCAAACTTAAACAAATCGTGGACTCATTCCACTATCATGGCGAAAAAATTGGTTTGACGTGAAGTGAATTTTTGAAAAAAAAATTAATTTAGTGCCTTTTTGGTCATAACTCGGTTAATTTTCCACAAATACCTATCGATGATTCTTTGAATTGTGACAAGATTGAAGTTTCCTCTTCAATGGTATGCAAATTAATGTGACGCCAAATCCAATTCACCGCCAGGCACTCAAAATGTCAGACTTTAACAACATGTATGGTGTACCAAAAATGTTTTAGACCCAATTGATCAACAGGGCGATAAAACTTATTCCTTTTTCAGTAAATTTTTAAAAATTTCAATTATCTACGATGATAAAGACAATTATTTTATAACGTAAGTTGCAAATAACTTTTTCTCTTATACTCATTACAGATAAATACTATATTTATCCAAATATATAAAAATTTTGACAATTAATCTTTTCATTCTTCAAAAAATATCACTTTCGATACAGATATTTGTACCAAAATCTAATGAGCTCTTCCAATTTATATACAAATGTGAAATACCAAATATCAAAATTTTTGGGTAATTCGTATTTGAGTTATCCAACCTCCAAAGATCCTGTCTTAACCACATCCCTACCAACAATAAATACAGACATCATCGTAAAACTATCAAAAATTAATTGTAAGGACCTAATTCGTGCTCATCCACTTAAAACTCACTACCCGATTTTTAGCATGATTCCAATACCTACTTTACAGGTAAGCGGAAGGTAAAAAATTCAACCAAATTTCAGTATAGATAATTACTATCTCTTCTTAGCCCATATTTCCGCGCTCTCCCCTACTATCTGTGCATGTCATGTGTTTGAATGAATTGAGATGGAAGCGTTTTGAGGTCTGCCAAACAACCGAGCCCTTGTGCTTTAAGCACTGAAGCCTACAAGCTGAGCTTTTGCACAAAGCTTCTGAAGTAGTCAAGTGAACTAGATAGATGAGAGACAGCGGAGTAGATGACACGTATTCATTCGCGTGGAGATAATTACCAGAAGAGATGCGTTCAGCAGATTTCTTCAAGATGAAGAGAAGATGAATAATGAAGTACCTAGCTAATAAGTAATAATCATGAAAAACTTACGAATAATATAGTTCGCTCATGGGATGGATAACCGAATACCTTATGCCCATGTCACACCGTCGTGGCACGAAGCACGGTGCTCGATGTGGCATTTTGCTTCGTTCAAAGCTGTCAAAAGGGTGTCACACCGGTCTAGCAAAATGCCATACGAAAATGTGTATATTGCTATGTTCACTTCGTACTTTGAAGGTTTTTGAAAATTATTTTTGACAGCTGAGAATTAAAATTCATGAATTTTTTGTTTTAATTAAATCAATAATTAGTTCATATATTGACAAAAGCTTAAATAGAGCAAGATCCCAGGACCCCCAGACGTTACTTATTTTCTCAGAAACCAAATGTATGGGATTAAGTAGTGTACGTATGTACTTTGAGTGTATGCGTACCTCCAAGCTTGGGCCGACGGCCAATTAACAGATATCCGGTGCTAAAGGTAAGTAAAAATAGTATTCACATTTCTTAAAGTTTCAGTGCTGATTTTTACGTATGTTTTAGAGAATATAGTTAAAAATTAATAATAGTAACGTTTACCAGACACTTTAAAGCACACGTTTGACATAAAAACTGTCATACATACATTTCAATAATCAAAGTTGCTTGAAAACAAACAAGCTAAGTCAATTATGTCAGTCATTCTATTATGTCAAACGTGTGCTTTAAAGTGTCTGGTAAAAGTTACCGCCGATGGAAAGTGTCTGGCAGTATTGATTATTAATTTTTAACTATATTCTCTAAAACATACGTAAAAATCAGAAACTTTAAGAAATGTGAATACTATTTTTACTTACCTTGGACTAAAAGTGTTATATTCTTATTACCTATCTAATTACTTACTGTTTCTATTTTGACATCAATTATTCACCAAATGTCAAAAATTATATTGAGGACTCACAGTGAAATCAGCAACAAATTTCCATATGTCAAAATGCTCGATGGAATTTTACGTTATTCATTTTTTTCCATCGAGCACCGTGCTTCGTGCCACGCCGGTGTGACATGGGCATTATGTGGTTTTATCAACACAAAGTCAAAATACAATCTCCAAAAAATTTCAAGAATGTGAACTTGCTTGCCTATTAACATCCTATTATTATCCCAGGGATTGCTAATGTCCGCTCTTAGTAACATTATCTATGTAACATCCCAATGATAATAATTTGGTAATAATATCCCAATTATGTGCTTCATGTGATGCTCTGAGATGTTTATATTGAGTATTTTTGATCGTACCCAGGATGTGGCTAGGATAGACTTACGTAATATCATTTCAAGTACAAGAATAAGATATTTTCAAATATTCCATGGACATTTATGTCAAGTGGGTAGGTACATATTCCAATTTACCTGCACAAAAATCTTTCCCATGGTGTGCAATCCACTATCATTCTAAACATCCATGAATGAAATGACAGCTGATAAAACAATTATATATACAGGGTGTAACCCAACCTGTGTAACAAAATTTAAGGGTGTAAGCATTGAACGCGATCATTAATGATCGCGTTGATCATATTAATCAAAAAGAATTTTGTTGAAATTCGTAAAATTAATAGTAGTTTGCAAAACAATATCATATTAGGTACCACTGGTTGTCACATTTAAATTTTAAAAAAGGTAAATAATAGTTATGCAGTATTTATTAGCGTAATTATATTAATGTAATAATAATTTTACAAACAGGAGAAAAAAATTTGTAGGTACTTACAGAATGTCTCATTTTTACCTTCCGCTTACCTGTAAAGGAAGGTATTGGAATCATGCTAAAAATCGGGTTGTGAGTTTTAAGTGGATGAGCACGAATTAGGGTCCTTACAACTCATTTTTGATAGTTTCTCGATGATGTCTGTATGTATGTGTGTGTGTGTGTGCGTGTGTGTGTGTGTGTGTGGTCCGGGCCGATGCCGGATGTTGCATAACTCAAATACGAAATACCCAAAAATTTTGATATTTGGTATTTTGCAATTGTATACGAATAGGAAGAGCCCATTAGATTTTGGTACAAATATCTTCACCGGAAGTGATATTTTTTGAAGATTGAGAAAGAAAATTGTTAAAAATTTATATAAATTTGGATAAATATAGTATTTATTTGTAATATGAATAAGAAGCAAAGTTATTTGCAACTCACGTTATAAAAAAATTGTCTTTATCTGGTAGCATTAAAGAACTGCAGTAAAATTAAAAAAATAAATTTATCAGATAAAACGTTGAAATCTTGTAATCCATGTTCGGTTGACTTTTGTTTATGCGTAAAAAATATTGACAGGTGAGACGGGTGACAAGTTGACATACTAGCGCCATATAAGTCATAAGTGAGATATTAAATGTAGTAATTGAACGGAGGATGGCTTCAACACAGAAGAGTTTTCGTGTGAATGAATCTTTTGATTCAGATGATACTAATTTCTGTGTTTGAATATTTTAGATTTTTATTTGTATATTTTAAATGGGCACCGGTTTGTACGTATACATTTCTGTTTAAAGTGTAGATATGGCGGAAGGTTGTGTGATGGCCACGTCAGATTTTTTAATTTGTGAATTTCAACAAAATTCTTTTTGATTCATGATCAGTGCGTCCAATACTATAAACCCTTAAATTTTGTTACACAGGTATTTTCCTTCCAATGCCAGAATGCCATACCCAAGTTGGGTATTACAAAATAATGTGTCTCAAACAATGAATTAAATAAATAGTTTCTCCTAGTTTTTCCTCTCTTCTCTAAAGTAAAGGTTTTGTGTAAAAGTTAAAGAGCAATCAGATTTGAATTTAAAGTTCACGAAATTATCGCCTGGCCGCAATCGAATACTAAAGCAACAGGCAACAGTCTACACTACAGAATCAAGCCCAATCAATCCACACTTCGATAAAGCACCCTTGACACTTGGGTTTTTCTATGGTGCTCGATAATTTCATTAAGTGGTTGCACCAAACATTCAACAGGATATCGACCACGGTGTTTTAAATTAAGATGGCAAGAAATATTTTGTTACGAAACTAGAAGTTTCCATACAGTACGAAAATAAACAGTATCACATGTACGTTCAACCCGTTCGATGTGTTACCGAACAGGTCTTATCGCCACTGTTTCAATTTTTGTTTCGCCTTTTAGTAGGCGTGTGTTGCATTTCTGACATTTTTGATACTTTTTTGCATTCGATCATTATAGGTACTATAGTGCAATGGTCAAAGAAATTTAGCTATTCTGAATTTATTATATTAAGAATTAAGATGCCCGTCTACCGCCTAAAATCTAGCACAAAATGTACTAACGTAGCGAGTGTTTTGTGGTCAGTACAATTGTATTTCAACAAGGATTATATTCTTAAAAGATCAATTAACAGTTGTGCCTTTTTAAAATTTTAATACATAAATTGTACATGATTATAAAAATTCCGAAAAATTCATAAAAGTTCTAATTTATGCAAATTTTACACGGTTATATCTCCGGATATATTTTTAAAATTTTAAAAAGGCACATCTGTAGATCAATTCTTTCTATTTTAAATGTTTAAAAACATTACCTTGAAGTCAATAATAAACTAACAGTTTACTCGCAACGAAACTACTTTTACAATATTTTTCAACTTCAAAATGACATTGCATAGCTACGATGCGGCAAAGTACGAGTTTCGGGCTGGTTTTGGGCAGACGTAGTAGTGGGTAAAAGACTGGAATAGAAAAAAAAGTAAAATCGAGAGTATTCTAAAAATTCGGAAAAAACCTAGACGGCGCTTAAGGAGGTTGGTGACCGTTTATTAAAATGATGATGAGAGGCTGAAATTTATACAGTGCCTTCATTTCACTATTTAGATTCTAAAATTATTTTTTTTAAATTTTCGTCTATCCGGTTTTTGAGTAATTAAATGTTGAAATTCGCTCGTTTTACATGGACTCTTATGGCAATTCACTAAATTTTTGTTTAAACTATATGATAAAATGATGAAAAATTCACAGAACTTGTATTAATATTTCCAATAAACCTTTAAAAATAAGTTCTTGAAGATTTTGTATAATTGTATACTTTGTCTAAACCATTTGCAAGTTATTTAAAAAAAAATGTAAGCATGGCAAGCATTTTTGATTAGGGAATTAGTAATTATTGTAAAAATAAATATCACAGCAATGCAATGACATCAGCCAACGTGCGTTGAGGCGTTGAGCTAATTTTGTTTTACATTATCAAAAATATTTTTATTTTCATATCCTCCCTCTAAGGCTAATGTCTGGGTACGCCACTGTAGGCGTCCCCAACCTCCTTAAAGTAAAAATTAAAGAGTGCGTTTGTGGCTGTTATTTTTTCGCGACTATTTTGTCAGTTTTTCGTCTCATCCCTCAGGAATGGAACGAAAGCACATCCAGTAAAATAGTCAATGCTCTCCCAGTGGATTCCCGGTGATATATTGTCACATTCCAAACGCTCTGAATGTGTATTGACGGGGTTTGTTATTTCTGCTGTTGTTGACGTTTATATACGTGAACGCTAGTAGTGAATAGATACTGTAGCTTTGTTTCTTTCCTAGTTTTATTCCAATACAAAATATTAGTGCCACTAGTTTGAACGTCTATTTAACTGTTTATTTGTTATTTATAAAATTAAATTATATTTATAAATAATACTATCATACTATTTACAAATACTTACGTAATAATTACCTAATAAATAAACAGCTAAATGGACTTTTGGAATTTTCCCTACCCTTATTTTTGCGAATTTTGAAAAAATATTTTTTTTCTATACTCAGTATATCAAATTATATAACCTATTTAAGTTTCGTGCAGAGGTATCGAAACACCCTGTATATAGTACGAGAAGACCATAGGCTAATATTTTGACACGTATTTATTACTTTGACAAAATTTATATTTAGAGGCCCAAAAATAGTTACTGAAAAATGAATATTTTATATGTGACGTAGATTGCATCAATTTCTCCTATACAAAATAATACTCGTAAATGCACAGAAATTTTTACCTTCCGCTTACCTGTAAAGGAAGGTATTGGAATCATGCAAAAAATCGGGTAGTGAGTTTTTAGTGGATGAGCACGAATTAGGGTCCTTACAACTCATTTTTTATAGTTTCCCGATGATGTCTGTATGTATGTGTGTAGTTACGTGGCCAGGGCAGGATTTTTGTCAGTCGGATAACTCAAATACGAATTACCCAAAAATTTTGATATTTGGTATTTTACAATTGTCTACGAATAGGAAGAGCTCATTAGATTTTGGTACAAATATCTTCAACGGAAGTGATATTTTTTGAAGATTGAAAAGATTAAGTGCCAAAAATTTCTATAAATTTGGATAAATATAGTATTTATTTGTAATAAGAATAAGAGGAAAAGTTATTTGCAATTTACGTTATAAAAAAATTGTCTTTATCTGGTAGCATTAAAGAACTGCAGTAAAATTTAAAACATTAATTTATCAAATAAAACGTTGAAATCTTGTAATCCATCGGTTGATTTTTGTTTCTGCATAAAAAATATTGACAGGTGAGACGGGTGACAAGTAGGCATACTAGCGCTATATAAGTCATAAGTAAGCTATTAAATGTAGTAACCGAACGGAGGATGGCTTCAACACAGAAGAGTTTTCGTGTGAATGAATCTTTTGATTCAGGTGATATATAATTTCTGTGTTTGGATATTTTAGATTTTTATTTGTATATTTTAAATGGGCACCGGATTGTACGTATACATTTCTGTTTAAATTCTAGATATGGCGGAAGGTTGTGTGATGGCCACGTCAGATTTTTTTAAATATGTAAAATGTATATTCTATTTATATTTCTCACCTAACATTAGGTACATTGCGATAGAAATTTCATTTTATTAGGACCAAGTGCTATAAAAGAAGCACTATCTCATAATAATGTCAAATGTACAACGTATTACACACGTGATACAGATTTCCGACTATGTAGTGTCCGTTGCACCCTTTAAGGAGCCCAGTAGGGAGCCGGTACGCAGCTCACCTCGTCCTGTAGGGTGCGCCGGTGTTGTGACATGTAAATCATGTTGGAATGCGCGTTAGCCCTATGGGGTACCCCGGAGGTGTGTTTACAAACGAGGGTAGAAGTAGTAATCTATGTCACTTAAGTGCATTCTGTACAGGAAGAATATACTTACACGTAAAAAGCACTTTACACGCATACACCTCATCGACACATGGTTGCACATTTTAACAAAAACAAATTTTTATATGGTAGATAAGGGATAAAACTTCGTTCTATTAGTGCCATTTTTACCTCTCGCCTCATATTCTATAAGAGAGGTATTGTAATGGGTCAAAATTTTCGAGTATGAGTTTTTGGTGGATAAGCACGTTTCAGGGTCTCTACAATACGAATTTACTATTTTCATGATGATGTCTGTGTGTGTGTGTATGTGTGTGTGTGTGTGCGCGTGTGTGTGTGTGTGTGTGTGTGTGTTTGTATAAATGTATGGACTGGCGATTTTTCGTCCACGATAACTGAAAAAGTATCAAACCTTTAAAAACCAAATTTCATATTTAAGGTTTTAATAAGTATCTTAACACCGGATAACATTTTGGTAGAAATCCGCAAACCGGAAGTAGTACTTTTTGAAGCTTAATAAAGTTTTCCTTAAATATATTGTTACATTATTTATTTATGACAATTTTTGCAATTAAAAATAAAAGAAAATATAATTATCTATGGGTACAGTTAATTATAAATACAATTTGCTGAATCTGGTAGTATTTAACAATAAAATAAAGTACAATTAATATTGTATCTTGTTGTCCATGATTTGAAATTTGTTTCTACATAAAATTTGAATGATTATGACAGTGACAGTACAGTTGATGACATCTTTTGCTTGCATCTTGGTTTACATTATCGTTTACATCTTACATGATCATGAAACTATTAAAATGTAAGTAAAACTATTTATTAGATTAATCTCGAGATTAATAGAATAAGCAGCATTAGGCGAGAGGTCGTGTACTGGCCACAGCAGATTTTTTCTGTTTTGTACCGAAGTTTTAGTTTATAAAATAAAGAAAACTACAAAAAAAATTTACCTCTAATTTTCTCGAAATCAGCAAGTTTTTTCTAAAAAATAACACTACCCCAACGTACGATTAAACTTTAAACTACATGATTCAATTTTAAAATATCATGTTCTACGAGATATAAAGAAAAATCTGTAGGTGCTTCTAAACGCCTGCAAGCGGTTGAAAGTAAGTAATTTCGACTGTTGAATGTGCTGAAAAAAAATTGCACTAATAGAACGAAGTTTTATCCCTTTATCTAGAATATAAAAATTTGTTTTTGTTAAAATGTGCAACCATGGTGTCGATGAGGTGTATGAGTGTAAAGTGCTTTAACGTGTACATTCTTCCTGTACAGAATGCTCTTAAGGCGCTACACTCGTAAATCCAGAACAATTTGAACGATTCTGGATGTATTATAAAAAATTTCAAATTGAAATTTAACATGAAGAATCATGACTCGTTAGTGAATCAATAACTGCAAATTATTTATTGCTGTGACATCAATTAGCAAAACTTGGAGCTAATTTTTATCATTTAATAATCCATATTATACGTTGATTAATGCACAAAAATATTGATAATATACATTAGTTGGAAGACGGATACAGAGAGATTTTTTTAAACAGTTAACCCATTAACTGCAATAATTTATGTAAAACTCGCATTTTTAGTAATTTTTAGAAATTATTTAACAAAATACGGCAAGGTTTTTTGTAAATTTCATTCTATAGCCATGTAAGCACTACCTATAAGTACATTATTATATAATATGAGGTCATCGATTTCAAAACAAAAGTCACAAAATAATTTATTGTAACATGCTTTTTTGCTTTGCATTTGATAGCAAGAGATGGGCCTTAACCTCATATAGAATACGATATTTGAAATAAATAAGTATGTTGTCCAAAAAATATAATACATAGTGTGTTCGTTAGGGCCTTAAAAAATAAAATAAAATTTCTATACCTGAGCCCCTGAATAAATAAATTATTGATTAAAATATTATGTTTGAGTGTACATGTAAATATCGAAGCAATTAATTAATAACATATGAGATTCCTAGGAAAATCTACTTCAGAAATAAAATAAAATTTCTATACCTGAGCCCCTGAATGGCGTTCTCGACTAATTTACGTATATTTGATCTCGATCACGTAATCATATTCTGGTCATGTTCTAGTGTGACGGAACATAAACATTTGATGGACATGCTGCTAGCGTGTTAGTTTGTCTAGTATGTTGGTAGATGCTTCTTAGTGTTAGCTTAATACGTTGCTCTGTGCTTGGTGGTACGTAATCTACAGGTAGAGTATGTATAAGGAATCGTGCTGAGAGTCAAAATGAATGAACCGATCAAATCAGGAGGCTGGTTTACAACTAAAGCCTGTGATTGAGAATCTGTTTATTCTTTAAATTGTTACAGATATCAGGTCATATCCAAATTGTGGACAATTACAAAACTGTAAATAGTAATTTATTATACAAGACGATAAAGAGATCATTTATCGAAAAGTGAAAGATGTTAGTTCACGAGTGACGAAGGAACGAGTGGGCTATCTTTCACGTGTCGATAAAGACTCTTTATCGTCGTGTACAATATATTATTTTATTTTGTACTTAATGTTAATTTGTGTAAAAATATTCTTATTTTACTTAAATTTTATTTTATCTACTCAAATTTTACTTTATCTACTCAAATTTTACTTTATCTACTCAAATTTTACTTTATCTACTCAAATTTTACTTTATCTACTCAAATTTTATTTTATCTACCCTCGATGTTAAAGTAATACTTTATCTACTGAAAATGAACGTATAAAACCAATTTTTAACATTAAGTACAAAATAAAGTATATTATATTGGCTAATTTGATACACAAAATGATTTATTCTGAATGTAATTTACAGCTCAAGTTAGAATCCACATTCGAGAATTTTAGTTTAACTAAACAAAACCCTCTCCTCTGGTATATTTTCCAATAACAACCATAAGTGAATTGATGGGTGCAAACAGCACACACGGGCAATTATATAGGGTGTTTCATATAACAACACAAAGCTTTGGAGTACGAATTCTAGATATCAAAATCCTAATTAACAATAGTGTTATATAACTCTTCCCAACAGAGATACCGATAAATTTGAGTAAAAGTGATGAACATTAAATTTTTAAGGATTCTTTCATGCAATTGAATCTTGCAAAAAAAAAGAAATTCACTGTTTTAAAGCTACCAATCAATGAAAAATTCTTCTTTTCTAAGACTGCAAGGCTCCTTGAAAATTGAATTTAGCGGTCCGCTATTTATCAGATAATTATCATCATGTTTTTTATCAGTATTTACAAGTATGAAAGAATTCTCAAAGAATCCATGTGTGAATACAGAAAACTGTTACATTAGGTGTATCGTACGTTGTCTCCAATTTGATATATTTTATTTGATACATATGTAAATTTTTAAATGTTAAAATTTATAAACCGAAGCCTTGTACTGATATATGAAACAGCCTGTATCACAAAATATAATATAAACACAGGAGTGAACACTTCGTATCTTCTCTAGATTTGTGGCATTTTTGTTTACCCTGTGTGAGAGAGAAAGACCACTACTGGGCCCGTGCGTTACCATCGTTACCGTTGATTATCGTCATAGAATGCATGCTCTGAGCTGGCCCGAATTTTCTGCCTCTCTCTAAAAGGTAAACAGAAAGGCCACACTTCATCCACTCCTGTCATATATTATACTCCGTGTCTTGTATGCAGATGACTCACAATATATGTCATTCAATTTTCCAAAACGGTGTGATAAACCTTTTTAGATAGCATTCAAAACACCTTTTCAAGTACCCTCCCCTATCAACTTCATCTTAAGAAACTTCCTCCACCTGTTGCTCTGGTCAACAACCTTGTAAACATCCAAAACAAAAGACTCCCTCTCCCCAATCAACCCTTCCCTCCTCCCGCACACTCTCCTCTTTCAAAGTCAGCAAGTCAACCCCAGCCATGGATTCCGACCGTTACGAAGCCTCAGGAACTTGTCAACGATCTTGACAACTCATCGGGTCGCGTATCTGGGATCTAGTGGCCTTGAAGAGGGCTAGGTATCTAGGGTTGGAATCTAGCAGCGGTGGAGATGAGACAATAAACAATAGAGATGAATACTATGCGTGTAATACAGGGTGTTATGTAAGTATAGCACCAACGCTTACATGGTGAATAAGGAAGATTCAAGGAATACGAAATTTTTTTATCGTCCTCAGTGGCTCCGCAAAAGAGTTATCAAATTGATCAATCATAGCTGATTGTTAAAATTCATCAAAAAAATTTGAATCAAGTAGGGAGTATTTTATTTTCACATTAATTCTTTCGGGAAAATTTTTTGAGTGCTTTCCAACAACGTCTTAATTAGCTCGAGTGGTACACGAGAGCTAATTGCGCTGTTGGAATGCACGGTAAAAAAATTCCTAGACATGAATTAATGCACGAGTGCATATTCGGTAAGAAAATCGCAATGACACCGCCGCTCTATTTTTGAAATCTTTTTACAGTAGAAACTTGAAATGTTTACTAAATTTGTATTTAACATTAATAAATATGTATTATTTACCTTATTAATTGCTTTTTTATACTCAAAATAACAATTTAACCAATTTTAAATTTAATGTCAAAGTGACAGATGACAGTAAAATTTCCGCTTATTAATTTCAATTAAGTTACTCAAGCTACTATTAAAATTTTTATATAACCATGGTTACTATTATTGTAATAAATTCATCCATTGGCTATTATTTGTGTCATGCAATTTTCATACCGTGAGTTTATTTTAACGTGAAACATGGGATTTTTCATATCCATGGTTACGAATTTGACAGCAATGTATTAGAGCGTTCTTTTTAAAATCGAACATAGGGAATCAATTTAACTGTATTATTCTTGACCAATATAACATATTTGGGCAGCTGTAATAGTTCCAAGAGACGCTTTCAACATAAACTTTTAATTGTTTCAACTATACCTACATCGTATTTCCAGGTAGCATCAGTTTGACTCCAATTAACAAATTCAAATGTTGCTATCTGGAAATACGATGTAAGTATAGTTT
The DNA here is from genome assembly GCA_947534325.1 of Agonum fuliginosum. Lineage (NCBI taxonomy): Eukaryota > Metazoa > Arthropoda > Insecta > Coleoptera > Carabidae > Agonum > Agonum fuliginosum. The sequence goes on from OX384036.1 coordinate 6,164,244, forward strand.
AAACAATTAAAAGTTTATGTTGAAGGCTTCTCTTGGAACTATTACAGCTGCCCAAATATGTTATATTAGTCAACAATAATACAGTTAAATTGATTCCCTATGTTCGATTTTAAAAAGAACGCTCTAATACATTGCTGTCAAATTCGTAACCATGGATATGAAAAGTCCTATGCTTCATGTTAAAATAAATTCACGGTATATAATACCATTAGTGACTATGATTTTGCCGGCAATTTTTGCCGTCTGGTCACGACTGCTTGTTGCGTCGAAAATAAACACGAGTGCATAGCAGGAGTGTTTATTTTCTAAAGCAACAAGCAGGAGTGACCAGACGGCAAAAATTACCAAAAAATCATAGTCACGTATGGTATTCGGATTGACAATTTCTTGAATTATTTTATTTATTCCAAAAAAAGTAATGTATTTTTAAAACAATCATCAACTGACATAATATCTAAGCAACGCTTCGCGGCAATTTTCACTAGTGAAAATTGTCAGTGTAATTTTCACTAGTCACTGTAGTTCGTCTATGATTGGTACAATTCAGCAAAATACTGTGTTTTGATTGGATAAAAAACTATGAGTGGAATTGTCAGTGCAATTGTCAATGTCAATTGTAATTTTTGAGCAGTGGTGTCCCAAGAATCTGTCAGTTTGTTAATGGATGCAAGAATATCCTGATATGCATTTAACCTCGAAAATACTTTATTCGTATTCTGGATCCTAAAACGTGATCATCCACTAAAAACTCGCACTCGAAAATTTTGATCCATCAGAACACGTCTCTTATAAAATATTAGGCGGGAGGTAAAAATATTAAAATATTATTTGCATGGTTATTGAAAATGATTTAAAAATTAATGAACTTAACATTTAATTAGAATTTAGAATTACAATACAGTTGTAAGTAGAAAAAATGTTGTTTGTTTTAGTGCGTTCGAATGACTTATTTAACTCGGCAAGCCTCGTCAACTAAGTGACAATCCCACGCACAAAAACATCAACTTCGCGCACTTAGCACAAAAAATAACTATCATGTGTCGAAACAAAGAACTACAAAGCAAAGTCTTTGATTCACAAGAACTGAAGGGTGTTATTATATTTAAGATGATAGACGTTTACCATTATCTACCTTGCAATTTGCGACGATATATTAATCATAAACGCACAATGAAGATTAATGTACAGGCATGATGGTATTCAAGAAACAATCATTCTTATTGCTTATATGGAATGAGGATTTTAAACGTAAAACTTTGTTGGATACAAAACTGTCTTATACAAAGTATAGAACTATAAATAATAACAATTGATACAAATATAAATTACATCCATCACGCCTTTTATTCAACTTTTATAATATGGAAGACTCACATATTGTGAGTCATCGGTATAGATACAGGGTGTATCATAAATTCCTGTACATACATAAATGGAATAAAGCTTGATATGGTGAGTACAGAACGTAGGGAATGTTTCAAAAATTCTAAAAATAAATTTTGTTACGAAAATATGATTCTGGCCACTGCGATTGGATTGATAATAATTACTATAGGTAACTTCTACTTATTTTATTTTAAGACGACCGTCTACTCCTAAAATCCAGTACAAAACGTACTAACGTAGCGAGTGTTTTGTGCCCAGTATGCTAAAATTGTATTTCAACAAAGATACTTATAGGATCAATTAAAAGTTGTACCGTTTTCAAATTTTAATTTAAAAAATTGTATATAAGTATAAAATTTGCGACAAATTCATAAAAAATTCTAATTTATGACAACTTTTAACGGTTATATCTCTTGATTAATTTTGAAAATTTTAAAAAGCAAATTATGTAAATATGTGTTCTTTCTCTGTTAAATGTTTATAAAAACATTACCCTGAAGTCAATAATAAACTAACAGTTTACTCGCAATGAAAACACTTTTACAGTATATTTCAACCTAAAAATGACATTGCTTTGCTAGGATGCGGTAAAGAACGAGTTTCGGGCTGGTTTTAGACAGTCGTAGTAGTGGGGAAAAGAGTGGAATAGAAAAATAAGTAAAATCGAGAGTATTCTAGGAATTTTGAAAAAACGTAAAATCATCTATTTATGTGTTCTATTAAATTCAACTTTGCGAATCCATGGAGCGCGTTTGTAAACTACCTTTTATTTTTTTAACTTTTTAAAAATTATTTGTTTAATTTGTATTCAGCATATAAAACTATATTATACTAGAAGTTTAGATACACATACCTATACAGGTTGGTGGAGGTGAAATGCGAACATAGGGAAATATATGACAATGGAGGTATCATGCTGGGTATCTTGATATACGTGGAATAAGTACTGTCAATGTCAAAGTACCTGTCATATTATTGAAATTTGTATTTTCATTAAAATAATTTCTTTGCATAATAATGTATGTGTACGAGCAGAACGATTAGATTTTATTATTATTTCGGTTATTGATTACTCTTTTTGCCACACAAATTCACATTACTTCGTTTTGTGACACTCCTACAAACTATATCAAGATACCTGGCATGAAAGTTCGATTGTCATGTATTCCCTATGTTTACATTTCACCTCCACCAACCTGTATATTATTGTACCGTGTGTGCTGTTACCAGCCGTCAACTCAATTAGAGTTATTAGTGTAGGTACACAACAGGGAAGATTTATGTGCAGTTAGACTGGATTTTGAATGTGTACTTGACTGGATTCGAACCTGAGTTGTCAGAACCACAGTCACATTTGGCTAGCCACTCCAAAATTTTGAAGACTAAAGTGATATTTTGTTAGGGTGATGTTTTACTTCGTAATTTCGTCTCTTTATACTATACAACAAATAATATAATATGCATGCATTAAAGCCATTAATTAATTTTTTATAAACCCATTCAAATATATCTGCCCGAATTTATGTAATTATTGTTTACAAACAATATTTACCTAAATATTAGTCCCCATTCTTTGAAGCTTTTACCAACAACCTTGAACAAAAATTGAATGGAAAACAGGGTTATAATACAATCATGTTAACATACACAAACATCCCTGCCATTATTATATATTACTCAATAATAACATTAATATTAAAACGCAACTAAAACATTTGTTACAGTAACATAATCTATTTTAGTATCGGATCAATATAAGCCATTTGTGGCATTTAGTGCATGTGTACAAGCGGCAGAGGGGTGTTTTGGTTATTGAATTTATCAGAATATTTAATGTCAAATTATTCATACCAAAATAGCCGAGCGCGTTATATGAGCGACTGTGGTTCTAACAACTCAGGTTCAAATATAGTCAGGTACCTTCATAAGTTTATTTGTACTAGAGCAAGAAACCGGTTTTTAACTGCGTTATTTGTTGTCCAAAAATCAGATTTTTAACCGAAACCCAAACCGATATTTTTATTTACAAAAAACCTGATATCATTAACCAAACCGGTTATTTAACCGGTTATGAAGCTAAATTTATATAAATAATTATCAAATAAGGTTGTTAGAAATTAGAATTTTTTATTGATTTTGGAAATCATGCCGAATAGAATTAAATGAAGAGAAAAAAATGCCTGATATTTTTTTCATAATGTACACCTCTTGCTCTAGTTATGGCCCCGATAAAATGTTCTAATTCGAATTCTGAGAAGTCCTGGGTTCAAATCTCGGCGATTGTGTATATTTCATCTCTTTTCATTTAAATATTATAGGTACATGGTTTCCCAAAAGTCCCGGAACGGATCTATAAAATTTGCATGAGTGAAGAAAAAAATGAAAAATTTGGGGATCACTAAAGAATTATAAAAACTACATTCTTGGATAGTTTAGAACTTCCATGCAATGTGGAGTTTTTTTAGGAGAACATTTTGAAATAGCAACCCTTGTCGAGTTTCACCTTATTTTAAAGGTAATGAAAAAAGAAACATCCTCATTAAACAAAACCCGATATCTTAATTCTATCAACAATTTAATCCCAGCAAACACAGTTATATAACATATACATTTGAAACATGAAACACGCGTTCTTTAAGTTTTAAAAGTAATATGTTATGTAATATACTTGTAAGTTACATGTAAGGCGGAATGTCCGCCCTGGAACATTGTATCGTATACATAACATACATAAGTTTATAACATATTGATGACATGTAACTTTAACATATCAGCCACAAATTTGAAATATGTGTGTTACGTATATAAATTAATATTAGTGAAATATTTCATTGTAATATATTTTTAAAATAAAAATAAATTTGATTATAAAGCTTAACGTATAAAAATGCATTTCAGAAGGTAGATTTTTATTGCAATTTACTACCATGCTTTCATTCAATTCGATTCAATTACACTATTTGTTTTAATTTGAATGACTGCTGGAATTGAACCCGGGACCTTTGGACTGCCATGACCACACGTTGACGTCTGAGCTAAACTGGAATTTAAAAACAGCCGCCTTTTTAGCCATAATAACCGATAATAACAATATTAATAAAATGTTAACAATTTCAACAACAATTAATACAAATTAAAATGAGATAAGTTATGTTAAATATTAATGCAAAATATTTAAAAAATCATACTTGAATTTTAAAAATAATATTGTTGTTTAAGCTTTGCCCGCCGTATGTTATTAATAAAAAACTGCTAATTTTTGCTGAGGTATGAACATTAATATTACTTTGTTTACTTACAAACACTCCATAATATTTTTAAAAAAATACCCATTGAGTAGGTATTCTTAGATTACTCTGTTTATAATGCTTAAAAACCAATTATTTAAATTTGATGAATATTTTCTTCGTATGCTCTTACACATTCGATTGCATAGTGCTAGTGCATCTATTTCTTAATAAATAGTACTCGTATGACTAAAAGCTAAAACATTTTTATATCGTCTATGTGTTTGCTGGGGTAACACTATCACAATGACAAGAAATAATATTGAACATACTAAACTAATTCATAATTAGTTTGTTTATGTTGAGCGTTGAGGTAACAATAAGTAGTAGGTACCTACCTACCTTATTACTGTTACATCAAAAATATTGCAGACATATAAATTAATATAATCAGTACATTAAAAGTAATATTTAAATAATATTTAAAACTTCGTATATCATACATATAAAATGTGTGATGTTTACAATATGTACCATATTTATGGTATAACACCTCAAAATAATTCTCTCTTCTTATGTCCTGCTACTGATGAGGAAATAAAAGAAACAATTTATAATCTTAGTAATTCGGCTTGTCTAGATATCTATGAACTCAACAGCAAAATAATTAAAAACATTGCAGACTACATATCATATCCACTATGTTGTATTATTAACAGATGTATCACCGATGGAATATTTCCTGATGCCTTCAAGGTTGCCAAAGTTATTCCTATCTTTAAAAAAGGAGAAGCCTCTAGCCCAGATAATTATCGTCCAATATCTATTCTACCGATTCTTGGAAAAAATTTTGAAAAAATTATAAAATCAAGACTTTCAGAGTACCTAGATAGATTTCTTATTCTAAACCCTTGTCAATTCGGATTTAGAGCTTCACACTCCACAACTCAAGCGGTTACACAAATTATTAGTGACATCATAAAGGGAATAGAAAATAGACAACACGCCGCTCTGACTTTATGCGACCTTTCCAAAGCTTTTGATTGTGTATCACATGAGATTCTTGTAGACAAACTTAATATGTATGGGATTCGTGGACTACCTCTTTCTCTGTTCATCTCGTATTTGCAAAATAGGCAACAATGTGTCATAATAAATAACGAGCGCTCTGATTTCACCCTAGTTAGACATGGGGTGCCTCAGGGCTCTGTTTTAGGCCCTATATTGTTTATTTTGTATATAAACGATTTATATAACTTTCTGTATCCAAGCAAGTGTATTTTATTTGCTGATGACACAACACTAATGTCAAGTCATAGTAACTTGGAAATACTACATAAACAAATGCTTGACGTAGCTCAAGAAGCAGAAGACTGGTTCACAGCGAATAACCTCAAATTAAATAATGATAAAACACAGTCAATGATAATCTCATACAACAAAGGCTTTGCAAAGGGTCTCTATGTTAAAATTCTTGGAATGTACATCGATGACAAAGTAGACTGGGCGGTGCATGTTGACAAACTGAGTGCTGTACTCGCTAGTGTAATCTATCTCTTTCGTAAACTCAAAAATTTTTGCGATGTGTCGGTACTACGAACAGCTTATTATGCGTTATTTCATAGTCATATTAACTACGGGATTATCTTGTGGGGAAACTCAATTCACGCAATAAAGATCTTTAAACTGCAAAAGAAAATTGTAAGATTATTGGCAAATGCAAATTACAGAGATCCATGTCAGAAATTATTCATTGAGTTTGAAATTTTGCCTTTACCTTGCCTGTACATTTACGTTACACTGACTGAAATTCATATGTCTAAAAATAAATACATAAAAAATAGCGATATACATGATCATAACACCCGTTCGGCTAATTTGTTGAGAAATCAGCGATATCGCTGCTTAAGCTCCAAACGAAATTCAACACAGATAGATCTGTACAATCACCTGCCTATGAATGTAAAACAACTAGACATCAAATCATTTAAGAGCAGAATTAAATCATACTTGCTAAAATACTGTTTCTACAGTACTACAGAGTATCTGGACACTCCTCCAATTTTTAATTAAAGTATGATATAACTACATACACTTTATTTTTTCTTTCATGTCACTCACAAAGTTTATATCTCTTATACTAGTGCCTAATGTAAAAATACAATGTACAATTTGTCAAATTGTTAATTTCTACTTACCTATATCTGACTTATCATAAATGACTTGTATCATAGCATGATTAAATAAATTATCTTATCTTATCTTATCTTATGGAACATATCTATTTCATTATAATTTGTAATTAATATTACAAAAGTATTGTGTATGCAATGTAATGTTATGTATATCATATATAAGATGTGTGATATTAAATATACCTATCTAAATTATGTTACTTATATATCTTATGATTAATATTACAATCGTACTGTATATAATATGTAAAGTTATGTGTATGACACTTAATTAAAAAAATATACATATAATATGATTCAAGAGAGATAGATAATGTATAATTTATGAATATACGTAATATTACTTTGTGCATCATTCATATGTGTGTTTCCTGGGATGTTAATGTTTTTTGCACGTTTGTTATGATTTTTATAACAAATGTTCGAACTGTGAACCTTCTTCGGTCTCGCAATGACTCAAACGCTTTAGTGATCCCCAAATTTTCAATTTTTTTCTTCACTCGTTCAAAACTTATAGCTCCGCCCGGAACTTTTGGGAAACTGTATTTATAATTTTCAGTTTAATTACCCAATTAAATAAACCGGTTTAAGAATTAGTAAACCGGTTATTGATCATAAACCATTAAAAAATTCGTTCTCTATTTCAGTTAACCCAAAATCGAAATATTTTCGGTTTTTGCCATGAATTGTACATAAAAATCTTGTCTGTGCTGTACTCTTCACTAACAACTATGGATTTGTTGACAGCCGGAAACCGCACACATGGTAAAATATACAGGGTGTTTCTATAGTACCTTTGTAAAAAAAAGTATTTTTCAAAATTCGCAAAACTAAAGGCAGTAAAAATATTAGTTGTAATAAAAAATAACAAGTATACTAAAAATGCAATACTTGTCATGTCATCAATAAATATGTCAATTAGTCAAAACCTCTCTCTCTGGGGTGACCCCAACCAATTATGGTTAACCGCAATTTCAATTCACAATCACAATACCCATGCATCAAAATGACAAATGAATTTGAGCGCCAATACTTGAAAAGTCATATCGCGATAAATCAATTCAATTATTCTCAACAACTTTGACAACGAAATTATTTTGTTTCTTAATTTGCACCGCTTGTAAAATTCACTTTTCCCATTTGACAGACTATAGCGTAGGTTTATTCTTTGTATTGTTCGCTTAATACCGCGTAGGAACACCATTGTTGGTGATTGATGTATTTACTATTTAGTATTAAAGGGGAATTGATAATTATTGGAGCATAGAGCAACGAAAATTAATCATTGCTAATGGTATAATATGATTATTTTCACATAAACACAAATACAAGAATGGGTTGTGATTAGACATTTCTTTCAGGAATTTTTTGAGTGCTTTCCAACAATGTGTTAATCAGCTCGAGTGGTACATGAGAGCTGATTACGTTGTTAGAATGCGCAAAAAAAATTGGAGTGTAGATTCGGAAAGAAAACCGTAATGACATCGCCGCTCTATTTTTGAATTATTTTTACAATAGAATCTTCTGAAATATTGACTAATTTTGTATTAATAAATGTGGATTATTTACCTTATTAATTTCGTATTTCCACTCAAAATAAAAAGTTTAACTTTCATGTTGGTTATAATTTATTTTAAGAGGCCCGTCTGGTACTTAAATTTACCTATAGCAAAACAGAGGTGTACGCGTCCCATGATCATTTGATATTTAGAGGGTTTTTCTTTATTTACAACATATAGACTAGTTACCAAAGTATGTTAGAAGGTCTCTCCGTTTTACTTTTTCTTTTTTAACTTACGATTTTGAAAAAAAAATATTTTGAAATCAGCCATTTTCCTCTTTTTTTCTGAAAACAGAGGGACATACATTGAAGCTTTGTTAACAAGATGTTCATTTTTAATTCGTCTGTATTATAAATTAAGTGAGATATGATGGGACAATGATGCTATGTTTTCGCTGTTGAAATTGTAGATTCTCTATTTAGCCAGCATATTCTATGCTCAGTTTTCTTTACTTACATTTTTTGTTCGATTGACTGCAAAAAGAAGGCCTTGACATCACCTAAAACCGCCACACTTTGAAAATGACAACTTTCGTAGAAGAGTTCGGTATTTTCCGAACGCGCCTCTTAAATCTATTATCTCTAGGTACTGAAGAAGATGTAATAAACATCTAAACGTTTGCTATGTAAGATTGGTTGTTATACTTATTTCAAATTATCCAACTTCCGACTATCAAACCTTCAATATTTACCTTTTGGATACAATCATCTTTATAATTAAGGTGCTATACTTCTTATAATTTTATCAAGAGAATTGCCATAAATTCTATCTAAACTTGTACAATTTTCGCCGATTTTCGCATAATTATTAAAGCTTCCCTACATACAAAAATTCAACATCACACGTATAACAGTATTAGATTGAGATCATCACAAAAATTACTCGTTTTTCAATGCGTATTATTGCCATGCAATAGGCTCTTAAAATATATGCACGAAGTTGTGAATCACCCTGTATATCTATACTAATGTCCCACAGTATGTGGAGCTGCCACACCCAAGTTGCATAAAAGACACCGTTGAAAAATGCCCAAGATAAATCTCTTTGGTCTTTTAGTTCACATTTATTCTTATCTATAAATCACTTGCGATATGAATCACACATAATCACCGCCATATGACACGTGACATGGCATTGCGGGTCTGTGTGACGTGACACGAGTGTGCCACACAGGCCCGTGATTTACGAGCGCATTATTACAGGAAATTGAAGGGTGAAATACATTCCGATGACGAATTACCGCTTCTGATTGGTTAAGATTGGTTAAGTGAACGGCAAGTGTGAGTAATATTGATATGGTTGAAATGAATGGATTCTTTGAGGATTCTTTGATGATTCTTTCAAGCTTCTGAATTCTGGAAAACGAAATTCGCGTTTTTAAAGCTAACAGCTAACAAAATATTATTGTGTAATTTTTGCCTTCATTTTAATTTCAATGCACTTGTGTTTTATATCATTGAATATTTTTTGACAGATGGTTTAACCAATCATATTGCGTAATGATGACGTCAAATGACGTAATGCAACCAATAGAATTGAAAATGTAAAATGATGTATCTGACAACATAATTTTGTAGATTAGGTTTTATTTTGTTATCAGTAACAAAAAATTATTTAATTTGCCACATGAAACGTCAAAAATGTTTAGCAAAATGAGTCGTTTTGGTAGTATTTTTAACAAGAAAAATATTCTTCCTAAATACCATTCGAGATAATAACTTGCAACTTATTGCAATTTCACTCCACAAAACATCATCTGACAATTCCCCTCAACTTCGTTTCGGGAAATTGATAGATGATGTTTTGTGTCGTGAAATTGTTAGAAATAAGTTGCCGTGGAAACGACAAAACAATTCTCAAAAAATTATCATCTCTTATGGTATTACCCCTGAAAAGAAAAAAAATCTCTATTAAGCGGCTCTTCCACGTTTTTACCGAATTCCTAGAATATTCTCAATTTTACTTTTTTCCATTCCACTTTTTTCCCCACTACTACGGCTGCCTGAAACCAGCCCAAAACTCGTATTTTGCCGCATCCTAGCAATACAATATCATTTTGAAGTTGAAAAATATTGTTTTCGTGTTTTCGTTGCGAGTAAATTGTCAGATTATTATTGAATTCAGGATAATGTTTTATAAACATTTAATAGAGAAAGAATGGGTCTACAGATGTTCCTTTTTAAAATTTAAAAAATTGATTTGTATCATGAGATATAACCGTGTAAAGTTTGCATAAAATAGGGAATTTTTTTGAATTATTCTGAATTTTTATATTCATATACAATATTTTAATCAAAATTTTAAAAAGGCACATCTGTAGATCTATTTTCTCTATTAAATACTGGTTGAAATAAAAATTTTACCATTCTTGTACTGGCCATAAAACACTCGCTACGATAGTAGGTTCATTTTATACAGGATTTTAAGTAGTAGACGGGCTTCTTAAGAAGGGTCATAGCCAAGTATGAGCTCCATATGAAAATTTGAATTTGCTTTGAATTTCTCAAAATCTGTAGCACATAAAAAAATTGAGAACTGCTGCGAATTCCTCGTTAAAAACTGCCTATAGAACGTGCAAATTAGAAACTTGTACTAATTCCAACAAAAAAGTTATAGGTGAAAAACGAAATTGGCAAAATTTACATTTTTCTAAATTATCCCCCTAAAGGGGCAACTTTTGTCTAATATAACCAACTTTGTATCTCTCTTGGTTCTCGAGATCTCCATGCTTAGACAGTTTCATAGGACACCCTGTATATGAGTGTGTATGTGATGATGACACAGTATGTGAGTCTGCCACACCCAAGTTGGGCAAAAGGCGCGTTAGATATGTATGTAATAATCATCTCATGCATCTAACAAAATCAATTACCTAGCAACCATCAATCCTATCAACCATCATCAACATAACAAAAACAACATCAACTCCACCGCCGGCTGAATCCAATTCAAAGGAGCATCCATTTCATTTATTCATTTCAAAATGACAGCAAAATTTCATCACACAAACTCTCATACATACATAGATGTGCTGTAGCATTAAAGCAAGAATTACAAAGCAATCTAAAATAGAATAAATGGAATATTGCTGACCACTGGCAATATGTACTTGCAATTCAAATCAAAATAGAAATAGAAGAATACACAGTAGCTAATATATGACTAAGAATGATTTATAATGGCGTTGTATTCAGTAGGTAGACATTACAGTTAAGGAGCCTGTCTACCTACTAAAATACAGCATAAAGTGTACTGACGTAGCGAGTGTTTTGTGGCCAGTACAACAAGGATTATTTACTTAAAGGATCAATTAACAGTTGTGCCTGTTTAAAATTCTAATACAAAAATTGTACATTACTATAAAAATTCCGAAAATTCATAAAAATATCATATTTATGCAAACTTTACACGGTTATATCTCCTGATAAAAATGTATTTTTAAAATTTTAAAAGGGTAGATCCATTCTTTCTTTATTAGGTAGAAATGTTTCAATGCAGCCAATAAGTCAAATTAAATTTACGTTTCCACTAAAGCCGGATTTATGCAGCATCATCATAGTCACAATCATAATCACAGTCGTAGTCTTAAGAAATAAAACTTGTTTCTTTAATACACCTGTTTATGCAGCATTGTCATAGTCACAGTCATAGTCATTATGATAACCAATTGGATAGTTTCAATTCTTACGACTAAGACTGTGACTATGATAGTGACTATGATGATGCTGCATAAACCCGGCTTTACAATATTTAAAATATTTAATCGTAAAATATGAATAGATCAACACTGGTAGTAAACACTGCTTACTTGCCTCTCTAGAGACTAGAGAGGGAAATCTGATTATCTTACTATTTCGCGAGACGAAAATTAAGTTTTCTCCGCATGTCGTGAAAAAAGAATATATTATTTATTTAGAATTTCCTTTGACTCTGTTCTCTGATAAAATTCAATAACCTTCTTCTATCGTAAATAATTCGGCTATTCAGCGCTGAAGTATAATAATTAACAATTAAATGATAAAATGGAAAGATAAGCAAAAGAAACAGCAGGAAAAGGAAGACCGAATTCCGGTTTTCAAAGAGAACGTTCAACTGTTACAAAAACAACAGAAGGGAATGAGTCTACGTAATACGATGCTTCGTTTAATTATTGTTTGTTGATACACGACGCAAGAGTTTCATTTGTTCTTATCTTTGTTTATACGTTTGTTCTATTGGAGAAACAAGAGAACATACAGTACGCGAAATAAGACATGGTTACACTTTGGAATTTTAATTTGGTAAACAATATTAATCCAGCGGACATAGATTATTATCAGCTAACTTGAAATAGTGTATAAAGTAGTCGTCCAGTTCGGTTTTACTCTGACTCAGTTGCGTTCAGGCGAGTAATAAGTTGGCGAACTTTGACTCAACCCTGTGTAGAACATAGGATTACCGCTCTGGCCAACTCTGGCTGCACCAACATTACAATTTTCTTACACGGTTCATTTTAACATACACTGGATTGCATAATTACTATTAAAATTAATTTAATGAACACCTAAATATAATTATTTTACACTCTAAATTAACCGAAACAAAATATTACTTGTTTAGAGGTGTAGCAGTTTCTGTTTTACTCATTGCATATTAACAATTTGAAGAAAAAACAGGTACTAGATGTTTGTGAAAGAATTAATCTAGGATTATGCCCAGTTAGAATTCTGAAAAAATCTTTGGTATCCATATAAAAAATTAATGAAAAAGTGAGTTTTAAGCAATATTTTACATGCTTTATCTTATTATCAAGAGATTTATTAGAAAATGTAACTCGGCATTAACCTAGTTTCATTCTTCGTCTGTAAATAAATGTATGAAATTTAGCTTTATCTAAAAAACTTCGCGAGCATTTTAGAAATTGCTAGACTGCTATTACGTATTTTTAGCGAGCGTTTCTATGCATTAACAAAGGACAAACGCGGTGTTGAGCTACATGGAGTCGATACCCTTAACTGGCATAAACTATGTTGCTCCTATGCTCATAGTATACCCTCTTTTGTTAACACGTAATGATAATAATACCCTCACATGTTGTTGTTTTCAGCCGCTAGCCAACTGGATCGGTTTGTCGGTTACTCAATATGGTTGGTATGCATGGCACACTGTAATATCGGCTTATAGCGACAGCATCTGCTGCTGAGGCTGTTGTCACAGGCAACAAGTTAGTCACGTGACCTGAGAGGAACGAGAACTAAGAAACGCCCTCACAAAATGCTAGCCAAGAACATTACAGAAATCACTAAATATATTAACTTTATATTATTTTGTTCAATCAATTAGTTAACTTTTTACAGTAAATGTTGTATCATAGTCTGCCGGATAATATGATTAATTAATTTAATAAATAAAATTTATTTTTGTGTCCCAGCAGGAATTTTTTGATTGCACGCCACTGGTGTATTACGGGTTTTTGAAAAGTGAAAAATATTTTGTTAGTACAATTAAATGGTGTAGAATCCAATGCAGCAAACAGAACTCAAAAATCTTTTGTAGTTTTTGAGATATAGCGCGTTGAAGAGTACAGCAGGAATAAAATAATTTCGAAAAAAATTGTTTTATTATTGTACTGTCTTATTACATGAAAATAAGTTGCAATTTAAGTCATAAAATATTATTTATTACATAATACCGAACACAAATATTGGTAGGTACAATAAAATTATTCAGGGGTTCAGGTATAGAAATTTAAATGTATTTCTTCAGTGACATTGATTTTCCTAAGATTTTTAAATGTTATTAATTAATTTGTTGATAAATAATTGCTGTGATATTTTCAGATATTATACCAGAAGAGCTTCGAAAATACTGCCGACTGATGAGACGTATTTCCATAGAAACAACTCGAGACAAAAGGTCGAGAGGTGTTTTGCGAAAAAACGTCGAACCAGGAGGCAAAAGTATTTTCTATTAGTTTTGATGATCGAGTGGTATATTTTAAATAACACAATTTTATTTATTAGCATAATTTTTAAATTCATTTTAAATATTTTGACATTTGGTGAAAAATAAACAAACCTTTCTTATTGTTTGTTGTTTCATGGTTACGGTGAATATACGCATACTATGTCAATATTCAAAAATATGCACTGGAATAGTTGTTTATATAGATAGATTCTATGGTTTTGTGAATAATAGTGCATTTAAATTGGTTAAAATATAATTAGGGTAATTGTCATATTAAGTACAATAAAATGTACACTCATACTGAATATTTTAATCAATAATTTGTTAAAATATTCAGAGGCTCAGGTATAGAAATTTAAATGTATTTCTTAAGTGACGTAGATTTTCCTAATATCGTCATCATATTTCATATTTAATTTTAATTCTAATTACAGAACAATATTGATTACATAGGTATTTGATATTCTCTTTTACGAAACCTGTGTTCTTTAAAAACTGTCATTTATAAATCGAGTAACATTCATTTGTCTGTAAAAATGACAGGTATATCACGTTTCTCTGGAACAAATGAACTTAATTTGACATGCCTGGATATAGACGTTTTCGGACATAGAGCTATATTTGTAAAGCTAAATCATGGGTAAACAATTAATCAAGATAACATAAAAAATAATATTTTCATTAAAGCTCTGTTTGCACGAGGATTCTTTGAAGATTCTACTAAGATTCTGAATCATGGAAAAGAAGAAGTTTTCTTCTTTTTAGCGAGAATTACCTGTTAAATTGCGGTGCCACTATTTTCAATGAGTATTGGAAAAGAAGAATTTATAATCTATTAATTGCTTCAAAAAAATGCTTTTTTTCAAGATTCAGAAACTTGAAACTTCTTTTTAAAGAAGAAAGATAGTTTATATTTGCTAAGGAATATATCACTTAGATTAGATTAGATTAGATACTAAATAATATTGTAACATTCAATACGAGTAACAACTATAAAAATTCATAATGATATTGTATAAAATGTACACAAGAACACTTTATCTGAGGCTGTAACTAATTTTTCTATAAATATTTTCCAATCACCCGGTATAAAATCTCAGTAGCTCATCACAACACAGACACTTCATACAGCATGTGATAAGTTTTGTGTACTACAGCTGTTATTAAACTATTTTTAAGCAGTGTAAGATGAAACAACATTTTTAGTAGCAATTATTCCTATAATTACCCACGCAAAATAGAATCCCATTAAAGTAACAACTTGTCGAGTAAAAATACAAATGCCACTTTGTCCGCAGATAACGTAGGAGAGACCAGAAGTCCTCAAAATATATACAGGGTGTCTCTGTACTTCGGGAAAAAATTAAAGGGTATATACTGTAAGACGTACTGATCATGGAACAAAAAGAATTTTATTTAAATTCGCAAAATTAAGGGTGGTTTACTTGAAATGAACATTTTTAGAACCACTGAAACAGCGTACTTTATTAAAAGAAACATAATTTTTAATTACACAACATCAGACATTTACTTGGCGTTGTGTAAACAATAGACTAGGAAAGTGTGACGTCACACCGCCATTGTGTTGCCATAGCAACACTTTCCAAACAAACATTTAGAACCATTTGGTTAGCATAGACGATTGGAAGAATGTATTGTTATTTTATCTATACAGTTAGCATTTAACTTTAAATCCACGGGAAGTTATACCTTATGTATTAATGAACCTATTTCATCAATTTATTTAATTTAAATACAACTAGTATGATTACTACACTGATTTAAAACAAATAATATATTGAGGTTATGGTTTCATATTTGTATTAATATCGTATAATCAGATCAACATTTAACACATTTTTTAACACTGTTCCCTTGTAAATTGTACTAATATTTATTTAATTATTTATTGAGACAGATGTGTTTGACAAGCTGGTGGAAGTAGAAGGTCTTGATTCACCATGTTATATATCATTTAGTAATATTTATTTAATTATTTATTGAGAAATATGTGTCTGATAAGATGGTGGCAGTAGAAGATCTTCATTCACCATGTTCTATATAATTTATTGAAGAAGTAGAAGGGCTAAATTCATCGTATTTTAAATCAGGCGTTAAAGATGTAGTTGGTCTGTATTCATTCATTACAGTCAGGTGCGAAACACATAACCATGGTCTAAAATACAAATTTTTATCATACAAATTAAATTATTAATAACAAACAATACCACAAAACAAAATAATACACTTTAAATAGTTGAAAACATTATAACCTCAAAATATGATCTGTTTTAAATCAGTATAGTAATCATACTAGTTGTATTTAAATTAAATAAATTGGTATAATAGATTCATTAATACATAAGGTATAACTTACCGTTGATTTAAAGTTAAATGCTAACTGTATAGATAAAATAACAATATATTCTTCCAATCGTCTATGCTAACCAAATGGTTATAAATGTTTGTTTGGAAAGTATTGCTATGGCAACGGCAACATAATGGCGGCGTGACGTCAGCACTTTCCTAGTCTATTACTACTTGTATTATTAGTAGATTTAAATAAAATCATTAAAAATAGCTATCAACCAGTGGCTAACAAAATGTTTCCTTTAAATACCATGCAAATTATTTTGCGAATTTTACAAAAATTCTTTTTGTTCCATGATCAGTACGTCTTATATTATATACCCGTTAATTTTTTTCCCGAAGTACAGAGACACCCTGTAGATTTCATTGCGATTTTGTTTAATATTTACAGTTTTATAAATCTGTAGCAACTACAGATTTTCACAGAATTGCAGCATAAGCATTATCAAAGTTAAAGGTTTATATGTGTAAATCTTTGAGATTCGCTGTTCGGGGGCTCGATCCATGTTGTAATCCGTCCGCACAAAACGAATTAAAATGCAAATCCATGCAGAGAAACGCGAATAACATGCGTGAGTAATTGTGGCGACAGACAGGCGTAGAACAAGATTGCTTTCTTTACTCAATCATTCAATTCGTTTTTGAAACAATTTCTAAAATACATTTTTCATTCTTTGTAAGTATTTTTTTAAACAATAATTAAAACCCAGAGAAAAAATACCGCAAACTAGACTTCCATTTTTCAGTTTCCTGATTTTCAATTTTAAGGGTCTCGTCTACTTAATAAAATATTACGTGTTTAGAGGTGTAGTACTTTCTACTTGACTCACTGCATATTATAAATTTGAAGGAAAAACAAGCAGGTACTAGATGTTTGTGAAAGAATTAATTTAGGTTTATGCCCAGTTAGAATTTTGAAAAAATCTTTGGAATCCATATAAAAATATTGAATATGAATTTCTCTAGACTCTAGAGCATACATGCTTTATATAAAAAATTAATGAAAAACTTTGTTTTAAGCAATTTTGTACATGCTATATCTTATTATTAAGAAATTTATTAGAAAATGTAACTCGGCATAAACCTAGTTGCATTTGGCTTTATCTACAAAACTTCGTGAGCATTTTGTAAATTGCTACACTGCTTTTACGTACTTATAGTGAGCGTTTCTATGCATTAACATAGGACAAACGCGGTGTTGAGCTACGTGGAGTCGATTCCCTTAAGGACGTAAAATTTAAATGATTATGACATGAAAGTGACAGTGACAATAGAAAAATATCTTCTTCTGCAGTTTAAATACAATGTGAGTAGTAGTACCTATATATTAATATATTTATATAAGTAAAAAGAATAGAGTATGGCGGAAGGTCTTGTGCTGGCCACATCATATTTTTTCTCGTATTACTGTGTAGCGTGTATCACCTTAACAATCTACAACATCTTTTCGCTATCTCTGGATCTAGATATCCTTGACAATGTCGAGATGTGACACACGCCTGTGATGTGACTGACACACACACGCAGTGACAACAGAGAAGCCAGCGAAGGTAAGCAGAGCGTAGTAATTTACCTGTTGACTGCTGAGCTCCGGATTGATACATCAACTGCACAGAGGTACAGACAAGCGACGACAGCTCAGGCCTTTGTTCAGGATTGAAGATCGAAGAAGGCGATGGGATTTGGGCGTGGGGTTTGGACCGAAAGGAACCAGAAAACAAGATGGTTTGCCAAATAAATTTCAAACTTGTAATAGAATAAAATTGAATTAACTTATTTTTCATATTTTTCTTTTATGTTTTTGTATTACTACTGTCAAATATCCATGCGCTAGTATTATATTTATTGACGAACCATAATTGTATATTTACAAAAGATAGAATAAAGAATTATTATATTATTATAATAATTTTAAATTAAATGGTTTTATCTACAACAATAGAATAATGTATTAATTATATACGTGAAAGTAGTATAATAAAACCCTCCATAAGGACACATTATGAAATAATGAATTCATTATTTCACACTGTTAAATACACTGTTAAATACACTGTCAAACTGCCATCACATCTGTTTTAATATTAGTGTTACATCAAGTTATTTTATGACGTTGTAAGCAGAAACAGTAAAAATAATAAAAATTTGTAAAACGCTGTATATGACTAGCCCATAATAGTTCTAAATTACTCGGATAAATTGTCATCACACCAAAGTTTGAGGTTAGGTTAATATCAATACAAATTTGTAGTAAGAAAATGTTGCTTTCTTTAAAATGTTGTAGATAAAACGTCGTATTTGACTCGAAAATAATGGCTATAATTCACTCGGATGATTTATACACTCGCCTTCGGCTCGTGAACAAACTTTCATCTTCATTAATTATAGCCTACATTATTTACTCGTTAAATAATATACTATTAAAAGTATGAACTTGAAACTTTGATACAATGTATAGTAATAGTCTCATTAATAATTTTCCAATTCAATCTTAAATATTTTTAAGGCGTGGACATTAAATTAAAAATTAACTGAAAGGATACGATACAAAGTAATTAAATTATGTAAGGACCATTTCAAATTTCAACTAGAAATATTCATCGTTCTTTGATCGTTCTAATAAATAATACAATTCACCTCGAGATGACGACAGGAAATACAGTGGTAAAATTTTTAGGTTTTGCTAATTCCTGCTTTATTCATTTTGGAACAAGATTATAAATAAATAAAAGAAATGTTCAGAATTAAAAACTGAAACAAATAAACTTATAGCTATTAAAATAACAAGAATATTATGCGATTTATAATACCGAGGATGCTAAGCGACGAGGTGAAACCGAATCTCTTTGAACATCCAAGGGTGCTTAAGTCGCATATATTCGCGCTATATTCAAAGCTTAATCGAATTATCAAACAAACAACAATTTTATCTGTCAATTAGTTGACAGTTTGTATGGAAGGTTTTGATGTTATTATGGTTGTATCTAACATATTAAGTTCATAACTAATGAATTTTCGAGATCGGAAAGCCAGAACTTAAAAAAAAACTAATGAATTATAAATATCTAAGGTATTATAACTAACTAATGTTACGTTGCTTATAATTATTAATAAATGTTACATATTAAAAGGTAATAACTGTTGATGATACGATTTAATTTATTTCAATCATAAAACAAAATTTACGTTTTCAAGCTGTTTACAGAGTGCCCTGGAAAATAAGAAAATAAAATAAAAATAGGGTAAAAATAGTTATTATCGCCTTCTAAAAATTTAACCATTATATTTTCTATCGCCCATACTATAGCCCATACAATAATAGACTCCCGGTATAATAACATAACTTCAACTCGGTTTCCTGAAATTTTTTGGCCACCTGAAGTGTAAACATAACAATCACACATCGTTGACGTTTATGTTTATATTATTCGGCATCGAATTTTATTGCTTTAATAGGTCATTATAAAGTAACTTTAAAATAAAAAAGGAAGCCTGCAAGAACGCTACTTTACAAAATTTATTGTTTAATAGAGTCCGAAATCAATAAAACAGATTAATTTTAAATGTGACATTAACTGGCGACATCTCAGAGCAGTTGTTTCAAAGCTATTTGATAAAAATAAATGTCAAATGCATCTCACTTAACCTCATAGAAAATACATTATTTTAAATACATATGATACATAAGTATAATTAAAATCCAGAGAAATAATACCGCAAACTAGACTTCCATTTTTGAGTCACATGAATTTTTCAGTTTCCTTAATTCAATTTTAAGGGTCTCATCTTAGAATATTACGTGTTTAGAGGTGTAGTAGTTTCTACTTGTCTCATTGCATATTATAAATTTGAAGGAAAAAATCTTTGGAATCCATATAAAAAATTAATGAAAAACTTTGTTTTAACCTCATACAAAATATATTATTTTAAATAAATATGATATATAACGTATACTTTAAGTATTTGTACATCACTCGGTTTTACTAAAACACTCCGCTTCGCGTCGTACTTTAATATATAGTCCCTCACATTGTAAAATAAAACTGCACTTATAATGTAAATAACTATTAAAACATCACCTGCAATAAGTTCCAATATTTTAAATTAAAGGTCAAATCCGAAACAAAAAATATCCTGTATTCACCTCTATTTCGAGTTTTTCCAAATCCAATTAACCCCCTCTCTATTAATTTCCTTGATTACAAGGGCAACACCATCAGCATCCCTTCCGCTCTAAACACAAATCAAACCTTCCCTTCTCTCTGGGGTATGTTTTGAAGTAAAGCAACCCTTGGTTAAAAATACCCAGCAGGCTATGCGTTGACTTTTGTCCTTGTTAAGTGAAACAAAAGAACTCGCGATGTTAATGGCATTATGTGCAGATAAAACAAAAGAAAGGGAACAAACGAGATCAGCTGTCACTGTGGACAACGGACTAAATAAAACATTGTGTCAATGGAGGAGGTTGTTAAAGTTGAAAGTGCGGTTTTACTAAAGGGATTTGTGCGAAAGTTTCAACCATTTCTTGGAGTTTATAATTTAATTAATTTATTTGTGGATTTGAACCTGCGTTGTCCGAACCACAGAAAGCCCTGTACACACTAGGATTCTTTGAAGATTGTTTCGTACTTCTGAATTTTGAGAAAAATGATCCTAGTGAGAATTGCCTGTCAAATAGCGGCGCCGCTAAATTGAATCTTCTATGAGTCTTGGAAAAGAAGAATTAATAATTCTTGATATAATAGCTTCAGAACAGAAAATTTATTTTTTGATGGCATGCGAAGAGAGCACAATTTTCTTCACGCGAAATAGAGAGGAAAGTAAGTTTCCCTATCTAGAGAGGAAAATAAGCAGTGTTACCACCAGTGTTATTTTATTGAAAATTCTGTAGACTGAAAACTATTACCTATTTTACAATTATTATGGTTTATACTTTCTTTTTCTACAATTTTACGATTTTACAACTTAATTTGGCATATTGGCTGCAGTGAAACATTTCATTGTTTTAAATATCATTCTGACAGATGACAGTTATAACCTAACTTCTAGTTTCTAGTTATGTGTGTTTCTTCTATATGTACAATGTTCCACTCTCGCTCGATTGCCTGACTCGCTTCGCTCGTGACACAGACTTCGACCTCGAGTGGGAAAAAGAAGCGCTTTCCTCTCTAGTTGGACAAATATCTATTTTTCCAGAATTCAAATGAAAGAATCTTCAAATAATCCTTTTGGAACAGGGCATGACACATTCAAAATGCATCAAATATATTGAGTATTAAAATAAATGAACTGGACATTAACCGAGACAATGAGTAAAACTTTAAACTCTAAAATAAATTAGAAGAGAAACTGAACTGCGTGGTTCGTGTAGATCACATTGACGGTTGGTTACGCCTTATTGATGTAGATAAAGTTGTCCAACACTTTTGGAATAAATAAATCGGTTGGAAATTTATCGTGAATTAAGTCAGAACTTGACCAAATAAAATAATGAGAACCTGTAAAATAAAACTGTTTATCTACAACTATTAAATAATAGCTTCATTTTATATCTAACTCCAAATACAAAATGTGCCTCATATTACACAGCGTGTAATATGAAATTTCATATTCCACGCTTGATTCAACCAATAGAAAGCAAGCATTTGTCTGAAGTTTGTTGGTCGATGACAGATAATAAGTAAGGTTATGTGTGTTTGATTGATACAACAAACCATTTAACTGCAACAAATAGTATCGTATTCTATCGTATTGTAGTAAAGAAGGTATAAATTATGGATATTGAAAGTAGTGAAATAATATGTTCACCTCTAGAGATACGAGAAGCAGCAAAAGCGGTGTCATTAGATTTGTTGCTCATTGGTGTGTTTCTACTATTGCTAAAAACAGTAAATTTTGATATTTTTATGAATTTCACAAATTATAGTAATTGTACATTAATTTTGTAAGTAAATAAATTATTCTAGCAAGCATTTTCTCAGAGTTGTAGTAAGCGTAGTGATTGTTGCTTGTTAATCGATGACAGATGTAGGTAAAATTATACAACACCAAGTTCATTTACAAGTAGTTGTAGATAAAGTATAGTATTTGACTCGCATATAATGTAGGTTATATTACACTCAGATGATTAGAACACTCGCCTATGGCTCGTGTTCTAATTTTCATCTTCGTGTAATATAACCTACATTATATGCTCGTTAAATAATATACTATTATTTCGATGAGATTTTTTACTGTCCTTCATATTTTTAAGAAAACGAGAAAGAGTTTATAAGGGATAACACAAAACAATATTTTAAATTTCTTATATTAAAGTGACAAAGATTGTTTATAACTTATCTATTGTACAAAGTCTTCAATAATTTTAAAAATAATATGAATCTCTTTTGTGTCAAAACAAGGTTCAATTTATGTTTCCAAACCTATCCGTTTCATTTTTATTTCAAATTCCTCGGGCCGGAAAATGCTCTACGAAAAAACTCAATTTCCAACGAATTCCTACAATAAAATGAAATATCACAGAACGATTTTGAGCCAAGTGACAAACACAAACATCAATTGACAATCAGAACAGCAGAACATCATGTCAATCTCATATCAGGCCTGTGACATCAAAGAGAGGGAACTATATTCGATTTTTTAAATGACGTCTTTTGACGACAAAAATAAAGTTACGATGTAGGTATCTATTTATTTTAGATTTAAATGTTGCATTCATGGAAATCTTTAATTGCCTTAGGCAAAAGCAGAAATAATATACTTCAAGGTGTGTGCGGTTACCAGCATTCAACGCACTTGTGGTTATTGGTGGAGAGTACATCAAAAGGAAGATTTTTTACACATTTGGGCACATAACGCACTAGCACGGTTAGGTTGTAAATGGAAATATTTTCTCGAAAATGGAAATATTGGAAATTTCCGAAGGTTTTGTGGAAATATTGGAAACAGTGAAAATATTTATTTTTTAATTATGTTTTGTTTAGAAACAGACAACTAACTTTTATTCTTACTTAAATCATAAATTATTGGCAAGGTGGCTACATAACGGCAATAGCAATGGCATGGCAATGCAAATTTAATTTCTTGATGAAGTAAAAGAAGAAAATGTTGATGATTGTCAGTCTAAAGAAGAAGGAATTAATATTGTGGAGGAAGTCAGAGTGATAATTCTTCCGATTTAGAACCACTGACAAACTTTTCAAAACGCAGTTATAAAATGCGGTATAATAATATTTTACTTTATAGTTATAGAACACTTTTCAGGAGTTGGTAAGTTTTTATTCCTGAAATATTTTTCTTTTTTAATAATTCTTTTTTGTACTCATCACCTAGGAAATGACATATTAAACACGCAATTGACAATCGGAAATGTCAATTTCCCAGTGGAGTCAATCAGGAAAAAAGCAGAAAACACTGGCTTTTCTAGACATTTCAGAGCAAAATCATCTTAAAAATAATAAAATTTAGTTTAGTTACTTCCGGGAATTATAATTAGTGAAGATCACCGAAAACCGCCAATATTTAAAAATAAAACTTGTGTGCAGCGCGCCATCTGTCGGTAGTAGTGAGTACAAAAAGCATCGTAACCTCAAATTTAATGACAAGACTACAACTACAACTTAATGTAATTGATTATAGTTTTATTCGTTACAAAAAACATTGTACAAACCTCTTGCGGGAAGACCCATCCCAGCATTCGCGTAAATGAAACCCTCGCTCCGCTCGTGTTTCAAAATAACCGCTCATGTGGGATGAAAATCTTCCCGCATTTGGTTCGTAAATAACTATTTAAGTTTTTCCAATATTTCCGGAAATATTTCAGATTATTCACATTATCTGTCATCGGTCAAAAAATGCAGAATATTGAATTTCACAGCCAATCAAAATCAGTAGACTTGATTATTTTATACTAGTAAAGTAAGGTTGTGTGTCGATTATACTCTACTAGTAGTTTTAAGTGACTATTTAACAAATGAACATTTTTATTATAACCTAAATTTCCCATTTTATTGCACCATTTCAATCTTTGGGTTTTCTTCAAAGGTCTAGAAGATTTTTCACTTAAAATTCAATATTTTCTTTGTAAAGAAACGCCTAAAACACATCAAACACATTTGACGTTTACGTCTAAATTTTATGAAATTATTTGTTTTCTGTAATAAGGGATAACTGCATTTTTTGCCATTTCAAATTAAAACGGGATCTAATTCAATGAATAATCTCTTGAATACCATTCGTAATCATAGTTAAGTAGATTATTTCTCTGGTAGTATATTATACACCTATGTACCTTGTGCTTGCGAATATAATAATAATATCCAAGCACAAGGAACATTCGTAATACTACCAGAAAAATAATCGACATTGGTAACTATGACTACTTATGGTATTATAATTGAATATATTTTCGGAAATTGTACATCACTAAGCACGGTACAATAGCACGGTGACTCAATCTATGTAAGGCTGCTACACCTAAATTGAGGTGTGGTAGATATTTTTATAAATGTCTATCATAAGTATTTTTACCTTCCGCTTACCTGTAAAGGAAGGTATTGGAATCATGCAAAAAATCGGGTAGTGAGTTTTTAGTGGATGAGCACGAATTAGGGTCCTTACAACTCATTTTTGATAGTTTCCCGATGATGTCTGTGTGTGTGTGTGTGTGTGTGTGTGTGTGTGTGTGTGTGTGTGTGTGTGTGTGTGTGTGTGTGTGTGTGTGTGTGTGTGTGTGTGTGTGTGTGTGTGTGTGTGTGTGTGTGTGTGTGTGTGTGTGTGTGTGTGTGTGTGTGTGTGTGTGTGTGTGTGTGTGTGTGTGTGTGTGTGTGTGTGTGTGTGTGTGTGTGTGTGTGTGTGTGTGTGTGTGTGTGTGTGTGTGTGTGTGTGTGTGTGTGTGTGTGTGTGTGTGTGTGTGTGTGTGTGTGTGTGTGTGTGTGTGTGTGTGTGTGTGTGTGTGTGTGTGTGTGTGTGTGTGTGTGTGTGTGTGTGTGTGTGTGTGTGTGTGTGTGTGTGTGTGTGTGTGTGTGTGTGTGTGTGTGTGTGTGTGTGTGTGTGTGTGTGTGTGTGTGTGTGTGTGTGTGTGTGTGTGTGTGTGTGTGTGTGTGTGTGTGTGTGTGTGTGTGTGTGTGTGTGTGTGTGTGTGTGTGTGTGTGTGTGTGTGTGTGTGTGTGTGTGTGTGTGTGTGTGTGTGTGTGTGTGTGTGTGTGTGTGTGTGTGTGTGTGTGTGTGTGTGTGTGTGTGTGTGTGTGTGTGTGTGTGTGTGTGTGTGTGTGTGTGTGTGTGTGTGTGTGTGTGTGTGTGTGTGTGTGTGTGTGTGTGTGTGTGTGTGTGTGTGTGTGTGTGTGTGTGTGTGTGTGTGTGTGTGTGTGTGTGTGTGTGTGTGTGTGTGTGTGTGTGTGTGTGTGTGTGTGTGTGTGTGTGTGTGTGTGTGTGTGTGTGTGTGTGTGTGTGTGTGTGTGTGTGTGTGTGTGTGTGTGTGTGTGTGTGTGTGTGTGTGTGTGTGTGTGTGTGTGTGTGTGTGTGTGTGTGTGTGTGTGTGTGTGTGTGTGTGTGTGTGTGTGTGTGTGTGTGTGTGTGTGTGTGTGTGTGTGTGTGTGTGTGTGTGTGTGTGTGTGTGTGTGTGTGTGTGTGTGTGTGTGTGTGTGTGTGTGTGTGTGTGTGTGTGTGTGTGTGTGTGTGTGTGTGTGTGTGTGTGTGTGTGTGTGTGTGTGTGTGTGTGTGTGTGTGTGTGTGTGTGTGTGTGTGTGTGTGTGTGTGTGTATGTGTGTGTGTATGTGTGTGTGTATGTGTGTGGGTATGTATGTGGTCAAGGGGTGTTAGTCGCATAACTCAAATATGAATTACCCAAAAATTTTGATATTTGGTATTACCTCTCGCCTAGAGAGGTATAGGGATCGTGAAAAAATTCGATGTCGAGATTTTTGTCAATAAGCACGTTTTAGCACCTTTAGAACCTATTTTGACTATTTTCACGATGATGTCTGTGTGTGTGTGTGTGTGTGTGTGTGTGTGTGTGTGTGTGTGTGTGTGTGTGTGTGTGTGTGTGTGTGTGTGTGTGTGTGTGTGTGTGTGTGTGTGTGTGTGTGTGTGTGTGTGTGTGTGTGTGTGTGTGTGTGTGTGTGTGTGTGTGTGTGTGTGTGTGTGTGTGTGTGTGTGTGTGTGTGTGTGTGTGTGTGTGTGTCTGTATGTGCGCCTACTATAGTCTTTCGTTCTGATTCATTATCTCAAATTCTACTGAACATAAAATTCTAGTATTTTGCAATATACATTTATATATGTTAATGAAGAGCTGATAAGATTTTGGTAAAAATCTGTCAACCGGAAATGGTATTTTCTTGAAGAATTTTAACATTTTTTAAAAATATAGGAAATACTGCGATAGTTACAATTTGTCATTCGACATTTGAAAGAACAAATTATCTTTTACAATATTTATTTAACATCGTTTCTATATCTCTTACCAATAAAGGAAAATTAATTTTCAAAAATTTGTAATTTTACCTACCACGATTTGTAAATCATAATATAGGAAAAAAAATTGAAAACAAAAATGAATATGTCAATGTGACAGATGAACAGACGTATACACAATTTCTGAAATGTTTGTGGGACCATTTTAAAAGAAATGTAAATATTATTAACAACTGAACATAATGTAATAAGGTAATAATAAAGTTAAATTTTTATCTATAAAGAGCTAATTAAAGAACTAAGAACTATAAAATTATTTTCAAAAAGTTTGTAAATTTATTGCAAAATTATAATTTAAGAAAGCCTAACTAAAATCAAATTCACATAAATTACAGTGTTAAAGCGAGAGGTCGTGTGCTGGCCACAACAGATTTTTTTACAATTGTATACGAATAGGAAGAGCTCATTAGATTTTGGTACAAATATCTTCACCGGAAGTGATAGTTTTTGAAGATTGAAAAGTTTAAGTGTCAAAAATTTCTATAAACTTGGATAAATATACCTAGTATTTATTTGTAATAAGAATAAGAGGAAAAGTTATTTGTAATTTTCGTTATAAAAAATTGTCTTTATCTGGTAGCATTAAAGAACTGCAGTAAAATTTAAAAAATAAATTTATCAAATAAAACGTTGAAATCTTGTAATCCATGTTCGGTTGATTTTTGTTTCTGCATAAAAAATATTGACAGATGAGACGAGTGACAAGTTGACATACTAGCGCTATATAAGTCATATACCGGGAGTTTTTTTTATTAGTAAACATAGGGCATGTCATTACCATAGTTACAGTGTTACAGAATGACAGCAATGTATTGGAGCGTCTTTTTTATCAGTAAACATAGGGATAATTATACATACTAAAATAAATATGAAATATAAATTAAAGAAATGATAAATTATTTATTTATATTTTCTACACTTAAGAACTATAATAGGTAGATACCTACATTAAACTATTGAGAATTTTTTTAAACGAATTTAATGCTCAAAATTGGAACCATTAACTTCTAAACAATATCCTAAACGATTATAAAAATAATTTATAGCATTTGCTGGGGAGTAATATTTTTAGAAACAGCACTAATTAGATTTTTTAATTGTTCAACATTCATTCTGTCACCATTGTACACAATATTTTTTAAGTGTCTACCTAGTTCTTAAATTCTCATAAGTTTAATGTATCTACCTAGTTCTTAAGTGTAGAAAACATAAATAAATAATTTATCATTTCTTTAATTTATATTTCATATTTATTTTCGTATGTTAATTATCCCTATGTTTACTGATAAAAAAAACGCTCTAATGCATTGCTGTCATTCTGTAACACTGTAACTATGGTAATGACATGCCCTATGTTTACTTATAAAAAAAACTCTCTGTATTTATTAAATGTAGTAACTGAACGGAGGATTGCTTCAACACAGAAGAATTTTCGTGTGAATGAATCTTTTGATTCAGGTGATACTAATTTCTGTGTTTGAATATTTTAGATTTTTATTTGTATATTTTAAATGGGCACCGGATTGTACGTATATACATTTCTGTTTAAAGTCTAGATATGGCGGAAGGTTGTGTGATGGCCACGTCAGATTTTTAAATATTATTTTATATTCCATTCATAATTATTATATCTTGTGCTTATGTTTGAAGTGTATAAAGAGCTCTAACTTTAAAGTTTAAAGTAAAACAAACTTGGGGTGGAGCACCCTCACAGTGCGCCTCATTATCTAGAAACCTTTTACATTTCTCAACGACTCTTATTTTGTAAACATTTGCGGTGCCCTTTGAATAAGGCACAAGTTAAATTGACATTGCCTTCGCCGTTTGAAGCAGTTGATTTTGTACACAGAGTTTGTTTAGGATAACTTTTAAATTTTGAATTGGAAGATCAAAAAATAATTTTGACAGAAATATAAATGTATATTTTTCCCAAAACGTTATACGTAGATACTCAGATATCCATCTCTAAATAACATAATTATCCCAACAACTTATCTTATAAACTGCAATAATTTTTAGCGTCATCCCGTCGCCATAAGATTCTTATCTTCTATCTCAACATTTAAAAATCTTCTTAGATCATTGACTCTCACTAGCGCCACGCAGCCAGCCGTGGCAGGAATGTCAACTACTCGCAGGGTTATTATTAGCGTAAATGGCTCGGGTCGGGCATGTTGTTATGTGACGTCATCAAGTGCAGTATGTTATAGGTTATAAGCGATTATTGCAGCCATTTGTGTAATGGATTTCATGCATTTCAGAGCTAAAAGCATTGGGAATTATATTCATTACATTTATATTAAATTGCTTTTAGGCAAATCATATGTTTGCCTTACTGTGGTTGCTGTGTGAAATTTGAATGGATTTATAATTTAGATAAGCAGTTAATATTAATAGTTTGATTGAATTAAATTTTTATTTAAACATAATAGTTTAACTGGATAAAACAACACTACAAAACGTGGATTTAATTCTGCCCCGTCTCAATGAAGTAAAAAAGTCGTTTTTTGTTGTACAACAGTTTAAATAAAAATAAAAATCTGACGTGGCCATCACACAACCTTCCGCCTTATCTAGACTTTAAACAGAAATGTATACGTACAATTTAAAATATACAAATAAAAATCTAAAATATTCAAACACAGAAATTTGCATCACCTGAATAAAAAGATTCATTCACAGGAAAACTTTGCTGTGTTGAAGCCATCCTCCGTTCAATTACTACATTTAATATCTTACTTAGGACTTTTATAGCGCTAGTATGCCAACTTGTCACCCGTCTCACCTGCTGTCAATATTTTTTACGCAGAAACAAAAATCAACCGATCATGGATTACAAGATATCAACGTTTTATTTGATAAATTTATTTTTTAAATTTTACTGCAGTTCTTTAATGCTACCAGATAAAGACAATTTTTTTATAACGTAAGTTGCAAATAACTTTTCCTCTTATTCGTATTACAAATAAATACTATATTTTTCCAAATTTATATACAATTTTGACAATTAACCTTTTCAATCTTCAAAAAATATCACTCCCGATGAAGATATTTGTACCAAAATCTACGGAGCTCTTCCAATTTATATACAAATGTTAAATACCAAATATCAAAATTTTCGGGTAATTCGTATTTGAGTTATGCGACTAACACCCCTTGACCACACACACACACACACACACACACACACACACACACACACACATACACACAGACATCATCGTGAAACTATCAAAAATGAGTTGTAAGGACCCTAATTCGTGCTCATCCACTAAAAATTCACCACCCGATTTTTTGCATGATTCCAATACCTTCCTTTACAGGTAAGCGGAAGGTAAAAATACAAGTATAATTTACTGTATCTTATATTTATTGAAAACTACAATACATTTTATACCTACAATCTCAAATAAAATCAACAGTCGAAACTGTATGGAACTGAATAAAAAAAATGTAAATCGCCCTGTGCAAGGACGATCAAAGAATTGTGACACAGACTGTAGAATATTTGGGTTTTTTCTTCTGGAAAGTATGTCACAACGAATTGAAACAATTTTAAAAATTAAAGCGGAGTTACACAGGAGTAAAGTCGTTTATAGTAATTAGAGCAACCAAAAAAATATTTGCCAGCTGTATACCTTATTATCTAAGTTATATTTAAAGTTTAATTTACTTAAAATATAACTTACAGAATAAAGTATACAGCTGGCAATTGTTTATTACTGTTTCTCTAATTACTACAAACGACTTTACCCCTGTGTAACTCAACCTTTATTTTTACAACTGTTTCAATTCATTGTGGCATAGTATCTAAACATACTTTTATATGCCTCCGGTCGGCATCGCTAGTTTTCCATATCTCAAAATCCGCCAGAAACTCTTTGTTGCCAGCCTAGGCCGACAAACAACCGGAAGTTATAGGTTGGCATCTTGACATTACTACAGTTGTCAAGCAGATGTCAATTTTATGCGTTGAATATTTTTTATACAAGAATTAACAAGATTTTGACAAATTTTAGACGTAAATCGTTAATAAAAACTGAAATAATTATATTTTAAGTTCAAATGCAATAATATGCACCAAATAACAATTTAACACATTAAATAAACGTTTAGCTATTAGTTAAAGATAGTTTTAGTCACTAAACAAACGTTAAATTATTAAAATTGAACTAATTTAGATGCAATAAGTGGTACCAATTTATTAGAAACACATAATTGTTATTAGGGTTAGATTATAGTTTGTGTAACACTCTCCAAATTTGTTTAGTAACTATTTGAAATTATTCAAAAATATAACTTTAAAATAAAAATTTTAAACACGTAGGCGATTAAACAATGAAAATCAATGAAAATAATCCTATAAAATATTAATAATATATTAAAGGACTGGATCCCCTAAAATATATTTTATATGCCTCCGGTCGGCATCGCTAGTTTTTCATATCTCAAAATCCGCCAGAAACTCTTGGTTCCAGCCTAGGCCGGCAAACAACCGGAAGTTATAGGTTGGCATCTTGACATTACTACAGTTGTCAAGCATATGTCAATTTTACGCGTTGAATATTTTTTATACAAGAATTAACAAGATTTTGACAAATTTTAGACGTAAATCGTTAATAGAAACTGAAATAAATATATTTTAAGCTCAAATGCAAGTATTCAGTGCACAATTTTTTAGGTTATGTACAATTATTTTATATTTTTGTAATGTAATCGGCACATAAAATATTGTGTATTACACGTCCAGAAACTGTTATGCTAGTGCTCGTAATTTGCAAGCCTCGCCTGTGGCTCGGCGTGTCAAAAATACTCGCTCTTGCAAAAGGTCAGTTTCTGGCCTTGTGATACAAATAACTATTCTGGAGAAAATATTCAAAATATTCTACAGTTACAATTCTTTGATAGTCCTTGCATAGGACGATTTTTCAATTTTTTTATTCGGTTTCACAAAATTTCGACAGTTGATTTTATTTGAGATTATAAGTGAAAATGGCGAGAAATTATAATCTGATTGCTGTCATTTATATTTAAAGTATAAAGAAACAATTAATCATAAAATCAATTAACTTATTTATTGTGCAACTTAATAAACTAAACCTACAATCACATTAATTATAGTCCTTCCACAATAGTCCTTAATACAGCGCTCTGCCAATTATGTTTTCAATTAAATCTGATTGCAATGAAATAATTCAGTTTTGATTGTACTGTGCGATAACTGATATCATTTCTATAATTCTATAGCTCGGTTTACACCACGCGGAAATAATATGTAAATGGAAATTAGATATTAGAGTTATAGAATAATAAAGTAAAGCAAATTTATTCATTATGCTAGAGATGCTCTCTAGAATTAAATACAAATTGTGACATTATGTCTGCGTATATTGAAGGTGTTAATAGTATATTATATATTGAGGGACTAAAGTGCATGATTTAATCCTGAGGGTGAAGTTTATTTCACGAGCCGAAGGTGAGGGAAATAATCACCTGAGGGATTAAAGGTACTTTAGTCCTGTGGTATATACGCTATTTTTTGCACTTCATCCTCAAACGAATGCAAAATAGTTTAAAAGAATACACATTTTGTAATTTTGACAGTAAATTTTATGACAAATATTTATATTGTTACCATAGATACTCTGTAACAAATAGCACGTATTTACTTGACAACGGGATTAATAAATTTAATTCCTTGACAACGGGATTAAATATGAGAAATAATCCCTTGGGATCAAATTAAGAACCTTAGTCCCTAAAAATAAAGACTAAAGAATAGTTTTAGTCCCGGAAGTGCAAAAAATTATTATTGCAGTCTATTTGACACATAGATCAATAAATACGAAAATGATGACTATGGAGATATAAATTAATATTGCACCGTCCTATATAGGTAAATTTAATAATACATATATTTACAATTTTATCTGTAATTACACAAAAGCTTTTTATTTCGCCGGATAAATTTCTGTTTGTATTGAAACCTTGTTGCCTATAGCAATTTAATAAACATTGTTTAATAAAATCGTGATACCGTAGGTGGAGTTATTTTATTTTGAAACAATTTTCGAGTCAAATTGCTGTCAGGTGACAAGGTTCAGACGTCAAACAGAAATTTATTCGCAGGAAATAAAATGCTCGAGTGTAATTCAACGAGATAATTTAACGACTCCTTCGATTCTTCTTCACAAATATTCCCAAAATCTAATTATTTCACTGACAAATATTAGAAATATGAAGCAAATTACATTTTAGTGTTTTCTTTGCATGCTAAGAAAAAGGTAAATAAGATTTTATCACTTGCAAAAAGTTACCTTCCTTTTTATCCGCTGTCAAAGCGATAAAATTGTGTTTTGTTTATGGCTTACTTTATACAAGAGTGGAATTATCGGTAAAATAAAGAGTACAATTTATGTTTAAGTTTTTTGTTTATACTGGACCATCTTTTCGTGCGAAAATTGAAAAGTTAAGAAGGTTATAGGTGAAGACGCGTCAAAATTTTTGCAAAATAAACAAAGTTCACAAACTGAATTATAAGAAACGGGAGTAAAAAGTTCTGGAAAGTTCCTACATTAACTTGTTAAAAGTTTATTGATTATTGGCAGTGGTGTGGCAGCGTTTTATTTGTTGATTTTTAACTGGAAACATTACTAAGTAATTGAATTAATTACAAACACATTCATTTATGTTAGTTTTCAGTGGGTGGTCACAACCCAAAATATGACTCCAATTAATATACAACATTCATTACAAGTCGCAGAACTTGTTATTCTTTAATATTTGATATTTTTAAAAATCTGATGTGGCCAACACATAACCTCTACCATGGATATTGTAATATTTGAACTTAGTATGGGCTTTAATTATTATAATTTAATTATGTAGGTAATAAACTTTAAATTTCTTAAATCTACTCGGCTCTTTTTGTTTAATTTATAAATATCTTATTTATATAAAATTATATCCAATTAATATTATATTTCTTTAAAAAATATAGGTGCCAGCACGGTTAAACGGCGTCACTAACTAACTCTACAGACTCTACACCTACACCCGTATGTCTATCTGTCACATTGACATTTTAACTTTTGTTTTCAATTTATTTTTCTATTTGGTGATTTATAAATCGTGGTAGGTAAAATAAAATATTTTTGAAAAATTATATTTTTTATTGCTAAAAGATGTAGAAAAAATTTAGATCAAATATTGTATAATGTGCCCTATGAAAAATTTTAACTATCGCACTTTTTTCTAAGATTTTTGCAAGAAATGTTATAGTTCTGCAAAAAAGGTTCATTTCCAGTTGGCAGATGGCAGATTTTTACTAAAGTCTTATCAGCTCTTCGTAAAAATGTATTACGCAAAATATTAGAATGTTTAGTAGAATTTGAGATAATGAATGACAAAGAAAGAACATTTCCATCCATACATACCTACTCACACACCCATACACACAGACATTCTCGTGAAAATAATCAAAATAGGTTCTAAAGGTACTAAAACGTGCTTATTGACAAAAATCTCGATATAGATTTTTTTTCACGATCGCTATACCTCCCTTTTAAACGGAAGGTAAAAATAAAAACGATGTGTCACCGCAATAATTATTGAGAAATCGCACGTACAAAAAATATGTTTTTGACGTCGTATTGTTTCATTTCAATTATCTTCTTTATTTCAAAGGATACCTATGATTGGTAATGTACATCCGAATCTACGATTTTTAATGATTTATTTCTCATTATTTGACTGCTTTGGCCTTATTAATTTAGTGACTGTCAGGTAATTGTCAGTAATGCCACCTTTAATGTTAATAACCCAAAAATAAATTTGCAAAATACGAGTACAAGTTTCTCAGCATTAAAATATGGATCACATAAAATATGAAACCATCATTATAAGCGAAGTTAATGTTCTCTTTGTGTCATTAATAAACAATTTATTTTACGATATTACCTATACCGAAATTTATTATCTTCTTTATGTCATCCATTAAATTCCGCGTTTATAATCATCTCTGCACATAAGTAGTCGTCATTAAATTCCTACCAGAGTACCATAAACCATGGATTTATGGCATTAAGTACAGTGCCATAAATTATCATAAAGGTAATGTAAAAATGAGAGAGTAATAATTAATCTTATTTAGTAGCGAGAGGTAATTTAAAGTCGATCAATATTCGGAATGATTAACTAATGAACTAATGAACACACACCTTCATTTGTTGTGGGTTATTACTTCATTATGGCGAGTGATCGATTTTAACGAGAGTTTTTACACCTCGTAATTGTAATGTTCATTGTTATTGCGGTCAAATAAAATATAATTCCTACCTTTTTTGATTCTTATGACTTGTTCGGTTAAAAAGTTAAAACTGAATAATAATATGAACCAAATAACAATTTAACACATTCAATAAACGTTTAGCTATTTTAGTCATTAAAAAAAGGTTAAATAATTAAAATTGAACTAATTTAGATGCAATAAGTGGTACCAATTTATTAGAAACACATAATTGTTATTAGAGTTAGATTATAGTTATTTAAGTAACAAGTACAAAACTCAGTTTGTGTAACACTGTCCAAATTTGTTTAGTAACTATTTGAAATTATTCAAAAATATAACTTTAAACTAAAATTTTTAAACACGTAGGCGATAAAACAATGAAAATCAGTGAAAATAATCCTATAAAATATTAATAACAGCTCATTGCCTAGGTCACGTTATATTAAAGGACTGGATTCCCAAAAATATATTTTTTCTATTTGGCGTTCACAAAGTTAACTTTGTGAAACGCAACTGAATGTCGCTAGAGCTCACTTTGTGACACGCAACATATTTTTATAGAAGGTTGGTATTACAACATTACATTTATTTCAATTGTTAAACGTCAAACTTCAGAATTGACAAATTTCAGTATAACCTTTAAATATGTTTTGCTTAATTAATTACTTTTTATTCAATAAAATTAATGAATCTAGAAATTGAAAACATATAAGTTCAATATTTTCTATAATATATGTACTTATCACCTAGAATAGTTCAGTAATATATACTTTGGCAGTGACAGTTAAATAAATTGGCAATATATTAATATCACCAACCAAAACGTTACACACATAAATTTCCCTAAATCGACTTGTGTATATTGTGGCAGTATAATATAAATTTTAATAATAAAAAGACACCAAATAGAAAAAATAGTATAAAGAACTCATTTATAAGACTTTTTTTCGCACTTGTCCTTTAGTAAACTCGCCCGAGGGCTCGTTTTACTAAATTTGGACGCGTGCGAAAAAATCATGTCTCATAAAACTTGTTCTTTAATATACTATTGTCTACAATCGTTGTACAATATGAACATTGTTATTCAATTTTTAGTTAGGATATGTTTACAACATTGTAGCACTAGTGCGACAAGTGCTGTTATGTCGCTCTAGTGCGACAAAAATATACTATTAAATTTATTACGTAAAATTTACCTCAAACTACGATTGTGAACATTTTGTTTGAAAAATATTTGATTTGTTTATAAACGTTGTCATGGTGATGATCGATAATTACGATTTAATTTAATTGTTATTACCACGACAAATAATAATAAATTAGCTATATTGACGTTACGATTGCAGACAAAATATTGTATGCACCTCGTTGGATAGAGCTTGTTTGTTGCCCTTGGGCGAGTCGTCAATCTCGGCTTCACCTCGACTGAACAAATTTCTCGCCGCGTGCAACAAATAATGCTCTATCCCTACTTGATACACAAATTATTTTAAAGAATCCCACGTACAAAATTCACTTAAGAGAATATTATTCCTAACAAGAATCCCGAATTTTCATTCTGACGAATTTAGTTTACCCTTCCCCCCTTTTGATAAAACGGTCAGAAATTTACGTCAGAGATAAACACAAGTTGAAACCCCGCCCTTTTGTGACACTATCATGAGTTACGCCGTAAAAAAGGCAAGATTTGTTCAAAAAGTGATCATTTTCTGGAACAAAATACAGCCGCAACAACAAACTTACAAGCTTGAAATTTTGTATACTTCTAAATAAAGGTTGTGTACAGCCCGCTATGGAAGCAATATATCAATATTTAGATTTTTTATACACTTAATTTATTGTCAAAAATGGGTGTATTTTTTAATGCAATTAAACATTTTGCCAGCATTGAAAAATGAATAATTTGGAGTTAGCGGACTATTTTCATCTCTTATGCACATAATAGTAAAAAAATTAATACTGTATGTTGTACCATGCAGTCAGGATTTGTTCCAGAAAAATAGTATATTTTTCAAGTGGAATTATGTCCTCTTAAGGAAACCAGTTTATGCAACAACTAGCCGAATATGCAAATGTATTCCGAAATCCGAATATATTCAATGACGTTACTGTACATAGTGACACTGGATCCTGGTCAAGCAGTGTTTGTTTACGGACTTCAAACGTTTTAGTCCTTTAGTCCTTTCAGTCCTGCGGGACACAAACATGCCGATATTTGGGATAGAGATAGCTTAGTCAGAATGCAGTGGGCACAACAGACAATGGTTCGATGGTCGTGGTGAAAAGTAAATTAATGTAGAGAACTGTGCCCTCTGATCCTTCAAATAATTTTTTTGTACTCATCACCTAGGAAGTGACATATGAAACACGCAATTGACAATCGGAAATGTCAATTTCCCAGTGCAGTCAATCAGGAAAAATGCAAATAACACTGGCCTTTCTAGACATTTCAGAGTAAAATCATCTTAAAAATAATACAATTTAGTTTATAAAGTGTTACTTCCGGGAATTATAATTAGTGAAGACCACCGAAAACCGCCAATATTTAAAAATAAAACTTGTGTGCAGCGCGCCATCTGTCGGTAGTAGTGAGTACAAAAAGCATCGTAACCTCAAATTTAATGACAAGACTACAACTACAACTTGAATGTATTTGATTATAGTTTTATTCGTTACAAAAAACATTGTACATACCTCTTGCGGGAAGACACCATCCCAGCATTCGCGTAAATGAAACCCTCGCTCCGCTCGTGTGGGATCCAAATCTTCCCGCATTTGGTTCGTAAATAACTATATTCTAGCTATTAGTCCAGCTTACTAGTGATGCCGCCAAGATGAGAAATTTCTCGTCCCATTCTCGTCTCGTCACGAAAATCCGAGTCGCGAAATTTATTGATTATCGTCTCGTACGAAAATTCAAAATTACGAAACGAGAAATAATTTTTGAGACACCGCGAATTCAAGAAACTAAAACTTTGAAAAAAAATTGGTATTCTATTCGAAAATGTCAACATATTTTTTAAAATTTATTGGCAGCATTTTTATGTTTTGATATAAATATTTTTATACGACTAATGAATACAAACATTAAATGTGTGATGTTTGCTACATAATGTCATAAATTAATCCCGCTGGGAATAATAGTCAGTATTCCCTCCTCTGCTCCAATCAGAACATTACTTTGCTTGAATCAATTTATCTGTACAATTTATTTTAAGAAAACATGGCAATGTTTAATGATGTAACTATGGTGATATAGAATTGACGTTTGTAAATGTCAAAATTTTTGCGCATTGGTATTTATTTGATTAAAATCTTGTTCGTAATAAGTTAGTCGTAGATAAAGTACAGTATACAACTCGTTATAATGGCTATTATTCCCTCAGATGATTAAAACCCTCGCTCGCTTTGCTCGCTCCAGTTGTAAACTTCATCTTCAGGAATAATACCATCCATTATAAGCGTCGTTGTATAATATAAGGTAAGGTGGGTAAATGTGTAGCAAAATATCAATAGTTGATACATGTCCCATATTTTCCAGCAAGGTATTTATAATGGGGAATTCAAAATTTGGCAGTATATATATATACATATGGCTTTTGGCTTTAAGTACATAAAATCGCAACTTTATACGATGATCTATTAGCATATATTAATTTTTTTTTTAAACAATGTCCGTATTACACACTTCCCCCGATAAATGGGGATAGTGTGTATTCGACTCAAATTTTGTGTACAAATCAAGGCAAGCTAACTCTAAGGTAAGTGTGTAAAAGTGTAAAATATTAACTTTTTGTAGCTGTTTAGTTTTTTTATTATCTCTTTAACTTTATTTATTTTTTTCACATGACATGAGTAGTTCACGAGTCCTTCTCAAGTAAATCATATAGCTGGTGATAATTGTAATTAAATGGTTCAGAATATAGTTCCAGCTAACACACTTACCCCCGAAACACACTTACCCCACCTTACCTTACCTACTATTTTTTCCTAAAACAAAAATTGTGTACAAATTTAACAAAAATGTACAAAAAAATTCCTAAATTAACTTCTTGCTTTTCAAATAGATGTTAACAAATTTTTTTCGAGAAATTGAGACGAGATGAGAATCGAGTTCTTTGCGACGAAAACTGAACAGCCGAGAAATTGCCGAGACGAGAATACTTATAATTATTCTTGTCTCTACAATTTGAGACGAGACGAGAATTGACTATTTCTCGTCTTGCGCTCATTCAAAATGGGTCTTAATACCTTATCTAATCAAATTATCATAATTTATAATATCCCAACTGCATGTCCAATTGTCGATAATTTTCTCAAGTGGTCGAATGCCTATTCCCCGATTAAAATTTAGCCAAACGCTATTTCTCTCATGAAAAATCTGACGTGGACACCACATGACTTCCTTGTACGCCTTGTGTGTTCATACTTTTCTTAATAACTAAAATGTAGAATAATATAAAAAATTCTTTTAACATATTATACTAGTATACTCACAAATATATTTTAGTCATTTTATTTAAACTGCAGAAGAAGATATAAAGCATATTTTACTATTGTCACTGTCATGTCATAATCATTTAAATTTTACGTAGTAACAAATGTTAATCGATCATGGACTACAAGATAAAGAAATACTAAATAAAAAATATATACTTTAATTATTCCTAAATGATACCAGATACAAAAATATTTATAAAATACCGATTTTAGGTAATAATCACATAATCTTTCATTTAAAATAAAAAAATTTGTGTTAAATTAAATATTTATCGAAATATTTTTAAAAAGTACTACTTCCGGTTTATAGATTGAAACCAAAAATAGGAGGTGCACAACTAGATGCTGTAACAGTCCTAAATACAAAATTTCAACTTTCTACGTCTAACCGTATTTGAGTTATGCGACACACATACGTCCGTCCGTCCGTACGTACGTACAGACGTCACGTCGAAACTAGTCATAATGGATTCAGAAAAGGTCAAAACGGATATTTCCGTCAAAATCTGAGAACCGAAATTTTTCGCGATTACAATACTTCCTTACTTCGTACAAGGAAGTAAAAATAAAGCAAAATTTAAAAACTTCCTTTGACAGCAAGTCAGAATCACATTTAAACCTATCCTTTAAATTATTGGTAATTTGCACTAACGCGAATTATCGATAATTTGCACTAGTGCTAAATTATCGTGTAATTCTACGTTGATTGGACGACATTCAGAAATGTCAGACTTCTGATTGGCTTAAATTTTATGAGGGAAATAGTCATTTCAATTAATTTACTGTAATAATACGTACATACAGATATCTAACCGCAACGTGTTTTCAAAATAAACGTAAGGTAGCTATATTTTGTCCGGCAGCGAAACAGTTATTGAAATTTCCTGTGTCTCTTGTTGAATGAAAGAAGCAATTTTGAATTTAACGCTTGGAGTAATAACAAAGCAATTTATTGTTTCTTTTCAAGTGTCAGTTTTTGTAGAACGCAATTTACAATTCGCAATTTGCTTACATCTTGTATATGATTGATATTCCTTTATTTTGTCTCGATTTAATCATAAGATGAACGCATTATGGTAAAGCAGGCAATAAGGAGAGAATTCTTTTTGTAGGTTTGAGAGATTTTACTCTGTTCACACGCAGGTTTTTTAAAAAGATATCATTTAATTTGTAGCGTGGGCATTTTATTATTTACTATGTTAAAGTGCAAATTTGATTTATTTAAATAATAATTAAGCAAATTTGATACACAATTATTTGTATAAAGACGACGAAACCGCTTTTATTTTATTTTTCATATGCAAATTATTTCAAAGTTAGGTACTATTAGTTTAATGACAAATTAAGTTATTAATCTTATTATTAAAAACATTTATAAGTACAAGCTTGAAATGTTATTTAGAATTTTTTTTTTAATATTTTGTTAAATTTTGTTCGTGGTATAATTTTATATGGTACCTACATACTAACAAAATATTTGAATCAAATAATAATAATAATAATAATAATAATAATAATAATAATAATAATAATAATAATAATAATAAAATAATGAATACAAATATAATTTCTGTATTACTTACTACTGATCGACACCGATATTAGCCGATATATTTGAATGTGAAAGAATATAAAACGTACCTGTAACAAAAAAATTAATTAGTATAATGTAAGTTACTCTTACTACAGTACTTTAATCATAATATATAGGTCTTATTTCTGTTATATAGAAATACAAATTTATGTTTTACTTTATATTAAAATGCAATAATTGTAATTAAAAAATGGCAAAAGAAATAACTTTAATCTATGATATACAGGATGTAACCTAACAAAATTTAAGGGTGTATAGTATTGCACGCACTGATCATGAATCAAAAACAATTTTATTGAGATTCGCAAATTAAAAAATCTGTTGTGGCCAGCACATAACCTCCCGCCTTGACACTGTAATATGTGAATTTGGTTTTTGTTAGGCTACTTTTTGTAATTTTTTTTATAGTTCTTCAAGCAACGTACCGATTCCGATTGACATTGAAATCAAATTAGCTCTTTGTGGATACAATTTTTATTTTATTATTACCTTATTACATTATATCCAGTTATTAATGAATCAATGATGCTTCTTGACTTTATACGTTTAATGGAAGGATAAAAACTTACTAGAATTCAGTCAGTTTTTTATTAATTAAATTTCAGCTCCTAGGTACCTACTAGTTTCAAATCCAGTTATTAATATATTTATACATTTCTTTATAAATGGTGCAACCAAAATTTTAGAAACTGTGTATACATCTGTTCATCTGTCACATCGACATATTCATTTTTGTTTTTAATTTTTTTCCTATATTGTGATTTACAAATCGTGGTAGGTAAAATTATATATCTTTGAAAAATAATTTTCCTTTATTGGTAAGAGATATAGACAAGATGGTAAATAAATATACCTCTCTAGGCGAGAGGTAAAAATGGATCCAAGCAAATAAGACATTCTGTAAGTACCTACAAATTTAATTTTTTCCTGTTTGTAAAATTATTATTACATCAATGTAATTACGCTAATACATAACTATTATTTAATCTTTTTCGTATTTAAATGTGACAACCAGTGATATCCAAAATGATATTATTTTGCAAACCACTGTTAATTCTTTTTGATTCATGATCAGTGCGTCCAATATATACACCCATAAATTTTGTTACACAGGTTGGATTACACCCTTGTTACTTTAACTTAAGATAATATATAAGCCGATTCATCTCTACCATATAAACGCACAAGCCTCAATCAGTTTATAATGAAATGCCGACGATATTGTTCACAGACAAATTAAGTGAATATCGTGATTTTGCACCGCAATTCAACCAAAAGGTTAAAAATAATATTCGCAGCAACCTTGCAAGGCTCAATCTTTGCTGTATGAAATTATCACAAACCATATCGTTGTCGTTACCATTACAAGCGTCAGATTCGAACATAGAAATAGTTGTAAATACGTATTTTAATGTTATTTTTACCATTAATAATTCTGGAAGCTGCCTTTTCTCCTAGTTGGAAAAGTCCAAGAAATGCACAAAACTTTTGACGAATGCTCGACATTTTTTAGCACTAAACAAGTCATTTTAACCCACAAATAATATTAAAAAATAGTCAAGAAATCTAACACACAACTGTATTTCGCGACAAAATATTGCAGACTAAAACTAAACGTGGATAGAACAGGATTAATAATGCTTATACGTCATAATAATCAAACATGAACTTGTCGATTGAGATGAGATTTTAGATGAAGGGAAGAAAAGTCAGTGCTTCTCAAACGGTGGGCCACTGTCACTGTTTGATAAAAATGTTATTGAAATGTTTAAATAATTGTTACGAAATGATATATTAATAAGATTACCTACTACAAACAAATTAGATAATCTTGAGAAAATAAAATTCATTAGCTAGTCTCTTAGATTTCAGCCTAATGGTACCTCGTGTTCCAGAAGAACAGATCATAAATCAGTAATGTGTATATGGTTATGTGAAATAGATCTGTGTTGATCTGGCCTGGTGAGTTTAGCCGTGTGTGTCTATGATGTGTAGAGTGTGATAAGAGTTGAGACGTTGGGTACGCGGACCGTGGTTGGCCGCCAACGATACAGCGAGCAGCTTTGGGCTGTAGTGGACCAATACAGCGAGCAGCTTTGGGCTGTAGTAGACCAATACAGCGAGCAGCTATGGGCTGTAGTAATCCTAGTCAGATTGCCAACG
This sequence comes from Agonum fuliginosum, assembly GCA_947534325.1. NCBI lineage: Eukaryota > Metazoa > Arthropoda > Insecta > Coleoptera > Carabidae > Agonum > Agonum fuliginosum. Next base: position 6,207,947 of record OX384036.1, read on the forward strand.
GTGCAGCGAGCAGCTTTAGGCTGGAGTGGCCCTAACCAGGTCGCCAACGAGGTACGAATGTTTGAATGTGGTATGATGTTGAGATTGATGTGTGCGTGTTACTGCTCCTCACTAAGCATGTTTGCTTATGTTTTCTTTGCTTCCAGAGTTAAACGTGATCTTGAGCTCGCCAACTAATTCCTTGATACATGACACAAAGTGAGGAACCGCGGCCGACGGCCTCACTCGTTTCTTCGTCATGAGTGTTAGTGGGACCTTCTTTAAACAACCTAACCCACTTGTAAACGTGCTGACATGACATTACCTCAGGCTCATAGGTTTCCACAAGTTGACGATGGATTTCGGCCGCGGATTCTTGACGCAAAGTGAGGAAAGCTCCTCCTATGACGACATTTCTCACCGGACTGAATTGGGCCAGGGCTTGGTTTGACCGTTACGAAGCCCCCTACACGCAGGTGTGCCAAGCTTTGAAAAAAATTCCCTGCACCCTTCAGAGCACTTGTCGCCTTACTTTCTGGATATGCCTCGTATTTTAATTAAATCAAATTATTCATTAAATTCGATGATAGCATTGTCATCAAAATGCATAAATGATGAATATAATAAAAGTTAAAATATTACTTTTCTCCCTTGTCATTTGTAATAACTGCAATGCAAGCACACATTTTTACATTACAATTTAATTATTTTCATATTTATTTCAGTATATTGCATTTCTGTATGTATTGTAATTTTGTAATACAGTAACTGTTGTTAAAATTAGATTTTGATTGCTTTTATCCCGGTGAACTAATTAGCAAAACGGGAATATTGCAGCATAAAATATATATGCACTAATTTCAAATGTAATCAAAATTATAACATCAAATTAAAAAATTGCACAAATACAAGAACATATTTTTATAAACTTAGGGCCGGTATTTCAGATACAGTTTAAGCTGTAGCTTACCGTTAAACTCCGTTTAAGAAAAATAAGGTGTATTTCAACATCAGTTTAACAGTTAAACTATGGTTTAAGTTAATCCACGGACTGGGTACCGTTTACTGAGATAAACGTCGATTATCTTGTAACTGTCAAACAAATTGTCACAAGAATTCACTTTAATTTTAATATTCAATCTGGTACATTCAAAATGCCTATCTTTACGAATAACGAATATAGACATTAGTGTGTTAACTAACACCGATAGTGAAGCTCTAGGGAACGCTGTTCAAGCCCAATAATTTACATGGAGCATATTTCGAATCTACATGTGCCTAATATCCGCACATTTGTAAATGTTGTACCTACAACATTTTCAAGTCTGCAACTCAAGAAAGATCGTGGTTATGTTATATCCATACTATGTACAAAAAGTTCAACATTTTCTACAAACAGATATACCTTTCAGACGTCAATAAATTTTATGGATGGGTTCTCGCAAAATACACGAGCAGCAAAAATGTTTATCATTTGTATTGTCATCTGATTACCTTGGTTGGAACTGAAAAACTGGATTTACTAAAGAGTGATCAGCATCAGCTGATCAGTTGCTCGAGCATTGCTCGCAAACGTAAGCGCAACAATAGCAAGCAGTTCCAGCACCAGCACTGAGCAGAATATGCGCAACAAACAGACGATAACAGAACAGCGCAGCACAAAAATGAAGTTAACAGTTAACTTTTTAGTTGTTCGCCTTGAATTTTTTTCATAAATATTGTACCAAAGTAAATTATTGTCTATACATACATACATAAAATCATTTATAATTCAAATTTTAAAATAAACCTAGTTGATACACAATTTTATAATTTATTTTGACAATATACTTTATATTTATCAAATGTCAAATGCCAGTTTATGTCAGAAAAGCCTCAAATTTAATACAAACATTTGAAAAAACATAGGCATAAACGTCTACGAAGACAGCTATTATTTGGCGGCGCAGTACCAACTTAAACAAGACTGCAGTTTAATAAATCTAGAGTTTAATTTTTATTGAAATACGCGTATATATTTAAACGTCGCTTAAAATTTAATCTTTAGTTACGTAAACTTCGGATTAAGACAAAACTGAAATACCGGCCCTTATTATTTTATTGACCTTAGTTACAGTTATAAAAAAATCTGATGTGGCCAGTACACGACCTCTCGCCTAATTCTGCTTATTCTACTAATCTAATAAATAGTTTTACTTACATTTTAATAGTTGTATGTTCATATAATATGTAAACCATAATGTAAACCAAGATGCAAGCAAAATATGTCAACTGTACTGTCACTGTCATAATAATTCAAAATGTAAAAACAAATTTCATATGTTCATGGACAACAAGATACTGAAATTTCAAAAAAGTAGAATATTAGTTACACTTTATTTTATTGTTAAATACTAACAGCTTCAGCAAATTGTATTTAAAATTAACTGTACCCATACATAATTATATTTTCTTTTATTTTTAAATGCAAAAATTGTCATAAATAAATAATGTACCAATTTATTTAAGGAAAACTATTTAAAGTTTCAAAAAGTACTACTTCCGGTTTGCGGATTTCTACCAAAATCTTATCCGGTGTTAAGATCCTTATTAAAATCTTAAATATGAAATTTGGTTATTAAAGGTTTGATACCTTTTAAGTTATCGTGGACGAAAAATCGTCACATACGTCCATACGTCCATACATACATACGCACACACACACACACACACAGACATCATCGTGAAAATATTAAATTCGTATTCTAGAGACCCTGAAACGTGCTTATCCACCAAAAACTCATACTCGAAAATTTTGACCCATTACAATACCTCTCTTATAGAATATGAGGCGAGAGGTAAAAATACAACGAAACAGTAGCTTATTATACATGGCTGTATTCAGAATTTTATGTAGAATTAAATCATAAATAATATACGGGGTGTTCCATTCAAAATAAAGAAGTTGATGTCACTTCGGGCTAAACAGGAATTTAAAAAATACATTATTTATGTAGTTTAAAGCGCTTTTGAATGTAGTATATAAACCTATAATATAAATGTACTTAAAAATACAATTTTTTGGGGGGCGCCTGTTTCAGAAAACACCCGGTATACTCGAAGTTATTGTTACACCCTGTATTCGGTATCAATATTAAATGCTAGGTCCACGTTAATGCCAACTGACAGGTAATACTACTAAATTACAACTACATTGCAGATAATGTAAAACCGTGTAAAATGACGTTGCTCAATTTCGAACTGATTATTCGATGACAAGTAATTACAATTATTACGTTCCACCGTTCCGAATTCATTTATTATCATCCATTAATGACTACTCACTACTCGTTATTAATGTGTAAATTAAGCGTAATGTAATTCACAAAGAATGACAGCACAAAAATCTCCCCTGTGGTGCACTTTTCACAAACAATCATGTGTGCGTCGACGACTGGTAAACGCACACACACCGCACTGTATGAGAAGCTGACACATCTTAGTAGGAAAAATGACGTAATAAGTATATGTGCTTATTTTATAAATTAATAGTATATTATACCGGTGATTCATCGTAACTTACTTATTTCAAAACGCAATAATGCTCATTTTATGAATCAGAAACTTTTAATTTTAATTTTGCAATGTAGGTACATAATCTAAAGTTTTGTTTCACCCAGTTTTCAAAACCATATCAGGTAGGTGACGCCCCCCATTGTCTATACACTGAATAAGCCGATTTCTGGCGTTTGTCATAACCCTTTCCAGCATGGCAGCGGGCATGTTGGCAATTGCGGCCCGGATGTTGGCCTTCAGGTCTTCTAGGGCCCTTGGACGGTTAACGTAAACGCGGGATTTAAAAAAAAACCCACAAACATATCACAAGGAGCCAAATCGGGCTGGCCACTTCAAATCGCTCCTTATTGAGATGAGGCGCCCCGGAAAGTGTTCCCTCTAAACAGCCATCGATGCTGCTCCGTGCTCCAACGCATGATGGCGACTGACCGAGTGGGGAATAAAACTTTAAAAGTGCACCTGTCGAATGAGATCACTCTCTCCTCCACTACGATCCCTACAACCTGAATTAAAAAAAGCAAGTTATGATGAATCACCCTGTACAACGACGCTATAATGGATGCTATTATACCCGAAGATGAAGTTTACAACACGAGCGAGCAAAGCGGTAGTGATGCCGCCGACACGATAAATTTCTCGTCTCATTCTCGTCTCGTCTCGAACCAATAAATTTCTCGTCTCGGATGAGATGAGACGAGAATTCACAACTAGGAGTCGAGATATAGTTCTAGAGAAATCTAGAATTCTCGAAACCTAAACATTGAAAAATATGTCTTCGAAAATTATTTTACTAAAAATTATTTTACTTTGTTCGTAGTAGTTATTATGTTTTGATATAATAGACCGGGAGCTCATGATAGATGATGGACTTCGATTTTATACAGCATGCCCTTTGGAGGATAGAATATTGACCCTATGACAACAAAGAAAAGCTAGTATTAAATCCTTAAACGCTTTCCGGTCATATGGAACATTGCATTTCCACTTGCACAAAATGTTTGTGCTTTTCTCTGATCCTACTGCTAATTAATTTCAATTTTGTTCCATTTACTATAATTTTACCAATACCGGTATTAGGTACCGGTTTTAAAACGAAAATATCGAAAACCCGTATTAAATTCTTTGTTCGGTATTGCATTCCCTAATCGTAACCAATCATTACAGAACACGTTAACAAACTCGGCTTCGCCTCGCCTGATCTTCACGACTAGTACCACAATAATGTGATATTTAAAGTTGTGCCTTTGCATCTTCTAAGTTAGGAGTTATTCTTTTTTTCCAAGTTAAATTGTGCCATTCAACCCTATTAAGCAATTCTAACGATTCAGCGAAGTCTGCGAAGTTGATATTAGTACAATGTGTGAATGTGTAACACATGATCGCTCGGATGCACAGTCTATCGTATCATGTGTGTTCACATGTGCAGCAGAGTGGGTGTTCACTTCCACACATCTGTGAACATGGAAATTTTGACCTGTTTTATACGCGATTGAGAGAGCTTGCAATAAAGTCTCAGACGAAGAAACTAAAAATTACATTGGGATGGGTAGTAAATTAACTTTTCTGGTTGTCCAGTATTTGCATTTTTTTATTCGTCACTAGTTTATTAAAGAACAAGTTTTATAAGACATGATTTTTTCGCACGCGTCCAAATTTAGTAAAAGGAGTCCTCGGGCGAGTTTACTAAAGTATTTCTTTCTATTTGGTGTCTTTTTAATATTAAAATTTAAATTAAACTGCCACAATATACACAAGTCGATTTAGGGAATTTTGTGTAGTGTTTTTGTTGGTGACATTAATATTGTCACTGTCACTGTAAAAGTATATAATTATTAATGAACTTTTCTAGGCGATAAGTGCAGACATTATAGAAAACATTTCTATTACTAGATTCATTAATTTTATTGAATACAAAATAATTAATTAAGCAAAATTTAGATTTAGAGGTTATACTGAAATTTGTCAGTTCTGAGGTTTGACGTTTGACAATTGAAGTACATATCATCTGATGCTGCCAATACCAATCTTCTAAAAAAATATGTTGCGTGTCACAAAGTGAATTTTGGCGACATTCAGTTGCGTTTCACAAAGTTAACTTTGTGAACGCCAAAAAATAGAAATTATAATATTAGAGACGTAATCTTATCTTATTATTATTAACTTCAAGATAATGTTATTATAAACATTTAATAGAGAAAGAAAGGATCTACATAATATGTGCCTTTTGAAAATTTCTATCATGAGATATAACCGTGTAAAGTTTGCATAAATTGTAATATTTTTTTTAATATTTCGGAATGTTTATAATCATGTACAATTTTTTAATCAAAAGATCCATTCTTTCACTACTAAATTCTTGTCGAAATAAAATTTTACTATTTTTGTATTGCCACAAAACACTCGCTACGTTAAGGAGGTTCCCTAGACATTTTAAAAAATGTTCTAATGCAACCAAACTTTGAATTTATGTTGTCTGTGTCAGAAAAATGATACCTGAATTTTTTGGAAATTTTTGACCACGTAGTTTGAACGAAATTAATTGTTAAATTTTAATATTTTACATGGGCTCTTATGGCTTTTCTTTAATTGATTAAATAAAAAGATGTTAGAAATGTTCTATTTACTTAATTTTTGGTATATAAACGTATGCAAGCACGGACATCAATTTCCCAAAATTTGAAGAAGGTTGACCACATAGTTGTAACAATATTGTCGATTGAAAAATAATCTTCAAGCATTTTTTAATTAGTGAATTAGAAATTATTGTAAAAATATATCACCGCAACTGAACGAATTGCAATATCAACTAATACCCGTTGACCGAATATTGTTTTACATTAATAAAATATTTTTATTAATTAAAGGCTGATATCTGAGTACGACACTGCATGTGTAGGGAACCTCCTTAAGCTGGATTTGAAATTTAATTTGATTTTACGTTTTATTGCTAGACTATTTTTATTAAATACGAGTATACTGTATAATAAAAATTAATTTTAAAATACCAACAGCAATTTCCTGTAAAACTTTAATAAGTTCCTAAAATAATAAACTTGACACTTCATTTCCTGTGCTGTGTTCAATATTTTTAATAAAAATTCTACTACAAATTATTTTATTAAATTCATTACTTTTCATAATACCATAACTCGAACAACAGGGTTTACCTGTTCGGACAGTGTATTTAATAATATAATAATAAAATAAAATAAAATAATAATACTATATTAAGTTCCAAGTAAATATCCAAAAATGTTGAGAATATATATTTAAAATTTTAATTCAATTTACAGGAAGGTTCAACTGAAAGAAATCAATGGATCCGAAAGAGAAAGAGAATGCAATAATCTTTGTATTTATTGTAACAAAAGTAAATCTTAAATAAATTGTAAATCGTTATTTGTGTCTTTTACTTGTGCAGGTAAAATATTTCATTAGTATATGTTTTCTCCGAATTCAATTTTCCATTTATTTGCCCATAAACCACTTAACTTTAAATGAAAACACACTACCACAATAACGAAAACTAAAGTCCTATAAAGTTATATTTCACTTGTAAATAAACCACCGAAGAAACAAACTAATACAAAATACATTTGGGAGTCTGTGCGGACATAACTACTCGTAAATATATATTTAACAAACCCAGAAATGCAGTAGGCAGTACAGTACGCGAAATAAGAGATGGCCGAAGAATTTTAAATTGGTAAACAACATTAATCGACAATATTATCTACCTTGAAATAGTGTATAAAGAAGTCGTCCAGCTCGGCTTTTCTCTTGACTCAGTTGCGTTCAGGCGCGAGTAATAAATTGGCGAACTTTGACTCAGCTCTGTGTAGAACAGTCACATTCTCTCGCTTACCGCTCCGGCCAACTCTCGCTGCACTTTATTCTATACGGAGCATATAGCCCAGTGTGTTATATGACCGACAGTGGTTCTTATACAACGTATGTTCGAATCCAGTTGCATAATCTAGGAATGCTCATTCGACACCAGAAAATACTAATCTGGAATATCCATTTGCAGGAAAATGCAACACCAGAAAATGCAAATCTAGAAGGTAATAACATTCCTGCATCAAAAGATTCATTCACAGGAACATCTAGAATTTTTGATTCGGCATATGCAAACACAGGAAGATTCAAATTTAGACAACTAGTAATTCTCGTCAACACACAAATTAGGTTGAACTGAAATAAATGAACAGTCCAGTACTATTCTTGAGTCGTTTTGACGATAACTTTTCTAGATTTGCATCTACCTGAATTTGCATTTTCTGTGTGAATATTATAGATTTTTATTTTCAACACCTTGCAATTAAATCGCACTCAGACAGTTAATCTGACCACTCGATCGTCTTAAATATAGTCCTAGTTGCAAAAAGAATCCCTCCGTTGCCGCTTTGATTTTCATAGATCGTCGCACGGATTGAGATTCTACTGCACCAAGATGAATCGATTAAAGTGGTTTGATTCCACTACAATAACATCTACCATTCTGTTGAACAGTTACCAGCAAAATCAAATTAAAATAACCATGAGGGAATTACCAGCTGGTAACCGCACACACGGTATAAAACCGCACACTCGTGTCGCGACAGCCATCCCACTCTCCACTATTCTGTCATCTGTCTGTGATAGTCTCATGTAACTGTAGATTCATTGATTTAGCGCTGATCTGCGCTGGTCAATGAACCCGGTTATCTGACGTCGCGCGACCTGTGGAATGAACCGGTTCGGCAGGTGATTATCTGCACTTCGTCGCAGTCAATGAGGATGAGGCACTCTTCACTAGAGGATACGATACGAATGCAAGAGGGTTGGAAATAATGAGAGGGATTCAAATAGATTCTGGAGTGGGCTCGGTCTTATTTAAGGAGGTTGGTGACCATATATTAAATGATGATGAGAAGCTGAAACTTATACAGTGCCTTTATTAAACTATTGAGATTCTAAATAAAAATAAAAATTAAAAAATATTAGCAATACAATTTCATTTAAAAGTTGAAAAATACTGTTAAAGTGTTTTCGGTGCGAGTAAACTGTCAAATTATTATTAACTTCAGGATAATGTTTCTATAAATATTTAATAGAGAAAGAATATATCTACAGATGTGCCTTTTTAAAATTTTAAAAAATAATTTATTAAAAATATTTGTGTTGATTATATGATGATACTCCAAAAAAAAAAAGAAGATACTTCTGATGGCTAATTTGTCCATTAAAATGTGTTGTTATTATTAACCATTAATATCTTTTCATAAATGAATAATTTTTAAATCATATTTCAATCGATTTTAAAAATAATATTAACATTGTATTTCAATATAAAAATAAATATAAATCGAACTCAAATATTATAACGATTGTATTTTTTAAATTCTTGAATAAAAATTTAATCTAACCCCAATAAATATTTGTTTCTTGTGTATTGGTAACATTGCTGAAACAGCTGATAATCGAGAATCAACAATTACCTACTGTAAGTAGGAGTTACGCGAAATCTTATTGCATCTAAATTAGATCAATTCTAATAATTGAACGTTTGTTTATGAACTAAAACTATCTTTAACTAATAGTTCAACGTTTATTAAGTGCCTTGTGGTGTTATTCAGTGCGGGTTTCAGTTTTCACAAACTTTTGAACCGGACTTTTTTGTGGATGCCAGACGAAGGTTAAGTCATATTGAAGATGAACATTTTGCTGAAATCCATTTTAAGCCGTTGAAGAATTTAAAAAGGTAGGAATTTTACTTTTGTTCTTGCATGTAAGTTACTTTTCAAAATGTTTAGAACGATATAATTGTTTAAAAGTGCTATTTTTACAAAACTATACTACTATGATTAATATATAAGGAACATTATTCGCGAATAATAATACCTATAAATAATATAAGTAACTGTAGTAGAATAAAAACTCTCTATGAGCCATTATTCTATTATTAATTCACAATTCAACACTATTGTATTATGAGTCGATTATTCAACTCTATTGCCACTGTAATCACATCAAAATGTGAGGTTAAATTAATAATAATGAATAAAAAATTGTAAAGAAATGTTTAATTTAAAAAGTCGTATACAAACGTCGTATTTAACTCATAATGGTTGTAATTAACTCGGTTGATTATGCACTCGCCTTCAGCTTGTGCATAAACATCCTCTTGAATTATAGCCTACATTATGTGCTCGTTAAATAATATAATATTAGTACATAATATAACAATTATTACTCAACAATAATTATTTTTATAATAAAGAATATTGATTATTTTAAAAAAAAGTAATTCAATGCACATTTATGTTACAATTGTTATAACAAAATTATTTTAAGAAAATTCTCTTAATGTAAAAGTATTGATCAAAAATGTAGACTGGATTAATTAATTAATATTAATGAAGGTTCAAATTTAAAAAAAGTTATGTCAGAACAAAGAGTATAGTTACAGCTGTACAGAAAAAAAAATTTTTAATTTTTACTATTAAAATAACTTCAGTACGCCTTAATAAAACAATACGTGTATTCGGCTTTTTTTAGAGAAAAAATTGAATAACTTGGCAACGCCGCGGAAAACTAAAATGAAACTTATATTTTCGTATAGGTAAATAAAATACAATTCAAAATATATAAAAATATATAGGGTGTTTCATTTAAAAAAAGACGAACAATTATTGCCAAGTCGTTATGCAACACCCTGTATATGTGAAAATAATTTTAAGTTATGCTCCTTGAGTAGACGAAAAATTCTGTTAATAAATTTATGCTGTATTTTTAACGACAAGGGAGATATCGATGACGGGCATTTCGATGACTCACCTGTATATATATATATATATATATATATATATATATATATATATATATATATATATATATATATATATATATATTGATTCATATGGCTTCATGAAAGAAACTTTTTGTGATAGAAACAAATTTATAATTCATGAACAAATTGGAGAACTGTATAAATTTGACTTTTTGACTTATATGTTCTCTTCAGTATTTAGTTTCGAAAGTAAAATTAATTCTGTAACTTGAAATATCCTCAAAAATCCGCTGTTTTTATGACATACTATAACAACACGCTATAACCACATGAAAATGAACTTGTTATGATAACTACATTCGATTTTATTTAATGGGACCAATGAACGGGTTACCTTGAAAATTCAACGAATTTCTAAATTTAGATCATTGAATAAAATAAGAGTGTCAGGTGTAAAATGATGATAATAGTAGGTAATATGATAAATGTCATTTTAAAATAATCTCACCAAATGAAAAAATTATAATTATTTACAATAATCGTAGAAAATAAATAGTTTTTTAAAATAAAAATATATTTTATCGACGAAAGAAAATTATTAGTGCATAAGCGAAGAAAGGAGCAAGTGAATTACTTTTCTCGAGTCGATAATATAATTTTATCGTCGTGTACAAAATTCTATTTTTATTCTATAGCTGATGTTAAAGAAAAAATGTAAGAAACCCAATTTTAAATTAAATTATTATTAAAATACAATTTCGGAGTTTGTTTTTCATGACTTTTCTCACTAAGTGGATGCAGAAATGTGTGAAAACGAATTTGCAGAAAAATTGTAAAAAATCTACTCTTGCTGTTAATGTTTTACTTTATCTACCTTTGCAGTTAAATTTTTACTTATTGACACAAAATTGTCGATAGGCAAATGTTGCACTTTAACATATATAGATTTAGTTGTTAAATAATTTAAATATTTACATGAGACACAAATTTATTATTATTTATTTTTTGTTTTTGTTATTTACATTAAACAATTCGAATAATATTTTTGTTTTTTATTAGGGAAAATCAATGTGGCGGTACAATACAATAACTACTTAATAATAGAAATAAAACATATTTAAAATGTAGGTACCGCTACAAACATGAGCTGTAGAAACATTTTTTTTTTGGAGAAAATCGTAAAGTTAAGGCATAGGTACTACCTAAGTTGCATACTTTATTAAAACAACATAATTTAATTGAATGATTAACAACAGACATCTTATAAGATGGCGTTTTTCTTAATCGTATTGAAGTAGATTTCAGTAAAATATTTTTAAATAAATTGCACAATCGGTTATTTTTACCGTTTCCAAGGTAATAAGTTTTGTTTACAAATTAGAAGGCGGTAAGAACTTACTTAAGAAGGAGGCGGTAAACACTAAACAACACAAACCAAGACAACAGCATCAAAATACTAACTAAACCTATACATAACCAAAAATAAACATTATTTTCATATTTATTTTTATTGTACCGATCGGATAAAAATATTATAAGCATCATGGACGTTATATGCATTTTGTACCGGTCTCCAAACATTATCATCAACCGGTAAACTGCTCATACCGCCCTTGATACTTAATATACTATTATTCGTGGTCCTAAAAATGTTTTACTTTACTTAAAATGAGTTATCTTTATTTTCACGAATTAAGAAGTATGGAAACACTCTGTAAACCTATTGTAAGAAATTATATCTCCAGCTCAAATCTTAACAAAAACTTGTTTCTTTCCAAGTGAAATAAAAGCAAAATGACTATAATTTAATATGATATCGTGTGTGTATGTAAACTGGTACTTTTTGCATTCCTGCGAACAAGCAAAATACGTGACATTAAAATCATTAAAATGCAAAAACAAGAATTTTAAGATATTCTGATAAAGTTATTTTACTTGAGAAATTATCTTGATTTCAATTGCTAAGTGTAAATTTAAATTGAGACGTCGTTAATACATTTAAAGATTATTATGGTGCAAATTAATTACCACATTAAATACATGATTATATCTAATAGTTACTTGTATTTTATTGTAAATAATTTATTAATTAAAACAAGAAGCATTATACTAAACTGTCTCATGTCATCTGACAAATTACTTATCCAGAACTTTATCCTGTAGTTACAAAAGAGGTCTTTACTGTAGCAACAAACGTTTATGTTCGAATTCTAGCAGAATACCAGAAAATGTGATCGTCAGAGCGAAATGATTCGCCTACCGAATGTGAGTTGTTAACAGATTCACTGCTGTTAAAAATGCGTAAATCCGGAAACCGGAAGTAATTGTACCTATACTGGCGTACAATAAACACCCGAATTTCTACTCGACATATACACGTTTTCATCGATTTCGTCAAAATTGATACTAGTTCCTAACAGTGTTGTAACTTATCTAGATAATTGTATCTAAATAATATATTTTTATCTATTATCTTATCTAGATAATTTTATTCTTATTTATCTATTATTTTATCTAGGTAAAATTACAAATTATTTTTATCTATTTTTTAAATATATTCGGGGGTAATATAACTAGTGCTATGATTATCATCGGTGATAGCATGAGTTAGTCGATGAAAATTGACCGAGTGCGCAGCACGAGTTCAATTTTCTGAAGACTAACGAATGCTATCACCTATGATTAATCATAGCCCGAGTTATTTTTGGGGAGAATATATAATGAATGAATCCAAAATGTTTGGTTATATGTTTTCAATAGCTATCAAAAACGTTTTAAATTCTGTTTACCTTTCTCAATTTTGTCTTCACTGACATTTCCCCACCGAATACAATCAGGTTCATTCAATTTAAGTCTTATTTTTGACAAACAGCAATATTTAAATATGGAACTGATAGTAGGAAATTAATTGACAGAAACAGTTGACATGTAACAGCGGTGATAAAAATATCATCGATTTGATAGCCTCTTACTGGCCTATTTTAGCCAATCAAATTAGTCAAATATGTGTCACGTGACACATGAATTATATATTCTAGATAATAATTTTAGTATAATTTAATTATAAGTAGTTGCAACGCTGCCGGTTCGCTAGCTGGTACCGCTTCTACTTTGGAATTTTGTATTATCTATGAATGATCTAATATTTATCTAGATAATAATGATTTATCTTTTATATATTATCTAGATAATTTCTTCAATGATTATCTATTTATCTAGATAAATAAAAAGTAAGTTTTCTTTATCTTTATCTAGATAAAAAAATCTTGTTATCTATTACAACACTGGTTTTTTTATAGTTAGTTATGTTATAAGGATCGTAATGTTAATCATTATGGTACTAGTCGTGAAGATTATCCGACGAGGCGAAGCCGAGTTTGATAACATGATATGTACCGTACTGGTTGGTTACGATCCGTATTGCATACAAAATTTTATCTTGAATTAAAAAGATAAGATAATAAGATTAGTACAATATTATCTAAATAAATTTCGCATTCTTTTAAATAAATTGTTATTAAATATATAATTTAAGAGACACATTTTTGCTCCATCGACATCCTACCCTCAATCTCACCCTCACGCTCACGTGCACTCATAATGATTACAAAATTAAAAACAGATTTCAAAATAAAATTAAAAAATTGACAATTTTTTGACAAATTAATATCAAAAAGCTGACATAATTAACGAGTACCACCACAAAATAATTTTTATACCAACATAAAAAAATAGTTTCCCAAGATTTCGACTCAAAATTTGACTTGACTGACTCAGCGACTGAGACAACAAGCTAAGAATTAGAATAGGTATCTTGAGTCAAAGTTCGCCAACTTATTACTCGCCTGATCGCAACTGAGTTAAGAGAAAAACCGAGCTGGACGACTTATTTATACACTATTTCAAGGTAGCTGATAATCTATGTCCGCTCGATTAATATTGTTTACCAAATTAAAATTCTCAAGCCCGGCCAGCACTTATTTCGCATACTGTACCTGGTACAGGCTGTCACGTGTGTGTAGAAGAAGACCCTTTTACACTCGTTAATTAAAATATAAATACCAATCGATATCTTAATCATTACTTAATAAATATTTGACAAGAACCCATAACCATAACTTATGCATTTATATAAATAAACAACAATATTAAATACTATTTCCACGCTGTCTAACTGCCATAAACCACGTCAATAAAAATCACTTACCGTACAATAATTACATCACTAATATAATCATACAATCTCGTACATATATCAACAATTAATTCTGACTTTTACACCTCAACGTGTCGTACATGTCTTCACGTAGTAAGTCAAGTTTCCATATTTGTAAGTTTTAATAATTCAACTCGGTTATCAACATTGAAATGCTGATGTTTCCAATACCAGAAAGAAGATTTACAGTTGAGAGGAGTCATGTGGTCGGAACATTATGTGCGGAGGGCATGCGAATAATAACTGTAAATTTATTCAATGTATTTGTTTGGTTATGGTGCATAAATATGGGGAACTAATGTACCAATATTTACAGTGCATTATGTGGTTTTGAAAAAGGTATAGTCCAGTTTACCGCGCATAAATTTTAACTGTCCACTAACAACCGTGAATGAATCAACTATTGGTTACCGCCCACACGGTAAAATATCTACTGGATGTTCCAAAAAAATGGTACGTTCGAAATAACTTTTTTATTATTAAAGCAACCGTTTGAAATTTTTAATGAGTAAATTAGACATATGGAGACATCAAAATATATAATTCACAAAAATATCACTTCCGGTTAAATTGGATATGACATCAACACTTTCTTATTTCGAATGTAACCTATATTGTTACATATTTGATTTCTACGTACGTGTTTGAATCCAATGATGTATTAGAAGGCTAGATTTCAAGCAAAATATATTCAGAAAAAGTCGAAAAAAAGAAAATGAAGAAAGGATATTTGTAAAAACAATTGACATGTGTTAGGTGAAAATTATTATTAACAATAGGCAAAGGTCTAGAATGCGTGTAAACTAAAATGGTAAAGATTCTCTGATACGAGTAGCACGTGCTCGGGAATTGCCATCTTTCATTAGCGTCACAGTTTGTAGATCACGTTTAACTGGTCCATGACATAAGTGGTGAATGTGATTTATATGGTGTTTCGATTAGTTAACTATTTCAATAATTGCGCCTTTAGTAGTTTTATTTATCACGTAACTGATCATCTATAGTCCGCTCCGCTCGTACTCCGACATACATACGTATGCATGTGTGTGTAGGTGTGTGTGTATGTGTGTGATCCGGGCCATTTCTGGAGGTCGAATAACACAAATACGAATTACCCAAAAATTTTGATATTTGGTATTTTACATTTGTATAAAAATTGAAAGAGCTGATTAGATTTTGGTACAAATATCTTCATCGGAATGGTAGTAATAATTTTTGTAGAGTAAAATTCAGATATCTGCAACCCTGAGCTGCGCGAGCAGGCAGAGTTTGTTATGTACTGTCCGTTTTACAAAAGTGGAGCTAGCGAGTATGTGCTACGCTGCACTTCACTTAATTTTCAAACAAAACTAAAATATAACTCAATCACAATCAATTACAAAATTCACAGCGTTACACGAAGCAAAACACTACGAACTTCAATATGAGAATAACAGATATTGAAGCTGATGTTCCGTAGAACAGACAGTAGCGTAGTTTATCATCTACGCCTCTCTTTCTAAGACGAGAATTCGTACTTCGCGCAGGGTTCTCCTTAATTGAATTTACCTCTATTCAATTCCACTGGGACAGAAGTAGTTACTTCTCTCCCATGGGAGAAAATGCGGAACTTCTCTCATGATTTTGGTGATCGTGAAAAAATAAATACGAGGGGTTGTTTTTATATTCCCGGACTGGGCTGTTTAGAATTTTGATGCAATTTTTCATTATGCTGTTTTTTAATCACATATGCCTTGGTAACTTGTGTGGCAATTTACAAAACAATTGCAACATTATTAATTTTATTATCTGTCAGTTTGTGTCATCAAAAACAACGAAATTCCTTTTAAACACCTATTCTACACTTTAGCCAAATCGAATACCGGGCTGTTATAAAATTCCTTACAAAACATGGAAAACCTCCAAAAATTATTCTTGAAGAAATGTTGGCTGTATACGGGGATGATTGTCCTTCTAAATCAACTATTTGCGAGTGGTCAAAATTGTTTAAACATGGTCGAGAATCACTGGATGATGATCCCCGTCCAGGGCGCCCTGTTGACGTGATCACTTCAGATGTTGTTGAAAAAACCAAGTGTTTGGTACTGGAGGATGCAAGACTAAAGAAGCGACAATTAGCAGCTTCACTATAGGAGTATCAGAAATCACGGATTTTTGATTTTACACGAGCCTTAGAGATGCTATTAAAGTGAAGAGACGCGGAAAACTGACGCAAGGTGTCTTGTTGCTCCACGACAATGCACCAGTGCACAAGTCCAGACTTTCAAAAGCTGCTGTAGCTGTTTGTGGCTTCGAAGAAATTGAACATCCGCCTTCTAGTCCAGATGGTCCAGATCTAGCACCCAGTGACTACTTTTTGTTCCCAACTCTCAAAAAATCTGACGTGGACACCACATGACTTCCTTGTACGCCTTGTGTGTTCATACTTTTCTTAATAACTAAAATGTAAAATAATATTAAAAATTCTTTTAACTTATTATACTAGTATACTCACAAATATATTTTAGTCATTTTATTTAAACTGCAGAAGAAGATATAAAGCATATTTTACTATTGTCACTGTCATGTCATAATCATTTAAATTTTACGTAGTAACAAATGTTAATCGATCATGGACTACAAGATACCGAAATACTATAAATTATAAATATATACTTTAATTATTTTTAAATGATAGCAGATACAAAAATATTTATAAAATGCCGATTTTAGGTAATAATCACATAATCTTTCATTTAAAATAAAAAAAATTGTCTAAAATTAAATATTTATCGAAATATTTTTAAAAAGTACTACTTCCGGTTTGTAGACTGAAACCAAAAATAGGAGGTGCACAACTAGATGCTATAACAGTCCTAAATACAAAATTTCAACTTTCTACGTCTAACCGTATTTGAGTTATGCGACACACATACGTCCGTACGTACGTACGTACAGACGTCACGTCGAAACTAGTCATAATGGATTCAGAAAAGGTCAAAACGGATATTTCCGTCAAAATCTGAGAACCGAAATTTTTCGCGATTACAATACTTCCTTACTTCGTACAAGGAAGTAAAAAACACTAAAGGGGACAAAATTTAAGGACAATGACGAACTTATAGCAGCTGTTGAGGGCCATTTTGCGGAAAAACCAAATGAATATTTTTATACTGGATTAAAGATGTTATTGAAACGGTGTTATACCTGTATTCAAAAGCAGGGGAACTATATTGAAAAAAAATTTTTTTGTTGCTCTAGTCTTTTGTTTTCATGCCTAGTCCGGGAATATAAAAACGACCCCTCGTACGGAATAAATAAAGCAAAAATTGCTACACTTCCATTTACGCAATATTTAGTTACAAAGACTGGCCCATTTCCCCAATCACTGCATCTTCTGTTCCCTGTGGAACAATTTCAAGATCTTCTGCATCTTTCTCTCGAATGATTTCGTATTTCGCTGTTCGCCTTGCATGCATTACTTGTTAGACTTGTAAGAAGAAAGAGTGTGATTAGCATACAAGATAACATACCTGCATCCATTACACCGGAACGAACGAAGATGCACTTACAACTCATTTCAAAGTTAAATCGTGGATCATTTCAATACGAGAGCCAGAGAAGTAGCTGTTTTATCTCAGCAGGATAGATATACATACAGGACTTGGAAAAAGAAAATTTTTAGTTACACGAGACATTTAGAAAAGTTGTTTCGATCGACATGAACACTGTTTTAGTTTTAAGACATAATCGAGACTCGTCTAGCTCTTAAAATCTGTACTCTGTTTCAGCTTAGAACATAGTAGGTGGCACTGTGAATGCAGTCCGTTCTACACCCAAACATTCTATTAGTTTAAACTTTGGCGCGAACTTCCAGAGATGAATAAAAATTGTCAAAATAACAAGGAAGTAAAAAAGAAACACACGAAATTGTTGCATTTTCGTCGTGAAACACACGTTGTTTTACTATTTTCAGGTTATATAAACTTGAAATGTCAAACGGAAATGAAATCGCGAATCTCTCCAATGTTCGCTGGTGTAAATCCACCTCTCGTCTCGACCAATCAGATTCAAGCGTATCATCGTCCTATCTTACTCAACGCTATGTTCTAAGCTGACATCAAGTATAGTACAAAACGTACTAACGTAGGGAGTGTTTTGTGGCCAGTACAATATTTGTGTTTCAACAAGGATTATATACTTAAAGAATCAATTAACAGTTGTGCCTTTTAGAATTTTAATAAAAAAATTGTACGTGATTATAAAAATTTCGAACAATTCATTGAAATTTCCAATTTATGCAAACTTTACACGGTTATCTTCTGATAGAATTTTTTACCTGTAGACTTGACTTCGATACCTCGCTTCATTTTCGAGTTACACTGATTTTTCTCTTTTCCTGATATTCAACTTTGAGGCTGCATTTCTCGAAAACTAATCCCGATATGGAACTGCGGTTTATAGCATTGCATTCTACACATTCTAATTGACCTATAACCAAATTTTCATAATTTTGAAAATTTTGAAGATTTTCGGCTCTTAATTTTTTTTCATTCTTAGATTTCTCAAAAATTTGGAGTTATACAACCCTGGCGATACCACCGTTGAATTCCTCGTGTCGAATTACATGGGTGTACCAATTTTCAGCTCAAAATTCCGATGGGTACAATTTTTATGAAGGATTTTTGAAATCTGAGAAAATGGCAAGGGGTCCCTTAAGAAATTATAAGATTTTGAAAATCCTTCATAAAAAATGTACCCATCGGAATTTTGAGCTGAATTGGTACACCCATGTAATTCGGCGCGAGGAACTCAATGGTGATATCGCCAGGGCCGTTAGTTCCAAATTTTTGAGAAATCGAGGAATGAAAAATTTTTGAGGGCCGAAATTCTTCAAAATTTTCAAAGTTCTGAAAATTTGATTATAGGTCAATTAGAGTGTGTAGAATGCATATCGGGATTAATTTTCGAGAAATACAGCCTCAAAGTTGAAACTTAAAAGCTTAAAAATCTTCCAAGAATTTTTTGTTACTTCTTTTTATTTTTCTGATAAATAAAAACAAGTAAAATTGCTTTCAGATTTATCAACTTTAACGTGACTAAGTTATCTTTATGCTCTTTTTATGTACCTGCCACTTTTAGATATAAAGAAATATTATCTTTATTATTGACTCACGAGTTCAATATTTTAATAATCTACCCGTACTATCTTTCACGCATTTTACCCAACTTTTGCGGCATCGGTATAGATTAGAATTGGTACCGTGTGTGCGGTTACCAGCCGTCAACACACGGTTGTTAGTGGAGACTTCACCAAACATAATTATTAATAATTATTTCAGCTACATTTAAAACGCGAAAACGCTTTTTTTATCAACCCTATTTTCCTGTTTAACAACCTCTGAGCATGTTCCACCCCTTCCCCCTGACTACGCCCCTGTGCTCATCCCTTGCTAGACTCGCTCGCCGCTGACAGGTATTGTGTAGCTGTGGAAGTGCAGACGGCGCAAATTTCCCTCAGGGGCTGTTACCTTACTCCTTAGTCCGTGCTGGAGGTATACGCACATCGACGCTTCATCGGGAAACGACGACTGTGCAAATTAGAGACGGTGTTTCAGGGAAATTGCGACTTAATTTTTTTTTTTAAGTGTGAAAATGACATACAATCCTGAAAATATTTTTACGTCACTCGGGGGAGGAAAGCAGTGTTTTCCTCTTGCTAATGGAGGGAGGGAAGCGAGTTTTCCCTCCCGCGCGGGAAGAAAGCAAGTGCGTTCCTCCCGAGCGGGAGGAAACACGGTTTTGCTCCCTCTACTGGCGGGAAGGAAACAGTGTTTTCCTCCCGCTTGCAAGAAAGGTGATTTCGAGACCCTCGTGACGTAAAATATGTGTGTCCCACGGGAGGGAAGGCTATTCCTCCCTATTACAATAGCTATTACACCCTTGGGCGAAGCCGGCGCCCTCGCTTGGGCCGCCGCTTTGCCCGCGAGAGTAATAGCCATCACTCCCTTGGGCGAAGCCGGCGCCCTCGCTTGGACTCGCCTACGGCTCGCCTTCGCCTCGGGTCGCCGCTTCGCCCGCGGGAGTAATAGCTATTACACCCTTGGGCGAAGCCGGCACCCTCGCTCGGACCGCCGCTTTGCACGCGGGAGGAATAGCCTTCCCTCCCGTGGGACACACAATATTTTACGTCACGAGGGCCTCGAAATCACCTTTCTTGCAATGTTTTCCTCCCGCCAGTACCGGGAAGAAAACAGTGTTTTCCTCCCGCCCGGGAGGAAAACAAGTACGGTCCTCCCGAGCGGGAGGGAAAACTCGCTTCCCTCCCTCCATTAGCAAGAGGAAAACACTGCTTTCCTCCCCCGAGTGACGTAAAATACTATTACCTATCGCCACTCATATCTAGAGGTATTATAATCATGCTAAAATTTCGATAGCGAGTTTTCAATGGATAAGCACGTTTTGAGGTCCCTAGAACACGATTTTGATAATTTCGCGATTATGTCTGTATGTGTACTATACTACCTAATAAAGAAAATTGAAATTTTGTATATTATATTCTGACACACTAGATTAGATCCGATTAGATTTTGGTGTTGATCGTGCAACCGGAAGTGGTAGTTTCTTGAAGTTCAAAATATATGAATTAATAGGAATTTTTTTAATAACATTGTATACTAAATATTACTGTCTACAATTTGTATTTAAAACGTTGTTTCTATCTAGCACCATTTTCCTACAAAGAAGTTAAAAATTCTACAAATTTGTTATAGTTTTGTAAACACCCAATATTTTGTTACGGAGACGCAACCTTTAACGACGCGAGGTTTTATATTAAAGTACGACGCGAAGCGGAGTGTTTTAATAAAACCTAACGCACACATTTTGTAGCTGTCACATTTACAATTAATCTGTTATATTTATTTCAGACTGTATTGAACATTAAATTGTGTAAATTAGTATTTTTGTAGGCTTCCTTTTTTATTACAAAGCAAATTTTATTAATGGACTATTAATGCAACAAAATTCGATGCTCATTACCGAACAAGTGCGGTAAAGTGTACACTCATTTTTCTCCTGAAATTGTGAGACACGCTGTATAAGCCAACATTCATGTATTTGGGTCTTAGTCCCTTTCATTTACGGATATAAACAGCGAAGAACGTATCTTAAATTCGCTTCGCACCTCATCAAAAAATAAATCAACTCTTAATTGGCTTTTCCCCTGTTCCTCGTAACAAATCGTATGATTGGTGGCATTTCAGTAGCAGGCTCTCTGTTCGCCAATCACATTGTGTGTTTCATTACAGTGGAAGAGCTACAAGGGCTCGAGAGCTGTCACGTTAGAGAAATCCGGGAAATCTGCTCAGATTGTAGAATGTTGAGAAAGGGAGAAAGAACGCAGACAAGTAGAGATCTGTCTGTTGCTGGGGTTCAAAACTTTTATTAGTATTGCAGTAATTTTCACCTGGTTAAATGCTTACAGAAATTTAAAATCAGTGGAATTATAAATCCATTAAGGGTATCGACTCCACGTAGCTCAACACCGCGTTTCTCCTATGTTAAGGAGCTTTATTTATTTATTCGAAAATGTAACTCGGCATAAACCTAGTTCCATTCTTCGTCTGTAAATAAATAAATTTTGCTTTATTTGTAAAACTTAGTGAGCATTTTAAAAGTTGTTATATTGCTTTTACGTATTTTAATGTTTCCATGCGGTATTGAGCTACGTGGAGTCGATATCCTTATACACTAAGAGACAAAAAACCTAAACTAACTGAACTCATGTTCAATCAAATCAAATTTTATATAAGTAATAAATATCTTTGGTTCTTACTTGTTTCTAAATGATCTCAGTATCCGAAGCTCGATCCGAAGTAATGAAACTATTACTTACACATGTAGTACAATACTAATATTTATACCTTGATCTCACTGTCCGAAAAGGGTGGCATTTTTGATTATTGCAGTACAAATTTACCTTGTGGTTTGTGGTTATGATTTTGTGTGTGAAATAAATGTGAATGTAAACTTTTTCTGCGAAATGACAGCGCGAAGATAAATGGCATTTCACAACCGATTTGCATGTAGATTTGCTTAAATTTTGGCACAAATGTACAACTCGATTTATCTTCTGTATGCCGGAAAAGCGATGCCACAAAATTGAATTGTTACCATTAGTAGATACTTAGAAAAATGATAACAGATCCATTTCCGAAATAAAACGACAAGGACAAAATTTGTCCTGTATTATGTTGTCCAACAGTTCAGTTAAAAAAATTGGTTAGTACCTAAAATCTTAATTGTCTATACGTTCTTCAATTTTTTATCAATTAAAAGTTATATCGAGTTATATTGACAATTCAACTCATGTGTCATCTGTCAAAAATGGACCAATCAATTTTGAGGATTTATAAATTTTCCACCAATCGAAACGAATGTTTTCGACAATTTATCACTAGTGCTCGCAGCGACATAATTTTTCGACAATTTTCACTAGTGATCCAATCGACAATTTTAAACAATTGAATATATCTTTATTAATCAAAATCCTATTGTTATAACTGTTGTAATGGAAGTGAAGCTATTTATAAATCCTTTTCATAAAGAAAGAATACATTTTTATTCGGTGAATTGTCCTCCGAATACCATTCGTGTTCCAAGTTATGTCGACAATTTTTGTGGCTGCATCACTCATGATTATTACGCTTAAGAAAATAGCACTCGTGCTACGCACTCGTGCAATTTTCAATCAAGCGTAATAACCATTCGTGATACAGCAACAAAAATTGTCGACATAACTTGGAACACTAGTGGTATTATATATGAATATTTTTTGACAGATGGTTTAACCAATATTATTGCGTAATGATGACGTCAAATGACGTAATGCAACCAATAGAATTGAAAATGTAAAATGATGTATCTGACAACATAATTATGTAGATTAGGTTTTATTTTGTTACGTTAGTTACAAAAAATAAATTAATTTGTCACATGAAACGTCAAAAATGTTTAGCAAAATGAGTCGTTTTGGTAGTATTTTTAACAAGAAAAATATTCTTCCTAAATACCATTCGAGATAATAATTTTTTTAGAGAATTGTTGTCTATTCCACGGCAACTTATTGCAATTTTACTCCACAAAACATCACGGAAAATTCCCCTCAACTTCGTTTCGGGAAATTGTCAGATGATGTTTTGTGTCGTGAAATTGTTAGAAATAAGTTGCCGTGGAAACGACAAAACAATTCTCAAAAAATTATCATCTCTTATGGTATTACCCCTGATAATTCCACTCCTGTATAAAGTAAGCCACAAAACACAATTTTATCGCTTTGGCAGCGGATAAAACGGAAGGTAACTTTTTGCAAGTGATAAACCCTTATTTACCTTTTTCTTAGCAACCAAACAAATCACTAAAATATCATTTGCTTCATATTTCTAATATTTTTCAGTGAAATGATTAGATTTTGGGAATATTTGTGAAGAAGAACCAAAGGAGTCGTTAAATTATCTCGTTGAATTACACTTGAGCATTTTATTTCCTCCGACTAAATTTCTGTTTGACATCTCAATCTTGTCACCTGACAGCAATTTTACTCAAAAATTGTTTTAAAATCACCTACTGTGTCGTGATTTTATTAAACAATTTTTTTTAATTGCTAGGCAACAAGGTTTCAATACAAACCACTGAACTATATAAAATAACGGGAAGGACGATCTCCATAAGACATGTATATTAAAAGTGCTTCCACCATGGAGCCCTCCATTTTGGATGTATTGGCAGCACTGCTAACCCCATAATTAGTGTCTTTTATTTTTTATGTTGCCTAATGTTAGTGACTTCTGTAACGATACATCACGTTGGGTCGTCGACAACCGTTTTTATTTTGTATTTTTGTCGTTCGGTTTGTTGGTCTTTTTCAGTGTTTTTGTTTTATCCTTTTTTGGTTTACTATGTTCTATTTTAGTATATTTTATTTAAAATGCCCGCCATTATATCAGCAATACAGGCAACCGCTAAAATGAAAGACACTAGATTAAAATGAAAGACACTAGATATGGGGTTAGCAGTGCAGCCAATTTATCCGAAATGGAGGGCTCCATGCTGGAAGTACATCTCTGTGGTGATCGTCCTTCCCGTTATATTATATAGTTCAGTGATACAAACAGAAAATCCGGCGAAATAAAAAGCGCTTGTGTAATAATTACAGTTGCTAATTTGATTCATAATTTATCAAACAAATTGAAAACAAACATGAATTGATGTATTAATAAAGTGTCATATTATCTTGAAGCAAAGATCTACTCGTATAACTGGGATTGTTTTTCTTTCAATGTCACCTTTCTCTAAGGTCACTCTTCATGTTGTGTGTCGTAAGGTCAGCAAGAAAGCGTATTTAGGTGAAATTTCGATCTGGGATAAGAAAGACCTCCGTGAAAGAGATGAATTGAGTTCTAGTAGTGAGATGTGAGATTGTCAACAAAGCAAACGTTTCGACCATACAGATGAAAGATACAAAAAGAGGAAAAGAGTTTCAAAAATAAAAAATACAAATGTGTGGATTGAAGATTGTAGCGAACATTCACACACGTAAATAAATAAAATAAATAAAATTTTTGTAATGAGTTCGAGTACTTTAGAGCCCTGTTCACACGGATTCTTTGAGGATTCTTTCATTCTTCTGCATCCTGAGAAAAAGAATAAATAATAAATAACGGCGCCACCTAATTGAATCTTCAATGATTCTTGGTAAAGAAGAATTTCTAATTAAATGATAGCTTCGAGACATTATTTTGTCCAGGATTCAGAAACATGAAAGAACCACCAAAGAATCAATATGTGAACAATCCTGAGAAAAAGAATTATAGCGAGAATAATTGTTTGTCAAATAACGGCGCCACCTAATTGAATCTTCAATGATTCTTGGAAAAGAAGAATTTCTAATTAAATGATAGCTTCGAGACAGTATTTTTTCCAGGATTCAGAAGCATGAAAGAACCATCAAAGAATCCATGTGTGAACAAGGCTTAAGAAGAGTTCTTTATACTATTTTTTCTACTTGGCGTCTTTTTAAAATTTAAATTAAACTGCCACAATATACACAAGTCGATTGAGGGAAATTTGTTTTGTAATGTTTTGGTTGGGAACTTTAATATTGCCATTTATTTAATTGTCACTGTAACAATATGCAGGGTGGGTGTAACTCAACGTGTGTAACAAAATTTAAGGGTGTATAGGATTGGACGCACTGATCATGATTCAAAAAGAATTTTGTTGAAATTCGCAAATTAAAAAATGGGTCCAAGCAAATGAGACATTAATTTTTTCCTGTTTGTAAAATAATTATTACATTAATGTAATTACGCTAATAAATACTGCATAACTATATTGTTTAACGTTTTTGTATTTAAATGTGACAACCAGTGGTACCCAAAACGATATTATTTGCTACTGTTAATTTTACGAATTTCAACAAAATTCTTTTTGATTCATGATCAGTGCATCCAATACCCTTAAATTTTGTTACACAAGTAGGGTTACACCCTGTATAAGATATTAATATTGAATATACTATTTTTATTTACTTTTTCAATGACGAATACCGTCTTAAAAACTCAGAACCGGATACAAACATCTTAACATTATTTTTTGTTCCCTACTAAGTTACTTACTTACATATACCTACATCAAATATACACATTAACTCAACCACTTTGACTTCTGTAATAATACAAAGTCGGTACTTTGATGAAGCGTACATAATCATATTATTTCAGTGCTTATTACCTTCATATCATTTACTGAAAAAAATTACGTTTGATGTCTTTATTCATTATGATTAAGACATAAGAAAATGTGTTTCCAAACGTAATTATGGTAGTGGGATGTCTACATTTCATTCATTTGATTATGAACAACAGTGTCATCATTTAAAATATTTGTTGATTGTTAAATGAAATAAAATTTCAAACAAACATGGATTATAAGATTCTTGGTAAATTTTTACATCAATAAATTAAAGTATGTAGAAGACTAGACCGATTAAATTTAGTAATAGCATATGTATTATGCCTAGTGCACACGGGGAAACTTTTCACAAAGTTTCCTGGAAAAAGTTTCCAGAAAATGGAGATTTTCTTTGAAAAACTATAAATATGTTTATGATCACATGTCACATTTGACGATTTGACAAATAAGAAGTTAGTTGCACTTCACAATGTTTCCTGAAAACGCCTCATTTTTATAGGCGCCGTTAAAACTTTGAAGTTTCCGGAAACTTTTTCCAGGAAACATGTCAAAAAGTTTCTCCGTGTGCACTAGGCATTAAAATTTTAGTTTTGTACTTTTATAATTACACTTTATACCTACCTAATTAATTTTTCGATATTGTCCATTCCTTATTGATTTTAATGAAACTTATTTTAATAAACATGTGATTCTCATTTTCATATCACCTTGAGTTTTTCAAATCGTGCCATAATACATATTGCTTTTTCCCACGAACGCTATGTAAAATGTATATACACAATATCATATTGTTACAGCTTCATTTTTTACCTGTAACAATTTCTGTAATAATCCTCTCCATTTTTCGTATATCAATGGTTTTTGTTTGCCGAGTTTGAGTGAAGGTCATGGACCCCAGCGCCAATGTCCGGGGTGGAGAAAAAGTTCAAAAACCTCGAGCACTTGGTTCCTGGCTGTCGTGACGAGCAGAGAGAGTTTTTTGGTGCTGATGCGTTTGACTGCCTATTTGTTTCATCTAGTAACATCGTGGGTTTGGATTACGTTTTTTGGCATTTATAATTCATTTGATTTCCTGTTGTATCTTCGGCACTGAATCCTGTAAGTATTTTTCTGTTTTTTTATTTAACTCATTGAACAACGTCATTTCGCGAGGATCACATCTTGTTTGCCAATGTGATCTAGTTGCAGTGTTACAATTAAATTCACCGTTTATTATAATTTCGTCCTCAAATACTGTGTGTATTTGACGACGCAATTCTTTTTACATGTACTTACAGTTTTCCATGCTCGAATTGTAGTTTTGAGGCTGTCAAAGCATTTGCACCTACAGTTCTTTCCATTCCGCCACCTTTCTGTTGTCACAGGCCTACGCAGAAGCTCAGGCAGCTTGCTGCTATCATTTTTTTGAAAATTTCTCATTTGACTAGTAGTTCTGTATTAAATATTTCTGTACGAGTTGTGTTGTCCATTTATCTGTGGTTGACACCAAAGCTCTGGGTTGAGTCTTTGGATTCAAACACAGATAAATTTTGTTGCATCAGCCCTCAGCTATTTATTTTTTTCTGAATGATTTGAGCACACTACCGTCCCTATCAGAAATCCTGTTGTGTTGATGAATGCTGTGTGAGTGATTTCTAGTACCAAGCTAATTTTTTTTGTTTTCGGTCGCAATAGTTCCCGCTCTGCGATTTTTTTGATAATGTCATAAACCAGTTGTTAGTAGATTAAGTTGACTGTTTAATTTTAAGTTGGGCTCAGTTCACGAACATTTTTGGGTTGTTTTAATTGCGTTCGGAACTGAAATCCTTGGTTTTGACATTATTTTGCGCCGATTATTCAGCTTCGCTGATTTAATTAGCTTCTTTTTTTTGTGTTATCACCGCATGCAACATATTAATGTTAGTTACGGTCTTGTTAGCGTTTTTATGTTTTTGCAGATCCTTGCTTTGCGTAAGATTTCTGTAAATTTACCTTCAGTATTTGCTAGCTCAACATTTGTAAAATTATTGTATTATTATTATTATTTTTTGGTTGCGATACTGCTTTTAGAGATTGGTACTGCCTTATTTTCTACTGTTTTAGATTGCA
Source organism: Agonum fuliginosum (assembly GCA_947534325.1). Taxonomy (NCBI): domain Eukaryota; kingdom Metazoa; phylum Arthropoda; class Insecta; order Coleoptera; family Carabidae; genus Agonum; species Agonum fuliginosum. The sequence continues at coordinate 6,236,290 of OX384036.1, forward strand.
CCAGGGCTAGGGCCTTAGGCAATCGGTGGCTGTGCGTGGGTGGTGAGTCCTGCTACTCGACAGCATCCGGACAGACGTCACTCACGGGTGCAGCTCTCCATTTCCGCCGCTACAGCCTTCCAAAGCCGACAATATAACTGCTAATACATACTACACCGAACTGGCCTGTCGTGCCACCGATCACGACCGAGCCGCAGCAGCAGCCATAGTCGAAGTAGCGAAGCTCAACCGCCAGAGTAGTCAGTTGACTCATGCTCACAAGCACCCCGATTTGCAAGAAGACCTAGCTAGCTGTTACCGCTGTGTTGTATTGCTTGTAAACCCTGGCTTACAGACCGACGAACCACTGCAGGACCTGCTCTAAAGCAAGGTTTGTGAATGTTATTAATTTCAAAATTTATATATTTCATTTGTTAAAAGCATTATTTACTGATTTGTTATTACGTCAAAATTTATTTACTAGAATATATATCCTGAGCTGTATATTTGTTCGTGACTTGTTTTCTTTATTTTCTGCTCGGGTGGCGCCTATCTTATTGAATAAAGAATCCTTCTCGAGCCCTAACCCACAAACTTGCTCCCAATCACCAACGCTAGCCGAGGCTTTATCTGCCTTTATTTCATCTCATCTTACCCCCCGGTTTTGGAATCGGAAGGTAAGTGAAGATAAGAAGAGGTAAGAAACTGGCTCCGCAACGTGTGGCCCGAGTAACAAGCACCTTGTTCCTAGAATATTCAAAATTCCATCCTTAAGCGCACCAAGTGTTTGTTAAAGTGATTCTTTATCTTTTTATGTTTCTTGGTAACTTCACTAATTTTGTATGTGATGTGAATACGCTAACAAAAAAACTAACTATCATCAACATATTATTTATTTGTACTAATTTTGTTCTGAATTATTTTGAGGGAACATGGATCCTAAAATTGTTGATTACTTACTACCGGATGAGATCAATTATGAATTGCGAGTACGAGGAATTAATGAGAATGACGACCCACGCAAAGTTTTGAGAGGATGGTTGATGTTGGAAGGAGAGAGCACGAGCTATTCCAGTATGACTGTTACCAATCCTGCTGCCGATCATGGAGAGTGTCTTCAGAAACTGAAACATTTAGCAGGTGAGCTCAAATCATTTAAAAATTTATCCTCCGAAAAGTATCAGTCTATGTCAGCTCGTATGGGGTATTTGAAATGCAGAATTGGTCGTTTAAATAAATATTATCCGTGCTCAAACTTATTTACGACTTTGGCTGCTTTGCGTGCAGATTTGGAATCTTTTCAATCGGTAGATTTTGTTCAAAATTCATTAATCTCTTTTGACGACCCTATATTTCTGCCGAAGTCTTTTCATGAACCTCAAGAACCACAAATTTTTCGTCCGGTTCCATGTGAATCAACATCGTCACCACTCATTCCAGAACTTAGACATCAACAATTAATTAAACCACCGATCGATTTATCACCTTTTATTCCACAATACCTACCGAGACCTCAGCAATCACACGAATCGTATGTACACCTTTGGAAAATTAAATTTGACGGTACTGGTAGCGTAAATGAATTTATAGAGCAAATTAAGGAAACTGCGAAATCCAGAGCTATCTCTTTAGAGCAAGTTCATCGACAAGCAACAGAATTATTCTCCGGTTCTGCCTTACTTTGGTATCGTTCAGTAAGAGACAGCATTCATTCGTGGGAAGATTTAGTTTCACGATTGCGTGCGGCATTTTTAGCAATCGATTACGAATATGAATTATGGGAAGAAATTAAAGCAAGAACACAAGGTGCCGATGAAGGAATAGAGATGTATGTTGCGGTAATGAACAATTTATTCAATCGGTTAGCTACTGCTCCTGCTGACGACATAAAATTACTTACGATCATTCGCAACTTACAACCACGCTTTCAACGTGAAATTGCCGTCACACAATCTCAACATCTACACCAGCTGATTTATATCTGCAAGATCATCGAAAGTACGGAATATCGCGTTTCTAAATTTAAAAATCCTCCGTCCCGTCATCCTAAACTCTTAGAACCAGAATTAGCTTATAACCCACCATCCTACAGCCGATCTCGACCTCCTGCTGTTAACCGAGTGCATGAAATCACCAAGTCAGCTCCAATACTTTGTTGGAATTGCGATCTAACAGGACATATTTCTAAAAATTGCCCTCGACCTCTCGTCAAGCACTGCTTTTCCTGTGGAATTAAAAATGTTACCAGATTTACCTGTCCTGTCTGCACCAAATCAAAAAACTAATTTACCGACGCCGCTTCAGCCGACGGTGTCCACGGTTCAATATAAAGGTTGATTTACCTGCCTGGATTTCTTGGTTATCAAATGTTGAAAATTTTTATAAATCATCCGAAGTTGCTCCTGTTTTGAAACATCCTGGTCAAGATACCCGCCCTTACGTAAATATAGGATTGCTTAACAACAACGTCACAGCTTTATTGGATTCTGGCGCCAACATTTCTGTTATTGGAAATTTGGGTTTACGATTGTTGACGCGTCATGATTTGAAGATATTACCTGTTGATGATGTCCACGTAAGTACTGCGGATGGCTCCGTTCAGACCATTCTCGGTTATGTCATTATTCCTGTTACCGTTGGAGCGATTACTAAAATGTTAAAATTTTTATTAGTACCGTCTATCAAACAATCCGTTATACTCGGTATCGATTTTTGTAATTTGTTTGAGATCAGCTTAAATTTTTCCGCCAACAGTTGGATTTCACACTCTACTACTTCGCAACAAATTTCATCGATTCAGACAGCCGAAAATTTAACTTCTGCACAACAAGCTGCTGCCCAGCGTGTCATTGATGCCTACGCTAAACTTGGAGCTAAAGGACTTGGTTGTACGCACTTATTGAAGTATAAAATCGATACTGGAGACGCCACACCGATTAAGTCACGTTATCATCCTATGTCACCGGTCATGTTGGCTCATCTTCATGCCGAATTGGACAAGATGCTAGAGCTTGGAGTTGTGAGACGTTCTACTAGCCCGTGGTCGTCCCCTGTTCTGTTGGTAAAGAAAAAGTCTGGTGAATATCGTTTTTGCTTTGACGGACGCAAGCTGAATGCTGTTACGAAAAAGGACGCATATCCTCTGCCGTATATACAAGATACTTTGGATCATCTACGTGATAATCGGTATTTGTCGTCGATAGATTTAAAAAGTGCTTTTTGGCAAATTCCGCTTGACGAATCTTCATGCGAGAAGACTGCTTTCACTATTCCAGGTCGTGGTTTGTTTGAGTTTGTACGTTTAGCTTTTGGTTTAACAAACGCACCTGCAGCTCTTCAAAGACTGATGTCAGATGTCATCGGCGATGATCTTTATCCATTTGCGTCTATCTATTTAGACGATATGATTGTGAGCACTAGCACATTCGAAGAACATGTAACTATATTATATGAGATTTTATCCCGATTGGAGAGAGCCGGTTTAACAATTAATTTTGATAAATGTGAATTTTTCCGGCCCAGCTTGAACTACTTAGGATATGTCGTCGATCAGAATGGTTTACGAACTAATCCTGATAAGATTGAATCTATAACAAAATATCCGTTACCTCAGAACGTCACAGAACTTAAACGATTCATGGGTTTAGCGTCGTGGTATCGTCGCTTCGTGCCACAATTTTCAACCATCGCAGCACCTATCAACGCGCTGTCCAAAGGTAAGCGGAAGCTAAATAAGCTAGATTGGAATGAGGAGGCTCGCGATGCATTTAAGAACTTAAAAGCAGCTCTGACATCAGCGCCAGTCTTGACGAGTCCTGATTTCTCCCTCCCGTTCACTATCCAGACTGACGCTTCCAACTATGGTTTAGGCGCCATACTTTCTCAAGCTACTGCCGACGGAGAGCACGTTATTTCGTACATCAGTCGCACCCTGAACAAAGCCGAGAGAAATTATTCAGCAACGGAGAAGGAATGTTTGGCCGTCGTCTTCGCTATACAGAAATTCCGTCCCTACGTAGAAGGTTCTAAATTTACTGTCATCACCGATCATTCTTCGTTACTGTGGTTGATGAATATGACCGATCCTTCTGGACGACTCGCTCGTTGGGCGGTCAAATTACAACAATTCGACTTCAAATTATTGCATCGTCCTGGAAAACTTAACGTTGTGCCAGATGCATTATCCCGAGCTCCTGTCGAGATTGCCAGTTTGGTTGCTGCTGCGAACCTACGAGATAAATGGTACATAAAACTTAAAGAGTCCGTAGAGAATAATCCTGCTGATTATCCTGATTGGAGAATTGACGGCGATGTTTTGTATAAATTAATTCCTAATAATATCAGCGTAAGTAATTTGTCAGCCTGGAAAATTGTCGTACCGTCCGATCATCGAAATAAATTACTTCAACAATTTCATGATTCACCAACTTCAGCTCATTTTGGGATATTTAAAACTTACCGCAAGTTAGCTGAACAATACTATTGGCCGAAGATGAAGTCCAGTGTAGTACGATACGTTTCACGATGTCAGGTTTGCCAGGCGCAGAAGGTTCCTGCTCTGCAGCCGCCAGGACTAATGGGTACACATAAACACATTAAATATCCGTGGCAAGCGATTGCGATTGATTTGATGGGCCCTCTGCCTCGTTCGTCTTCAAACCATGTATACATACTAGTGATTTCGGATTGGTTCACGAAATTCCCTCTCGTTTTTGCCTTGAGGCAAGCTACTGTTGCCGGCATCTGCAAAATTTTGGAAAATGATGTATTTCTTGTTTACGGCGTGCCGCAGATAGTCATATGCGATAATGGGACACAATTTACTAGTAATGTGTTTAAAGCTTTATTGAAGAAGTACGAAGTACCCAAGCAATGGTTTAACGCGAGATACCACCCGCAAATTAATTTTGTAGAACGTACTAACCGTATTGTCAAAACTGCGATTCGATCTTACGTGGACAAACAGCAACGCCACTGGGACAAAAATCTGTCAGCGATTGCGCAAGCTATACGAACATCAGTACATGAAGTTACGGGATTTACTCCTGCATACTTAAATTTTGGTAGGCATGTACCTTTGTCCGGATTATTTTATGGAGAATCCCCCGACGAAATCAGCAGCGATAAGCACTCTGAGTATGCTCACCACTTGCTCGATCTTCAAGACCATTTTAAAACCGTCGAAAAGAAAATCGTCGCTTCACATTATCGTTCTGCTCGGCACTACAACTTACGACGGCGTCAGCTCGAATTTTTTGTAGGAAACAAAGTTTGGAAAAAAAATTACGTTTTGTCTAACGCCGCACAGCATTTTTCCGCTGCTCTTGCGCCCAAATACGTGCAATGCACGGTAAAGAAGAAAATATCGAAATTAATTTATCAATTGGTTGATGCCGACGGACACGATCTCGGGAGATGGCATATAAAGGATTTAAAGCCCGATGGAGCTGAAGATCAATCTGTAACTGCAGATACGACAAATTAAATGGGATGACGTCTTCCGTTTTCTTTTTCAATGTTTATTGGGGTAGTGTTACAGCTTCATTTTTTACCTGTAACAATTTCTGTAATAATCCTCTCCATTTTTCGTATATCAATGGTTTTTGTTTGCCGAGTTTGAGTGAAGGTCATGGACCCCAGCGCCAATGTCCGGGGTGGAGAAAAAGTTCAAAAACCTCGAGCACTTGGTTCCTGGCTGTCGTGACGAGCAGAGAGAGTTTTTTGGTGCTGATGCGTTTGACTGCCTATTTGTTTCATCTAGTAACATCGTGGGTTTGGATTACGTTTTTTGGCATTTATAATTCATTTGATTTCCTGTTGTATCTTCGGCACTGAATCCTGTAAGTATTTTTCTGTTTTTTTATTTAACTCATTGAACAACGTCATTTCGCGAGGATCACATCTTGTTTGCCAATGTGATCTAGTTGCAGTGTTACAATTAAATTCACCGTTTATTATAATTTCGTCCTCAAATACTGTGTGTATTTGACGACGCAATTCTTTTTACATGTACTTACAGTTTTCCATGCTCGAATTGTAGTTTTGAGGCTGTCAAAGCATTTGCACCTACAGTTCTTTCCATTCCGCCACCTTTCTGTTGTCACAGGCCTACGCAGAAGCTCAGGCAGCTTGCTGCTATCATTTTTTTGAAAATTTCTCATTTGACTAGTAGTTCTGTATTAAATATTTCTGTACGAGTTGTGTTGTCCATTTATCTGTGGTTGACACCAAAGCTCTGGGTTGAGTCTTTGGATTCAAACACAGATAAATTTTGTTGCATCAGCCCTCAGCTATTTATTTTTTTCTGAATGATTTGAGCACACTACCGTCCCTATCAGAAATCCTGTTGTGTTGATGAATGCTGTGTGAGTGATTTCTAGTACCAAGCTAATTTTTTTTGTTTTCGGTCGCAATAGTTCCCGCTCTGCGATTTTTTTGATAATGTCATAAACCAGTTGTTAGTAGATTAAGTTGACTGTTTAATTTTAAGTTGGGCTCAGTTCACGAACATTTTTGGGTTGTTTTAATTGCGTTCGGAACTGAAATCCTTGGTTTTGACATTATTTTGCGCCGATTATTCAGCTTCGCTGATTTAATTAGCTTCTTTTTTTTGTGTTATCACCGCATGCAACATATTAATGTTAGTTACGGTCTTGTTAGCGTTTTTATGTTTTTGCAGATCCTTGCTTTGCGTAAGATTTCTGTAAATTTACCTTCAGTATTTGCTAGCTCAACATTTGTAAAATTATTGTATTATTATTATTATTTTTTGGTTGCGATACTGCTTTTAGAGATTGGTACTGCCTTATTTTCTACTGTTTTAGATTGCACCAGGGCTAGGGCCTTAGGCAATCGGTGGCTGTGCGTGGGTGGTGAGTCCTGCTACTCGACAGCATCCGGACAGACGTCACTCACGGGTGCAGCTCTCCATTTCCGCCGCTACAGCCTTCCAAAGCCGACAATATAACTGCTAATACATACTACACCGAACTGGCCTGTCGTGCCACCGATCACGACCGAGCCGCAGCAGCAGCCATAGTCGAAGTAGCGAAGCTCAACCGCCAGAGTAGTCAGTTGACTCATGCTCACAAGCACCCCGATTTGCAAGAAGACCTAGCTAGCTGTTACCGCTGTGTTGTATTGCTTGTAAACCCTGGCTTACAGACCGACGAACCACTGCAGGACCTGCTCTAAAGCAAGGTTTGTGAATGTTATTAATTTCAAAATTTATATATTTCATTTGTTAAAAGCATTATTTACTGATTTGTTATTACGTCAAAATTTATTTACTAGAATATATATCCTGAGCTGTATATTTGTTCGTGACTTGTTTTCTTTATTTTCTGCTCGGGTGGCGCCTATCTTATTGAATAAAGAATCCTTCTCGAGCCCTAACCCACAAACTTGCTCCCAATCACCAACGCTAGCCGAGGCTTTATCTGCCTTTATTTCATCTCATCTTACCCCCCGGTTTTGGAATCGGAAGGTAAGTGAAGATAAGAAGAGGTAAGAATATTCTTATTTAGTTAAGTGAAGAAACACGTTCACAATACAAATACCACCGAAATATAAATTCTTATGAGTGACGAAAAGTGTGTGTGAAAAATTATAATTATTTTTGGTGCACTTGATTTGCAAATTTATTTCGTTACATTATTATTATATTACACAAGCAATTTCTCATACTATAGTTATTAATATATTTTTATTAGCACTATGATGATAACGATCGTATGTATAATATACCGGATCTTTCCTGAAACAGGCGTATCCCCAAAAATTGTAATTTTCAATCAATTAAATTTATATTATAGGTTTATTACCAATACTACTACTTTTGTCGCCGACTTCAAATTGATATATTTAATTTATGTCCTACAAAAATAGGTGACAAAATATTATTTTATACTTTTCAGCGGTAGAGATTTAGAAGTCGGTTTTAATTTTTTTATTCAAATTTTTTTTAGTGATTTTTCATTTTTGAAATAGATTAATTTAAGTACCTATATTATAGGCGGTTTGCACATATCGAGCATGAGCGCCTCTAGTGGGAGATTCGGCAAAAGTATTAGGTATACAACACGTTTGAATGTTTAATTCATTTCCGATTTTTCATTTCCAATAAAATGAGCACTGGTTCCCAGCGCTTTTCGTCAATTCTCAAAATACAATTAATAAATAGATTATAAAACGTGATAAAATATATGTACAGTTATGTAGGTATCTACTTACGAAATTCGTTTTACTCTGTGAATCCAAATTTTACATCTCTCGTCCTCATACCATCTTATTATAGAACCTTAGAACAGAACTGGTTGAATTGAAACAGTACAACTGTCGAACTGTCAAAGGGTTTACCATAATATTAATGCATTTTTTCCCGCCAGGGCGGCGCTGACTACACATGTGCAAACCGCCTATTACCGACATAATTCAATTTCAAATTTTTTGCAAATTGATCAAATAGTTTCGGAGATAGGTAGCCGCCATTTTATTTTCAAGATGGCGGGTTAAGATTTAAATAACCTAAAACCTACGAGTAAAGATACTTAATTATATAATAAAAGATTCATCTCAATCGGTTCAGTAGTTTTGGTTAAATAGTTTCTAAGATGGCTGGTCGCCATTTTTTTTCAAGATGGCAGACTAAATTTATCTTATGCTCTGTTCACACGAGGAAAGTTTTTACTAAAAAATAAAAGTAAAACAAGTGCTAGGAGCTGTCATAAAAATCTGTCAATACCGGTCAAACGGGGAAACCGTGGGGAAAACTTATTATTTCTTTAATAGTTATTTGTGTATCAAGGCTGTAAAAGTGATCATTTTTGGCCGAATCTGAAGTTTGCAGCCGAGGCGCAGGCCGAGGCTAGCAATTCAGGTGAGGCTAAAAACACTTTTAAGCCGAGGTGCACACAACATTTTTTAGGTGGCTATCATAAAAATATATAATTTTATGTCAAAAAAAGTTTCTTAGTATCATAAATAATTTTTTTTATATAATTTAGGCTAACAAAGTTGTAGGTAATTACTTCTAAATATATTTACCAATTAAAATTAAATAAATTCGTTATTTAGCGGCCGTGAAGTAAATGCGGCCGTGAAGTAAATGCGGCCGTAAAGTAGTCATTTTGATAGATGTCAAAAAATGTGACACTTTACGGCTGTCAAAGGATACGTAAAACAACTATTTATGCAATAGCCACCTAAAAAATATATTAAAGCTAGTGATCTTAAGGAGGTTGGGGACGCCTGCAGTGGCGTACCCAGACATTAGCCTTAGAGAGAGGATATGAAAATAAAAATATTTTTGATAATGTAAAACAAAATTAGCTCAACGCCTCAACGCACGTTGGCTGATGTCATTGCATTGCTGTGATATTTATTTTTACAATAATTACTAATTCCCTAATCAAAAATGATTGACATGCTTACATTTTTTTTTAAATAACTTGCAAATGGTTTAGTCAAAGTACACAAAATCTTCAAGAACTAATTTTTAAAGGTTTATTGGAAATATTAATACAAGTTCTGTGAATTTTTCATCATTTTATCATATAGTTTAAACAAAAATTTAGTGAATTGCCATAAGAGTCCATGTAAAACGAGCGAATTTCAACATTTAATTACTCAAAAACCGGATAGACGAAAATTTAAAAAAAATAATTTTAGAATCTAAATAGTAAAATGAAGGCACTGTATAAATTTCAGCGTCTCATCATCATTTTAATATACGGTCACCAACCTCCTTAAATATATTTAATAAAAATAATTACATTATCCGTATGAACGGTACTGACATCTCAATCGGTTCAGTAGTTTTCGAGTTCTGCGCGATCAAACAACATACAGACAAATTTATAACCTCCTCCTTTTGGAAGTCGGTTAATAAGCACAATTGGGCTGTGAAATCGACTACAACTGGTCATTTTAGCCATGAAAATATAAAACAAACCAACCCTTAATTTAATTGCCTTCATCATCTCCTACTAATATATCACCACTGGCTACTAAAGCCACTAGGACCATCAATTTAAATTACCCTCGTCCATAAATTCCATATTAGTCGAGACTATTCGCTGTGGAAGACGCGTGCAAACATTAAACATTCACTGTACATCGTACATCCCAATATCGAACGTGGAACCTGGAAAAGTAGAAGCATAGGTGGCTAAGAAAAGAATCCAGGAGTTCAAATGTTCGGAACAAAAGAATGAGAAGAACTTTAATAATAAATTGTATGGGGAACAAGAAGAAGGCATTGGTTTATGGGGTATGGGAAAGAGAGGTGATTGAGCTTGTATTGAGTTATTAAAATTTAATGCAGTTATCGATAGTTCTATTTCAAAATGTGGTTGTAACAAGGGCTTGTGCTAGAAGGTTAGATGGAAGAACAGCGTTAAAAGGCATGTGTACCTCCTAAAATTCAGCAAAAAATGTACTAACGTAGCGAGTGTTTTGTGGCCAGTACAAAAATGGTCAAATTATATTTCAACAAGGATTATATACTTAAAAGATACTTATCAGTTGTGTCTTTTTAAAATTTTAATTAAAATATTGTACATGATTATAAAAATTCATAAATATTTCCAATATATGCAAACTTTGCATGGTTACATATCCAGATGTGAAAAAGACTCATCTGTAGATCCATCTTTCTCTATTAAATGTTTATACGAGGGTTGTCCGTAAAGTAAGGTTCCCAGTGACTTTTCACAGTGTAAAACATGTTTAATTCCAAAAATACGTACATTTTTGGAAAGTCAATGCATTTTTGCATGCGTTGTACGAGCTTTTGAATACCCGAGTCAAAAAATCTGCCGCCAACTCACGCAGATACGTCCGGAACGCTCTTCATCATGGACGTCAGTACGCCAGTTTTTGAACTCTCTGCACCATTTGCGCACGTGTTATAGGCTCATACACTTGTCTCCATAGATTTCGCATAGCTGGGAATGGGTTTCTACCGGCGCAATGTTTTTTGCAGACAGGAAACGGATCACCTACCGTAGCTAACACATGCAAAAAACATTGCGCCGGTAGAAACCTATTCCCAGCTATGCGAAATCTATGGAGACAAGTGTATGAGCCTATAACACGTGCGCAAATTGTGCAGAGAGCTCAAAAACTGGCGTACTGACGTCCATGATGAAGAGCGTTCCGGACGTATCTGCATGAGTTGGCGGCAGATTTTTTGACTCGGGCATTCAAAAGCTCGTACACCGCATGCAAAAATGCATTGACCGCAGTGGCGACTATGTAGAAAAATAGGTAAAAGTCTGAACTTTCCAAAAATGTACGCATTTTTGAAATTAAACATGTTTTACACTGTGAAAAGTCACTGGGAACCTTACTTTACGGACAACCCTCGTAAAACATTACCTTGAAGTCAATAATAATAATAAACTAACAGTTTACTCGCAACGAATACACTTTTATAGTATGTGGTAAAATACGAGTTTCGGGCTGGTTTTACGCAATAGTAGTAGTGGGGAAAAGAGTGGAATAGAAAAAAGTAAAATCGAGAGTAGGTATTCTAGAAATTTGGAAAAAACGTAGACGGGCAGCTTAAGCCTGAATTACATTATATGTCTAGATTCTAGTTCGAGATTCATTCAAAAATTTCTAGTATAATGTAAATCAGAAAATCCTATTCGAGTTCCGTTCGATATCCATTTTTTTCTGTTTTGCCTGGCCCTATTTTTCTATTCGAGATTCGTTCTAGATTTGTCTACGCATGCTCAGTTCAGTGGGCAGTCAGTTTGTCCAACCTTTAAAAGCTTTGAATCGAAAGAAAAAAAACGAAGATTTCCAATTACATACAAATAGTTCGGAATTAAAGTATAACTCGAACGAATCTCAGATGGAAATTTTACTAGAAATCTAGCAGAAGAGAATTAAAGTAAGAATAAATAAATTAAATAAAAATATGTACGTTACATTATCAAGTACAACATTGATGTATCATAAAAATAGAAGCCTAATAAAAAGAAATAAAATATAGTATCCAAAATGAATACCGTGGAAAAAATATATATTATTTCTTTTCTTATTTCTCAATAAGTTTCATTCAGAATAAAAAAATATCTATCTGATATTATTTGACGTCGAGCACGTCCAGTGGGCTTAGCAAAGGTCACTAGGTCTGCCCTGAACGTGAAGTAATTTTGGCGAATCGTAACATCTGTCGGAAACACAAAATCACCCAATAACACTCGGATATTTTGATCGCGGACAGTCAAACTAATTCAGAAGTCGAGAAATGTCAAAGGAAAATGTGGAAACGTAAAAGCTCACTGTGCTTTATTATTAATTAATAATTTATAAAGTAATGAAGATTTTAATCCTGTGTTGTTGTCGAGGAAATGATTGATAACTTAATGAATAAATTATTTTATAATCGCAGCCCTTAATTATGGCTTATTTTATTAATAAAAGAATGAAGCTAAAGACTGAGCAGCCCTGTTCACACGTGAATTCTTTGATGATTCTTTCTGCTTCTGAGTTTTGAGAAAAATAATCTTGGTGAAAATTTCCTGTTAAATAGCGGCGCCGCTTAATTGAATCTTCAATGAGTCTTGGGAAAGAAGAATTAGAAAAAGAAAGAAATAAACAGTGAATCTGTTTTAACCAGAATTTAGTGGCATGAAAGAATCTTCAAAGAATTATTGTGTGAACAGTGCACTATTTGAAATTTATTTACCGAACTTGGTTGACATTACTGTAAAGGCTGGTTTAATTGGATGTAATTGATGACTTCTTCTGTGTCCTGTTAACATGAGCTATAGGTTCATAATGATACTGGATTTGACGTTTACCTATACTGTAACAGAGTAAGGTTCGCCAACTTTTAAGAAAACTTCCTAGAGTATCACTATATAAACTATATTTCATACTCTAAAAAATGTGGAATTAATTAATGTTTAACTGTAACAATATGATATCCAAAAATTAGTTCAGTATCTAACTTTTAAACTCTTCATGTATTACAAAACATTATTTAGCCATACTCAGTATAAAGCCACTCTTTCCCAACAAATAGCAAGCAAGTCCTATTTGTTCTTTGTTGATCTTTGTTTATATTTTGAGTATTTTATATTTCGCTACAATATTTATTGCAGATCCAACTATGTAACTTTCAACAAACGGATCCATTTCTGACAGTTATAAGAAAGGTTATGTCGTCAAGTTAGCAGATTATGAACCACACTTCTCATTCACATCACACATCTTACAGAATACAGAAGAAGTAACCGATTACATCCATTATAAACCAGCCCTAACTCATTGATAAGATGTATTTTATTGAAGTTAGCTGACCCTATTTCTTAGTATGTATCACTCTTACTTTTGAGAAGTATTTTTTTCTGAAATTCGAACAGAATTTCTCTGACGGCAACACGTGACTTTATTTATTTGAAAAGGCCATCAAAAACAGCAGATGTCTAAACAATATATCCCATTTCTTTTCGTATCATTTCTCAATATTACTGTCTTGTAGGACGCACGTTTTTGCCAACAAATTGTTACACACCAATAACTCTCTAACATGACACCCTATGTATCATCCGTAACAGATCTCATAGCTGGCTTGATACATTTTCAAACACTTGAGGTCCTGGGAATTCTTACGTGTTCTATATCAAATACTTGTTTCACGCGCGGTTGTCTCTCCCCACTCTCCCCTATGTCGTACGTGTGTGCGTGAGCTACGTGAGGCGGAATACCCTAGAGGCCCTCTGGAGTACCCTTACTTATTCAGAGTTTCTGTAACTTAAGAAATAATTAAATTGTAATCGAATTGAATTTTAGATTATTCTTATTTAAACTGCACAAAATATCTTCTGTGCTGTACTCTCCACTAACAACTATGAATGAGGATGGCTGGTAACCGCACATGGACATTTATAAAATAGTTATTTTTCCAGTACAACACATCAACGGTTCCACAACTTCAGAATAAAAATTAAAAATGATGTACAGATCTCGAAACAAATGCCGTATCATAATGTGCTACTTCTATAATTTTCTATACTCAAACACTCAAAGTACAGTAGAATTGTACCAAATGTACACAAAAATTAATAATGAGTTTAATAAATATGCCTACGTGTTATATTATCATTAAATCGATATAAAATAGTTTATATATGTATTTAAATTACCGTATATGAATCCATCAATTTTAATTTTTTTTCTTCGTGTGGTAACACTGAATAATTATAGTACCTACGTTTATATGCTTGATTTACTGTGTGAGTTTCTGATTTTTTTGGCTTCTTATTTACCAATTTGGTTTATATCTTTTTTCTTAAGTCTGTCTTTTTCAAAACAACATTTCGTAATTGTTGAGTTTTTATTTTCATTTGAGAAAATGCCGAAAGCATTTGTCAAGACAATGTCACATCATATTACATTACGATTCAAAGAACTAATGTAAACATGTTCACAGCTGACGTCACATAATTTAGTTACATTTTTTGATGACGTACCTCGGCTGTCTCCCCGATTATACTGTACTTACATTTTAAGGAGGTTAAATACTTACCCAACCACAATACGAAATATATCTTCATTATCTTTACTGAATAACACATGTTATATTATGCACTATGCACTGGAGTATATATTTTGAAATTCAGATTTTTTAAGACTTTAGAACCACAAATAATGCGCAACGGTACTGAACTGATATTATATAGGTACTATAACTTTAATATTAGTTTTTTTTAAATATTTATTGCTCATAAATTATATAAATTGTTTATTTAAATATTTTGTTTATTAGAAATACAAGATTAAATTCTTTTTTCTTGTTAATATTTAGTAAATATGACTCATATTTACATAATGACCAAAACATATTGCTCTGTTATTTGTTAAATATGTAGGTAAATGCATATTTCCTCGCATATTTCTCTTGTAATGTTTACCAGTTTCAAAAATTTCTGTCGTCCAGGAGCACTAAAATGCCCTTAGTTTTGCAATTTAAAATAAAAATTTGATTCGTGTTCACTATAATTATGTAGTGTTTTAAGCGCTGTTCACACATGGATTCTTTGAGGATTCTTTCACTATTCTGAGTCCTTGATAAAAGACTTCCTGTTTTGAAGTTATCAATGAATTGAAAATTCTTCTTTTCCAAGACTCATTGAAGAATTAATTTAGCGGCGCCGCTATTTGACAGGCAATTCTCGCAAGGATTAGAAAGAATCTTCAAAGAATCCTTGTGTTATAATAATAAAAGTCAACAGGCAAGATTCGAACCCAGCAGTGGTTCTAAAAATTCGTATTTCATTTTGCGAATTTACAAATAATAATTTATTCATGATCAATATCTGTCATTTAATTTGTCTCCTGAAGTTGTGAAACATTCTGTATAAAAAATTAGTGGAGGATTTAGGGGGAAGGGCACCCGGGCACGTGCAGAAAAACAGGTATATGACACTAAATTACAACATAATATAAAGGTATTTGACTTTGAACTAAAAAAATTACGCCTGCGGCGCATTTTGCATACGGATAATTAATAATCACTCCTTTTCCATTTATAATAACTTGGATACTTGCGTAATTTACTCATAATGTCCTAGAATAATAAAATAAAGTTAATATTTTTCTCCAATTTATATTTACTTATACTATTACCTATTTTCAATGTTTAGATTTGTGTCTTCCCTGTCAAAATTTTCTAAATCCGCCACTGTAAAAAAGACTGGTATTAAAGGCCAGGTTCAAGGTGCCCTAATTAACCTCCTCTATAATTTTCATAATTTTACTGCGATTCTAGATACACATTCCAGATTCTAGATATTTATCTTGTATTCAAGTTTAATATATACAATACCAAAGAACAAATACGCTTATTTTGCAAGAAATTTAAAATTATAAATTCTTCTCATACAACAGAATAATTGATAATTTGTAGGTCGGGGCAGAAATCACTAATTTAAAGCCAAACCTAATTGGTTGTTAATTTTTTGAAGTGGTTTACAATGAAATAAAATCGTGGTGCGAATTTTTAATTCAATTCCTTATTTGTAATAAAACGTAGTTTGTATTTTGTGAGCAAGTAACATAAATAACACTTGTAGTAATTGGGAAAAAAATTGTTACTTTTAATTGGAATACTACGGCTCCCTTATTGGACATAACACAGTAGGAGATTCAAGTTTTTCTCACTTCGGATACTGAGATTATTATCCAAGTCAGTGAAGTGAAACAATAATAATAATTATACCGGGTGTTTCCAGAAACAGGCGCACCCCCAAAAAATTGTATTTTTAAGTCAATTATATTATAGGTTTATAAACTATATTCAAAAGCGCATTAAACTACATAAATAATGAATTTTTATTACTTCCCGTTTAGCCGGAAGTTACGAGTACATCAACTTCCTTATTTTAAATGAAACATCCCGTATATTTTTTAAGATTTTGATTTTACATAACATTCTGAATACAACCATGTATAATAAGCTACTTTTTCGTTGTAGATTTGTAAGTAAAATAATACAGAAACAAATCGAATCATTCCTTTTATATCCTAGGAAATGGAAATTCGGTGTTTTGAAGCTATCATTGAATTACAAATTCTTCTTTTGCAAGCCTCGTTGCAGATTCAGTTAAGGTGTTACACTTGTAAATCCAGAAGATTAACAATTTGAACGATTCTGGCTATATTATAAAATATTTCAAATTGAAATTTAACATGAAGAATCATGACTCATTAGTGAATCAATAAATGCAAATTATTAATTGCTGTGACATCAATTAGCAAAACTTGGAGCTAATTTTTATCATTTAATAATTCATATTATACGTTGATTAATGCACAAAAATATCGATAATATACATTAGTCGGAAGACGGGTATAGAGAGATTTTATTAAACAGTTAACCCATTGACTATAATAATTTATGTAAAACTCGCATTTTTAGTAATTTTTAGAAATTATTTCACAAAATACGGCAAGGTTTTTGTAAATTCTATAGCCATGTAAGCACAACCTATAAGTACATCATTGTAAAATATGAGGTCATCGATTTCAAAACCAAAGTCACAAAATGATTTATTGTAACTTGCTTTTTTGCAAGAGATGGGCCTCCGCTATTTGACAGGCGATTCTCTGCATGATTCTTTCTCTCAGGATTCAGGAAAGAATCCTCAAAGAATCCACATAAATATTAAAGTTACAATCCCTGATTCAGTCCAGTTTTCAATCCCAAGTGTAAATGTATCCCCTAGATAAATTTCCAACCTTTGTGCGGTTAAACTTCACTTAGTCCTTCTGTCTGTTTGTGTTTCTATTTCTCTCAAGTTATGAAACTGTAATTGGTGTGTGCATGGTTTCATACCTCTCTAGGTTTGCAGAATGTGTGGAATAAACTAAATTTAACTTGGAGATAAACTAGCAAAGGTTAGCACACAAAAGACAAACTTGTGGGTGTTTTACTAGACTCACATTGCAGCGAAGTTCACAAAGGTGTAGGTATTTTAACTGTATTGCACATTCTGGACAAGTATTGTTTATCACACGTTTTACCCAACTTGTGTATGGCAGTCTCACGTATTTTGATGTGAATCTTCGGTATAGAAATCATTTTTTACCTTCCGCTTACCTGTAAAGGAAGTTATTGGAATCATGCAAAAAATCGGGTAGTGAGTTTTTAGTGGATGAGCACGAATTAGGGTTCTTACAACTCATTTTTGATAGTTTCACGATGATGTCTGTGTGTATGTGTGTATGTGGTCAAGGGGTCGCATAACTCAAATACGAATTACCCAAAAAATTTAATATTTGGTATTTAACATTTGTATATAAATAGGAAGAGCTCATTAGATTTTGGTACAAATATCTTCACCGGAAGTATTATTTTTTGAAGATTGAAAAGATTAATTGCCAAAAATTTATATAAATTTGGATAAATATAGTATTTATTTGTAATAAGAATAAGAGGAAACGTTATTTGCAACTTACGTTATAAAAAAATTGTCTTTATCTGATAGCATTAAAGAACTGTAGTAAAATTTAAAAAAATTATTTCAGAATAAACGTTGAAATCTTGTAATCCATGATCGGTTGATTTTTGTTTCTGCGTAAAAAATATTGACAGCTGAGACGGTGGCACTAACGTCATATAAGTCATAAGTAAATGTAGTAATTGAACGGAGGATGGCTTCAAAACATGCAGAACAGTTTTCCTGTGAATTAATCTTTTCTCGAATCTTTTGATTCAGGTGATGCAAATTTCTGTGTTTGAATATTTTAGATTTTTATTTGTATATTTTAAATGGGCACCGGTTTGTACGTATACATTTATGTTTATAAGTTTAGATATGGCGGAAGGTCGTGTGCTGGCCACATCAGATTTTTTTGTCTCGTAAAGTGTAAACATAACAATCTTACATCGTACGCATATTGTTCGGTAAAGAGCATCGAATTTTATTGCTTTAATCACGCTTTAATAGGCCAGTACAAAAACAGTTGCTTTGTAATAAAAAAGAGAGCCAACTATTTACAAAATGTATTGTTCAATAGTCTGAAAGAAATAAAGCAGATTAATTTAAATGTGACATTTACTGGCGACATCTTTTAGGCTACTTGACAAGGGAATTTTAGTACAAATGTTAAAAGCATCTCATTTATGACCATTTGCTCCGCTTCCACTTAAATTTTAAGTGTCACTTAAAAGAACAATATCGAATCAAAATTAAATTGTCAAACGTAGAAATAACATAGCTGTCGTAAGTTCGATTGGATATTTTTCATTTAAGTGACACTTAAAATTTAAGTAGAAGCGGTGCAAATGGCCATTAACCTCATCATTATTATTATTATTATTATTATTATTATTATTATTATTATAAATAAATAGGTATATCGGCCAAAAATATATACACGGTTTCCCAAAAGTCCCGGGACGGAGCTTTAAGTTTTGAACGAGTGAGAAAAAAAGAAAATTTGGGGATCAATAAAGCGTTTGGGTCATTGCGAGACCGAAGAAGGTAAACAATTTAAACATTTGTTATAAAACGTGCAAAAAACATTCAAATTAATTAAAATTAAATCCTTGAACGAATTAATATATCGGGTTTTGGTTTATGGGGATGTGTTTCTTTTTTCATTATTTTAAAATAAGGTGAAACTCGACAGAGGTTGCTATTTACAAATGTTAGGTCATCCCCTAAAAAAAACTCCTGAATAAACTTTAATGTAGAGATGACCTGTGACCTATCTAGTGTATATAAATGAATATGACAAATTTTGAAAAACTCCTGAATATTTGCCATTTTTGGTGCATTTTCAAGTGGCGCGTTTGTGTTTTCCTCGAGTGTATGTAACAAGTGTAGGTATAAATTAAAATTTAGTTCTTGTTAATTTATTTAAATTATAGAACTCTTGATTGTCATTCTGCAAATGATAACAAATTCGTTGTCCACGGTAGACAGTTACAAATGTGTTGGACAGTTGTAGTCCATTAGGGTTAAACGAAAATAGATACAAGCAGACGTTACTAACCAGACTGATGTTGACAGTAGCTTCTTAAGTTAAGTGGCTACTCTGATCTGCACCTGATGCCAGATAATGCCAAAGGGATCTAAACACATTCAAGTTATCACCCTTTTAATTCTAAAATTTATTTCTAGTTAATTTAAAAATGTTGTCAAATTGTCCACTTGACATAAATCGTCCATAGGATGTTTAAAAATATCTTATTCTTGTACTTTAAGTGATATTACGTAAGTACCTATATCCTCAGTACGATCAAAATTACATACTCAATACAAACATCTCAGAGAATTACATGGGACACATAATTGGGATATTACTAACATTGGGATGTTACATAGTTTCTAAGGGCGGACATCAGCAATCGCTAGGATATTAATAGGATGTTAATAGGCAAATATTTAGATGATATTACATTAGTCTAACTTTGCCACATTCTGAGTACGATCAAAATTACATACTCAATACAAACATCTCAGAGAATTACATGGGACACATAATTGGGATATTACTAACATTGGGATGTTACATAGTTACTAAGGGCGGACATTAGCAATCGCTAGGATATTAATAGGATGTTAATAGCCAAATATTGAAGTGATATTAAATTAGTCTAACTTAGCTTATTCTGAGTACGATCAAAATTACATACTCAATACAAACATCTCAGAGAATTACATGGGACACATAATTGGGATACTACTAACATTGGGATGTTACATAGTTACTAAGGGCGGACATTAGCAATCGCTAGGATATTAATAGGATGTTAATAGGCAAATATCAAAATTACATACTCAATACAAACATCTCAGAGACTTACATAGGACACATAATTGGGATATTATTACCAAATTACTAATTGGGATATTACATAGATAATGTTACTACGGGCGGACATTAGCAATCACTAGGACATTAATAGGATGTTAGGCAAGCAAGTAACAAGCCGGGATGTTCACACTCTTGGAATCAACTCACTGATGGCTGTTAGTACAGCACAGGAGAGATTTCAGTGCGAAATGTATTCGGTTAGATTATACGATATACTACTTTCATAATGATTAAGAATGTTTTATAGCAGGATCATTACTTATATCTGCCGTTCCGTATATTTATATAAATGTATTTCATAATTTCATGGTTTTTACGTTTGGGCATTTTTCTCTTGATCCTAAGATTAATGATTCCTTGTAAAAGTTTCCACTTCTCTCTGACTTTTTATCTTAAATTTGAGGATGAATAATTTGAAGAACAAGTACCTCGTTAAATATTTTTTCTTTAAAGGACTTTTATAAATTATGCTTGTAAGTACCAAACAATTTTTAACTTTCTTATACGTATACTCAAATTGGAGAAAAGAAATTTTGAGATTTAATTTGATTAATCATTATTTTATTAGATTCTTATTTTACTCATATACCTACCTATAATTATATGACACAGTTTACTGTCCATAAACGGATACTTTATTGGACTAGTACGTCAAAATTAATGCATTTTATTAAATTAAATATATTATAATTTCTTTTAGTTTCTTTTTCTAGTTCCATTTCTTGGATTGCACATCTTGAAATTGAGATAATTGCGAAGATCGACGAAATAGAACATTTTTTAAACAAATTTGACACTTTGAAAATTATCAAAATATTGTTAATTTTCAGATAGTCACATTTATGCACTTTATCTGCAGAAATGTCTGCAAATAGGAACAAGCAATAGCCATAATAATAAATCAATAGAATCATTAGAGTTTCTAGATTGCCTTACGTTTTAAACTGCTATTATATCATTATTTCGTCAAAAATGCATAAAAACAATGACAACTTGCCACTGACGACTAATTTGATTTTCTTTTTTGTTATGTCAAAATAAATTTATAATTCATATATTTGAAATAATTTCGTTAAAATTGAATAAAATATTATATAAACGACGTGAGATACGAATGTTTATTCACTCGAAGAAATTATCCCACTAGTTTTTCGGGCTCGGGGGCTAAACTTTCTTCTCTTGAATAAACATTCATGTATCTCACTTGGTGTATAAATATCTATTATCTCGTCAACCGCAAATTATTTTTATCTACGACTACTATGAAAAGTTTATATTTATGCTTTCAATTGTCAACGTAAAGTTGATTGTTACTGAGGACCAAGTAAAAAAACATTTTATTGCGCGTCTCCTATGACAACGCTCAATAAAGTACTTTTTGATTACATAAAATAAAAGAAAATGACAGAATCAAACAAATTTTTTTATTTATTTATTTCGATATTATTGGTACCGTCATGGTTACGAATCAAACATAAATTGATTGAACGCAGATTGAACTAACTGAATACTATTATTATTATAACAAATAATTTTAGTCGTAGATAAAATTATGTGTGTATTACGAGCATAAAGTGTCTTTGTTCCTCTTGTACTATTGCAGCTCTCGCCTTCGGCTCGCGCTGCAATTACCGTGCGCGAATAACAAAGAGTCACTTTATGCTCTTAATACACAAATAACTATTATAAGTGGTTTCATTTATTTATTTCGCTAAATGATTAAAACAAAAATAAACTCAACGTAATTATGTATCACAATTCTAGCGCAGTGCGTGTGGAACATTATCTTCTTTATAAGTTGTTTGTTGTTCACCCCTCGGCGGATAAAATGTGTAATTTAGGCCGTTGGATGCAGATAAATGTTCGCAGGGAACGTGACCATCATAAAAAAGATAAACAAGAACTCCGTGGCGTGAGCGTCATATAATAGAGTGCGCCGAACGACAAAACGCCTTAGCAGATCTGGTAACTTCATTAATTGTTAAGAAATAGTGTTAATGACAAAAACATACTCGTAAAAGTAGACCAAATAAGAAATAGATTGATATGAGTATAAATAGACTAACTACAATACCTAATTAATAATAAGTAAAGCCTCATTCACAATACGAAATTAGTAGTTATAGTCAGTTGATATAGTTAACGTTATTGATTTGACATGTGTATTTCACTTGTAGCGTTCACAATAACGAAATTAGATCTACGTAGTTACAGTTAGCGCAGGGATTTGCAAACTCCAAACCTGTAGTTAGTAGTTAATGATTTTATGTATGAACAACCAATCAGAATCTAGAACGAGAATTAATTTTTACGGTTTAACATCTAAGATGGCATTAAGGTGGTTGGCTTCTAGCCGTTAAAATGGTGAAAAGTATGTTTAGTTTTCTCATTAAAATTGAAGTAAGAATTGAAATCTTCGAATTTAACTAAGATATTTTTGAAAAGTTTAAGGATGCTCCCTCTTTGCTCTAAAGCCAATTTTTTTAGTTTTTCCTTCAATTTTTGTATGTGCATGGCCAAACATGTCCAATTTTGTGAATATTTCACGTGTATTTTAATACAATTCTACATAAAAATTCAAAAAAGTGGCATTAGAGCAAAAAGAGGGCAACTTCAAGCTTTTCGAAAACGTTTTATTTGTTTAAAAAATCTTATTGTTTAAACCAATTTTATGGAGAAAACTGCATATTGTTTTTCGCTATTTTGACGGCTGGTATTGATCCATTTGAAATTTAAGTTTCTGAATACAAAATTCAAAAAGTGTTCAAATTATTTATTCAGATATATAATTTATATCTTTGTTAGTAATACGCTAGCGTTCAGCGTAACCTATAATTTGACTGCGCAACCGCCTTAATATTTTTAAATTTGGGACCACCTTTGGCATAGAGACATTTACAATTTTGCACCATATTTGTAAAAAAGGATTATTATGAAAGGCAACTTTAAGTAAACCAAACATAAAATATACCTATAAGCGAACAAATTGCGACACTTCTGATGCTATAGGTCAGAAATAAATTCTACACGCGGTATACTCTTAAGCGGCCCGGCTAGGTTTTTTTTCGATATGCTGGAATACTCTCGATTTTACTTTTGTTTCTATTCTACTCTTTTCTCCACTACTAAGGCTGTCTAAAACCAGCCCGAAACTCGTACTTTGCCGCATCTTAGCTATGCAATGCCATTTTGAAGAAAAGTGTTTTCGTTACGAGTAAACTGTCAGTTTATTATTAACTTTAGGAATATTCCTAGAATACTCTCGATTTTACTTTTGTTTCTATTCTACTCTTTTCTCCACTACTACGGCTGTCTAAAACCAGCCCGAAACTTGTACTTTGCAGCATCCTAGCTATGCAATGTCTTTTTGAAGAAAAGTGTTTTCGTTGCGAGTAAACTGACAGTTTATTATTGACTTCAGGATCATGTTCATATTATAAACATTTAATAGAGAAAGAATAGAATGGATCTACAGATGTGCTTTTTAAAAAATATTTAAATTAATTTTCATCATGAGATATAACCGTGTAAAGTTTGCATAAATTGCATTTTATTTTGAATTTTTCAGAATTTTTATAATCATGTACAATTTTATAATCAAAATTTCATAAAGGCACATCCATTATTTCTCTATTAAATCCTTGTTGAAATAAAATAGTCCGGGAGCTGGCGTCAAATTTGACCGGACCATTTCAACAAAGTTGATTTTTGGAATATAATTAGATCTATAATAATTAATGAAGAATTGCAGTGTTAGCTGGTCCGAAAGCGTGGCTTAAGATTTTAAGAGACTGCGGAACTTGCAAAAAATAAAAGATTTTCAAGTGATACCAACAAAGCTAAAATTTTGTATAATAATAATTTACCAATTATATCTAAGAAAAAAATATGTTAGCTGGGCAGAGCGGGTGGCTAAACTTGTTAGCTGTCCATGTGAACATGTATGACGTTTGCAATTTGAAAACTGACAGTAAAAATTATTAGTAGGCGATGTGGCATATATGCAATATATTTATCAACGAATATAGCGGGTTGCATATGTCATTTAGATATTCTAAATAAATGCATCACCGTGGCATCGCCTACTAATAATTTTTACTGACAGTTTTCAAATTGCAAACGTCAGACATGTTCACCTGGACAGCTAACAAGTTTAGCCACCCGCTCTGTCCAGCGAACATATTTTTTTGTTAAATATAATTGGTAAATTAACATTATCACTTGAAAATCTTTTATTTTTTGCAAGTTCCGCAGCCTCTTAAAATCTAAAGCCACACGGTCGTGCCAGCTAACACATATTTAAGTGGTTAAACCAACATAATATACTACCTGTAATAAAGAAAAGTTTTGCTGCAATCTCCCATGAAAATTTGACGCCAGCTCCCGGACTAAAATTTTATCATTCTTGTACTAGCCACAAAACACTCGCTACGTTAGTACATTTTATGCTGTATTTTACAATATCCGGATTCAAATAAACCAAATGTCCTCCAAGGCTTAAGCCGCCCTCTCTTGATCGGTTCGTAGTTCGGTTTAATGTTCGGGTTTAAAAAGCTTAAAAACCGATTGCCCCCTAACGAAGTGCACGTTGCCTTTAGCCAAATAACCCGAGCGAAACGTAAAATGAACTGAAATGGCAAATTGTTGGACGAATGAGCTTGTTTGTTGTATATGTTTGCCCAGTTCGGTGGTGCAATTTAATTTAATTACACATTGAATAAAGAGAGTAATTTCAGGTGGAAATGGACCTGAAACTTGAAGCTGAAAATTGAAGGTAATTCTGAAACTGAAATAATAAATGCTTCTTTATTGTTTCAACGATACTGATAATATTTATTCTGGTAATATATTATCGGGAGTAATATAACTAGTGCTATCACCTATGATTAATCATAGCCCGAGTTATATTTGGGGAGAATATATAATGAATGAGTCCAAAATGTTTGGTTATATTTTTACCTCTCGCCTCATATTCTATAAGAGAGGTATTGTAATGGGTCAAAATTTTCGAGTATGAGTTTTTGGTGGATAAGCACGTTTCAGGGTCTCTACGAATTTCCTATTTTCACGATGATGTCTGTGTGTGTGTGTGTTTGTGTGTTTGTGTGTTTGTGTGTTTGTGTGTTTGTGTGTTCGTGTGTTTGTGTGTTTGTATGAACCGAGGATTTTTCGTCCACGTTAACTTAAAAAGTATCAAACCGTTTATAACCAAATTTCTTATTTAAGGTTTTGATAAGTATCTTAACACCGGATAACATTTTGGTAGAAATCTGCAAACCGGAAGTAGTACTTTTAGAAGTTTGGAAAAGTTTTCCTTAAATATATTGGTACATTATTTATTTATGACAATTTTTGCAATTAAAAATAAAAGAAATTGTGATTATCTATGTGTACAGTTAATTATAAATACAAATTGCTGAATCTGGAAGTATTTAACAATAAAATAAAGTACAATTAATATTCTATCTTGTTGTCCATGATATGAAATTTGTTTCTACATAAAATTTGAATTATTATGTCAGTGACAGTACAGTTGACATCTTTTGCTTGCATATTGGTTTACATTATCGTTTACATATTACATGAAGATGAAACTATTAAAATGTAAGTAAAACTATTTATTAGATTAGTAGAATAAGCAGAATTAGGCGAGAGGTCGTGTGGTGGCCAAAGCAGATTTTTTCAATAGCTATCAAAAACGTTTTAAATTCTGTTTACCTTTCTCAATTTCGTTTTCACTGGCATTTCCCCACCGAATATAATCAGGTCCATTCATATTAAGTCTTATTTTTGACAAACAGCAATATTTAAATAAGAAACTGACAGTAGGAAATTAATTGACAGAAACAGTTGACATGTAACAGCGGTGATAAAAATATCATCGATTTGATAGCCTCTTACTGCCCTATTTTAGCCAATCAAATTAGTCAAATATGTGTCACGTGACACATGAATTATATATTCGGGGGTAATATAACTAGTGCTATGATTATCACCTATGATTAATCATAGCCCGAGTTATATTTGGAGAGAATATATAATAAATGAGTCCAAAATGTTTGGTTATATTTTTTTCAATAGCTATCAAAAACGTTTTAAATTCTGTTTACCTTTCTCAATTTTGTCTTCACTGACATTTCCCCATCGAATACAATCAGGTTCATTCAATTTAAGTCTTATTTTTGACAAACAGCAATATTTAAATATGGAACTGACAGTAGGAAATTAATTGACAGAAACAGTTGACATGTAACAGCGGTGATAAAAATATCATCGATTTGATAGCCTCTTACTGCCCTATTTTAGCCAATCAAATTAGTCAAATATGTGTCACGTGACACATGAATTATATATTCTGAATAATATTATGCTTCAAAATATGGTTTTATAAGTTTTATAAGACATGATTTTTTCGCGCGCGTCCAAGTTTAGTAAATCGAGCCCTCGAGCGAGTTTACTAAAGGACAAGTCTTATAAAATGAGTTTTTTATACTAGTTTTTCTATTTGGTGTCTTTATAATATTAAAATTTAAGTTAAACTGCCACAATATACATAAGTCGATTTGGGGAAATTTATGTGTATAACGTTTTTATTGGTGACATTAATATTGCCATTTATTAAACTGTCACTGTCACTGTAAAAGTATATAATTAATGAACTATTCTAGGTGATAAGTGCAGACATTATAGAAAATATTGAACTTATATGTTTTCTATTATTAAATTAATTAATTTTTTTGAATAAAAAGTGCCACAATAGACACAAGTCAATTTAGGGAATATTATGTATGTAACGTTTTTGTTGGTAACATTAATATTGTCATTTATTAACTGTCAATGTCACTATAAAAGTATATAATTAATGAACTATTCTAGGTGATAAGTGTAGCCATTATAGAAATGAATTAGGTAGTACTTATTTTTAAGAAATATGCAAATTGAAAATTTATATTTTTTTATTTGATAAATAAGTACCCACTTCAATTTTCAATATAAATTGGAGACATAAAAAATAATTGAAAATACTTTTCTATATAATTCTTCAATTCTCTTTTCAATCCATGGCGGCTTTTAAGCTTATAATTTAATTAAAATACATTGGGAACAAGCTTTTAAAGAAAAAAGGTTAAATAAAATTTTCTTTGTGAAATGTAAAACGCAAAATGTAAAATAAAATACTTATTCAAAACAGCAGTACTACACATTGAAGCTTATAAAATCAATAAAACAAAGAGGAAAGAAACATTAAATTACATATCTATTATATAAATATTTATTCCACTGTGTACTCAGGGTTGTTAGTGAATAGTACACCACAGGGAAAATTTATGTGCAGTTCAAATGAACTTCGTAATTAAAGCGTCAGTTGTCACATAACACGTTCGGCTATTTGCCCAGTAATGTAAATAACGAATTATTTAACTCAAATATGAAACTTATTTCCTACAAAATAAAATACTGCAACGCTATTTATATCATCCTGCTCTTAAAGATATAAAGTGCGCCATTATTATTTCACACGCTGTAACAACGTAGTCGCGCCATTACAGAGTCCCGGAGAGGACTTGGTAACTTAGAAGATAATTTCTGTAAAGTTGAAGTGTCATTTAAGAAAATAACGTAGCTGTCGTAAAAGGGTAAAAGCCTTTAAAACTCTAAAACTCTTAGAAGATAAGAATAACTTGCTAGAAGTTTAGAAATTTTGTATGAAATTGTATGATACATAAGTACTTGATGGTATAGCAAATATTTTTCAAAATCTGGATGAATCATAAAAAGAAATCAAATAAGATCAATTTTTTATGCTTATTTAGAGTTCTTGTTTTATTTTTTATGCGATTAGTCCAAAATTTGATGTAGTTTTGAACAAAATGAAATATTTATGTTACTAATATTTGTGCTGTTAATCTAATTTCTATGCCTTTTGTTTAATGTTTATTCTTTTTTATCAAAATTTTATGCATTTTTAAGTGCATTTTTCTGTCCGGCCTCTACTGATAAGTGATAACGAATAAAAATAATTTTTCAGAAATTCGAAAAATTCCGAATTCTTAGAATACTCTCGATTTTACTTTTTTTCTATTCCACTCATTTCCCCACTTCTACGGCTGCCTCAAACCAGCACGAAACTCTTACTTTGCCGCATCCTAAAAATGCAATGTTATTTTGAAGTTGAAAAATACTGTAAAAGTGTTTTCGTTGTGAGTAAACTGTCAGATTATTATTGACTTCAGCATACTGTTTTTATAAACAATCTGTAGACCCATTCTTTCTCTGCTAAATCCCTGTTTAAATAAATTGTTACCATTCTTGTACTGACCACAAAGCACTCGCTACGTTAGTACTTTTTATGCTGGATTTTAGGGGGTAGACGGGCCTCTTAAGTTATTTTTGTTTTTTTTTTGTTCCGCAATAAGTATGTCAAACTATACAGAGTGACGCACTTAAGTTGATCCACCATTAGGGGTATCGACTCCACGTAGCTCAACACTACGTTTGTCCTATGTTAAGGGGCTATACTTCTTGAGTGCAATAAAAATCAGAATTCACGATTCTGGCTATATTGCTCAATATAAAAATCTGAAATTTTACATTAGTATCTACAAAGCATTGTTGAATTGAAAACTTCAAACTATATATTGTTCCGACAACAATTGGAGATAAAAAGAAATTAAACACTAGAATTTCGTGAGGATCTCATGAATAAACTATAAAAGTTATCATTGAGTTTAAAGACAAAATGAGTAGAACATAGATGTAAAAAGGGCGGAAAAACAATAAAACTATAATTTTATCAACAGATAAATTATATCTAAACTTGTACAATTTTCGCCGATTTTCGCATAATTATTAAAGTCAAACTAATTACATTAATTAAAGATTTTGTAGATTCCGCACTTTTAGCATGCTTCCTTAATCTACATACAAAAATTCAACATCATACGTATAACAGTATTAGATTGAGATCCTCACAAAAATTACTCGTTTTTCAATGCATATTATTGCCATGCAATAGGCTCTTAATGCATAGAAACGCTCGCTAAAAATACGGAAAAGCAGTCTAGCAATTTCTACAATACTCACGAAGTTTTATAGATAAAGCTAATTTTCATAAATTTATTTACAGACGAAGAATGCAACTAGGATTATGCCGAGTTACATTTTCTAATAAATCTCTTAATAATAAGAAAAATCTGCTGTGGCCAGCACAGTACTTCCCCGACTATAAGTTTTAATAACTTACTTTCGTAACGCCTTTAATTGTATGTTTCATACTCTGAATTATTAACAATAATTTATTTTCTAAATAGTAGGTATCATGTACAGATAAAAATGTTAAATACGATTTGTAGATGACAAAAATATAATCCATCATTTAAAATAGAAAATTTTGTGATAAATTAATTATTTATCGAAATATTTAAGCAAAGTACTACGTCCGGTTTGCGGATTACTACAAAAAATAACTGGATTCTTAAGATTTGTATTAAAACCTTAAATGTAAAATTTGGTTGTTAAATGTTTGGTATTATTTGAGTTATCGTCCACAAAATATTGTAATAACACACACAACCGCGCACAGGCATCATCTCGAAAATACTTTACCTATTCGTATTCTATGGATTGTAAAACGTACTTATTCACTAAAAACTAAAAAGTAAAAACTCGAAAATTTTAACTCTTCACAATACCTCCCCTTATAGAATATAATGCGGGAGATAAAAACAACTGACCATCGTTTTAAATGTTGTTATTAATTCTCCGACTAAATTTTTTCTTTAGAGAACTTTTGATAATACACTTGAAGAAATTTGAATAATTGTTTGAGAAAAAATTGAATATCGCATAAATGTCATTTTTTACATTTTTACTAAGATTATCTCCCCTAGAGCTTTAAATTGACACCAAACCAAATTGAAGGATGTATAATATAAAAATTGACGATCGGTTAAATGTTATTTTTATTTTTGTACGATAGTATTTTAATAAAAATAAAATAAGTTATGTTTATAAAGTTGGTACCACTGGTTGAATAAAAAAAATTGAATAATTTTTGGAGAAACAATTGAAAATCACATAAATGTCATTTTTACTAAAGTTGTCTCTCCGAGCGCTTTAAATTGACACCAAACTTGGTATAATTTGAATAATTTATAAAAAAAAAATTGACGATCGGTTAAATGTTATTTTTATTTTTCTACTAGAATTATTTTCCCGAAAGCTTTAATTTGATACCACACACGATAGTATTTTAATAAAAATAAAAAAAAAGTTATGTTTATAAAATTGGTACCACTGGTTGAATAAAAAAAATTGAATAATTTTTTGAGAAACAATTGAAAATCACATAAATATAATTTTTTACATTTTTACTAAACTTATCTCCCCGAGCGCTTTAAATTGACACCAAACTCGGTATAATTTGAATAATTTATTTTTTAAAAAAATTGACGATCGTTTATATGTTATTTTTGTTTTGCTACTAAAATTCTTTTCTCGAGAGCTTTAATTTGATACCACACACGATAGTATTTTGATAAAAATAAAAAAAGTTATGTTTATAAAGTTGGTACCACTGATTGAATAAAGCTCATTAACGAACTTGAAGTCAGAATTTGGGTCAAGATCTTAAATATAAAATTTCAGTCCAAAATTCCAACGCGTTTTTAAGTTATGCAACATCCAGACAGACTAACAGACTAACAGACTAACAGACTAACAGACTAACAGACTAACAGACTAACAGACTAACAGACCGACAGACCGACAGACCGACTTTTTTTAAAATTATGTTTTTTGGGTTCAGTAGGGTCTAAAACGTGAAGATTCACCAAAATCTCGAACTGTCAAAAAATCACGATTACAATACTTCCCTCTATTACATAGATCGGGGAAGTAAAAAGCATGTAAAAAATTGCTTAAAACACACTTTTTCATTAATTTTGTATATGGATTTCAAAGATTTTTTTCAGAATTCTAACTGGGCATAATCCTAGATTAATTCGTTCACAAAAATCTGGTACTTGTTTTTCTTTCAAATTTTTAATATGCAATGAGTAAAGCAGAAACTGCTACACCTCTAAACACGCAAAATTTTGTTACGGAGACGAGACCCTTAATAACTTGGAAACGGATTGTGATAGGCATACCCGGTTTGCGCTATATGTTTTAACATATAGGAGGCCACATTTTACTAAAAAAAAATTATAAAACACTCATCTCACCCCCACCACTCTCAATTTTTACTTCCCCGATCTATGTAATAGAGGGAAGTATTGTAATCGTGATTTTTTGACAGTTCGAGATTTTGGTGAATCTTCACGTTTCAGACCCTACTGAACCCAAAAAACATATTTTTAAAAAAAGTCGGTCTGTCGGTCTGTCGGTCTGTCGGTCTGTCGGTCTGTCGGTCTGTTAGTCTGTCTGGATGTTGGATAACTTAAAAACGCGTTGGAATTTTGGACCGAAATTTTATATTTAAGATCTTGAGCCAAAATCTGACTTCAAGTTCGTTAATGAGCTTTATTCAACCAGTGGTACCAACTTTATAAACAAAACTTTTTTATTTTTATCAAAATACTATCGTGTGTGGTATCAAATTAAAGGTCTTGGGAAAATAATTCTAGTAGAAAAACAAAAATAACATTTAAATGATCGTCAATTGTTTTTTTTTTATAAATTATTCAAATTATACCGAGTTTGGTGTCAATTTGAATCGCTCAGGGAGATAAGTTTTTTAAAAATGTAAAAAATGACATTAATACGATTTTCAATTGTTTCTCAAAAAATTACTCAAATTTTTTTTATTCAACCAGTGGTACCAACTTTATAAACATTTATCTTATTTTATTTTTATTAAAATACTATCGTGTGTGGTATCAAATTAAAGCTTTAACTGATCGTCAATTTTTTTATCATACATTATTCAAATTATACCGATTTTGGTGTCAATTTAAAGCTCTCGGGGAGATAAGTTTAGTAAAAATGTAAAAAATGACATTTATGCGATAATCAATTATTGTTTCTCAAAAAATTATTCAAATTTGTTCAAGTGTATTATCAAATTAAAGTTTTCTGGAAAAAAATATTAGTCGAAGAATCAATAACAACATTTAAACAATGGTCAGTTGTTTTTACTTTCCGCATTATATTCTATAAGGCTATAAGGTATTGTGACGGGTTAAAATTTTCGAGTGTGAGTTTTTAGGGAATAAGTATCAGATTTTTATGGTATTTAAATTATGCCGAAGTTGGTATCAACTTAAATATACTGGCGGAAAAAAAAAATGAAACACTTTGAAATTCGTGAAATTTCGACCATTTTCAAACCGCTATAACTCGGCGTATTTTCAATCGATTTCGATGAATCTTTGTGGACGAAAAACATTGAAGTGTCTACTTTAAAGTCATGCCTGCGAATTTTAGCGCAACCCCTTCCGCCCCCCTCCAGCACCCCGGTGAAAAATAATAAATTTTAATTTTAAAAATGTCCAACTTTGACGATGTCTATGGACTTTAAAAATTTTTTTTGACTTGATCCATCAAAAGGACACTAAAATTCACTCAATTCCCTGTGCAGGACTCAAAGAACGAAGTTCCTACGATCATTTGGAACAAAGTTATGAATTTTTTTAAAAAAAGGGCATTTTTTGGTTTTTTGCACATAACTCAGCGACTTTTCAACCAAATTAGACGATTCTTTCGGGTAAAAACCAAATTGTGGGTGTACTTTAAGGGGATAATCTCAGATTAGGATGATCTTTTTTCGTACCCTTTAAAACCCGAACAAAAAAACACGTTTTTTCGCAAAAAAACGTCTAACTTTGGCGATGTGTACCGAGTTGTAAAAAAATTTGTCGGTTCGATCCACAGAAAAGGCATTGAAACTTGTTCAATTACCTGTGCTGGGCTCAAAAAACGAAGTTCCTAAGACGATTTGGCACAAAGTTATGGCCGTTTGAAAAAAAGTGCATTTTTTTATTTTTTGACTCATAAGTCGGAAGTTTTTCGGCGAAATTGTTGGTTTTTTTCACGAATGAAATTTTCCTTCAAAATTTCTAATTTTTTCGACAATTTGAGTTACACAAAATTTTCAATTTTATTTTTAAATTTTCTCGATATTACAGGTTTGCTTATGCCCATGGCATGAAGCACGGTGCTCGATGTGGCATTTTGCTTCGTATAAAGCTGTCAAAAGGATGTTACACCGGTATAGCAAAATGCCATACGAAAATTTGTATATTGCTTATTGCTATGTTCACTTCGTACTTTGAAGGTTTTTGAAAATTATTTTTGACAGCTGAGAATTAAAATCCATTAATTCTTTGTGTTAATTAAATCAATAATTAGTTTATTAAAGGGTTATATTCTTATTATAATTACTACTAATTATTGATTTAATTAACACAAAGAATTAATGGATTTTAATTCTCAGCTGTCAAAAATAATTTTCAAAAACCTTCAAAGTACGAAGTGAACATAGCAATAAGCAATATACAAATTTTCGTATGGCATTTTGCTATACCGGTGTAACATCCTTTTGACAGCTTTATACGAAGCAAAATGCCACATCGAGCACCGTGCTTCATGCCATGGGCATAAGCAAACCTGTAATATCGAGAAAATTTAAAAATAAAATTGAAAATTTTGTGTAACTCAAATTGTCGAAAAAATTAGAAATTTTGAAGGAAAATTTCATTCGTGAAAAAAACCAACAATTTCGCCGAAAAACTTCCGACTTATGAGTCAAAAAATAAAAAAATGCACTTTTTTTCAAACGGCCATAACTTTGTGCCAAATCGTCTTAGGAACTTCGTTTTTTGAGCCCAGCACAGGTAATTGAACAAGTTTCAATGCCTTTTCTGTGGATCGAACCGACAAATTTTTTTACAACTCGGTACACATCGCCAAAGTTAGACGTTTTTTTGCGAAAAAACGTGTTTTTTTGTTCGGGTTTTAAAGGGTACGAAAAAAGATCATCCTAATCTGAGATTATCCCCTTAAAGTACACCCACAATTTGGTTTTTCCCCGAAAGAATCGTCTAATTTGGTTGAAAAGTCGCTGAGTTATGTGCAAAAAACCAAAAAATGCCCTTTTTTTAAAAAAATTCATAACTTTGTTCCAAATGATCGTAGGAACTTCGTTCTTTGAGTCCTGCACAGGGAATTGAGTGAATTTTAGTGCCCTTTTGATGGATCAAGTCAAAAAAATTTTTAAAAGTCCATAGACATCGTCAAAGTTGGACATTTTTAAAATTAAAATTTATTATTTTTCACCGGTGCGCTGGAGGGGGGCGGAAGGGGTTGCGCTAAAATTCGCAGGCATGACTTTAAAATAGACACTTCAATGTTTTTCGTCCACAAAGATTCATCGAAATCGATTGAAAATACGCCGAGTTATAGCGGTTTGAAAATGGTCGAAATTTCACGAATTTCAAAGTGTTTCATTTTTTTTTTCCGCCAGTGTAGTTTGGGGAAAAATGATAAATTTATTTAAATTTTGCAGAATAAAGCATAAAATTAACGGCGTTACGAAAGTAAGTTATTAAAACTTATAATCGGGGAAGTACTGTGGTGGACACAGCAGATTTTTAAATCTTAAATGGCAATAACTCTTTGTGGCATATCAAATGAAAAAATCTGTTGTGGCCAGCACATGACCTCCCGCATGACACTGTAATATGTGAATTTGGATTTGGTTTTAGGCTACTTTTAATAATATATTTATATTTAAAAATGGTGTCACAAAAATTTTAGAAACGTCTGTTCATCTCATTTCATTTTTGTTTTTAAATTTTTTTCCTATAGGTATTATGATTTACAAATCGTGGTAGGTTAAATTATAAATTTTTGAAAATTAATTTTCCTTTATTGGTAAGAGATATAGAAACGATATAAATGTATATTGCAAAATATTAGAATTTTATGTTCAGTAGAATTTGAGATAATGAATCAGAACGAAAGACTATAGTAGGCGCACATACAGACTTCCATACATACACACACACACACACACACACACACACACAGACATCATCGTGAAAATAGTCAAAATAGGTTCTAATGGTGCTAAAACGTGCTTATTGACAAAAATCTCGACATCGAATTTTTTCACGATCGCTATACCTCTCTAGGCGAGAGGTAAAAATGCTACACAGTCATGTCAATAAAATTGATATTTGAATAAACCGTTTAAAAGTTAACACAATAGTTAATAATATTTTAATGTTTTTTAAATGCATGTGTACCACAACGAATTTGTATTTTAGATGTTGAAATGTATAGCCATAAACGAACTTATCTACATCAGCGGTTATTATATTTAATAGCACGTATTTTAATTTCGTGTTACAATAATATTAGTAGGTGAAACAATATGAGTTGATATGCATGATGCCTACATATGCTTGTTCACTCAAAATAATTAATATTTTAACATACAAACGATTGTTTATACGCTTTCAATTTAATGTAGTATGTACTACAATAATTGCAAAATTATGTTTATCGCTTTTAACATTATTCCATTTCATTACAAGAGAAAAACGATAAACATACTTTTAATTACAAAATGAAACTTAACTCATTGAACGCCCAACAAACTCAAAATATAAATGTCAAAACTACTACGTCACAAAAAATAAACGTTTAATAAAATATTTATACTTTATATTATTTTACAGGTGTCTCAGTGTTAAGTATTCCAACTTAAAATATGAATGGAGATTTCCAGGATTTATTGTTTTTTTTTTGTTAATCTATACATTAAAATATTTTTTCTTTTTGCCAAAAAGTTGCTAATAAGCCAGAAAAAAAATGTATAAAGTAAAAAAAAAATAGGTGCCGCGAAAAACGATGCCGTGTGTAACGGTGTGACGTCACCGGCCCTGAGAACATACGTTCACGGCGCTGACAAGGATTAACGACACAAAACGAACTTACACGAACAAATCTACTCACGGTTTGGTTTCAATGTTGTCTACGTCACACAAGGCGCATTTTAATGTACGTTTCAAAAGAGTTACATTTTCATTTCGATATAAGGTAATAAATGTATCAAAATTAACAATTATTGTTCACAAAAATGACTATCTGAAAATTAACAATATTTGATAATTTTCAAAGTATAAAATTTGTGAAAAAATGTTCTTATAAGGCAATCTAGAAACTCTAATAATTCTATTGATATATTATTTATGCCTTTTGCTTGTTCCAATTTGCAGAAATGTATGCAGATAAAGTGCATAAAAATGATTATCTGAAAACGGTTTCGAGCGCGACCTTAATACAAATAATTTACAAGGGAATAAAAAAGTTTTCAAGTTACTCTCAGTAGCTAAAAAAGATTAATTTATATAATAAATAAAGTTGGACTCGCACACTAAAAATAAACCAAATGATATACATTAAGTCCATCGATGCAAGGTGCATATTACAGCAATTTTACATTCGGAATGGCATCGGAAAATTACACAGGTTGTAATGACGTAAAATAAGAGGTCTGCAACGTCAAGAACTTTAACTTGTTACTGTCTTAGCGCGCAGCAAGATTCTCATCTTTACTCTCTTATGAAATATGCCACAAAGAAGAATTATATACAGGCTGTGTCATTACTTCGAGTGCGTAAGTTAAGGGTATATGCAGTTTTTACTTTCTTATACACAGTACAGTACCTATAAGTAAGTTTAGGTAAAAAAATCGATGTCGGGATTTCCGCGGAAATACATGTTTTCAGGTTCACTGAATCCGTTTTGACCATTTTCGCAATGATGTCTGTGTGTGTGTATGTCCGTATGTTCAATAACTCATGAATGAGAAAAGATAAAATTATGAAACTTGGTATTTATAATGTTTAGTATAATGCGCAGAGCTGAAAAGATTTTGGTCACATTTCGAAAACCGGAAGAGGAAGTTTTCTTAAAACATAACATTGAATTCAATTTATTTCAAATATGGAAGTAGCCAAAAAAATGTTTCAAATATAAAATGTTAACAATGATTTAAGGAATAAATATCGTTAAATTAATTTACTATATTTCCTTTTAAATTTGAGAAAAATTAAATGATATATTTAATAAATACATTTCAATAATCATAGTTGCTTGAAAACAAACAAACTAATATTGGGATTCTATGCAGTTCTATAACTTCTATAAGCGTATCTATAGTAACTTATAGACCGATCTTAAAAAATGCTATTCTGAGCAAACCTATAGCTTACAGATTTCTATAAATGTCTTATAGATTTCTATAAATTTATAGACAGCTACTGACTCACCATAAGTCGTTATGAAAATATTGGCATGTGTCTGGAATATTGAAAAATGAATCATAACTAGCAAATTTTACAATTTCAAACCAATTATCAGAAGAACATTATTGCTGAGAAGTATATGTGTATAGAATGTGTTATATTTTATTTAAAATTTGCTTCATAGTTTATAAAAATGTCATCATGATTGGAAATCGCTTGGAAATAATACAGTCAAATTTAGGAGTTCTACTGAATTCATTCAATATGAATGACATTGATTATTTTAAACATAGTTTGATTAATTAAAATCTCTGATAAAATATTATCAGTAGTAGTAGTTTACCAGGTTCTTGCACCATCCCCTATTGCATTTAATTTATTCTCTAGGTATATTTGTCTTCGAGTGTGTAGTATTAGCTTGAAAACTATAATTATAATTTTTATTTTCCTTTAACTGTAAATAAAATTAATTAATCAATTATTGTGTTTGCTATATTTTTAATTTTTCGCTAAAAAATCTTTAGTTATGTAGCATATTATGTTTTACCTCATATTTTCGAGGTAAATTTTCATATTGTCATGTGTATTTCATTGTGTCAAATTTGTATAATCATTTGTCGCGTCAATGTGACAATGGCCTTCTTCAAAATTAATAATATAATTGAAATTGCAAGAAAATATTTCATAAGATTTTGCATGTTTTGCTGCAAATTTTGTTAAGAATGTCTTTATTTTTATACTAAAATATTATTTCTCTTCAAGAAAAGCAATGTACAACAATTAATTCTTATTTTTACATGTTACAAAAATAATAGTATGGAACTATTGGTAATACTGTTTTTAAGATTCTATAAGAAAAATTTACAGATGTCAAAAGTTATAGACATGCAGTCAGAATACCATTTTAGCGAAACCTATAAGACTGTTAGTTACGGATTTTCCATAACTTATAGATCTATAAGTTTATAGAATTTTAAGATAATGCCCAGAATCCCACCATAAGTCAATTATGTCAGTTATTCTATTATGTCAAACGTGAGTCAAGTGCAATACAGGTTGGTGGAGGTGAAATGCGAACATAGGGAACATACATGACAATCGAACTTTCATGCCAGGTAACTTGATATATTATTTTGTAGTAGTGTCACAAAACGAAGTAATGTGAATTTGTGTGGCAAAAAGAGTAATCAATGACAGATATAATAATAAAATCTAAAAGTGCATGTAAACTTTCTCGTTCTGCTCGTACACATACATTATTATGCAAAGGAAATATTTTAATGAAAATAAAAATTTCAATAATATGACACCTACTTTGACATTAACAGTACTTATTCCACGTATATCAAGATGCCTAGCATGATAACTCCATTGTCATATATTTCCCTATGTTCGCATTTCACCTCCACCAACCTGTATACGAATACACACAGTTGTGTATAAGAAAGTTGTGTGGTGACCACACCAGATTTTTTATTTATGTTGTTTACGAACGAACAAGAATTTTTATAGACAAATTGAGGGTATAGATGACAGTCCATTTTAAATACCTACATAATTACTACTAAAATAAATTTAATAAAACCGTAATAGAATGTCAACTTAACTGTAATAAGTCTGGAAATTTTTCTGTCACATGTTATTAGTTTGACATTTAAATTAAAAATCTGACGTGGCCATCACACAACCTTCCGCCATATCTAGACTTTAAACAGAAATGTATACGTACAATCCGGTGCCCATTTAAAATATACAAATAAAAATCTCAAATATTCAAACACAGAAATTTGCATCACCTGAATAAAAAGATTCATTCGCAGGAAAACTCTGCTGTGTTGAAGCCATCCTCCGTTCAATTACTACATTTAATATCTTACTTAGGACTTATATAGCGCTAGTATGCCAACTTGTCACCCGTCTCACCTGTCAATATTTTTTACGCAGAAACAAAAATCAACCGATCATGGATTACAAGATATCAACGTTTTATTTGATAAATTTATTTTTTAAATTTTACTGCAGTTCTTTAATGCTACCAGATAAAGACAATTTTTTTATAACGTAAGTTGCAAATAACTTTTCCTCTTATTCTCATTACAAATAAATACTATATTTTTCCAAATTTATATACAATTTTGACAATTAACCTTTTCAATCTTCAAAAAATATCACTTCCGATGAAGATATTTGTACCAAAATCTAGGGAGCTCTTCCAATTTATATACAAATGTTAAATACCAAATATCAAAATTTTCGGGTAATTCGTATTTGAGTTATGCGACTAACAACCCTTGACCACACACACACACACACACATACACACACACATACACACAGACATCATCGTGAAACTATCAAAAATGAGTTGTAAGGACCCTAATTCGTGCTCATCCACTAAAAATTCACCACCCGATTTTTTGCATGATTCCAATACCTTCCTTTACAGGTAAGCGGAAGGTAAAAATTTGTTAAATTGTCATTTTGATTGACAATTAATAAAGTAAATAATACCCATTTATTAATGTTAAATACAAAACTAGTTTTTATTTATATTTATATTTTTTTTATTGTATTATAAAAAGAATTCAAAAACAGAGCGGCTGTATTTTTTTTTACAAAATTATATAAGAAACTATGACGCGATGTAAAAATTTCGCTTATTAAGCGAGATATGATTTTTTTTAAAGTCTGGTATTTAGTGGTGACGCCTCCAGTGATACTCAATCAGTTTGTTTCACTAACGTTTTCCTTAAAACAAATTATTTATTTATTTTATATTAAATAAAATAACATCAAACACAAACGAAATAAGCACGAATAAATTAACAATAACAGATGGTAGTTACATTCTCATCATGTCTCTTCTCATGTTCTCATCGCGCGAAAAAATTATAACAACCATCCATTTGAAACAAACCACGCTGTATACTATCTAATAATTTATATCTTTGAAATTAAATTATTTAAAAACTTTTTTTCTTCACTATTATCATAACTGGACATACAATTTATATTTTTATGTTTAACATTCCTTATTTCGATTACGGTGGCGATGCCTATTCATGTCCAGAAAAATTTTTATCTTGCATTCCAACAACGTAATCAGCTCTCGTGTACCACTCGAGCTGATTAGGACGTTGGAAGCACTGTAAGAGTATATTATGTTAAAATTCATACCATAGACGACAATAAGAGCCAAGAATCTGACATACCTGTAACAAAAAAAAACCATTAGTATATAAACTTACTTTATAAAAAGGTAGAAAAGTACATTATAAAAATATAAATTAGTCTCAATACCATTTAAAAGCTATAACGTTGCCCTGATCAGAATAATTTGTACCGACATAAAATTACACTTGTAAAGAGAGTATACTTAATACTAAATCTGAATCTGTTGCTGGTAAGCAGCTAGGCTTAATGTATGCAGAAAACATTTTACGATATATTTGGATGTATTTATGGTAAGAGCTGACGATTCTACTCAATTACGACGTTACGATGTTTTTATTACCACACGGGAATATTTTTATTTATCTTATTGCATTATTATGGGCAAAATTTAAGTGTTCTACTTTTTTCAAATTTTTGAAGAATCAGTGAACATAATTTTACACGTTTCAAATTTTGTTAATATTTTTGGTATCTTAGCAACGCACTGGTATATTAATTTCAAAAGAAAACATTTGTGATGGTCAATATTACCATGGTAATTTCTTAAGAGGAACGGATACTGGTGCAATTTACAAGTGAAAACAAGGTTTCGTTTTCACCATCATATCTAATCTAAATATTAATATTTTAAAATATTTATTTTTTTAATTTGTAGAGGAAGGTTGTTTGTATGACATTTGTGTATTACAATTTTAAATTTTTGCTTGATTTGTTATTATAGGCGTTATAAACATTGGCAATTTTGTAATTCATTTTAAAGTGTATTATGTTTTGAATTTTAAAATTTCAATACAGAAATGTCACAGAACCAACTTTTTTCTACAAATTAAAAAAAAATTGTTAATTTTTTTTAATATTTAGACTAAACTTTACGGTGAAAACTAAACCCCTTTTTGACACAAAAATAAGGCCAGGAAGTGGAAATATTCGAATAAATGTTCGAATTTCAATTTAGTTCCACCTCCAAACTAGAATCGTATTGGGTACACTTATTAAAATTCTAAGAAATTGACTTTTTTGATAATAACCGACCCGGACTGATAAATTTTGGTAGTGCAGTAACCGTTCCTCTTAACGGCCTAGGCACAATGTATAATATAACGTACCTCGTAAATCCATGACATAAATAAACAATTACGTACTAGGAAGACATATAACTATTTTTAGTCTTTAATCACGCTTATCAAACTGTATATACCTATCCTCAACGTATGTACTCGAAGTTATGATAAACCCAATACAGGGTGTTCCACAACTTAGGACAAAAAATTAAATGGTATATACTGTACGACGTGCTGATCATGAAATAAGAAGAATTTTTTTAAAATTCGCAAAGTTAAGAGTAGTTACTTGACGTGTGTACAAGTATCACTGTTTTGATGGTATATTTGATAATTTGACATTTATTAATATTAGATACAATTACTTCCATTGTAGAAGATTTGAAAAAAATTATTAAAAATAAATACAGATCAGTGGCAAAAAATGTTTGCTTGAAATACGATGCAATTTTTTGCAAATTTTTGAAAAATTCTTTTTGTTTCATGATCAGCACGTCGTACAGTATATACCCTTTAATTTTTGTCTTAAGTTGTGGAACAGCCTGTATATGAAGATGGTATACTTCAGATGCCTGTCTACCTCCTAAAACCCAGCATAAAACGTAGCGAGTATTTTGTGGCCCGTACAAGAATGGTCAAATTTAATTCCAACAAGAAATATATACTTAAAGGATGAATTTACAGTTGTGCCTTTTTTTAATTTTAATTAAAAAATTGTACATGATTATAAAAATTCCCAATTTATGCAACTTTTACACGGGTATATGTCATGATAGAAATTCATTTTTTAAATTTTAAAAAGGCACATCTGTAGATTCATTGTTTCTCTATTAAATGTTTATAAAAACATTATCCTGAAGTCAATATAAACTGACAGTTTACTCGCAACGAAAACACTTTTTCAACATCAAAATGACATTGCATAGCTAGGATGCGGCAAAGTACCAGTTTCGGGCTGGTTTCTGGCAGCCGTAGTAGTAGGGAAAAGAGTGGAATAGAAAAACAGGTCGTTTATTTATTAATTTTTATGATAATGAGGAATACAAATTTGTTGTTGAATTTAGCGCCTTAACTTTAGTTGCAAACATACTCCTGCAATCACAGAAGAAATCTCAATTCGAACCAAAGCAGTAAAAACTGCAATAAATAACCAAGATCCATAAATCAAGTGGCCTGAGGTTCTGTCGACTACACGTCTGTGGCAAAAGCCTTTCCGTGTGCTTCTTCTTCTTATACACATCCGCTTCTACTTTCAATCGTCCACGGACCTCCGTTCTACATTGTAGTTCCAGTTCCAGCCCCTAGCACGCGGCGTGGCGCTAGTAGCACAAGGTTGAGGGTTCTTTGCATATAATGTTAATCGTGGACTGATTACCTACTTGCCTACTTGTAGGGATGTTGGGGAGTATGAATATTTTGTAGGAAGGTCATTAACGGAATATATTTAGGGTTGAATCGAATGTTTGTTAAATAGGATTGACGTGTTTTGACCCATTTATTTTATTCAATGAGATTTTCAGATTCTGCAGTCTAATTTCGTATTTATTTAAATTTGTAATTGCCAGTTAAATGTTAAACTTTATTCCAAGCCATAGACGAAACGAGTTATTTATTTTACAAGTGGGCAAAGTTGTGAATTACCTACAACGCACGAGAGAAATCTTAACTCACGAGGCCGAAGGCTGAGTGAGATAATTTTCTCGAGTGGATCATTCCTTTTTGCCCGCGTCTGAAGTATAACGTTTTTATCCAACACCTCTTAATAATTATTGCTTAAATTTTTAAAAAGTATCTTGTTCCAATTAAAACACCGTTACTATGGTGACTTCCAACAAGTAACAAATTATATACTAGGATACTAGGATATAATATATAATTTTGACCAAAGCCACTAGTGGACAATCTGATACTTTGCTTGTTTAAAATCTTCAGTTTTTATTAAGAGTTGTTAGATAAACAATACCCGACAGCATGGTCCAGTGTGTTAGCTGGCTAGGCCCGCTAACGTGCTGTGACGTCAGTCAATGTGAGATCGATGGTTCGAGTCTCCGTCGGGCGACAATGTGTGATTTGTCGGAAAACTAAAAAATGCCCAAGGTCTGGCATTCAATCACACTCGGGTGTTACAAGCTATCCACTTGTTCACCTTAAATGTAGTCCTGGTTGCACAAAGAATATCTCCGCTGCCGCTGTGGTTGAAACCACAGATCGTCGCACGGATTGAGATTCTGACTGCACCAAGATGAATGGGTAAATAGAGCAAGAGAATATGGAGACTGATCCCCTCCGATAAAATGATCTAGAAAGCTTCGTGAGAAGCGGCGCTACTCCCATATACAGGCTGTCTATTTAACTCGGGCCACTATTGTTAATTCCTAAACTAGAACAGATACGACTTCGGTTAAATTAGACAAAAGTTACCTTATCAGAAGGCCATTCCAGTGATGTTTTTGTTTATCCAAAAATATGCACAGGTAACTAGATAGAGCAAAAACTTTTATTTTTTTAAATGGCAATCACAGTTAGCTATGGCATCATTAAAAGGAGTATTTGTTTCTCTTTTCAACTGTATGTAAATTTTCATCATTTATTTTTTAAATAAATGTTTTATTTACACAAAACATAATATAGGTACTTAATTCTAATGGCACTTATTAAAGTAGGCTTTGATAAAAACAATTTAAAACGATTTATATTGTATTAAACATTTTTCTAGTATTGCTGTCAGTTTTTATATTGTTAAAAGTAGTTTTTAGTACTGTTGTCATATTAAATTGTTTTTATCAAGGCCTACTTTAATAAGTGCCATTAGAATTAAGAGTATTTGGTTCTGTGTAAATAAAACATTAATTTAAAAAATAAATGATGAAAATTACATACAGTTGCAAAGAGAAAAAAATCTGCTGTGGCCAGTACACGACCTCTCGCCTAATTCTGCTTATTCTACTAATCTAATAAATAGTTTTACTTACATTTTAATGTTCATGTAATATGTAAACA
This sequence comes from Agonum fuliginosum, assembly GCA_947534325.1. NCBI lineage: Eukaryota > Metazoa > Arthropoda > Insecta > Coleoptera > Carabidae > Agonum > Agonum fuliginosum. The sequence goes on from OX384036.1 coordinate 6,281,102, forward strand.
ATAATGTAAACCAAGATGCAAGCAAAAGATGTCAACTGTACTGTCACTGTCATTATAATTCAAATTTTGAGTAAAAACAAATTTCATATCATGGACAACAAGATACTGGTACTTAGTTGCACTTTATTTTATTGCTAAATACTACCAGATTCAGCAAATTGTATTTAAAATTCACTGTACCCATAGATAATTATATTATCTTTTATTTTTATTTGCAAAAATTGTCATAAATAAATAATGTACCAATTTATTTAAGAAAAACTATATCAAGTTCCAAAAAGTACTACTTCCGGTTTACGGATTTCTACCAAAATCTTATCCGGTGTTAAGATCCTTATTAAAACCTTAAATATGAAATTTGGTTATTAAAGGTTTGATACTTTTTCAGTTATCGTGGACGAAAAATCGTCAGTCCATACATTCATACAAACACACACACATACACACACACAGACATCATCGGGAAAATATTAAATTCGTATTCTAGAGACCCTGAAACGTGCTTATCCACCAAAAACTCATACTCGAAAATTTTGACCCATTACAATACCTCTCTTATAGAATATGAGGCGAGAGGTAAAAATACTCCTTTTGTAATAATGAACGGAAAGGTTGGGTAACAGGGTTTGCAGGACTGCGCCAGTTAGTTTTATACAAAACTAACGAAACATATTTGAAAATATGACACAAACAATATGACACACAACACACGTAACTATATATATTTATTAATGAAAACATTGAACTAAAACTATAACGATACAAAGCGATATAAATGAAACACACTACTACTATATAAACGAAAAACACAAAACTACAATCTGTTCGTCATATAGAGTCACACACTGACTCAACAGATTACTAATTACGTAATTGTACCAAACTCATGAGAACGGCGCTCTCTCAGCAAAACCCGTCTCTGTACCGACTTGAGTCAGACGATCACTGACTCTTTACGTAATTAGTCGTACTTTTAACTTTGCTCGAGCTCGAGAATACATTTTCTCGAGCGTCTGAACTTAACGACGAACACAAACTGACTTTACATTTTCTCAAGACGTGCGAGCCAGACCACGATCATCCACTGACTTTACATGATAACTAATTTAAACTTTGCTCGAGAATACATTTTCTCGAGCGACTGAACCTAACGAGGAGCACCTACTAACTGGTCATACTTAAATTTTTCTTATACTTCTAGATACAGCTGCGTATATGGATCACCAATTGTAATAACACATTTATCTTCAAGCATAAACAATAATAACCGAACAGTATAATGCACTTATGCTTGAAGACAAATGATCCATATACAAAACTAACTAAGTCATCTACACGTGGGAGAAGTAAATATAATAAATTTCGAAGATGTTGATTACTCATCAAAATTAGATCTAAATCATATTGCGCATTGTTACACTTTTAATGATGCCATAGCTAACTGTGATTGCCATTTAAAAAAATAAAAGTTTTTGCTCTATCTAGTTACCTGTGCATATTTTTGGATAAACAAAAACATCACTGGAATGGCCTTCTGATAAGGTAACTTTTGTCTAATTTAACCGAAGTCGTATCTGTTATAGTTTAGGAATTACCAATAGTGGCCCGAGTTAAATAGACATCCTGTATATATATATATATATATATATATATATATATATATATATATATATATATATATATATATATATATATAGATAAACAATATTATCTCTTTAACAGCGAATAAAAAGAAAGTAAGGTAACTTCTTCCAAGTGATGAAACCCTATTTACTTTTTCTTAGCAATCAAACAAAGCACTTTAATGTCATTTGCTTAATTTTTCTAATATGGCAGCAAAATGATTAGATTTTGGAAATATGTGCAAAGAAGAACCAATAGTCGTTAAATTATCTCGTTGAATTGCACTCGAGCATTTTATTTCTTCCGAATAAATTTCTGTTTGGCATCTCAACCTTGTCACCTGACAGCAATTTATATCGGTTTCGTGATTTTTCTTTTCAAATTATTAGATTAGGTTTCAATTTTCAATTGAGAGTCCCGTCTACGTCCTAAAATGCAGCACAAAATTTACTAACGTAGCGAGTGTTTTGTGGCTAGTACAAGAATAGTAAAATTTTATTTCAACAGGGATTATATACTTAAACTTAAAGGATCAATTATTAACAGTTGTGCCTTTTTAAAATTTTAATAAGAAAATTGTACATGATTATAAAAATTCCGAAAAATTGACAAAAATTTCCAATTTATGCAAACTTTACACGATTATATCTCATGATATAAATTTATTTTTAAAATTTTAAAAAGGTTCATCTGTAGATTAATAGATTTATTCTTTCTCTATTAAATGTTTATAAAAACATTACCTTGAAATCAATAATAAACTAACAGTTTACTCGCAATGAAGACACTTTTACAGTATTTTTCAACTTCAAAATGATACGGCAAAGTACGAGTTTTGGGCTGGTTTCAGGCAGCTGTAATAGTGAGGAAAAGAGTGCAATAGAAAAAAAGTAAAATCGAGAGTATTCTGGGAGTTCGGTAAAAACGTAATTAGAAATTTATGCGGCAAAATTAAAAGAATTTGTAAAAAAAGACAGTTGATTTGATAAGTATCTAAACTGAAATGGGCAGTTTTATACATACACCTTTTGTTTAATTTGAGTGTGACAACCTCACATACTGTGAGACATGTAAACTGGAGTTTGCACCTGACGGGATTCGAACCTTATTAGTGGTCATTTGCACCGCTTCCACTTAAATTTTAAGTGTCACTTAAATGAAAAATATCTAGCCAAATCGGGAGCACACAATTTGGACAAATATAGTTTTGTCAAAACGTAGTTTGACCAAAAATAATTAAGCCAAACTGTATTTTAGTTAAACTGTAATTTGTTCAACTGGAATTTTGTCAAACCGTAAATATGCCAACCCGTAATTTGGCCAAACTGTATTCTAGACAAACTGTAATTTCACATTCCGTAATTTGACCAAACCGCAACTTCGACTAATATTATTTTGTCAAATCGTTTTCAGTTAAACCGTAATTTAGCCAAAACGCAACTATACCTAACTGGAATAATTCAACACGGAATTTATCCAACACGTATTTTTGTCAAATCGCAGATATGCATAACCGTAATCTTGCCAACCGTATTTTACTCAAATCGTAATCTTCCTAACTCTATATAAAGACATACAGTTGGGAAGATTACGATTTGAGTAAAATGCGTTTGGCAAGATTACGGTTATGCATAACTGCGATTTGACAAAAATACGGTTTGAATAAATTCCGTTTTGGATTATTCCAGTTAGGTATAGTTGCGTTTTGGCTAAATTACGGTTGACCTGAAAATGATTTGACAATAAAATAATAGTCGAAGTTGCGTTTTGATCAAAATACGGAATGTGAAATTACAGTTTGTCTAGAATACAGTTTGGCCAAATTACGGGTTGGCATATTTACGGTTTGACAAAATTCTAGTTGAACAAATTACAGTTTGACTAAAATACAGTTTGGCTTAATTATTTTTGGTCAAACTACGTTTTGACAAAACTATATTTGACTAAATAAGCGGACGCCAAATGATAGCAATGTTATTTCTACGGTTAGCAATATGATTTTGATTCGATATTGTTCATTTAAGAAAAACTTAAAATTTAAGTGGAAGCGGTGCAAGTGCAACTTAGTGATTTACGTCTTTAGAGACAATAAAATTCCTTTTATATACTGGGAATTTTCCGAGGAATTTTCCTTCCTGAACATCGAGGTTAAATTGAAACGACAATCACCTTGTGCAAATACCGAGTTCCCAGGAATAATTCGATATTTCAGGAATAGAGGAATAATGGCTTCCACTTGCAGTGTTTGTTTACCTCCAGTTTAACCTTTGTTAGAACTAAATTGGTTTCTTGAGGGTTTTGTATGACCTGAACTGATCAATTCAAAGTGCGAAAAGCCAAGACAAAACGGTGCAAGAGTTTCCCATTAAATTTAGTCAAATTATTAAGGCAGTACACTTGTGGCAAAAATATAGTGAAACAGTGACTTCGCTATATTACAAATTGTGCCCATGCTATAACACCTACACTGTTCATATTTTATTTATAGTTAGTTAAAAATAACTCTAGAATGCATTGAAGCTATATTTTAACAATTTTTTTAACCACTTGTGTATTTTTTTGACAAAAAAACTTTACATTGCATTCTTACGAACAATGCAAGGAATCGACTATTTAAAACAAAACTAATTAATATGCATTAATAAACCCACGATTTGTAATATTAAAAATCTGACGTGGCCATCACACAACCTTCCGCCATATCTAGACTTTAAACAGAAATGTATACGTACAATCCGGTGTCCATTTAAAATATACAAATAAAAATCTAAAATATTCAAACACAGAAATTAGTATCACCTGAATCAAAAGATTCATTCGCACGAAAACTCTTGTGTGTTGAAGCAATCCTCCGTTCAGTTACTACATTTAATAGCTTACTTATGACTTATATAGCGCTAGTATGTCAACTTGTCACCCGTCTCATCTGTCAATATTTTTTATGCAGAAACAAAAATCAACCGAACATGGATTACAAGATTTCAACGTTTTATTTGATAAATTTATTTTTTTAATTTTACTGCAGTTCTTTAATGCTACCACATAAAGACAATTTTTTTATAACGTAAATTGCAAATAACTTTTCCTCTTATTCTTATTACAAATAAATACTATATTTATCCAAATTTATAGAAATTTTTTAGACTTAATCTTTTCAATCTTCAAAAAACATCACTTCCGGTGAAGATATTTGTACAAAAATCTAATGAGCTCTTCCTATTCGTATACAATTGTAAAATACCAAATATCAAAATTTTTGGGTAATTCGTATTTGAGTTATGTTACTAACACCCCTTGACCACATACATACCCACACACATACACACACACACACACACACACACACACACACACACACACACACACACACACACACACACACACACACACACACACACACACACACACACACACACACACACACACACACACACACACACACACACACACACACACACACACACACACACACACACACACACACACACACACACACACACACACACACACACACACACACACACACACACACACACACACACACACACACACACACACACACACACACACACACACACACACACACACACACACATACACACATACATACAGACATCATCGGGAAACTATCAAAAATGAGTTGTAAGGACCCTAATTCGTGCTCATCCACTAAAAACTCACTACCCGATCTTTTGCATGATTCCAATACCTTCCTTTACAGGTAAAAAGCAAAAATTAATTATTATTTTCTGTAATAATTGTTCATTTCTAATCAAGATGTCGAAATTTTTAAAAATTGTTCATTTGATAGAAATGTTTGACCTGTTACTAAATGAGGGACTTTAAAATATGATGTGGCCAGTACAACACCTTCCGCCCTACCCTTAACTTTTTACTACTATACAAATCAAGATACAAATATATAGGTACTGACAAAAAATATATTTTAGTCATTTAGTCAACTGTAGAAATGTAGAAGAAGATATATATGAAGATGTGTCACTATTGGCACTGTCACTAGGTCATTGTCAAAATCAATTAAATTTTTCGTAGTAACATTATTCATGGACAACTAGATAGGTACTGAAGTTTCATCCTTAAATTTTAAATAATATTTTAATTCCTAAAGTACTATGGCAGAACAATTTATAAAATGCTAAAAAATGTCATTTAAAATAAAAAATATTTCAGAAAAGTACTACTTTCGGTTTGGGGATTGCTTCGAAAAATAACTGGGTTCTTAAGATTATATATAAGACGTTATATATCAAATTTGGTTGTTAAATGTTTGTTTTTGAGTTATAGTAACTGGCAAAAATGTTACATATAACCACAACACACAGACATCATCTCGAAAATACTTTATTCGTATTTTAGGGATCCTAAAACGTGCTTATCTCTTAAAATCTCACTCGAAAATTTGGACTAATCACAATACCTCCCTTATTAAATATGGCAATCACTCATTCGAATGACTACGACTTCATCTAAGCATAATTTAACTCTCGTTGATAAATATACATGAATGGTTGTTTTAAAATATTACAATAAATTCACATTAATTTATTTATTGCTTAAGGCGAAGGTTTGGTCTTCCCAACTTTATAAGCATTACTATACTTTTGCTTTTATAATAACAGGTTATCAGCTACGCTCTGAGCAAAAATAACAATTAACATTTAAAGCATAATCATCTTTTTCCTGTGGTGTACACCAATAACTGATGTATTATTACAACTCGAAAAGCGAGCAAAAAATTTGGCGGAACGTTTGACCTTTTAGCTTTGTTCAAGTTGGAAAAACTGTTTCGTTAAAATAGATTCAATTTTATTTACGTTTGTCAATATTATTTGAAGTAGAGCATTGAAATTTTATTTGCGTTTTATAGATTTAATCACATAAATTCAGTTTTGAATTATACCTACTAGTTTTTTGATTCATCAATTATTTTTTTATACTAATAACACCACTGAAGGACATAAATAAAAAAGATCATTTCATAATTTATTTTCTGCTCTATATTTTATTAATTCCCGTAATAGTAATGTTTGAAAATGTGGATTATTTATCCTTGACAGAGGTAATAACAAGTATTTATTGCCCGTGAAAATGGGGAAATTGGGCGTGTTTCCAAATAGAAAACAGTGTTAATAACATTAATGGATAGTGCAAAAATATGCTGGAATACAAAATCACCTGATTATCGATTTTAGTTCATTTCAGAACGACTGAAAGTAATAAATTAAATTTACAAGAGTAGTATTGGATTTTTGTCAGATATGCGGCAAATAAGACTACCAGAAAAATCAAATGTACTTTACTAGGATGGTCATAATATGCCGCACGCTTTATACCTTCCCACTTGTCACAATTGCCGACAATTTAAAATCAAGTCAATATTGCTGGCAACATTGATGGCAATATTGCCAGAAACTATAAATATAGAACAATTTATGCTTATTATTGATTCTTAAGATTTAGTTAGTTAAGATTCGTTTTTATTAAAGTAAGAAAACATGGCAACATAGCTGGGAATATTGTCGGCAATATTTCTAAATTTCGGGCAATATTTCCATTTTTAATTCTTTACAATCTTGACAAGTTTCCGGTAATATTCTCAAAGCAGCAATATGGCCCATTCTAAATATTGCCGATAGCACATTGCTTCTTGCAGCTGCATACAATCATGTGCAGTGCGAATCACTCAAAGTCTAAAAAATTAGATTTGCACATATATATTGCTGGAAATATTGCCGGCCAAAATTTGGCGACTTACAAGATTCTAAGAAACTTTCCGGGAATATTCCCAATGAGGCAATATTGCCAAATAGAAATATTGCCAATTGCACATTGCTTACTTGCAACCCATGACCAGGTAAAACAAATACAGTCGGAATATACAATCCCATACGATTTTAATCTACACACCGTATTTTTTATGAATTTATTATTTTTATAAAAATATACATTACATTTTGTATAAAAATCTGATGTGACCAGCCATATCTAGACTGATAAACATATAAATGTATACCTACGTGTACGTACAATCCGTTGCCAATTTAAAATATACAAATAAACATATAAAATATTCAAACACAGAAATTAGTAGAATCAAAAAATTCATTCACAGGAAAACTCTTCTGTGTTGAAGCCATCCTCCGATAAATTACTACATTTAATATCTTACTTGATCATTGAAAAATTTGACAGATCTTTTCTATGAGCCTGTAAAATTTTACAGGTCTCTTTTGTCAACTTGTAAAATATTACAGATCTAATTGCTGTAATAGATCATTTTTTGTTACCATAAATAGGTACCTGTAATGTGTCATTAACATAGAAAGTGGAAATAATGAGGAAACTATTAGACATACACAAACTTTAAAAAGATAAGATTTAAAAATATTAATTTATTAATGAGGAAATCAAACTATCAAATATTTTAAATGTTTTGGAGGACTGCGGTTTGCAAAATAATCTAAAACAAAAACTGTTTCACTATTTAATATTCAACAGGAAATCGAACACGATTAAAATGTTTTCTAGTGATAACAAATGTTTAATCTGTTTTTTCTCCCAGCGTGTTTTTGCACTGAGCTTTATCTACCAGATAAAAACTAAATAACAATGTAGCTTGGTAAACTGACCTACAAGCGTGTTCGGTTTGTACAGATTAGTTTTCAATTATATAGAGAGTTATATTTCAAATGAAGAAAAAAATCTAAATTATAGTGAAATATGCATTTTCTATTATCTAGGTACACATTGAAATGCTACCTATATATAATTGGTCTATACTCATATACAGGGTGTAACCCAACCTGTATAAGAAAATTTAAGGGTGTATAGTATTGGACGCACTGATCATGAACCAAAAAGAATTTTGTTGAAATACGTAAAATTAACAGTAGTTTGCAAAACAATATCATTTTGGGTACCACTGGTTGTCGTATTTAAATACAATAAAAGTTATCAATAGTTATGCAGTATTTATTAGCGTAATTACATTAATGTAATAATAATTTTACAAACAGGGAAAATGAAATGTGTAGGTAGGTACCTACTTACAGAATCTCATTTGCTTGGATCCTTTTTTAATTTGCAAATTTCAACAATAGTTATTTGTATCACAAGGCCAGAAACTGACCTTTTGCAAAAGCGAGTATTTGTGACACGCCGAGCCACAGGCGAGGCTTGCAAATTACGAGCACTAGCATAACAGTTTCTGGACGTGTAATACACAATATTTTATGTGCCGATTTCATTACAAAAATATAAAATAATTATACATAACCTAAAAAATTGTGCACTGAATACTTGCATTTGAGCTTAAAATATATTTATTTCAGTTTCTATTAACGATTTACGTCTAAAATTTGTCAAAATCTTGTTAATTCTTGTATAAAAAATATTCAACGCATAAAATTGACATCTGCTTGACAACTGTAGTAATGTCAAGATGCCAACCTATAACTTCCAGTTGTTTGCCGGCCTAGGCTGGCAACAAAGAGTTTCTGGCGGATTTTGAGATATAGAAAACTAGCGATGCCGACCGGAGGCATATAAAATTATTTTTGATATATACTATACACCCTTAAATTTTGTTATACAGGTTGGGTTACATCCTGTATATCTAACTTGGGTGAATCACATATAGTGAGTCATCGATATAAATATACAGGGTGATTCACAACTTCGTGCATATATTTTAATGCCATATAGTACTCAATTTATTGATCATATAACAAACAGATTTTTTTAAATTAATTTTGCAATTGCAAGAATAGTAAATTTATGAATATCCATTTGAAAACAGTAACCCAAAACTGTTTGTCTAATTGTTTGAGTAACATAAAACTTTGAATGTTTAAAATGCTAAACTTATAATCTAATAAGTATGTTGTACTTAATTTTGACTTAAAATGTATTTAAAACCATGACAAGAGTGGACACTAGGGCGGATGAAGTGTGGCCTTTCTGTTTACCTTTTAGTAGAGACAGAATATACGGGCCAGCTCGAAGTATATAAATTCTATGACGATAAACAACAGTAACGATGGCAACGCACGGGCCCTGTAATGATCTTTCTTTCTCACACAGGCTAAACAGAAATGCCACGAATCTACACTAAGATACTGTGTTTATATTATACTTCGTGGTTCAAACATTGACAATTTGATGAAAACGAAGTAAATTCAACTATCATTTCATATTCTTAGTTAAAGAATAAATTTGCTTTGATGAAGATTGCATTAACACATACGATGTCCTTATGTGTGAATCAAAGGTTAAATTATTTACACATACGATTGTCAACTGTTCTGCTGTATCTTTGTTTGAGAATGTAACAGTTGAAACGACAAAGATATGATAACAGCTGCTGTAATGAATGTAAATAACGCATTTCACATTCACTTGGGCATTAAATTGTATTTATTGAGAGACCTTGAAAAGGAAGGATTGTCAATGTGCACAAAAAGCCAGTTATTGTTATGGCAGAACGCAGAATTATCGTCGAGATAAACTCCAGCAATATCGCCATTAAAATAAATTGATTTTATTTCAAGTAGCTTCACAGTATTTAAGTCAAGTATAAGTTTTTTTGCAAGTACTTAAAAATAAGTATTTTTCAGGTACCAGTTTCAAAATTAATATAAATTGATTTTGATTTCAAGTAAGCTTCACAGTATTTAAGTAAAGTATAAGTTTTTCTTGCCAAAGTACTTAAAAATAAGTATTTTTCAGGTACCAGTTTCAAAATTAATATAAATTGATTTTGATTTCAAGTAAGCTTCACAGTATTTAAGTAAAGTATTAGTTTTTCTTGCCAAAGTACTTAAAAATAAGTATTTTTCAAGTACCAGTATTTTTTTAAATTAATATAATAAATTAGTTTGTAACCTTATTACCTTTCTTATCGAGGAAGATTAATTATTTCAGTGTTATTAAAATTTTAAGTATTTAAAAAGTTCTGCAATATTATTTACGATTATAAAATAAAAATATGTCTTAAGTACAAGTTGTTATTTTAGTACCTACTTAAAATATTAAAGTAGTAAGTACCAAGAAAATATTATACCAATATTTATTAAGTATTAGTTGTTATTAAAAATTGATTCTAAGTACCTTAATACTTAAGTAAAGAAAAAAAATCTAGACAATATATCGATCAGCGGTTTACAGCATTGTATTCAGGACACTTTACTTGCCCCACAACCAATTTTCAGAATTAGAGGGCCTTTAGGATCAGGGCCGTTAGAATTAATTTCAATACAAGGAATACAACTACTTCTGGTTGCAGATAAATGACGATATTTCGAAAACTAAGTGAGATAACGAACTGCGGTTTGCGGCATTGTAATCTAGACACTTTAATTGATCCATAACCAAATTTTCAGAATTTTGAAGAATTTCGGCCTAATATTCAATTTTGAGGCTGCATTTCTTGGAAACTAATCCCGTATTGGAACTACGGTTTATGGAATTGCATTCTACACACTCTAATTAACTTATAACCAAATTTTCAGAATTTTCGGTTCTCTAATTTTTTTCATTCCTCGATTTCTCAAAAATTTGGAGCTATACAACCCTGGCGATATTATAATTGAATTCCTCGTGCCGAATTACATGGGTGTACCACTTTTCAGCTCAAAATTCCGATGGGTACATTTTTTATAAAGGATTTTCAAAATCTCATAATTTCTTATTGCTATTTTCTCAGATTTCGAAAATCCTTCTTAAAAATTGTACCCGTCGGAATTTTGAGCTGAAAATTTGTACACTCATGTAATTCGACGCAAGCAATTCAGTGGTAATATCGCCAGGGCTGTATAACTCCAAATTTTTGAGAAATCGAAGAATGAAAAAAATTTGAGGGCCGAAAATCTTCGGAAAATCTTCAAAATTTTCAAAATTCTGAAAATTTTGTTATAGATTAATTAGAGTGTGTAGACTGCATTGTCATAAACCGCAGTTCGATACCGGGATTAGTTTTTGAGAAATGCTACATTTTTACTTCCCCGATCTATGTAATAGAGGGAAGTATTGTAATCGTGATTTTTTGACAGTTCGAGATTTTGGTGAATCTTCACGTTTCAGACCCTACTGAACCCAAAAAACATAATTTTAAAAAAAGTCGGTCTGTCGGTCTGTCGGTCTGTCGGTCTGTCGGTCTGTTAGTCTGTTAGTCTGTTAGTCTGTCTGGATGTTGGATAACTTAAAAACGCGTTGGAATTTTGGACTGAAATTTTATATTTAAGATCTTGAGCCAAAATCTGACTTCAAGTTCGTTAATGAGCTTTATTCAACCAGTGGTACCAACTTTATAAACAAAACTTTTTTATTTTTATCAAAATACTATCGTGTGTGGTATCAAATTAAAGGTCTTGGGAAAATAATTCTAGTAGAAAAACAAAAATAACATTTAAATGATCGTCAATTGTTTTTTTTTATAAATTATTCAAATTATACCGAGTTTGGTGTCAATTTGAATCGCTCAGGGAGATAAGTTTTTAAAAAATGTAAAAAATGACATTAATACGATTTTCAATTGTTTCTCAAAAAATTACTCAAATTTTTTTATTCAACCAGTGGTACCAACTTTATAAACATATCTTATTTTATTTTTATTAAAATACTATCGTGTGTGGTATCAAATTAAAGCTTTAACTGATCGTCAATTTTTTTATCATACATTATTCAAATTATACCGAGTTTGGTGTCAATTTAAAGCTCTCGTGGAGATAAGTTTAATAAAAATGTAAAAAATGACATTTATGCGATAATCAATTATTGTTTCTCAAAAAATTAATCAAATTTGTTCAAGTGTATTATCAAATTAAAGTTTTCTGGAAAAAAATATTAGTCGAAGAATCAATAACAACATTTAAACAATGGTCAGTTGTTTTTACTTTCCGCATTATATTCTATAAGGCTATAAGATATTATGACGGGTTAAAATTTTCGAGTGTGAGTTTTTAGTGAATAAGTATCAGATTTTTTATGGTATTTAAATTATGCCGAAGTTGGTATCAACTTAAATAGTTTGGGGAAAAATGATAAATTTATTTAAATTTTGCAGAATAAAGCATAAAATTAACGGCGTTACGAAAGTAAGTTATTAAAACTTATAATCGGGGAAGTACTGTGGCGGACACAGCAGATTTTTGATGAAGTATCTAAGCTATTCAGTAGCTTCAGCTACTTTTTACAAAGTAGCGAGTAGCTTAGCGAAGCTACTTTTTCCAAGTAGCTTGCCCAGCTCTACTTAAGTACCTACAAGTTTTTATTTTAGTACCTACTTAAAATTTTAGTACCTACTTAAAATTTTAGTACCTACTTAAAATTTTAGTACCTACATAAAATTTTAGTACCTACCTACTAAAATTTTTAAAGTAGTAAAGTACCAAGAAAATATTTATACCAATATTTATTAAGTACTAGTTGTTATTAAAAATTGATTCTAAGTACCTTAATACTTAAGTAATGTCCAGCTCAGCTCGTAATTGAATTTGAACAAAATTGTGATGTGACATTATTTGTAGTTCTCGTAAAACATATTTATCCTCGAAACCTTTTACTTCTTTTTCAATATACCACAATCACAGTAAAATATCTTCTGCATATTCTAAACCGTCGCATCATCAGCTATTACAGGAAGGAATGACAGCACTCTGGTTAAGAAGTGTTGACGACACTCAATGCCGAGGTGCTCAATGTTGAAATAAGGATGTAGCAATCCTCAGGACATTTGTAAGAGTTGCTCTTAGTATGAATGTGAGCGCTGAATGCCGAATGGAAATACAAGGAGATGTTGTCGTTTAGACTTGATGCTTTTCCTAACGACGGGGACGGGATTCAGAAAAGAAAGGGAAAGGAAAACAGGGCGGACAGGAAAGTAGGTATGAATGGGGGGATAGCCAAGAGCGTTATGTGGTTTTGACACCTCAGGATCAATATTGCGTAAATATCTCCCCTGTGTGTATTGTTCATTAATAGTAATTTTAGTCACGAGTCTTTTTAGAAACGAGCACAGTGTGTAAAAAATCTGACGTGGACCTCCCGCCATACCTACTTTATTCTTTTTAAGTTTACCGTCCGTCATCTCTGTCTACGTACGTCAAAAAATCTTACGTGGACACCACATGACTTCCTTGTACGCCTTGTGTGTTCATACTTTTCTTAATAACTAAAATGTAGAATTATATAAAAAATTCTTTTAACTTATTATACTAGTATACTCACAAATATATTTTAGTCATTTTATTTAAACTGCAGAAGAAGATATAAAGCATATTTTACTATTGTCACTGTCATGTCATAATCTTTTAAATTTTACGTAGTAACAAATGTTAATCGATCATGGACTATAAGATAAAGAAATACTAAATTAAAAATAATATACTTTAATTATTCCTAAATGATACCAGATACAAAAATATTTATAAAATACCGATTTTAGGTAATAATCACATAATCTTTCATTTAAAATAAAAAAATTTGTGTTAAATTAAATATTTATCGAAATATTTTTTAAAAGTACTACTTCCGGTTTATAGATTGAAACCAAAAATAGGAGGTGCACAACTAGATGCTATAACAGTCCTAAATACAAAATTTCAACTTTCTACGTCTAACCGTATTTGAGTTATGCGACACACATACGTCCGTACGTACGCACGTACGCACGTACGCACGTACGCACGTACGTACAGACGTCACGACGAAACTAGTCATAATGGATTCAGAAAAGGTCAAAACGGATATTTCCATCAAAATCTGAAAACCGAAATTTTTCGCGATTACAATACTTCCTTATTACTCCGTACAAGGAAGTAAAAAAAAATCTGACGTGGACACCACATGACTTCCTTGTACGCCTTGTGTGTTCATACTTTTCTTAATAACTAAAATGTAAAATAATATTACAAATTCTTTTAACTTATTATACTAGTATACTCACAAATATATTTTAGTCATTTTATTTAAACTGCAGAAGAAGATATAAAGCATATTTTACTATTGTCACTGTCATGTCATAATCATTTAAATTTTACGTAGTAACAAATGTTAATCGATCATGGACTACAAGTTACCGAAATACTATAAATTATAAATATATACTTTAATTATTTTTAAATGATAGCAGATACAAAAATATTTATAAAATACCGATTGTAGGTAATAATCACATAATCTTTCATTTAAAATAAAAAAAATTGTCTAAAATTAAATATTTATCGAAATATTTTTAAAAAGTACTACTTCCGGTTTGTAGACTGAAACCAAAAATAGGAGGTGCACAACTAGATGCTATAACAGTCCTAAATACAAAATTTCAACTTTCTACGTCTAACCGTATTTGAGTTATGCGACACACATACGTCCGTACGTACGTACGTACAGACGTCACGTCGAAACTAGTCATAATGGATTCAGAAAAGGTCAAAACGGATATTTCCGTCAAAATCTGAGAACCGAAATTTTTCGCGATTACAATACTTTCTTACTTCGTACAAGGAAGTAACAAGAGTCAAAAATGACCCACTTCCCGGGATCCTATCGAGCTGAAATTTTGCAAATAGACTTTTGTCACCTAACAATGCACTTTGGCAAAATTTCAGATTCTCCGATATCTTGAAACTAAATGTCGGCTAGCTAACTCAAAATGTACTGCACCGATTGTGGTCAGATTTGGTATAGTAATAGCCAAGGATATAACTTATGATATAGATATAATAAAATGTCATTTTGCCATCTTGAAACAAAATGGCGGACAGATATCTCAAAATTTTCTGTAACTTTTGCGTTCAAATTTGGTACAGTGTCTTGAAACCCAGGTATATTAAAATGTTAGTCCTCCATCTTGAAACAAAATGGCAGCTAGCTATCTCAAAATGTAGGATTTATAGTAAAAAAACTTTGTTTTTACGGGTTCGTTTTTTACTTATTACCTAGACAAATATATTAATATATAAGTACTACTACTACTACTGTTACTACTCTCAAATATATTTTAGTCATTTTATTTAAACTGCAGAAGAAGATATAAACGATATTTTACTATTGTCACTGTCAGTGTCATGTCATAATCATTTAAATTTTACGTAGTAACAAATTGTTATACGATCGTGGACTACAAGATACCGAAATACTAAATTATAAGTATATAATTTAATTATTCTTAAATGATGCCAGATACAGAAAAATTTATAAAATACCGATTGTAGCTAATAATCACATCATCTTTCATTTAAAATAAAAAAAATTGTCTTAAATTAATTATTTGTCGAAATATTTTTTAAAAGTACTACTTCCGGTTTGTAGATTGAAACCAAAAATGTATTGGGCTTTTAAGAATCGTATTGAAACCTTAAACACAAAATTTGAAATTTTAAAGTTAAATATTTTTTGAGTTATCGTGAACGAAAATTTTTTTTTATCAACATAATTATCTCAAAATTTCTTCACTGTCATTTTCATTCATCTGTTCATCAGAGCTCCACTGTCCCCCCTTGGGGGGGTGGGGGTGGGGGTTGATGATACAACGAAACCGGAAGTGCTGAGATAAGCTGTTTAACGTGAACCAGCGCGACTTCCGATTCGCGTGCTGTGAATTCACTAGCAGTAGCAGGGAAGAGTAGTAGAGTAAAGAATAGAGAGAGATGCTGAGCTGAACAGTGAGATGGTTGGGTCGGAAGAGGGGTGGAAGGAGGGGCTGTGGGTGGGGCAGAGGGATTTATACGGAGATTAGCGATATTGAATATTTTTTGCTTGTTTGGGTATTTGCCAGTTCGGAGTTGAGTTGATAATTTTATACCGGGTGTCCTAAAAAACTGACTCACCCCCAAAAAGTAATTTATTTTTAAAGCAATTACATTCATTTTATAGATTTATAAAGTAAATCGAAAAACGCGTTTAACAACATTAAGAGTGAAAATTTTCTATTTCCGGTTTAACCGGAAGTGACCCCAACTTTCTTATTTTAAATGGCACATCATGTATATTTTTGAAAATTTGGATTCTACGCAATATTCTGAATTCAACCATGTATAATAAGTGCAATTTTAAAATTATGAATCACGCAAAAAACAAATTATATAATTATTGATTGAATTCTACTTGAAACCAAGCTACTATTTATATTTATATACTACATAAGTAGATAGGTACACATGCGGTTTAATTTAGATAAGCATATCAATGTGTGTACCACGTATAGTAAACACGTTTGTTTACTTTATATCAAAAACTTTGTACTATATTGTTTTACTCGAAAGAAATTTGTTTACATTTAATCTGTTCCTATGTACATTAATATTAAATAAACACATCGCTTACTAGCACCCTAAAGATAAACATTTTGCAAACAAAAATCATTGATTTAAAAAATAGTTTCAATATATTCTTATTGTTGTGCAGCCAGAGTTGGCCGAAACGGTAAGGGAGAGAAAGAATGTGTCTATATTCTACACAGAGCTGATTCAAATAGTCCGGCGGTTATAGGACAAAACTATGCATTTTGTGATTAAAGTGTGAAAATTGGCATACATATCAATTAAACTATTCTTTTTCATATAAGAAACAACCGCCATTTTGAAAAAATAACCGCCATTTTTAGTTTTCCTTTTTACCTTCCGCTTACCTGTAAAGGAAGGTATTGGTATCATGCTAAAAATCGGGTAGTGAGTTTTTAGTGGATGAGCACGAATTAGGGTCCTTACAATTCATTTTTAATAGTTTCACGATGATGTCTGTATGTATGTGTGTATGTGTGTAGCTATGTGGTCAGGGCCGGATTTCTGTCAGTTGGATAACTCAAATACGAATTACCCAAAAATTTTGATATTTGGTATTTAACATTTTTATATAAATAGGAAGAGCTCATTAGATTTTGGTACAAATATCTTCACCGGAAGTGATATTTTTTGAAGATTGAAATGATTAATTGTCAAAAATTTATATAAATTTGGATAAATATAGTATTTATTGGTAATAAGTATAAGAGAAAAAGTTATTTGCAACTTACGTTATAAAAAAATTGTCTTTATCTGGTAGCATTAAAGAACTGCAGTAAAATTTAAAAAATAAATTTATCAAATAAAACGTTGAAATCTTGTAATCCATGTTCAGTTGATTTTTGTTTCTGCGTAAAAAATATTGACAGGTGAGATAGGTGACAAGCTGACATACTAGCGCTATATAAGGCATAAGTAAGATATTAAATGTAGTAATTGAACGGAGGATGGCTTCAACACAGAATAGTTTTCCTGTGAACGAATCTTTTGATTCAAGTCATGCAAATTTCTGTGTTTAGGGCCGGTTTCTGAACTTATATTTAACTGACCAGTTAGCAAACCGCCCGTTAAATTTATTGAAAGGTTAAAATTATTTTAGGTTTCTGGAAACATGCGTCAGTTAAATTATACTTCAAATAACTAACTCATGGTTTAATCCTAAACTGATACTTATTTTTAAATCTAATAGATGGCACTAGTATCGTCGGTAATTTTGACGTAAATTTCAAATTTTATAATTTTACCAATTAGTGATAAACATCGATATAAAATAATGGAAGAAAAGCGAATTCGCTGCAAAAACTACACTGAAAGTGAAAAGAATTTTGTTTTTGAACTGGTGACGGGGAAATACAAAAGACTAATTGAAAATAAAGAAAATGGTGCGGTCACAATCGCAAAAAAAATTAGCGTGGCAGCAAATTACAAAAGACTATAATTTGCAAAATTAAACAGGGCATAGAACTGCAACTGGTTAAATTAGCAAAAGCGCGCACTGTAACCTGTGATTTTATATTTATGAAGTACCGGTGAATACAAACAAATGACGAAAATCATAGTTTATTAAACGTCAGTTAATTTAAACCTACCTATTTGCCGCGTTAACTTAACGGGGCAGTTAAATCCAAATTTGATGTTTCAGAAACCCATTTTCAAGTTTATTGAAGAGTTAAATTAACTGGACAGTTAAATATCTGTTCAGAAACCGGCCCTAATATTGTAGATTTTTATTTGTATATTTTAAAGGGACACCGGATTGTATACGTATACATTTATGTTTATAAGTCTAGATATGGCGGAAGGTTGTGTGCAGGCCACTTCAGATTTTTTCTAGTACAGTTCTCGAGAAAATCGTGAAAATATATTTATACAATTTCTTGTCATTTTCAACAAAAGACTTATTTTGTCTTTTCAAATAAAAACAGCTTTTATTTTCGAATGAAAATCTTCAACATTCGATTTCTTAGATAATTTTTTGTGACATACATAATTTTCAACATTTCGGGAGCTCTAGTTCGGCCACAATTCAACATAACCTCTTTTCACTTTAATCGCAAAATGCATAGTTTATATGAAATTTGTCCTATAACCGCCGGACTAAAAGTTCGTAAACTTATTACTCGCCTGAACGCAACTGAGTCAAGAGAAAAACCGAGCTGGACGACTTCTTTATACACTATTTCAAGGTAGCGAAGCAGTTTGCTGATAATCTATGTCTGCTCGATTAATATTGTTTACCAATGTAAAATTCCTAATCCTGGCCATCTCTTATTTCGCGTACTGCACAGCCTACGCTAATGAAATTATTTGATTATTTATCATCTCAGCATCTGGTGATATTATCCGCATTCGTGCGTCGTATTTGTATCTGTCACACAACTGTCACGTTTATTGTCCTAAATTTAAAATAATCGTCGAGTAAAACAGGAGAAAATGAAACTGGGAATATTAATTTCAGGGAACAGACTGCCGAAATAACTGAAGGATACAAACTGTGTTTTTGGGCAGAATATTATTAAAACTGGAAGATAACGAATGAGAAGATTAGGGGATAATCTTTACATTCGAATAAAAATGTAATGAATCTATTCATAATTTTGTGCCGTACAAAATTTCTTTTTGGTAATTAATTTGTTGATATTGCTGCGATATTTTCATTTATAATATCACATGTGCATTAATTCTTTCCGGAACGTATACCACTCGACCTAATTCCGTTGTTGGAATGCATGATAAAAAATTTCCAAGTGCATATTCAGTAAAAAAAAATCACAATGACACCGCCGCTCTGTTTTTGAATTCTTTTTACAATTCAAATTTGAAATATTTACTGAATTTGTATTTCACATTAATAAATATGTATTATTTACCTTATTAATTATTTATTTACACTCAAAGTAACAATTTAAGCAATTTTTACTTCGTTGTACGGAGTAATAAGGAAGTATTGTAATCGCGAAAAATTTCGGTTTTCAGATTTTGATGGAAATATCCGTTTTGACCTTTTCTGAATCCATTATGACTAGTTTCGTCGTGAAGTCTGTACGTACGTGCGTACGTGCGTACGTACGTGCGTACGTACGTGCGTGCGTACGGACGTATGTGTGTCGCATAACTCAAATACGGTTAGATGTAGAAAGTTGAAATTTTGTATTTAGGACTGTTATAGCATCTAGTTGTGCACCTCCTATTTTTGGTTTCAATCTACAAACCGGAAGTAGTAAATTTAAAAAAAAATTTGATAAATAATTAATTTTAGGCAATTTTTTTTATGTTAAATGAAAGATTATGTGATTATTATCTACAATCGGTATTTTATAAATTTTTATGTATCTTCTATCATTTAAGAATAATTAAAGTATATACTTATAATTTAGTATTTCGGTATCTTGTAGTCCATGATCGATTAACATTTGTTACTACATAAAATTTAAATGATTATGACATGACAGTGACAGTAGCAGTGACAATAGTAAAATATAGTTTATATCTTCTTCTGCAGTTTAAATAAAATGACTAAAATATATTTGTGAGTATACTAGTATAATAAGTTAAAAGAATTTTTTATAAATTATTCTACATTTTAGTTATTAAGAAAAGTATGAACAAACAAGGCGTACAAGGAAGTCATGTGGTGTCCACGTCAGATTTTTTATTTAATGTCAAATTTACAAATGACAGTAAAGTTGCCGTTTATTACGTTTTACCAGTCATACATGTTTTTAAGTGCTTCGAAGTGCGCAAATTTTTTTTTTTTAACCATCCTACAGGACTTTAATTCCGAATTACAGGATGGTAGATGTTATTATAGTGGAATCCACCCAGTAGTATTATTGTCGGTTGTGCTGGGAATCGAACTGGGGACCGCTAACATGCTAGGCGGCTAGTGACATGTGTCAAAAAAATTAAACGTTACATGTACAACCATTAAATTTTTCTGGCGTGGTGCTTAATAATTTTAAAAAATACTCCTTATTCCTTCCTCCTTCAACTCGTCCAGAGTTCGCGTGGAAGTCGCCCAAGTTGAGGAAGCGATGTTGGAGAGATTCTACCCTAACTTCCAAGAACGGCTCCAGCAATGCATCGTCAAAAACGGTCACCACATGACTGATGTGATTTCCGGCTAAGTCAAGTTGGCCCTACCACATAAATATTTATAAATAAAAATTATATTATCGGTTTGCGCTTGTATTGCGCTCTATCGCTCCACAAATATTTTTTTTTGCACTGCTCTACTTTTGCAGTAATTCAAAGAACAAGTTAGGAAGGGCCAAGTTGACATTAGCCTTTCCTTTATGAAAATTTTAAAATTTTCATAATTATTTCAATAGCTCTTCGTATGCGCTCTTTTGCGCCATAAATATAAAATTTTGCGCTAGCATACATTTTATGTTATTAACAATCAAAATTGGGAGGGCCAAGTTGACAACAAAAAAAAAGTTAATTGTTATTATATTTTTGTATTGTATTTTAATATAAATATCTTGCGCTCTATTGCTCCATAAATATTTTTTTTTGCGCTGCTCTTATTTAGTAGTAATTGGAAGAGTTAGTTAGGAAGGGCCAAATTGACGGTAGCCTTCCCTTTTGACTATTTAACAATTTTCATTATTGTATGAATGACCCTTCATATGCGCTCTATTGCGCCAGTAAAATAAAATTTTGCGCTTTCATCAAATTCGTTTTATTAAAAATTTAATTTGGCAGGGCTAAGTTGACGAGAAAAAAAAATGTAATAATATTATTTTTTACTTTGGTATTAAATCTATTATGTATTGCGCTCTTTTGCTCCGTTCTTATTTTTTTTTGCGCTTTGTTTATATAGCAGTAATTTACATAATTCATCCGAATAGGTAAAATCAAAGTCAGTAGATATAGGTTTCACTTATATATTCTTCTAATATTAAATTAATGGTTCTTGTATTATGTGGTATTAAAAAAAATACACTGGTTGCATTAAAATTGGAGTTATAAGGAATTTTTTTTAAAGCACTAAGTAAGAGATAGCCGTATACTAAGGAAAAATTCTGGCCGGAAACTGAGCTTCCCACAAAAAATTGCTTTTTACATTCCACCATACCTGTAAAGGGCGGGATTTCTGGAGGTCGGATAACTCAAATACGAATTACTCAAAAATGTTGATATTTGGTATTATACATTTGAATACAAATTGGAAGAGCTCATTAGATTTTGGTACCTACAAATATCTTCACTGGAAGTAATATTTTTTGAAGAGTGCAAAGATTAATTGTCAATTTTTTTTTATAAATTTGGATAAATAATATACCTAGTATTTATTTGTAATGACAATAAAGAGGAAAAGTTATTTGCAACTTACACGTTATCAAAAAATTGTCTTTATCTGGTAGCATTAAAGATAGAAAAATCTGACGTGGACACCACATGACTTCCTTGTACGCCTATTAAACTGTTCATACTTTTCTTAATAACTAAAATGTAGAATCATATAAAAATATAATAATCGTATTTGATTTATGCTCAAAATGCAAAAAAAAATACCAAGGGTAAAGTGCCCTTTTGGCACGGACGATCGCAACCAAAAATATTAGGTGATCAACTAGATGCAACATGAGTCTCAAATTCAAAATTTTAACTTTCTACGACATACCGTTTATGAATAATGCGAAAAATATCAATTAGTGTCCCTTTGGCACGGACGATCGCAACCAAAAATATGAGGTGATCAACTAGATGTAACATGAGTCTCAAATAAAAAATTACAACTTTGTACGACATACTGTTTTTGAATAATGCGAAAAATACCGAATAGCGCCCCTTTGGCTATAATGTTATTTGCAGACGTCAAAAATATACTTTGTTCGTAACTCTTGTTCCAATTTTTCAGAGGGTTCCGTATACTGCACTTTTACCTAGAAATTTAGTATTCAGCTCAATATACAAAAAAATAATACTTTAACTTGCTCAAAATACGTTTATTCTCTGCTGAAAATAACGATTACTCAGTGACAGATGACAGAATGTTGACAACTACAACTGACAGTTTAGTGGCTGAGGCACGTGACAAACAATATAAAATGAAAAGTTACTAAGGTCAGGAAAACACTCAGTTTTATATAAAATAATTAAATAAATATTCTAAACTAATACAAGTAATATACATTACTTATAAAACGTACCATTGATGTGCAATAATATGTCGTTTGGTTTTGCTGTGGTGGGAACATTGTATAATCCTACGTTTACATGTTACTTGCTGTTGATAAATTAATGTAGATTTAAAATAATTTGCTTGCTTTTTGCTTTTAAACATAACTAACTGTACCTGCTTGTTAAAAAGAAGTTGATTAACGAATTTTTTTTATTAAAATTCGTGTTACCTACTATAATAATCAATAATAATGACGTCATAGTTTCTGTAAATTAACGATTTTTTAAATAAAGTAATATTAACAAGAATCTGAATATCCAGTAAGTACCTTTTCTTGTAGGAAGATTAATCGGTATAAAAACCACTTACCAGCTACATTGAAAAAATCTGATGTGGCCAGCTTTTGATGCAGATTTTTCATTACTTATTAATTTTCTAGATTTGCACCTTCTACTGTTATATTTTCCTGTTTGAATAGTCTAGATTTTTACTCTTCTGTGTTGAAGCCTTTCTCTGTTCAACTACTACAAAACATTTATAATACCTTACTTCTTATCACTTAGGTATATGGAGTTAGTGTCAACGTGTCACCTGTCAATATTTTTTACACAGAAACAAAAATCAACCTATTATGATAAATTTAATTTTTCTATTATTTCCTTGTACGGAGTAATAAGGAAATATTGTAATCGCGAAAAATTTCGGTTCTCAGATTTTGACGGAAATATCCGTTTTGACCTTTTCTGAATCCATTATGACTAGTTTCGTCGTGACGTATGTACGTACGTACGGACGGACGGACGTATGTATGTCGCATAACTCAAATACGGTTAGACGTAGCAAGTTGAAATTTTTTATTTAGGACTGTTATAGCATCTAGTTGTGCACCTCCTATTTTTATTGCGATCGTCCGTGCCAAAGGGGCGCTATTCGGTATTTTTCGCATTATTCAAAAACAGTATGTCGTACAAAGTTGTAATTTTTTATTTGAGACTCATGTTATATCTAGTTGATCACCTCATATTTTTGGTTGCGATCGTCCGTGCCAAAGGGACACTAATTGATATTTTTCGCATTATTCATAAACGGTATGTCGTAGAAAGTTAAAATTTTGAATTTGAGACTCATGTTGCATCTAGTTGATCACCTAATATTTTTGGTTGCGATCGTCCGTGCCAAAAGGGCACTTTACCCTTGGTATTTTTTTTTGCATTTTGAGCATAAATCAAATACGATTATTATATTTTTATATGATTCTACATTTTAGTTATTAAGAAAAGTATGAACAGTTTAATAGGCGTACAAGGAAGTCATGTGGTGTCCACGTCAGATTTTTCTATCTTTAATGCTACCAGATAAAGACAATTTTTTGATAACGTGTAAGTTGCAAATAACTTTTCCTCTTTATTGTCATTACAAATAAATACTAGGTATATTATTTATCCAAATTTATAAAAAAAAATTGACAATTAATCTTTGCACTCTTCAAAAAATATTACTTCCAGTGAAGATATTTGTAGGTACCAAAATCTAATGAGCTCTTCCAATTTGTATTCAAATGTATAATACCAAATATCAACATTTTTGAGTAATTCGTATTTGAGTTATCCGACCTCCAGAAATCCCGCCCTTTACAGGTATGGTGGAATGTAAAAAGCAATTTTTTGTGGGAAGCTCAGTTTCCGGCCATAATTTTTCCTTAGTATACGGCTATCTCTTACTTAGTGCTTTAAAAAAAATTCCTTATAACTCCAATTTTAATGCAACCAGTGTATTTTTTTTAATACCACATAATACAAGGACCATTAATTTAATATTAGAAGAATATATAAGTGAAACCTATATCTACTGACTTTGATTTTACCTATTCGGATGAATTATGTAAATTACTGCTATATAAACAAAGCGCAAAAAAAAAATAAGAACGGAGCAAAAGAGCGCAATACATAATAGATTTAATACCAAAGTAAAAAATAATATTATTACATTTTTTTTTCTCGTCAACTTAGCCCTGCCAAATTAAATTTTTAATAAAACGAATTTGGTGAAAGCGCAAAATTTTATTTTACTGGCGCAATAGAGCGCATATGAAGGGTCATTCATACAATAATGAAAATTGTTAAATAGTCAAAAGGGAAGGCTACCGTCAATTTGGCCCTTCCTAACTAACTCTTCCAGTTACTACTAAATAAGAGCAGCGCAAAAAAAATATTTATGGAGCAATAGAGCGCAAGATATTTATATTAAAATGCAATACAAAAATATAATAACAATTAACTTTTTTTTTGTTGTCAACTTGGCCCTCCCAATTTTGATTGTTAATAACATAAAATGTATGCTAGCGCAAAATTTTATATTTATGGCGCAAAAGAGCGCATACGAAGAGCTATTGAAATAATTATGAAAATTTTAAAATTTTCATAAAGGAAAGGCTAATGTCAACTTGGCCCTTCCTAACTTGTTCTTTGAATTACTGCAAAAGTAGAGCAGCGCAAAAAAAAATATTTGTGGAGCGATAGAGCGCAATACAAGCGCAAACCGATAATATAATTTTTATTTATAAATATTTATGTGGTAGGGCCAACTTGACTTAGCCGTGATTTCCATACTTAATTGTCACAAATACTATTTCATTGCGAACCCGAATCCGTAAATAAATTTGTTTTTGAGTAATTTTTTTTTAAACCATCCGTCCTTTGTGCCGGACCCTGTACTTCGTGGTTTTGTTAATTGTAATTAAAGATAATTCTATTTAAGAAGCTTTCATTCCCTCAATATTAAAATCCGTTTAATCCTTCGAACCCATAAAATATCCAGCACATCCTTATTCCCTACTATTAATCCTTCAATTCCCGCAGGACTAAGCCTCTCCATCTAGCTCCTAGATATTCACTTCCGTCTTGTGTGTTTTTTCTCTTTTCCTCTTCCCTCTTCGTCTGTTTGATATTTTATTCACATCGCACGCCGCACCGTCTGTCTCGTACATCTAGTGACCTACGGAGTACTGACCCTACTCTTTCCTCCCAAGGGAGGGAAGGTCCTCCAACAGACGTCGAAAAATAGTGTTAAGAGGGAGATCTCTGGAGTCTGTAAGGGTGGCTTTTAGTTTGATAAAGAAAGCTGGAGAGTTTTCTATATTACTGATTTAGTTCTAAATGAAGTAACTGAATAGGAATATGAATGTTCAGTTTATCTACGAATGCTTATATATTATGAACGTCAGTCGTCATTTCCAAAGCGAGGCGGGTTTAGGTGACGTCAAGCCCTTCTTTTTGCAGTCAATCGAACAAAAAATGTAGGTACAGAAAACTGAGCATAGAATGTACTGCCTAACTAGATAATCTACAAGTTCAACGGCGAAAACATAGCATCGTCCCATAATATCTCATTTAATTTATAACACAGACGAATGAAAAAAAAACTTCTTGTTAAGGGGCTTTTATCACAGTAAACAAGTATTTAACAAATTACTCCCAACCTATTAATCCTATAAATCTATAAAAAATTCCATATAAAGATAAAGGCAGTAAAAATCTAGCTACGTTGTCGAATTTTTTAAATTGTTATTATTATTATTTATAAACAATTAAATAACAATAATTCTGAGAAAAACTCTTCGTAAGTTTGATTGCATTGTAAATTTAAATGTTTATATCACATTATTATATAAAATTTTCAAATAGTATTCGAGTAATTTGTTAAATAAATTTAAAAATTATATGCGCGCTAGCCAATCAAATTGAGTATTTTCTAAACAAAAATGGAGCAAAACATAGCAATTAGATAAATAGAGACAACATGTGCTCATAAAACATAGGCTGTCAGCGCGGATACCTGAAATAACGTGGATTTGTGATCTAGCAGCGCTGAACGATAAAACCCCCTTAACAAAGGTTCAATTTCTGTCTGTCTGTTTTCGGAAATGTTTTTGTTCAACAGAAAAAATCATAAAAATCGAGAAAAATTGCTGATTTCAAAGTCTTTTTTCCAAAATCATAAGTTAAAATGGAAAATTAAAAACCGAGAGACCTTCTAACATCTTTTGGTACCATCATATGTTCATATGTTGTAAATAAAGAAAAAACTTCTAAATGATCATGAATGATCATGACACGCGCACATCTCTATACTACTATAAATTTGACCACCAGACGGGCCCCTTAAGCTCATTCACTCATTCTTTCAGGCTTCTTAATCTTGGAGAAAATAAGTTTCGAAGCTCTCAATGAATGAGAAATTCTTCTTTTCCAAGACCTAATGAAAATTCAATTCAGAATAAAAATGTACCTACTATTTTACTACTTATACTCTTGTTATTATTGAAAAATCTGAAGTGGCCTGCACACAACCTTCCGCCATATCTAGACTTATAAACATAAATGTATACGTATACAATCCGGTGTCCCTTTAAAATATACAAATAAAAATCTAAAATATTCAAACACAGAAATTTGCATCACCTGAATCAAAAGATTCGTCTACAGGAAAACTCTTCTGTGTTGAAGCCATCCTCAGTTCAATTACTACATTTAATGGCGCTAGTATGTCAACTTGTCACCCGACTCACCTGTCAATATTTTTTACGCAGAAACAAAAATCAACCGAACATGGATTACAAGATTTCAAAGTTTTATCTGATAAATTTATTTTTTAAATTTTACTGCAGTTCTTTAATGCTACCATATAAAGACAATTTTTTTATAATGTAAGTTGCAAATAACTTTGCCTCTTATTCTTATTACAAATAATATATACTATATTTATCCAAATTTATAAAAAAAATTAACAATTATCTTTTTCAATCTTCAAAAAATATCACTTTCGGTGAAGATATTTGTACCAAAATCTAATGAGCTCTTCCTATTCGTATACAATTGTAAAATCCAAATATCAAAATTTTTCGGTAATTCGTATTTGAGTTATGCGACATCCGGCATCGAGAAACTATCAAAAATGAGTTGTAAGGACCCTAATTCGTGCTCATCCACTTAAAACTCACAACCCGATTTTTTGCATGATTCCAATACCTTCCTTTACAGGTAAGCGGAAGGTAAAAATTGATTCATTGTATAAGGTATAAGTATATTTTAGAATGACAGTAGGTTTTGATTGCCTAGAAAACAACATGTGTGAGTAATTTTTTTTTGTTAAAAACTGTAAGTAGGTACATAGTTTATTTAGTTTAGTTTAGCTTATAATAGTTATTTATGTATTAACGGTGTAAAAAAAACCTTTTATGGCGTAGTCACCTAACAGTACTAGTAGTGAATAGTCGACACACAACCTTTCTAGTACAAAATAATCAAGTCTACTCATTTTACTCATTTTTACTCATTTTTACTAATTCAATATTCTGCATTTTTTGTTATTCTTTTTTGACATATGACAGATGATGTGAATAATCAATAAAATTTTAAAAACACCTCTACCTCTCATCTCATCCTAACATTAATATAGATCTGCTGTTGCAAACTTAATGCTATCAATACTCTCGATGCTGTATCTAGAATCTGGAATACAGGAATCTAGATTCAGTACAACAGACTGTATCTCTACTGTTTTGATTCAAAGCCGTACCTCATCAGGTATGCATGAAATGTGATTCAATCCCAAATCATAGGTGAGATGGAAATGACCCGCTCGTCATCTTGTATTTGAATATTTGGAATCACAGCACATGCACAGACATTCATACAGTAGAATTTCTCTCTGCATAAGATCAGAAATTTATGTTATTATCCTTTATTAATTATTAAGTATTTATATTTCATTCTAGTTAACCAATTGAAATCAATTATCAAATTCAGGCATTTGTTAGACGCAGTCCTTAATTTGTAAAATTATAGGTGCCGAAACGCCTATTACCGGTGGGTCTGGTGGTATTGTATATCTATTAAAATTAACAAAAACAGGATAATAAAAAATCTGACGTGGACACCACATGACTTCCTTGTACGCCTTGTGTGTTCATACTTTTCTTAATAACTAAAATGTAGAATAATATAAAAAATTCTTTTAACTTATTATACTAGTATACTCACAAATATGTTTTAGTCATTTTATTTAAACTTCAGAAGAAGATATAAAGCATATTTTACTATTGTCACTGTCATGTCATAATCATTTAAATTTTACGTAGTAACAAATGTTAATCGATCATGGACTACAAGATACCGAAATACTAAATTATAAATATATACTTTAATTATTCCTAAATGATAACAGATACAAAAATATTTATAAAATACCGATTGTAGGTAATAATCACATAATCTTTCATTTAAAATTAAAAAAATTGTCTTAAATTAAATATTTATCGAAATATTTGACAAAAGTACTACTTCCGGTTTGTAGATTGAAACCAAAAATAGGAGGTGCACAACTGGATGCTATAACAGTCCTAAATACAAAATTTCAACTTTCTACGTTGAACCGAATTTGAGTTATGCGACACACATACGTACGCCCGTACGTACGTACGTTACTATGTAAAATTTAAATGATTATGACATGACAGTGACAATAGTAAAATATGCTTTATATCTTCTTCTGCAGTTTAAATAAAATGACTAAAATATATTTGTAAGTATACTAGTATAATAAGTTCAAAGAATTTTTTATATTATTCTACATTTTAGTTATTAAAAAAAGTATGAACAAACAAGGCGTACAAGGAAGTCATGTGGTGTCCACGTCAGATTTTTTGTTTAAAATATCGTATTTTCTATTAGATTGAGTGAGATGTATTTGACATTTGCACTAAAATTTCCTTCTGTCAACTGCTCAGAGATGTCGCTAGTAAATGTCACATTTAAAAATAATGTTTATTTATTTTTGACTGGATTGAACAATAAATTGTGTAGCTCTCGTTTTTATTATAAAACAACTCTTTTTAATAACTGCTTAAAGCTAAAAAATGGGATTATTTCATGTATACGTCAGTGTGGAGGAGGCAAAAAAAATTACTCTAATTTTTGTGAATTTTTCAATAAATTTTCTGTTCTTCAATTTTTTCCGGGAGTATAAAAACAGCTTGTATATTGAGCCTTGTTTATACCGTCTAAAATGATTGCATTTGATAATATTTTCTTTCTAAAGCGATATCCGCAAAAAGTAATCTGTAGGAAATCTCTAAGGACACTTCTTATTTCTCGTAAAATCAATATTAGTTTAAAAGAATTTCCAGACTCCTTACAAGCCTCCGAGGATAAAAGAAATACTTTTTCTCCGGTTTTATGTTCCACATTACACGAAAATGTATTACTGAACACGCAAGCAACCCGCCGCAAGTACCTGAGTAAGAGGGTATCTTAGGCTTTGTAATAAACCTTGGAACGCATTATTTTTACTACTCAACTTCTTAATTATGTTTATCTACAACAATAGAATAATGTAGTATAAAGTAGTATAATAAACCCCTCCATAAGGACACATTATGAAATAATGAATTCATTATTTCACACTGTTAAATAATGAGTACTTTATTCTCTCGAACTGTCAAACTGCCATCACATCTGTTTTAATATTAGTGTTACATCAAGTTATAATTTTATGACGTTGTAAGCAGAAACAGTAAAAATAATAAAAATTTGTAAAACGCTGTATATGACTACCCCATAATAGTTCTAAATTACTCGGATAAATTGTTATCACACCAAAGTTTGAGGTTAGGTTAATATCAATACAAATTTCTAGTAAGAAAATGTTGTTTTATTTAAAAAGTTGTAGATAAAACGTCGTATTTGACTCGAAAATAATGGCTATAATTAACTCGGATGATTTATACACTCGCCTTCGGCTCGTGAACAAACTTTCATCCTCATTAATTATAGCCTACATTATTTACTCGTTAAATAATATACTATTACTGAAGATGTAACGAAGGAAAAATTACTTGTAAAATCGCATGACACAAATAACAGCCAATAACATAATAGTAATTCACTTGTAAATAAAAGAAAACCATCTTTTTTACAAATTTTGCACTTTTTGAGTGCCAAAATTATTTATTCCCCTCAAACAGAAATTATTTGTTATTATTATGTTTAACAAAACAATAAACGCTATAGAATAGCGTGCGGTATCAAATTTTATTGACTGTTTTCTGCCATGGGTAGAGGAACACCTTAAGTGTATCTACCCTACTTATGTAATTTAATCTTAATTTGCACCATGTGTACATGCTACTTAAAAATCGATTACCTACCCTGCATGTGTCATGGTTTTTGAGTTAATAACATGAAATTAATTTCAAGTGAAATGTACAAAATGACATGTGAACATTTGAGGTTAGAGAGTGTTAAATTTTCTGAAATTAATTTTGTCCAACTGGCGTCGTTTAATAAATTGTATGTGGTGTTGATAAAATGCTTGAAATATTATCGTTTAGATATTATATTTTGATGACAAATTACATTGGTTTAATTAAGAAGCAACAATTAATAGGTATACCTAGAAAAATAATTGTAACGTTTTTGAGTAAAGTACCTAAGTGTTATTATTATTTTATGTACGGTCATACCATAATTTGATATTTGTACTCGAGTTTCTTTGACATAAACGTCACTTTATAGCCAAATTATAGCGCAGTGCGCCATAAAGAAATATTAAATTAATGCAAACAGTTTATTTTCCTCATATAAACTACTAATAATCCTATAAATAACCATTTTCTGTAATTAGGTGTACAACTTTTATTATATAAATAAAATCATTTTTACATACATTTAACATTAATTATCTTGTAAATGTTTAATTCAATAATGACAATTTTGCCATTTAGATTTTTGTTTATTTTCGTAATTTTTTTGGTATCTTAGCAGAATTTTGTAATTTTGGGTAATTTGAACAATTTTAACAAGTAAATTAAATTTATTAATTTACCTTCATCAAAAAAATATTCAACCGTGTATAAAGTTTTATGGCTCTTGACATGTCAAGCCATAAAAGCTTCCTTAACACCCTTAATACATAAATAACTATTATCTACGACTAATGTATCACATTAACATTAAATGTGTGATGTTTGCTACATAATACCATGTAATAATCCCGTAGAGAATAATACCAGGGAATAATAGTCAGTATTCCCTCCTCTGCACCAATCAGAAAATTACTTTGCCTGAATCAATTTCTCCGTGCACATTATTTTTTTTAAACATTGATGTAACTATGGTGATATTTATTTTACTAAAATCTTGTCCATAATAAGTTAGTCGTAGATAAAGTACAGTATACAACTCGCTATAATGGCTATTATTCCCTCAAATGATTAAAACCCTCGCTCGCTTTGCTCGCTCGTGTTTTAAACTTCATCTTCAGGAATAATAGCATTCATTATAGCGTCGTTGTATAATAACTATTATAAATCATTTATTATTCTTTATAATTTTTCGTTCATTTAATATTCCTGCATCTTATGTAATATCTACAATAATATTGTTCAAATAAGGTAAATATTAAATTTTCTTTTTCAAATGGTAGTACAAAATTTGATTTATGTTATCTCACATTCAGGGTCTGCGGAGTTTGAGTCCCGCAAAGCTAGTACTAAATGGTGAAAAAAAAAATTGAAACTGTTCGATAATATATCAATCGTGTTGTACGGATGTGTGATATTGTTTATTTTCGTAGCTAGGTATGGAAACTGTTAGTTTCGAAGGTTGTGAGAAAATAATTCCTCTGTTCGCTCATTTCGATGGTCGTTTAATTTCTCTCCGTGCTCGTTCGCGGCAGATAATTTGGTTTTCTCTTCTCCGTATCGGGCGGAAGTGAAGGCCCTGGAGACTGACTTCCTGTCCTGGATATCCTGGAGTTCCAGGATAACCTCCAGCCCGCTCCAGAGGTGTAGCTTTAAATTGTATTTCGTAATGAAACTGTGCCCCACCGAGACCGCAAAAACAATTTTACATTTTATTCGGTTTGGAAAGTTTCACTCGGAGAGATACAAAGAGGAGGATTAAATGGGACGAATTTTGTAAACTTTAAACTGGTTGAGTAGCAAATATTGTTGTTGAATTATACAGGGTGTATCATAACTTACGATAAGTACGAAATTGAGATTATAGTTTGGTATTTGGATTACGGATGACAAAGAATAATATCAAAATAACATCCTTATTTTAGAGATCTCATATTATTTTGATGTTAATTTAATAGTTCATTTTGTTATAAAGCCTCATTCACAATACGAAATTAGTAGTTATAGTCAGTAGGTATAGTTAGTAGTTATAGTTAATCAGTTAGTTCTGACTACTGTCGTTCACAATTATTACAAAATTAATGTTGTAGTTAAGGTGATTCGAGCGTTGTTACAAATCCATAAACTTTTAATGAAACATGAAAGTTATTAACAGTTTCCCATATACATTTCAAATTTCAATCGATTTGACCGTCTCTATCCAGAGATATTCACATTTAAATATGACATTTTTAACATGGTGGGTATAGGAAAAATGATACTTTGCTGGATATATTGCATTAAATTTATTGACTCAAACCTATAAACTTTGTTTCAAAAACTATTTAATTTAATGTGTGGTTATATATGAATACGTATGTGAAGTATTATCAAAATTGACCGCCTAGTTAACTCAGAAATAAATACTTTATGTTACGAATTTCAAAAAAATAACCGAATGAAATGTAGAACTTGCACCGTTGCACTCTGCGATTTTGAAATACATAATTTTTGACAAATTTGGTTTTAATGTGGATGCGTTAGTATTCTATTTCTTATTTAATAACATAATAATAATAGTTTGGAGTAAACCGTCCAGTATAACTAATGTAAAATTTGTTCTTATTTAAAGATTTTGACACTTTGTACAGCAAAGTGACAGCTAACATTTGATGCTATGTTGTCAGTTGTCAGACGTAGAATTTTATTTTTTAAATTTTATATTAGATCATAATTACTTAAAAAAGCTATAGTATTTATGTGTACATCGATTACTCATCTATTTATAATGTTTATAATATTTTAAATGCTTAAATTAACTTTTATAACAGAATTGTTTTGCTTATATGCTTCAAAGTTGGTATGACAGTCAAATCAGCAACTTTTAATTAACATATAAATTATTTACTTTATTTACAAGTAAATATTATATAAAATAGCAGTACTATATCTTGGCATAATTCTTCTTAATGCATGTTTGAAACATATAATTGTAATTTTTAAAAGTTACAATACGAAGTTACATTTAAACCATGATTTGACTAGTCTGAACCGCTCGAACCACCTTAAGGTAGAAAATCCGTCGGTCATAAGCGTGCGTGATTTCGGTGTGAGGTGAGGCCGAAGCAGTCAAATAATCAGAAATAAATCATTAAAAATCGTAGATTTGGATGTAAATTACAAATCATAGGTATCCAATTAAATAAAAAATATAATTGAAATTTAAGTTTACACTGAAATGCAATAGTAGTACGTCAAAAACATATTTTTTTTTGAGACTGGAACCTTTTGCATGCGATTTCTCAACCATTATTGCGGTGACTGATATTTTTTATTTTTCTAATAAATACCTCAAATATCAAAGAATAACATAATTCGTTTTCCAAATATGTGTTGGGTTGTTATGATATAAAATTTTCTAATCGTTTAGTAAATCTACTGGTAACCTCCATATACGCAATGTATTTTAGCGCGTTTTTGTGTCAACTTTAAATTCAATTATCTTCGTTATTTCAACGGTTACCTATAAATTTTAATTTTTATTCAAATTCTACGACTTGTTATGAATGCTGTATATTAATTTAAGTCATATTTTGGGTTGTCACTACCCATGGATTTACTACCTTAAGTAGTTACTAAAACAAACTAGTTTTGAATTTAGCGTCAGAAGTCAGAAATGTCAGTTTATTCGCTTATAAGTATATTTTATATTTGGTTTACTTAAAGTTGCCTTTCATAATAATCCTTTTATATAAATGACTAAAGAAGCATTTATAAATATGATACAAAATTGTAAATATCTCTATGACCAAGGTGATCTCTTAACTTAATTTATTAATTTAAAATGCCACATCTGATGTTTTCAAATAAAACATTTTTGTTCCATGAATTTCTTTCCAACATCTGGATATTTTTTTATCTTTTAATATTTGACGGCGACATTACTATTCCGGTGGCAAAAACACCAATATGTCGCTCGTTCATTCTACGACTTTTTCTCGGGTTTTTCTGTTCCTTTTGCAACTTTTCAACTAATATCGTACTTCGCACAACTTCGA
This sequence comes from Agonum fuliginosum, assembly GCA_947534325.1. Classification (NCBI taxonomy): domain Eukaryota; kingdom Metazoa; phylum Arthropoda; class Insecta; order Coleoptera; family Carabidae; genus Agonum; species Agonum fuliginosum. The sequence goes on from OX384036.1 coordinate 6,316,391, forward strand.
CATCAAAAAATTAGATGTGATATGAGAGATTAAAATTGTACGCTACATCTGCGAAGATGGAACGGTGAAAGAAAAAGTTTCGTTTTTTGTTGTGGTTCAAAATAAGACTCTCGTTCTAAACTTTTGCATCAATGAATTGCAATACTACTAGTGTAATTAAAAATGGGTCTGTTATAAATTAAAGTTACTTTTCAATTGAATATGTCCACAAATTTTGAAATCAGGTTCAAAAAATCTGCTGTGACCAGCACACGACCTCTCGCCTAATTCTGCTTACTCTACCAATCTCGAGACTAATCTAATAAATAGTTTTACTTACATTTTAATAGTTTCATGTTCATGTAAGATGTAAACGATAATGTAAACCAAGATGCAAGCAAACGATGTCAACTGTACTGTCACTGTCATAATAATTCAAATTTTATGTAGAAACAAATTTCATATCATGGACAACAAGATACCTACTGAAATTTGGAAAAAATAGAATATTAATTGTACTATATTTTATTGTTAAATACTACCAGATTCAGCAAATTGTATTTATAATTAACTGTACACATAGATAATTATATTTTCTTTTATTTTAAATTGTCATAAATAAGTAATATATTTAAAGAAAACTTTATCAAGTTTCAAAAAATACTACTTCCGGTTTGCGGATTTTTACTAAAATCTTATCCGGTGGTAAGATCCTTATTAATAACTGAAATATGAAATTTGGTTATTAAAGATTTGATACTTAAGTTATCGTGGACGAAAAATCGTCACATAATTCATATGTCCATACATCCATGCATACATACGCACGCGCACACACACACAGAAATCATCGTGAAAATAGTAAATTCGTATTGAAGAGACCCTGAAACGTGCTTATCCACCAAAAACTCATACTCGTAAATTTTGACCCATTACAATAGGTACCTCTCTTATAGAATATGAGGCGAAAAGTAATAAAAAAAAATAGTAGGTAAATAATAAATGGCTGGAATGAACCTCCCCCTTAATCAGTTACTGTATTTCCCATCATTAATCAACCCTTTAGCCTCTCTATTGACCCATTGAAAATCCGTCCAAAGCCCGTCCTGGACATCAATGGACCTCTTTAGATAGTGTATCCGGTTGTCGATCCCTTTCCGAGTACTTCCTGTAGGACCTAACAATGTCCTTTCCCCTCCCCCTCCGCCCTGGAACCGCCAGGGACACGAGCTATCCTACAGGACCCTGTTGTGTTGGAAAAGGACAGCGGGATAATTGAAACTTGACGATAATTCAATTTCAGTTTTATATGTACACATATACGAGTACTATACAGGGTGTATCATAACTTCGAGTACATACGTTAAAGGTATTATGTTGTTTGATATTCTGATTACGAATCAAATTTTTTTTTTAATTCGAAAAATTAAGGTTAGTTTACCTGCAGCATTTTTGTAGTACTGCACTGGATTCGTTTTCCTATTAAACACAAACAAGAGAAGTAGGTAATCAAACATCTTAAATTACATAATACTAGTTAAATAAACATACAAAATTTAATTATTTATAATGAAACAATAATTCCTTCACCCAGTGGTGGCAATGAAATTTTTTTGACTGGAAAACATGAAAATTAATTTTGCGATTTAAAAAAAAATTCGTTTTGATTTGTAATCAGCATATCAAACTACATATACCCTTAACGAATGTACCTGAAGTTATGAAACAGCCTGTATTGTAAGACGATCCTCTACCGCGCCAGAAAACAGCCAAAAACATGGATTTCGCGCGCCACTCCACAGCGTTTATTGTTTTGTGTAATACAATAATCTAAAAATATTGTTCAAGATAAAAATACAATCTACAAAATGCAAGATGCAGAATTTTAAAACCGAAATATGTTAATTTGAATTTCGACAATTTTTGTTATTGTTTGAACACAAATATCTTCTATTCTAAAACGAATTTAAAAAATTTGATCGGTTATTTAAATTTATTAAAATTTGACAATGATTGAAAGAAATAATTAATTTCACTTAGTTTTTCACAAAAATTAAATGTGAAATATAGGAGTCAATTTCACCCCGTGCTTAATCTGTCAATTGCTATGTTCAGCCCGTGACTAAAAACAGCCAAAGCTACGGCTTGTCGAGGTGTGTTTAAAATGTTATTTAGCGCCATGGAAAAAAATTTACAATGATTGAAAGAAATTATTAATTTCACTCAGTTTTTCACAAAAATTAAATGTGAAATATAGGAGCCAACTTCACCCCGTGCTTAATATATCAATTTCTTGTTCAGCCCGTGACTAAAATCGGCCAAAGCCACGGCTTGTCGATGTGTTTAAAACGTTATTTAGCGACCTGGAACCCAGTTCGTTAAATGACGTTTTAATACCAGGAAAGAAAAAACTATTTAGGTACTAATTCAAGTAGCAGACACCTTTATACGTAAAATGGCTCATTACCATTTATTTGACAAGGTTGGGATGTTATTTTGCTTACAAGGTTATTTCTACATCAATTATACAAACTTTGCAACTGAAAGCTTGAAACTTGAAAGCTCCACATCAAAGAAAGCTTTATATGTTTCATGCGTTAAGCTCAAGCTGCACTTTACGCCAGAAATGCTTAGATATACACATTGCACAATAATAGAATGCATTTCAAACCTCGTGATGCAAATTAGATATTTGAAAGAGTGTGGTAATTTAAATGACGTTTAAGGACTATGAGTTAAAAAGGAGCCATTTATTTGTCATTTTCATGAGAGTAATGATTTAATGATGTAGTCTATTATAGGCCCACTGCATACTTTGGAACATATTTTTTTAAATTTTCGTCTATCCGATTTTTGAGTAATTAAATGTTGAAATTACGCTTGTTTTTCATGGACTCTTATGACAATTCACAAAATTTTTGTTTTGCATGCTTTAAACTATGTGATAAAATGATAAAACATTCATAGAATATTTCCTATAAACCTATCGGACGCGATAACTAAACATAAAAATTCCAAATTTTATATTTAAAGTTTTGCCAAAAATATAGGGAAAAAGGGACCTTACTATATTACAAACTGAGCTCTTGCTAGTACACCTACACTGTTCATATTTTATATATAGATAGTTAAGACATGACTCTAGAGTGCTAAGAAATTATATTTTTGAAATACTTAATGGTATTTTAGTAATAAATTAGTAGAAATAGTCAATTTGGCCGATTTTTACCTCTCGCCTCATATTCTATAAGAGAGGTATTGTAATGGGTCAAAATTTTCGAGTATGAGTTTTTGGTGTATAAGCACGTTTCAGGGTCTCTAGAATACGAATTTACTATTTTCACGATGATGTCTGTGTGTGTGTGTGTGTGTGCGTTTGTATGAATTGACGATTTTTCGTCCACGATAACTTAAAAAGTATCAAACTGTTTATAACCAAATTTCATATTTAAGGTTTTAATAAGTATCTTAACACTGGATAAGATTTTGGTAAAAATCCGCAAACCGGAAGTAGTACTTTTTGAAGTTTGAAAAAGTTTTCCTTAAATATATTGGTATATTATTTATTTATGACAATTTTTGCAATTAAAAATAAAAGAAATTGTAATTATCTATGTGTACAGTTCATTATAAATACAAATTGCTGAATCTGGAAGTATTTAACAATAAAATAAAGTACAATTAATATTCTATTTTTTGAAATTCCAGTATCTTGTTGTCCATGATATGAAATTTGTTTCTACATAAAATTTGAATTATTAAGACAGTGACAGTACAGTTGACATCTTTTGCTTGCATATTGGTTTTCATTATCGTTTAAATATTACATAAACATAAAATTATTAAAATGTAAGTAAAACTATTTATTAGATTAGTAGAATAAGCAGAATTAGGCGAGAGGTCGTGTGGTGGCCACAGCAGATTTTTTACTATTTTTTTTCGTCAGATGTGTAATTTTTTTGAAAAATATGTTTTCTTAGCACTCTCACGAACAATGCAAGGAATCGACTATTTAAAACAAAATTAATAAATATGCAATAATAAAGCCATCATTTGTAATATTGAAATACATAAATAAATTCTTATTTTCTCTTATTGTTGTCGCAACAATGTATTGTATGAATTTTTCAATAAAATAATGCTTCGTAATTACTTATGGTAAATTTGAGATTTTTATTTTGAGCAATGTAGCCAGAATCTTGAATTCTGATTCTGTTGAAGCAATATTGCGTTCAACAAGTGTAGAGCTTTAATAAGCCATTATACTTTTGGTTTCAATCTACAAACCGGAAGTAGTACTTTTTTAAATATTTCGATAAATAATTAATGTAAGACAAATTTTTTATTTTAAATGAAAGATTATGTGATTATTACCTACAATCGGTATTTTATAATTTGTTTTGTATCTTGTATCATTTAAGAATAATTAAAGTGTATACTTATAATTTAGTATTTCGGTATCTTGTACTCCATGATCGTTTAACATTTGTTACTATTGGAATAATTATGACATGACAGTGACAGTGGCAATAGTAAAATATCGTTTATATCTTCGTCTGCAGTTTAAATAAAATGACTAAAATATATTTGTGAGTAGTAAGTACCTATATATTAATATATTTGTATAATAAGAAAACTAATAAAGTAAGTATGGCGGGAGGTCTTGTGCTGGCCACATCAGATTTTTGTTCCATGTCAATGGTCTTATATCTAATAGCTTGATTTATCATAATATCCACTATTTTTTCATAATAATCGTTCGGTAGCCATGTTCTAGGTCTCATCGTTTCATAATTTGCATTTGACTATTACTAAACAGGTTCTACATTTAATGAGGTTAATAATTAATAATTAACATAATATGCATATGCAAATAGCTGGTTATACTAATTGATATCGATCAATTATCTAAAAATGAATCAGATGAGACTATTGCTAAATTACGTACGTTGTTATAGAAATATAACGTGGCATAAACTTTTTATCAGTTGTTACAAAAATAATGTTTTATTTGTTATCAGAAATTGTGCGCTATATTATTTTGTTTTGTGAGAACAATGTAAATAAAGTAATAAATATTTGATAATGAATATGTATTGTTTCAACTAGTTCATTTATTTTAAATAACAACTGTATTTGTCATTTTTTACTTACTGCAGTTAATAATTTATTTTAATTTTTTAATTTTTTTTCTATTCCACTCTTTTTCCCACTATTACCATGGTTGTTCATCTACACGTAAAGTATTATTTTCTACATCTACACGTAAAGTTTGCGTAAACTATGTAAAATGTAGACAATGTAGACTTTGCGTAAAGTATGTAAATAATTCAATTGTCAGAAAATCTAACCTATAATTTTATTCGTTTTCGGTGAGATTTGTTCTTTGTCTACATTGTCTACACTATTTTATTGTTTACACAGAAACTGCATGCGTAGATTACGTGTTTGTCTACGCGTAAAATTACACGTAATCTACGTCGCGTAGACTACGTGAATAACCCTGACTAGTACAACTACCTAAAACCAGCCCGAAACTCGTGCTTTACCGCATCCTAGCAATGCAAGTTTGAAGTTGAAAAATACTGTAAAAGTGTTTTCGTTGCGAGTAAACTGTCAGTTTATTATTGACTTCAAGGTAATTCTTTTATAAACATTTAATAGAGATAGAACGGATCTACAGATGTGCTTTTTTACAAATTTAAAAATAAATTTTTATGAATTTTTCGGAATTTTATAATCATGTACAATTTTTACCTTCCGCTTACCTGTAAAGGAAGGTATTGGAATCATGCAAAAAATCGGGTAGTGAGTTTTTAGTGGATGAGCACGAATTAGGATCCTTACAACTCATTTTTGATAGTTTCCCGATGATATCTGTATGTATGTGTGTATGTGTGTGTGTGTGTGTGTGTGTGTGTGTGTGTGTGTGTGTGTGTGTGTGTGTGTGTATGTGTGTGGTCCGGGCCGATGCCGTGTGTCGCATAACTCAAATAAGAATTACCCAAAAATTTTGATATTTGGTATTTTACAATTGTATACGAATAGGAAGAGCTCATTAGATTTTGGTACAAATATCTTTACCGGAAGTGATTTTTGAAGATTGAAAAGATTAAGTGTCAAAAATTTTTATAAATTTGGATAAATATAGTATCTACTTGTAATAAGAATAAGAGGAAAAGTTATTTGCAATTTACGTTATAAAAAAATTGACTTTATCTGGTAGCATTAAAGAACTGCAGTAAAATTTAAAAAATAAATTTATCAAATAAAACGTTGAAATAAAAAATATTGACAGATGAGACGGGTGACAAGTTGGCATACTAGCGCTATAAGTCATAAGTAAGCTATTAAATGTATATAGTAACTGAACGGAGGATTGCTTCAACACAGAAGAATTTTCGTGTGAATGAATCTTTTGATTCAGGTGATACTAATTTCTGTGTTTGAATATTTTAGATTTTTATTTGTATATTTTAAATGGGCACCGGATTGTATGTATACATTTCTCTTTAAAGTCTAGATATGGCGGAAGGTTTTGTGATGGCCACGTCAGATTTTTTATGGATATTTTAAAAAGGTACAACTGTTAATTGATTCTTTAAGTATATAATCCTAGTTGAAATACAATTTTACTATTCTTGTACTAGCCACAAAACAATCGCTACGTCAGTACGTTTTGTGCTGAATTTTAGGATCTTCTTAAGCACACTTTATGGTTCCAAATTTACAATTTCGTGTGTCGCACATTAAGATGACACAGTCTATGCGTAAGTAACAGTAACAACTTTAATTACTTTATTACTTTACTTTAATTTTCTAAATTATAATTGCTGCGATACTGTAATAAAGCAAATACACAAAAACGGGATCTGTTGTTAAAAAGAATAAAATAAATGGCTCAGTAATGAAAGAAGTTTTTGTTCGGAATATGCTGACTGCTTTTCTTCAAAGAGATCCCAAAAAAGTGCACGTTTTTAATAACATTTCGGCCTGGCCCGATTCGTCCATTGAATATTGAAATTATCATACATGACATTATACTGATCAACTTATGGCCATTTGCACCGCCTCTACTTAAATTTTAAGTGTCACTTAAATGAAAAATATCGAATCGAATTTATGACAGCAATGTTATTTCTACGTTTGATAATTTGGTTTTGATTTGATATTGTTCATTTAAAGAAAACTTCAAATTTAAGTGGAAGCTATATATACGCTATTTTTTGCACTTCATCCTCAAACGAATGCAAAATAGTTTAAAAGAATACATATTTTGCAATTTTGACAGTAAATATTTATATTGTTACCATTGAAACTTTGTAACAAATAGCACGTATTTACTTGACAACAGGATTAATTAATTCAATTCCTTGACAACGGGATTAAATATGAAAAATAAACCCTTGGAATCAAATTAAAAACTTAGTCTCTAAAAATAAAGACTAAAGAACAATTTTAGTCTCGGAATTTTCTTAAAATTCAAAAATTTAGGGAGATTTCTGATTGATTGTTTATTACAACAATTTGACGTTTAGCTTTATGACGTCACTAACTCATTAAATATTATTTTTCTACTATTCGTCATCGGAGACGAATTGCAATAGCAATTCAAAATTGAAATGAAATTAAATTAAATTTCGCTTTGGCAAATGACATTGCATGTGTGTGTGGGTGTGTGTGGGTGTGTGTTTGTAAATGTGTTGGTGTCAACACTTGCAAATTAAATTCGATGCACGTTTTGCATTTTATTTACCATACAAATACCTAGTGCCATGATTGACAAAAGATAACATTGGGCGAAGCGACGAAGGCACCAAACAAAAAATAAGATTTAGGTACAGAAATTTGACGTAACAAACTATCTCTTCTTTTACCCAACTTGGGTGTGGCAGCCTCACATACTGTGAGTTATCGGTACAGATATATAGTTTATCGTGTGTGCGGTTATCAGCCATCAATTCCATTCATATACACTACAGTCCAAATTCTTGTGCAGTTATACTGTGACTGTATATGTCCCAGTTATAAAATTAAGTCGTGTTCGTTAACATAACGCACGGGAAAATTTTAATTTTTACTTCATACTTTTCACCATGTTAACGACTAGTAGTCAACCATCTTAGGCGGTGTCTACGTTTTTTTCGAATTCCTAGAATACTCTGGATTTTACTTTCTTTTCCATTCCCCTCTTTTCCCACTGCTACGACTGCCTGAAACTAGCGAGAAACTCGTACTTTACCGCATCCTAGCAATGCAATGTCTTTTTGAAGTTGAGAAATACTGTAAAAGTGTTTTCGTTGCGAGTAAACTGTTACTTTATTGTTGACTTCAAGGTAATGTTTTATAAACATTTAATAGAGATAGATTGGATCTACAGATGTGCCTTTTTAAAAATTTAAAAATAAATTTCTATCAGGAGATATAACCGTGTAAATTTTTATGAATATTTATAATCGTGTAGAATTTTCACCTTCCGCTTACCTGTAAAGGAAGGTATTGGAATCATGCTAAAAATCGGGTAGTGAGTTTTTAGTGGATGAGCACGAATTAGGGTCCTTACAATTCATTTTTGATAGTTTCACTATGATGTGTGTATGTATGTGTGTGTATGTGTGTAGCTATGTGGTCAGGGCCGGATTTCTGTCAGTCGGATAACTCAAATACGAATTACCCAAAAATTTTGATATTTGGTATTTAACATTTGTATATAAATTGGAAGAACCCATTAGATTTTGGTACAAATATCTTCACCGGAAGTGATATTTTTTGAAGATTGAAAAGATTAATTGTCAAAAATTTATATAAATTTGAATAAATATTGTATTTATTTGTAATAAGAATAAGAGGCAAAGTTATTTTCAACTTACGTTATAAAAAAATTGTCTTTATCTGGTAGCATCAAAGAACTGCAGTAAAATTTAAAAAATAAATTTATCAAATAAAATGTTGAAATCTTGTAATCCATGTTCGACTGAATTTTGTTTCTGCGTAAAAAATATTGACAGGTGAGATGGGTGACAAGTTGACATACTAGTGCTATATGTCATAAGTAAGATATTAAATGTAGTAATTGAACGGAGGATGGCTTCAGCACAGAAGAGTTTTCCTGTGAATGAATATTTTTATTCAGATGATGCAAATTTCTGTGTTTCAATATTTTAGATTTTTATTTGTATATTTTAAATGGGCACCGGATTGTACGTATACATTTCTGTTTAAAGTCTAGATATGGCGGAAGGTTGTGTGATGGTCACGTCAGATTTTTTTATTAAAATTTTAAAAAGGCACAACTGTTAATTGATCCTTTAAGGTGGTTTCAGCGTGTCTCCGTGTCCATGTAAAATTAACGAAATTTTCAGAATATATAACCGAAGTACTAATATATTTATCTTTAAAATTTCAAGCAGATTGACCATGTAGATTCCGAGATAATTGATATCAAAGTTATTGACTTTTACACTGCTAGGATATGTTGACCCAGCAAAAACATCTTAATTTCTGAAAATACATATTGTTCTCTCCATGTAGGTTGTATGAAAAACATTTTATAAGGTAGATTAAACGATTCAAAAATCAAATAAAAAAAATTGCAATTTTTAACCACATGGTTATTGCGTAAAAAATTATTTAACATACGACAAACTTGAGTTCTTGTATATTTCCCGAAAAAATTGGCAACGTTACACTTGCAAAAATCTCCCTGTACTAACTTAGATACTTTGAACTTGAAGCAAAATAATCTAAACAAACTGCTATTTTGTAGATACTATTAAATTTAATACTTAATCTTAATTAATAATGATAAATAATCAAATAGTACAAATAGCGCTCATTCATATTCGACATGTTACAAAAAAAATAACTTAACCTAAACGTCAAATGTCAAATCTGACGTAGTACAGTAGTACCACGTTGAAAAACACAGTGCTGCGTTGCCACGATTATCATCTAACTACGCATGATAGAAACCGTTCATAAAATTAATATTTCTCTAAAAAATCATATTCTAAAATATAAAATTATAATAAATAACCTATATGAACACAGTTCTGTGTCTACTTATATAATATATAATGAATTTTCTAAATAAAATTTTTTATGCGGAAAGTTGGTATTGGAGCCAAATGAATGACTTTATTCCACTTTAATTTAATGTTTTAGGTTTTTATTTAATAACATATATTTCTTTTAAATGGAAAAAAATCTATTACGGTATTCTTCCAACCTTTGAAATATTTTTCTACGGCAGTATTATATGTATTTAAGTTCATTTTTCAATTTTTCATGAAGACTGTCAATTGATTTAAAAGTATCGCTGCAACCCCTTGTTGAAATTCAATTGTACTGGCCACAAAACATACACTACGTTAGTACTTTTGTGCTGGATTTTAGGAAGTAGACGGGCTTCTTAAGTTACAGTTCTTATATACCTACATCAAAATAAAAAAATATTATGCGTAATATGCGCTTTACACATACATATTATAAATAATAATAAAGATAAGGAACATACCTTAGTAACAGTAGACTATATGGTAATAAATTGAGTTTGTTGTTGACTTCAAAGAAATAAAAAAACATATTTATAGGCCATAAAATTGTATAAATTCAGCCTACACCGCTGATAAAAATAATTTTATTAAAATTTGAAAAACAAATTCTGAAGTTGACAGTTTGCTGCCCACACAAAAGTGTCTTAATTAAAAACAGCAATAAGTAATTAAATAAGAATCAATGAGGTACAATACTTGTATAATAAATGACATATTTTCGACAGTAAATTGGGAAACTTTACAAAAAAATCGTGTAGTAATAACAGAACATATGTTACAAAATTTTAAATCCTGTAATAACGGATGATGTCGCAATTTGTGTCATTTAATTTTAACAATGATGAACAAAACATATAAAACGCTTAGCTATTCAAATCAGAATAATTCATCATTTTAATGATAACGAATTAATTCACAATAGTCCAAATCAATTAATTACTATAACTTTACTGACATGTTAGATTTACCAGCCGCCAACTCATCCATGGTTGTTAATGGATAGTACACCACAAGAGAGATTTTTGTGCGGTTAAACTGAAATGTACCTGACTGGATACGAAACTGAGTATCATAATAATTAATTATCATTAATAATGATCAAAATGATTAATAACTGAACTGCTGCTGATAAATATGTGTAAGTTAGATCTGACTCGTGTTCACATGAAACACAGTAAATAAAAATTATTATTTTTACGAAAACAGATGTTTATTTTATGTTTTTATAAGCAAGATGTACAGATACAAATAATATGTTTGCATTCTTCAATACAACAAAAATATTTGAACAAAGGTAAACAAACATTGTAAAAAATATATATTTTGCACAAATTAATTGCGAATTTTTACAGATTTCAAAAATGGTTTCCAGACTATACTTCATCCCAGTTAAGGGTCTCGTCTCCGTAACAAAATATTGCGTGTTTAGAGGTGTAGCAGTTTCTGCTTTACTCATTGCATATTAATTTGAGGGGAAAACAGGTACTAGATGTTTGTGAAAGAATTAATCTAGGTTTATGCCCAGTTAGAATTGGAATCCATATAAAAAATTAATGAAAAATTATTTTTGCGCAACTGTCAAAAAAGTTGACGTCCGCAAATCAGGCCGCGAAATAAAACATTTGTGTACATACCTACATTTCGCGACCGCGTTGCTATTACAAAAAATAAAATGCACAAAAAATATTGTGTATAATTCGTCTGCGAATTGTGTTTAGTGTCCTCGAGAATGCCTCCTACTTGACATGAATCGTCCATGGGATGTTGAAAAATATCTTATTCTTGTACTTTAAGTGATATTATTTAAGTCTACCCTAGGCACATCCTGAATGAGTACTCAATACAAACATCTCAGAGAATTACATGGGACACATAATTGGGACATTATTACCAATTTACTAACATTGGGATGTTACTAAGGGCGGACATTAGCAATCGCTAGGATATTAATAGGCAAATATAGCAAGTAACAGGTCGGGATGTCCACATGCTTGAAATGTTCTGGGGATTTTATTTTGTCAAGTGACTATTTTGATTTGTGACCAGTATAGGTACATTTTATTTTTTATTTTTACTGGTAACCAACCTACAGGATTAACTCCCAATTACAGGATGGTAGATGTTATTATAGTGGAATCCAACCATTCGGACAAAGTGGTATTATTGTCGGTTGTGCTGGGAATCGAACTGGGAACTGTAGTATCAGCACTTAATTTTTACTAGAATTTGCGAAATACCCAGTATATAATTCTGGCTATTTAATAAGTATATTTATATTTTTGCGAGTATTTATGTTAAGGTATACGTCTACGCAAAAATTTGACAGCGTTACAGAGGTGTACGCCTCCCACGTTTACTTTAATAATCATAATTGAAATATATGATGCTTTTACATATGAGTGTATTAACAAAGGATGTATTAATGCTTCTATATTTTTATTTTTTGTCTTCGGCCTAGGAATTTGAAGTAAAAAATTTGAAAATGACGTTTTTTGCGGTTTTTTGTCCCCTTAAGCCCCTTAAGGTGTGTATGTGTTGCTGTATTTTTTAGTGACAAAGTATAGTTTACGTTTTCAAATAAATAAAATAAACCTAGATTTATTAAACAAAAAATTGTACCCTAAAATTAACATAAATAATAAACAAAAACTGCTTTATTTTTATATGCACGCAACATTTAGTTACAAATAACGTGTTACAAAATAGTGGTATTATAATTTAGATACAAATTGTATACATGCAAAATTGCGGTATTTTGCCGGCAAAATATTGACGTACAGTCAAGTTGTCATAGCAACAAAAACAAATGAAAATACACGTGTAAAATCGAATACTTGGCGGGGTTACATCAAGTACAGGTGTACCAAAAATCAGCTGATTCTCTAACACACCCCCTAAACAAAACCAAACACAATATCTTACAAAATACGAAACAAAATCATAGTCTACACCCTTGGGCACCCACCTGCTAGATATCTCAGCGCAGTCTCTTGTTTTTCTCATAAACAAACACCACAAACACTCACTTGTCAAATACGCGCGCACGCCAACTGGATCGAGTTCTGCACCGAGCTCTGTTCTGTCGTGAACTGAGTACCAAGTCCACACTACTCTACTTTCCAGTAACAAAAGCAGATCGCGGTTGCGCACCGCGTGCGCGCGCATGCGCATGCCTGCCCGCTAAATATGGATTTTTATGATAATAAAATGTATTCCCATTTTCTTTTAAATTTTGCAATAACTACATTGGATTGTATCGCGCGGGGAAGTGTCAATGAAACCGGTAAGATTTTTCGGTAATTTTCGGTAACCACAAGGGTGGTTATTTGGTAATGAAATGAGGGTATATTGGGACAAGATATAATTCCTAATTAAATTTTTATTTAGTGCCTTCTTTTAAATTTTGCAACAACTACATCAGTTGGATTGTATCGCGTGGGGAAATGTCAATGAAACCGGTAATTTTTTTGTTAATTGCTACAAGGGTGTCTCCGGATTGGTTGTTTGTTTAAATTTGGGGACGACATGAGGGTATATTGGAACATGATATGATTCTTAATTAAATTTTTATTTAGTGCCACGAAAATTGGTTTAATCATTTGTCACGCCTTTACACAACTTGTGTGTGGCAGCCTTACGTACTGTCATCATCATCATGGTTGTTAGTTGAAAGTACAACACACGGAGATTTTTGTGAATTTAACTGGAATGTTTACCTGAGTGGACTCGAACCTGGGTTGTTGATATAATTATAACGCATTTGTCTATCTGCCTTGACAGTTTGATAAAAAGAACTTACAGTCTTTCAGGAACTTTATGATTTATTGAGATGCCCATAGTAATAAATTATATTGCTTGTAAACTGAATAATAAATAAATATTCTAAATTTTTCAATGAAAAATCCGGATTTTCCGGGTACCGGAATTTGGTTTCGGATTTTCCGGGTACCGGAATTTGGTTCCGGATAATTCCGGGTACCGGAGTTTTGTTCCGGATAATTCCGGGTACCGGAATTTGGTTCCGGATAATTCCGGGTATCGAAAATTGTATCTAATATACCGGAAACCAAACATCTGGATTCTTAAATCATTTTTTTAGTAGAAATATATTGTAGGTTTATGTCAACAATAACAGGACCCTAATAAATTTGACTGTTTTATGAACTGAATTATAAAATTTAATAGTTGCTCTATGCGGTTAACTCTGTTCGCACATAGATTCTTTGAGGATTCTTTCATGCTTCTGAGTCTTTAGAAAATCCTGGTGAGAATTGGCTGTCAAATAGCAGCGCCGCTAAATTGAATCTTCGATGAGTCTTGGAAAAGAAGAATTTCTAATTTATTGATAGCATCAAAACTCAGAAGCATGAAAGAATCGTCAAAGAATTCTTGGATAAACAAAGCGTTAAAATAGTATATTAAAGAACAAGTTTTACAAGACATTTTTCGCACGCTTCCAAATTTTGTAAAACGAGCCCTCGGGCGAGTTTACTAAAGGACAAAATGAGTTCTTTATTATATTATTTTTAAATTTTTTGTCTTTTTAATATTAAAATTTAAATTAAACTGCCACAATATACACAAGTCGATTTAAGGAAATTTATGTGTGTAACATGTTTATTGGTGACATTAATCTTGCCATTTATTAACTGTCACTGTCACTGTAAAAGTATATAATTAATGAACTATTCTAGGTGATAAGTGCAGACATTATAGAAAATATTGAACTTATGTTTTCAATTACTATATTCTTTAATTTTATTGAATAAAAAGTAATTAATTAAGCAAAACATATTTAGAGGTTATACTGAAATTTGTGAGTTCTGAGGTTTGACGTTTGACAATTGAAGTAAATGTCATTCTAAGAAAATATGTTGCGTGTCATAAAGTGAACTCTGGCGACATTCAGTTGCGTTTCACAAAGTTAACTTTATAAACGCGAATTAGAATAACTTATTTATCAGTTACAACGATTCTATTATTTGTAAAAATATTATTTATTTTTGAAATAGGTGTTGGTGTGTCTGAAAATAAATTATGGAACATAAAGCCGCCTAGATAATACAAAGAAACAATTCAATATTTATCAATATATTAATGTCATTTCAGCAAGTACCTACATTATTTTTTGTTATCTTTATTTTATATACTACCTATATACTATACGTGTCCTATTTACGAGTATTTATATCTATATTTCAGTTATAAATCATTTATATCATAAAATACTTAATAATATATTGTAGCAAAAACTAAAATAGTTGTCAATTATTGCAGTTGCCTCTAAAAAATATTGTAGACATTAAATTTCAACGAAAAATACATATGGCAAATAAATAATATTTTTATTTAAGGTCGCGCTCGAAACCGTTTTCTGACAGTCATTTGTTTGCACTTTATCTGCATAAATTTCAGCAAATAGGAACAAGCAATAGGCATAAATAATATATCAATAGAATCATTAGAGTTTCTAGATTGCCTTATGCTAAATAAGAATACCTGAAAATAAATATAATTCGCAGTAGAAGTGAAAGAAGAGAGAGCAAAATTCATCAAATTGCAATGAATTTTATGCAAAATCAACTATTATTACACCCGACAGCATGGTCCAGTGTGTTAGATGGTTAGGCCGGCTAACGTGCTGTGACGTCAGTCAATGTGAGATCGATGGTTCGAGTCTCCGTCGGGTGACAATGTGTGATTTGTCGTAAAAATAAAAAATGCCCAAGGTCTGGCATTCAATCACACTCGGGTGTTACAAGCTATCCACTTGTTCACCTTAAATGTAGTCCTGGTTGCACAAAGAATATCTCCGCTGCCGCTGTGGTTGAAACCACAGATCGTCGCACGGATTGAGATTCTGAATGCACCAAGATGAATGGGTAAATAGAGCAAGAGAATATGGAGACTGATCCCCTCCGATAAAAGGATCTAGAAAGCTTCGTGAGAAGCGGCGCTACTCCCACGGGAGTGTTAAGCCACTATATACAGGGTGTTCATTTTAAGTGACGCACCATTGCTAACTCGAGAACCATAAGAGTTACGATGTTGGTTAAATTAGCAAACAATTTCTATTTTATATGACTACTGTAATGAACGAAACAAAATTTCTTTTGGAGCAGTGGTTCTCAAACTACGGGGTGCAACTTTCTTATTTCAAATAGGGACCTATTTTTTTATTTACTTATTCGATTCAGTTTTTTTTTCTGAATTCAACGAGATATTAGTTTAATACCCTTGCATAACAAAAACATAAGAAAAACGCTATTGAAAATTATGATAATTTAATTAAAATCTGATTGTTAGTTAGTGTTATGGAAGAAAACAATTGAATATTTTGTTTCATATTAATTGTTAGTGAAAAAGATTCTAGTATACTACACTGATCAGACCAAATAAGGTCGAAACACGTGTCCGTAGTTACCGCCACCTTACACCCTACTGAGTACTTAGTGCCCTGAACTCAAACACACAGTAGCGGTCCTGATCTCCTGATGAAAACCAAAGAATATTTTTCATTATCAAATAACAATTAATATGAAACAAAAATTCAATTGTTTTCTTCCATAGCACTCTTGTAACAATCAGATTTTAATTAAATTATCATAATTTTCAATAGCGTTTTTCTCATGTTTTTGTTATACCAGGGTATGAAACTAATATCTCGTTGAATTCAGAAAAAAATACTGAATCGAATAAACGAATAAAAAAAATAGGTCCCCATTTGAAATAAGAAAGTTGCACCCGTAGTTTGAGAACCACTGGTCTAAAAATTTTTTTGTTTCGTTCATTAAAGTAGTCATGTAAAATAGAAATTGTTTGCTAATTTAACCAACTTCGTAGCTCTTATACTTCTCGAGATAGCAATGGTGCGCCACTTAAAATGAACACCCTGTATATATAACTATTATTACAGATATAATTTTTAGAATAAGGCAATTAGGAATGTGTATATTTTCATTGTGTAACATAATTTTCATTGTAGGTTACATCGTTTATTTTATTTTTTATTTATTTTTAATGGTAACCAACCTACAGAATTAACTTCCAATTACAGGATGGTAGATGTTATTATAGTGGAATCCAACCACTCGGGCCCAGTGGTATTATTGTCGGTTGTGCTGGGAATCGAACTGGGGACCGCTAGCATGCTAGGCGGACCCTCTACCGCTGAGCTAACCACTGGCCGACCGATATTTATGCAGAAAGCATGTGCAAAATGAGCCATGTAAAAGTTTCAAAGTGTCGCTGACGTGGCACTAGTAGTTACAGAAAAAAATAAAATATTTTTTTAAAATTAAATTATGACCTATAATATGATTTTGACTATTAACGTGTTAAAAACATTACCATAAATTCTGCAAAATATTTGAACAAATTTGTAAAAATTTCCGTCGCCAAATGATAATTCGATTCATCTTTTATACTTGACCAAATTTTCATAAAACTCTTAAAATTGATTTTCAAACATGTGAAATTTTTTCATAAGGTTAGGATTCGTCCTAAACTAATATGGACAAAAAAGGTATTGCTTAAATATGTCACACATTGTACCCAGTTTAGGTGTGGCATCCTCACATACAGTGAGCCATCGGTACAGATGTATATTATACTGTGTGTGCGGTTACCAGCCGTCAACGAACTCATAGTTTTAGTGGAGAGTACACCACAGGGGAAGTTTTTGTGCAGTTAAACTGAAATGTACCTGACTGAATTCGAACCAGAGTTGTTAAGTCACAGTCGATCACATTACACGCTCAAATATTTGACACAGTTTTGAATTAATATTAATAGAAATTCAATTATTGCATATCACAATTTTGACCGCAAATTAAAATGTCATAAAGCAAAAATAACGATTGTTCGGTATTTCATTTCAAAACCGCAATAATTTTATTATAATTGGAATGATTTGGTTTTTAGTTTATCCTGTAAATCTAAAAAACTGATACTAAATTATTTAAAATATGTAAATTATAATATATTATTCGATTAATTTTTCATGCATATGGTTTTCAAATAAGAATTATCTAAATGTTGTAATATGCATAGGATATTATATGGGTTTAATTTTGATAAAAACTATTTATAAATAGTAATAATAATTTAAAATAAAAATTCAAGGTGAAAATATAATCGTGTGCAGTAAATACAAAATTATATGCAAAAACGTATTTTACAATATTTCTTTATAATTAGTTAGGTAAGCTGTATAGCATTTTTGCTTAACATAAAGACTAGTAGTATCGGACTTACGGTAACGCATACAGGCCTGCCGGAAAAAAGCGCACTGCAAACTTTGAATAGCGATTTCGCGAAAACTAATAATCCGACAGCACCTACCTTTGGCACATATAAAGAACATTATAATCCGTACTTTCTCTAAAAATTTTAGCGCTCCAGCTCAAAAAATGACGGAGCTATGAATTTTAGTTACAAATTTTTGAATTTATTTGTGTAGAAATAACAACAATATTATATCCATTCTTTCTCTATTAAATCTTTGTAAAAACATTATCCTGAAGTTAATAATAATCTGACAGTTTACTCGCAACGAAAATACTTTTACAGTATTTTTCAACTTCAAAATGACACTACATAGCTAGGATGCGGCAAAGTACGAGTTTCGGGCTGGTTTCAGGCAGCCGTAGTGGTGGGGAAAAGAGAGAGTATTCTAAATAGAACTGTTATAAAACCGAAATAATATTAAGATACTATACCGAGATTTATACGGATTCTGGTAGTTACAAATTTATTTAAAATCCAGTTCCCTGATTTATCTGTTTCCAGTATCCGGATTTTTCCGGAATCCAAATTTTAATTTTTACAACATTTTAAATCCGGATATGTTTGGTTTCCGGTATATTATATACAATTTATGGTACCCGGAATTATCCGTAACAAAATTCCGGTACCCGGAAAATCCGGATTTTTCATTGAAAAATTTAGAATACCTATTTATTTATTATTTAGTTTGCCAGCAATATAATTTATTACTATGAGATTGTCAATAAGTCATAAAGTTCGTGTAGACGGGCCGCTTAACTGCACAAAAATCTGCCCTGTAATGTATACTATCCACGAAACACGTTGAATGATAAAATGACGTGATATTTATATTCAATAACTCTAGGCAGTATTAGTCGTGAGTAACAACATAAGATATAATCGTGCGTCGTGGTCGTGAGTAGGTAATAAGAGGCATTATCAAGTTATTATTGTTACCTATACTCAATAATAGTCCGGGAGCTGACGTCAAATTTTCATGGGTGATTGCAGCAAAGCTGATTTTTGCAATATAATTAGTTCTATAATAACTAATTAAGAATTGCAGTGTAAGCTGGCACGACCGTGTGGCCTGCAGATTTAAGGGCCTGCGAAACTTTCAAAAAATATCAGATTTTCAAGTGAAACCAGCAAAGCTAAAACTTTGTATAATGATACTTTACCAATTATATCAAAAAAATATGTTAGCTGGACAGGGCAAGTGGAAAATCTTGTTAGCTGTGCAGGTGAACAGTGACAGTGACAGTGACAATGTCAAAATAGTGACACATCGTTTTCATTTTATGTAAACAGTACAAGAAGATATAAACGATGTGTTACTATTTTGACACTGTCACTGTCAATGTTCACCTGCACTGCTAACAAGGTTTTCCAGCTGTCAAGCTAACATTTTTTTTTGTTAAATATAATTGGTAAATTATCATTATACAAAATTTTATCTTTGCTGGTTCACTTAAAAAACTTTTATTTTTTGCAAGTTCCACAGCCTCTTAAAATCTTGAGCCCCGCTTTCGGACCAGCTTACATTGCAATTCTTAATTAGTTATTATAGAACTAATTATATTATAAAAATCAGCTTTGTTGAAATGGTCCGGTCAAATTTGACGCCAGCTCCCGGACTATAATAAAATTATCGATTTGAATTTTGTGCTTTAAATTTTAATGTATTTAATTAATTATTCTTTTATAAAATTCATTATTTATGATATTTTATTTATTAAGTTATAATTTTAGCCAGAAATGACAAAATATATACTTTTAAATTTTCAAATAATACTGCTGGTGCCATCTAGTTGCAGATCGATGAAGTAGAAGTAGTCCTAAATGCTCGGTTTTAGTCTAATTGAACCGAACTAAATAAACAACAAAATACCCTTCGTGAGTCGCACATACTCAGTTGTGGTTGATTGAACTGAACTAAATAAAGAACCTAATACACTTCTTAAGTGAAATAAAATTATGTAACATTGTGTTTTATAATATGCCTGTATGCCTTGGCTTTTTACAAAAAGTCTAATTTTACAATCAGCGTACGACACCAATACCGATGACTCATAGAATATGAGGCTGTCATATCAAAATATGATTCTTTCATGCTTCTAAATCTTGGAAAAAAGAAATTCAATTAATTAGAATTTCTTCTTTTCTAAGACTCATTGAGTATTCAATTTAGCGCCGCCGCTATTTGACAGATAATTCTCACCAGGATTATTTCTTTCAAAATTCAGAGGTATGAAAGAGTCATCAAAGAATCCTTGTGTGCTCAGGACATAAGAAGTAAGTCGTGTTTTAATTCTCACTCTTGGTTGTTAGTGTATAGTACGCCATAGAGACGATTTTTGCGCTGTTAAACTTTATATACCTATGCTAATAGCGGCAGAAATGACAAAATGTAGCTACATGTCAAAAAAATTGGCGTAGAAGGGTTTTAGGATTTTAACTTTTTCCCGCAAAAATTACAAGTCCAAAAATTTTTACAAGTTCAAAACCCGATAGCCAAATGGAGTTATGAGCGTGTAATATTTATGTGTATATAATTTTGAATGCGAATTGATATATTTTATAAATAATAGAATATTCTCGTACCTTTTGAAGGGATGTTCTCTGCAGACCATATTTTATTTCTTACCATATCTTACCTTCAAACTCTCTTCTAATTCTTTCACTAATCACTCATTAACTTTTCCACAAAAGAGTTATTTACCCCAAAATAATTATTAAACAACCACCCTCCCCCCAAGTAGTATTTTTTTATTCAATATAAGAAGTATAACAGATACAAAAAAATTAATAAATAAGTATATCTATTGATAATAAATACAACTATAGCACATTCTTTCTCGTGCGCGAACAAATCTGGGAGATAAAGTGCTGGACCTAAAACATACTCAACAACTCAACTAAATATTAATCTAATAGCGAAAATTTTGTAATACAAAAAGGATACATTTTATAATCTTCTAAACCTGGACACATAAATCACATTATAATTATTTAAATGTATGTTCCAATACGCATAGAATTATACACAATTTTTATTTCAAAATAACGTAATTCCAAATTTATACAATATAATATTAAATCGACATTAATTTTTCACCTGGCTGGGATTTTTAAAACAACCAATGTCGATAATACTGCTGTATTTAATTTGTATCCAAGTTGGGGTCCAATAATCCACCCTTTCAACAAAATAAATATCACAGTTTAAAGTATTATAAAATTTAAACACGAATTTAAAATAAATATCACATCATAATAAAAATTGTCATATATAATATCCCAAGTGCATGTCATATTGTCGATAATTTCCTCAAGTGCGCGAAGCGCACGAGAGAAAATTACCGACAATTACATGCACGAGGGATATTCGAAGGACTATTTCCCGATTAAAATTTACCCAAACGCTGTTTCTCTCATGAAAAATAAAGCAAAATTTAAAAACTTCTTTTGACAGCAAGTCAGAATCACTTTGCAACGCCGTATCCAAATACGATAATTTTGCACTAGTAATTTTTATAACTTAATAATAATTTTTATTTTTAATGTGTCCTTTTTACAAAATTTTCGATATTAAATTAATATTTAGTTGAGTATGTTTTAGGTCCAGCACTTTATCTCCCAGATATGTTCGCGCACGAGAAAGAATGTGCTATAGTTGTATTTATTATCAATACTTATATATTAATTTTTTTGTATCTGTTATATTTCTTATATTGAATAAAAAAATACTCCTTGGGGGGAGGGTGGTTGGTTAATAATTATTTTGGGGTAAATAACTCTTTTGTGGAAAAGTGTTGAGTGTTAGAAGAGAGTTTCAAGGTAAGATATGGTAAGAAATAAAATATGGTCTGCAGAGAACATCCCTTCAAAAGGTACGAGAATATTCTATTATTTATAAAATATATCAATTCGCATTCAAAATTATATACACATAAATATTACACGCTTATAACTCCATTTGGCTATCGGGTTTTGGACTTGTAAAAATTTTCGGAAAAAGTCAAAATCCTAACACCGTTCCGCGCCAATTTTTTTTTTGGGATTTTTGGACTTGTAATTTTTTTCGGAAAAAAGTTAAAATCCTAAAACCCTTCTACGCCAATTTTTTTTCACATGTAGCTACATTTTGTCATTTCCGCCGCTATTAGCATAGGTATATAAAGTTTAACAGCGCAAAAATCGTCTCTATGGCGTACTATACACTAAGATCCAAAAGTGAGTATTAAAACACGACTTGCTTCTTATGCCCTGTTCACACAAGGATTCTTTCTTCCTGAATTTTAAAAGAAATAATTCTGGCGAGAAATATCTGTCTAATAGCGGCGGCGCTAAAATACTCAATGAGTCAATTCTATTCTTCGTCTTTAAAGAAATTTTGTTATATTTATAAAACTTCATGAGCATTTTAGAAATTGCTAGATTACTTTTACGTCATGTCTGATTTCCATGCATTAAAGGCTGAATTACTTTATACTTTAACTTCGATTAGATTCTAGTTCGAGATTCAAAGAAGTAATAATACGTGGTCCGCATCATGCTCGAATTTTAACTCGTCATATTTATATTTGCAATTTAACATAATTAATACTAAATATTTAAATTTCAAATGTGTTTTATGGAGTTAATATTGATTTATACTTGAAATTATATAATTTAGGTATTTGTTTTGTTGAAATTTAAAAAATAGGTATACTTACCTCTACTCTTTACAGGCTGAAAATAAATATTGCAAAAAATAATAAACAAACACAAATAATTATAAAATATTTATTCGAAATAAATATTTATTGGCATAATAAATAAATATATTTTTCTAACAATATAGGTAATATTTCAGTATACGAAAAAAACATTGTTCTAAAATAAAATCTATAGAAAATCAAAATCGTCGCAGTGCAAAATACCTAAAAAAAAACATTTAACATACACCATTATAATAATACACATATTCCGAAGCAAACAATGACATAATGACATCAATATTTGTACGTGTGGTAATAATTCGAGAACAGGATCACACATTTGGACATTTTAGAACCAGGAGAACAAACTCTTCTTCTGGGCGCTATCCGGGCTCTTCGGGGACGAGGGCACGGACTCATGCTCGACCTTCAAGTCGCCGCTGCCTTCCAGGGTGGACGTGGAGGTCTCCTCCGAGGAGTTGGCCTGCTGGACTAGAGTGTTGGTCTTGTCCTGCATCTTCTCTTCGTAGTGGCGGACGTCTTCGAAGGACATCTCCACCCAGTCGTCGATCCAGGCGAACGCTTGTCGATGGCCCAGCAAAAGCACCTCGCGGATGCACTAGGTGAGAGAAAAAATGTTAATGTTGGTTTGTTTCTTGTGGGCTGGAGGAGAAATGGCTGGGGATAAACGAGGGGAAGTGGAAGTGGAAGAAAGAGTAAAGGATGGAGTAAGCTATAAGAGAGTGGGTGGTTTATTTAAGTAAAGATAACAAAATGACAGCTAAGTATATCAGTAATGGTAAAACAACAAATTCTGTAGTTTTGAATCTGAGACTTGTTCGTTTCTTATGGGGATCCAGAAATTGGTTGGGGATGAAACCGTAAATTCAGTTAAGGAGAACCCTGCGCGAAGTACGAATTCTCGTCTTAGAAAGAGAGGCATAGATGATAAACAAGAGGAAACTACGCTACTGTCTGTTCTACAGAACATCAGCTTCAATATTTGTTATTCCCATGTTGACGTTCGTAGTGTTTTGCTTTGTGTAACGCTGTGAATTTTGTAATTGATTGTGATTGAGTTATATTTTAGTTTTGTTTGAAAATTAAGTGAAGTGCAGTGTAGCTAGCTCCACTTTTGTAAAACGGACAGTACATGACAAGCTCCGCCTTCTCGCGTAGCTCAGGGTCCTAAATATATGAATTTTACTCTATAAGATGATTGAGAGGTTGCTTGTTTGTTTGTTATGGGATGGAGAGGAAATGGGTGGGAACGTGAGAAGAATGGAGTAGTTCGGAAAGTGAAAGAAAGGGTGAAAGGTGGGATAGGATATAAAAGGGTGGGTAGTTTATTTAAGTGAATAACATCAAAATGACAGCTTAATATATTGTTACAAATTCTGAGAGTTTTAACAAAATGGCAGCCTGGTATATTATTTTTATATATTTTTTTATAATTACCTACCTAATTATTATGTATAGGTATTTGTTCCGTTATCATTCAAAAAACTACTGAACCGTTTTTAATAATAGGCTCGTTATAAGTTTAATACGGATATGGAATATTAAAATAAAATGACAGATTTTCTCACACACGTTTTTCAAAATTAAATGGTATAATGGTCGTTCTATCCACTCACAATAATTGTTATTGTGGCGATTAAAGGTTTATAGGTATAAAAATAAACTTACGCTGTGTATAAATTCTTCAACTCTGGTCTGAAGTCCCCAGACTTCAAAAGAAGCATTAACTAACTTATATGAACACATTATCGGCTGGAAATTGCTTCTCCAGCCTTCGACTAGTGGACCTCGGTTTGTCTTTTGAGACTGGAAGTATTTGGGATCCTCTTCTTCTTTATAATGCTTTGGACTTAAATCGTCATACGCTATGTCGACATGGTCCACAATTCTTTCAGCTAATTGCTCAGCAGTGAGATCTAAACACTTAGAAAAAATATTTTAAGATATATAACAAGAGTTTCAGCAGATATATTTACGTTTTCAGTGCTGCCGTTGTTGTTTTCGTACCTGGTTTTGATATGAATATTAAACTTTGGGATAAAGGAACACTGAAATAAATTTATACTTGAATTTTCTAGCCCGTCAAAAAGTAAAAATATTTTAACTTACTGTATATTCAGTAATAGTGTATGGATAATAATTCCAAGCCTTTTCAGTAACATAAAATATCTTAGGAATCATTGCTTGAACCCAATACGGTAGCTTACTGTAATAAAACACAATTAAACACGAAATTTGTGCGAAAACATAGACTTTAACCTCAAACTAACCTAGAAAGATGGATGCGTTTTTCGGTGTATCTGCCTTTTCCATGGGCCGGATCCAGACATTCTCGATTTTCTACGACTTCAACACCTTCCCCATGATCCGATTGCTCTAAACTATGCCTAGCAATCATGTATAATTGCCCGATATGATACTGGAAGCATTAAATCAATAAGAATCCTATAGGAAAGTTTGACAGATGGTCAGCCGTACCTCTTCTACTGTCAATGGCATGCATATTCGATATTCTTTAGTTTGTACCATCTTAAATGAAGGTTTTTGTCGGGTTTTTGAAGGAATTTATTGGTATTTTGACCGACAAAACAATTTCGTACTGCAACGTGATGGAGATGATTTTCTGGAGCTGTCAGTTCGTTGCCAACCTTACAACACAAAAACTTGCCACATTTTGTTTCATGGACGCCGACCTTTCAAAGTTGTCTTGGGGGCAAACATTTTGATAATAAAGAAATATTTAAGAATGGAGAAAACTTGTAACCAAAACAAAATTTTTAAAGAAAATTAAATACATACGCTATGGTTCACGTTCAAGCAATGATAAGTTTCAAGTTTGTATCATTGCTCGCATGGAAAATTTTCCCAATGTAGTCGGCGCCCATGTTTTATTTTACTTATTTTTGTTACAATTAAGTTGTAAATGAATTAGTAAGTAGTGCGCTAGTAATATTAATATAATAAGAATAATAGTGATGTGTTATGTGCTAAATAAATTGTCGAGAAGTCAGACGTCATAATCTGCTGTCAAAAGTTAGGGACATTTGACGTATCGTAACCTATGTCCAGCTGTCAGACAACGAGATGATAGCAGCAGAAATCAGAACTTAAATTACATTTTTTGTAAATATTTTTAGTATTACTGACATGGTGAGTTCATGACAGTTTGATTGATAAATAAATATAAAAATGGCTTATGTCATTCGGCAAGAATATCTTCAAATGCCACCGGTGACCCGGGCATATACGACTGCTTGTGTTATCACTACAATTGCTGTGGTACGTGTACTTAGAATTATTACAATAATTACAGTATTGCTAATAAAATCTAGAATATTTATACGAAAAGTTGCAACTCTAGATAGTTTATAAGTGATTAAATATTTGCATCGAAAGATTCATTCACAGGAAAATTCAAAATCTAGAATTTTAGATTCTAAATGCAAACACAGGCAGATTCAATCATAGACCATCTAGAAAATTAGTTTGTATCTTTTATAAATTAGGTTGTACTGAACTAAATGAACAACCCAGTACCATTTTTGGGTTCCACACTCAGTTTTGAATATAAAGTCTCATTCACACAAGTATTTAATGTTAAACTTTACATTTAAGTTTAAGAAATACAGCATTCACATAATGAACTCAAATACCTTTATAGTGGTAAACATTAACTTAAAGTTTAGAAGTTTTATACTCTAATATTAGAAAGTGCGAATGCGCGAAAAAAAAACATTCCTAAACGTAAACATAAAAATGTAAACCTTCAAACTAAATACTTATGTGTTCCTAAATTTGCATCTTCTAGTGTTTACATTTATGCCGATGTAAAGCCTTGTTCACACATGGATTTTTTGAGGATTATTTCATGCTTCAGCTTGTTCTGTATCCTGGAAAAATTTCACTGTTTTGAAACAAATCACATTTAATTTAGCAGGACTGCTAATTGACAGACAATTCATCATGATTCTTTTTCTCAGGATTCTTTAATGATATTTTTTTGATTCTTTCAAAGCTTCGGTTATTCTGAATCATGGAAATATAAATTAACTGCATTCAAGCTACCAATAAATTACAATTTTTTTTCCAAGACTCATTAAAAATTCAATTTAACGGCGCCGCTATTTGGCAGGCAATTCTCACCCAGATTCTTTTTCTCATTATTAAGGAGCATGAAAGAATCCGTGTCTGAACATGGTATGAAATTCTAGATTTAAATGAATCTTTTAATGCAATTATTTTATTACTAATAATGGGTGCGTTTATGCAGCAACTATATTATAAAATAAAGAAATTAAACAGAAGATAATTTAGTTTCTTAATTTAGTTGCATAATAGGTGAGGCGAAGCCGAGTTTGATAACACGACGTATGCTATTTTTTAAACTTCCTTACTCTTACTTAGTACTTCTTTAGTAAGAAGTTTGTTATTTCATTATGGCACTGAGTACCATACTGGATTCATTATGGTCCTTGGCCTCAAATAGGTCCTCAAATTGAGCCTTATAATGTCGTTATTATGACACAGTGTAATGATGTCTACTTTTAAATTTAATTTCATAATGTAAGTTCTTAATGGGCTACTTGCATGACCTTTTTTATTAAATATTTTTAAAGAAGAGATTAAAACTTAGGACACATATTTTTTATTTTGACCAAATCAGCAAGCCCAAAAAAAATAAAATTGAATATTAATAGTAACCTAGAGACGGCTGGAACCAATGACTGGCCGTAAAGCCATAGTACCGACACAAACTAGTGCTGTACGCTAAAACGGCCACCCATATGTTACATTATTAATTTTGCTTCCCTCCGCCTGTTCAAGATAATGACATCACAGAAAATTTTCTTTCTCAGTGTACTAAACAATCATAATAATTATTAAATAAATTTTTTATTTTTACCTACCTAACATTAGGTACCTACATAGTTATAGAAATCTGATTTTAATTTAATTAATTTAATTGTCTGCATAAACCAAGCATTATAAATTTTGGTGTAAGAATATTCTAGATTTGATTTCTGTTGTTGAAGCCATCATAATCTATTAAAAAATATTTTTTTAGCAACTAGATTTAGCGTCACCTTTCCAACTATACTTTAACCCAATCTTAATATTAAAACAAGGACAATTATGGCGACTACTAACATCGTTTCTATTCTTCGGAACATTTGGGTTCAACTTCTTCTTCAACATGATTTTCACGTATCGATATTGTCGAATGCTGGAAGAGGGCAGTTTTCGAGGGAGAACAGCTGATTTTGTGATGATGTTTGTATTCGGGGGAGTCTGCATGATTGTATCCTTGAATTGGTTTAATACACGGTTAAAGAATAATTAGGTTTATTCAATTTTGATGATTTAAACTGCTATTATTAACTCCATAGCAACAACTTTAAATAAATGTTTATTCACAAGTGAATTAAAACTTTTTAAATCACTCAACACATTTTTAAATCACTCTAATGTCATTATTTCGTAAAAATGCATAAAAACAATGACAACTTGTCACTGACGACTACTTTGATTTTCTTTTTTGTTATGTCAAAATAAATTTATAATTCATATATTTGAAATAATTTCGTCAAAATTGAATAAAATATTGTATAAACCACGTGAGATACGAATGTTTATTCACTCGAAGAAATTATCCCACTCGCCCTTCAGGCTCGGGGGTTAAACTTTCTTCTCTTGAATAAACATTCATGTAAGTATCTCACTTGGTGTATAAATATCTATTACCGACTGGCCACGTTTTTCATTGACCGGGGTTGGTCAGAAGTTGTAATTAGTTCATAGGTGTTTCTGCTGGTCATTTGGAATTATCTAACGCCTTCGTACCCTTATCCGGGTAGGGTTAGTCGACCAACCCCGTGGTTGAACAAGGCTATGGTCGACTGGCGCCCTAAATTCCACCACATCCGTTTACCGCTATTTGAGATCTAACATCCACTCCCATTTCCACTGAGTCTTAGCCGTCGGTTCAACCAGCCTTGCCTGGGATAACCCTAAAGGGGTGTAGCATTGTACGAAAACTCACAGTCACTGAATAGTATTTTTGAAATTTAATAATCTGTGCGTTATATTGTGTTCTAAATATGTAAAATATAATGAACACTTAACTAATTCCGAATAAATACAGGCAGAGAAACCTAGCGCCTTTACACATTCTGACCGCTCGAAGAGATCATCTTGGCAAACCAAATTATTCTTTGACCATGGTTTATATTGTGGTTTATTCGTATTTTCCTGAATTTTTGTCAGATGTTTGCATTTTTTGTGAATTTATTATTTTTGGGCCAAGCCTTTACAATTATGCTTGTGTATGTCTGGTCGCGAAGGAATCCGTATATTAGGATGAACTTCTTTGGATTGTTGAATTTCCAGGTATGCATTTATCACGAAATTATTATGACAGGAGTGGACACTCGGACGAATGAAGTCAGTTCACCTTTTAGAGAGACAGCATCTATGATAACGATAACGCCTCTCTAGCACAGGCTAAACAGAAATGCCACGAACCTACAATAATGCTAAGATACAGAGTGTCCACTCCTGTAGCATTTATAAAACTTTGTAACATGGCTTGCTTATGTAAAGCGAAACAAATTTCCGGTGACATAAATGTGTTTATCAATAGATAAATATTGGACAACATAATCTTGTTATTCAAAACATTATCGCTTATTTCTGCTATTTATTATACAGCATATTTAAGTGAAGCACTTACTGTAATAACCAGTCGACATTAAATTTTAAAGTGCAAGTTAAAATTATTTAACCACAATTTTCGTGCAAAATTGGTCTAGCTGTATTTGACACACCTAGCCGCCATTTTGTTTTAAAATGGTAGATTACTAGCCTATAACTTACCTGAATTTATATTTAATGATTTGGTACATGTTTCGTTTTAAATGGCTCAGCAATTCTGAAATAATGTCGAACATACATTTTACTCGTTTTGTAAAACTATATAATTTAATGCTTCTAGTAGTTTGAGATAAGTTAACGTGTACAAAGAAACATACATCATGATGATTTTTGTTCTTGCAGGCTCCTTATTTACCGTGGGTACTACTAGGTTTCTCTGTACTGCTGGGAAATGCCATATATGTCGATATGATGGGAATAGCAGTTGGACACATGTACTATTTCATTGAAGATGTTTTTCCACACCAAAGAGGAGGGTTTAAGTTACTGAAAACGCCATTTTTCCTGTAAGTCGCTTTAAGATTGTTAATATAATTTGGTTCAGGAAAATATTTTTAAGGCTGTCCAAATAAATCGCTAACTAGTGGCTGAAATGTAAACTACACGTTATATTCAGAGCCATCTTTTGTTTAATTTAGAAGTTCTGAAGTCCTGTTCACACATGGATCTTTGAGAATTTTTTCATGCTCTTGAATCCTGAAAAAATGTCTTGGTGAGAATTGCCTGTCAAATAGCGGCGACGCTAAATGGAGGTTTCCAAGCCTGCGGGTTTTAAAGAAATACTTATTGGATATCAATTTTCAGCATATTATATAAGTTATAGGAAAGTGATAATAATTGTTAATTTTGATAGATTTATTACCTTTTTATCGAAATGAAAATACCGTGAGTAGATTTGTTCGTGTAAGATCGTTTTTGTCGTTTTGACTACGGAATGGACGACGGACCTGAATCGAAATAAAGACCTACGTATCGTATTTGGTCCTTGTCAGCGCGGTGAACGTATTATGTTCTCAGGGCCGGTGACGTCACACACGGCTTTATGAATTTTTCTGGCTTATTAGCAACTTTTTGACAAAAAGAAAAAATCCGGGTCTAATATTTTAATGTATAGATTAACATAAAAAATCGTGGAAACCTCTATTGAATCTTCAATGAGTCTTGTAAAAGAAGAATTTCTAATTCATTGGTAATTTCAAACCAGTGTGTTCCTTTTTTCCAGCATGAAAGAATCCTCAAAGAATTCATGTATGAACAGGGCTTCAGGTTATCAAAATAAAGTTCGCTAACTGGTGGCAAAAATCTGAACTACTCTTTACATTCAGAGCCATCTATTATTAAATTTAACTGTGTTTTATTTGTAGAAAAGCGCTGTTTGATCCGTTAGTCGAGGACCCAGACTACGACCCGTTGCCAGAGGAACGACCCGGGGGGTTTGAGTGGGGTGGGGGCGAAAACCGAGGCCCCAATCCCCAATAACCCACGCACATTCGAGTGAGCGCATTCCAGACCTCAGCAACGTATGTAGAGTATTTATTTCTTGGTGCCCGTTGTACAAATTCATCAATTTATTTACTATCAGTGATATTTTCATAGAGAATTTTTAACCTGTTTTGTTAAAAACTGTATTTTGTTGTACCTAAAATAAACACAAAAGTTTTTAAGAAATAAAATTGCGGGTGGTCCTAGTTAAGTCTTATAATTAAAAAACGTTCTTAAATTTAGGGTTAATTTACAACTTCTAGTGGTTTGAAATAGCTGGCTGCCATTTTGTTTTAAAATGGTGGCCCATAATCAGGAGCATAAGCATATAGTTTTAAGGGTTACGTTTATGTTTACGTTTAAGAAAGTGGGCAGTGTGAATGCTCGTATTAGTTATATAAATGTTCCTAAACGTTAACATAAATGTAAACCTTCAAACTAAATTATTATGTAAATGAGGATTAATTCTTGAAAAATTAGAGTTAGAAAATTCAAATACAAGAAAATTCTTGCGTACATCCATAAAACATCCAAAAATTCAATTCTAGAATCCGATCAGAAAACGCATGTACCTACAGGAATGTTCAAATCTAGAAAAAAATATTGAATTTTTTAAAATAATCTTTGTTTAACAACAAACTCGCTGTAAGCTTTTTAAAAATTATAACTGACCCCAAATATTCCGAATTACGCTGCTGCGCGCAGCTTGTTGAACTGCCACAAGAGGGACAACTGAAAGGGGTGCACTATAAATACTCGAACATATGATTTATAATTTAATTCGAGTTTTGTTCGATCAAATCAGCCATTTGTTAAATAATCGGGAGCAAACAAACACATCTACTACAGAGATTAAATTCTATGTATTTGGTTGAACCTAAAATAAAATTAAGAGTATAAAAGAAATAAAACTGCAGGTTTTTCTATTTAAGTCTTATAATTAAAAAACATTCTTAGGCTACATTCAACATCTACTATAGTACATTTTTCGAACGCAACAAAATGTCTGGAAGTAAAGTAAGCACCTGAAATTTACGATTAAAATAACCACCGTAGACCACCATTCTCGTTACTTCCAACTAATTTTTCCAAATATTCCAAGAAAATTTCCAAACAACCATGAAATATTACTTGGTACTGCTGGTACCAGTCTTTTTATTTGCAACAACCTACAAAAAATATATTTAAAATAAACTAATTAATTTTCTTGGGATATTGTACCATATTCCAATTATTTCTTTTAAAGTTAAATCAGTCTAATATTATAGCACTAAGTGTTAATAATAAAGGTAGGATTTGTGAGAATGAACGAGAATATTTGTCTATCAGGTACTAGAATTGCATTGTTTCATGACTATTTGTGATTTACAACGTTTATTACAAATTATAAGGCAATTCAGAAGAATGCTTTATTTACTGCAGAACAAACAGCATTTATTTAATTATGAAATCATCTTTAATAATGAGTTACAAACGCAAATAAAAAATAGTCGTGATATTTACAATGTTTTCATACTCCCATACTTTTATTTATTTATTATTAAATATGCATTGTCTGTATTTCATACAGATTTTCATTATGAAGCGCTCAATTAAATTTCATGTAGGTAAATGAATATGAATAATGAGAGTACAAAAAATTGTGTATCTCGTGTATAATGGCTATTAATACACTCGTATACATTATGCCACTCGCCATGGCTCGCTCGTAAATTTCGAACTTGCATATTATAAGTATCATTATAAACTTGTTACATAATATACTTTTATGCACGGTCGTATCATAATTTGACAGTTATACACGGATTTCTGACATAAACGTCATTTTATAGCCCACGAACCACTTTATAACGCAGTGCGCCAAAAAGAAACGTCAAATTAATGTAAGCAGTTTAAATTTTCCTCATATAAACTACTGATAATCCCATAATTAATCATTTTCTGTAATTAGTTGTACAATTTTTTATATAAATCACATTTTTACTTACATTTAACATAATTTTGTAAATGTTTAATTCAATAATGACAACTTTGACATTTAGATTTTTTAATTTGTTTGGCATCTTAGTAACAGTCCAAGACTTGTAAATTAATAAAAATTTTAGAAAATATTGAACCGTGCATAAAGTTGGGTATGTACCACGGGCGTAACTGGCTTTTATGGCTCTTGACGTGTTTTTAGCTGACGCTCGGGCACAAAATCACGTCTCACGCCATAAAAGCTTCTTTACACCCTTAATATATAAATAACTATTATATTATGCCCATTTTATAAGACTTAATTTATTGATCAATTTTATTTTTAAATTATTATTTTTAATACGAACACATATTGGCAATTTGTTCTTGATTAGTAATTTAATAATTTATTGACGAATTAGAACATGTTCCATCAAGGACTTGAACCGGTCCGGAACAGGAACGAAAACCGGAACGAACCGCAGCTATTTTAGCGAACAAAACTGAACCGTTACAAATTAATAAGCATTAATTGAAAGTTTCATTAATTTTTTATTATTTAGTCCATAACTGCCACGATTTTTTAAATTAATTGATTGTTATTTAATAAATCATTGAACTGAAACTGGAACCGTTTTTTTGAAAACCGGTAGCCGGTTAATCCAAGAAATAATATATAACCGGAACAAAACTGAACGCGAACCGAGCCTGAACCGATATTTTGTGCGGTTCGAATCCCTTTGAACAATTTTTTAAAACAATAAATTAAAAATAAACTTGATCAATCTATTGATGAATAAATTGGTCGTGTAAGCAAATATTACGTAATAAATTGATTCAAAATGGCAAAATGGCGTCGTTCTGCAGTAAATTCTGTGCCTTGATGATCACATGAAATGAATATCGCACGTACATCATTCACAGCGAGTAATATCAGTGATTATAAATAACAAACAACAATGTAAAGAAACGACAAATACATGTAATCATTTACATCTCACTTTACATACGTCACAACCGCCTTAACATACATATCCTAGAGTTGCAAGAAATCGAACGAACGACGTGTCAACGTGGTCAGCTAAAAAGTGAGTGTTCAGATTCGATTTCTACAACAGATATCACGAAATGATTCACAGAAGTAAACTAAATAAAATGCTTGTAACAACAGATTGCTAGTCAGCACTATGAGATGATAATACAAAATAGACTAAATTAAATAGCTACCGTCGCCAAAAGGACCGTTATGTCGTCTGGCTTGCCTCCTAAAAAAAAAAAAAAAATTAGTAAATACAATAGCTGAGAATCTATGTGACAGACTGTGGTTCTCACAACACACAATCAAATCTAGTCAGGTACACATTTTATTTAACTGTATTAAATTTCCTTTGTGGTGTCTGTTCACTAACAACCATGAGTAAATCGACGACTATAAACTGCATACATGTTTAAATATACAGGATGTTTCACAACTTCAGGATAAAAATTAAATGGCAGATACTACATAAAAAAGAAAATAATTTTACCAAAATTTGCAAAATAAATTGCACTTTCAATGACGTATATATTTTTTGTGCCCCTGGTTTTATGAAATTTGAATTAATTAATTAGTTTAGTGTTTACTTGAATTACTTTTAGGTTTATTTAATTTATTATATTAACAATACGAATTGAAATAGTGGCTCTAAATGTGTACGTCATTTAGAGTATAATTTATGTTGTTAATTTTGAAAAAAATATGATTCGTGATGAATATATCATGTAGTGTCTACCATGGATTTTTTATCATGAAGTTGTGAAACAGCCTGTATATCTGTATTGATGCTTCGTCTAAGTTAGACAAAAAAAATGTGACGATATCGTGTTTCGATTATGAATAATTCATAATTTAACAAATCGTTGAACTCAAAAATGTTCCAGTCATTTAACTAACAAATTATTTTTTGTTTTATTTTGCAATGTTGCGTTATGATAATTATTAAATTGTCTGTTTCCGAACCGATTTTATAAAATGGATACAAATCAAACAATTTTACATAAATTACATTACATTAAAGGTATTTGCGGTATTTGAATAATAACATGCAATGAAAAAAATGCATTGTTTGTTGTAATATAAATGAAGACCACTTAAAAAAATTATATAAAATGTGGATGGCAGTTTTATCATTACTGAATCTAAAATATAAGATAAATAATATTCGGCAATGTGTAATTTTAAAATTGTTTGAATTAATTTATATGAACTTGAAAAAATATTATGTGTTTAAATTAAAACAAATGTTTCCTAAAAGGAGCATTGGGCCGAAATTCCATCGGTTTCATTGACATTTCAATTAGAGTTGAATAAATTCGATACATACATATACAGAAATATAAATGTAAATTACCAAGTAAATTATAAAATACTTTACCGTAATTTACCAAATTTTAATTTTCGTAAATTACCAAAGAATTTTTTAGAATGATATTTTATTTTGTTATAAATATTATTAGATAGTACCTCAGATAGTATATTTATATTGAGAATAAATATTTTTATTGTAATTTTTCTATTTGAAATTAAATTTTCTGTTCACTAAATAATTCATTTTTAAATATTCATGGATTATTTTTCTCGGTAATTTGAAATATTTTTACAAATTTTAATTTTTAAATTATGCAGTAGGTACCTAATTAATATTTTTAATTGCCCGATACTGTAAAAATAAAAAATAAAATTTTCCTGCTTTTATAATGATTATTTATCGCGTCTTTTACTTAACTGAAGTGTTAAGGGATATAAATGAGTAAAATATCAGGTAAATTACATAATAAATAAATAAATTATTGTAATTTATATTACCAGTAAATGTTTCATATTTATTTTTTTTTATCGAATTATAATAATGTATTCAGTCAATAACTCATTCATTTTTATGGTTTTAAATTTTCTCAGTACTTGTTGTAATTTCTCTGTGATTTAAAATATTTTGTAGCTATTTATATGGATTGAAAATCGGTAAATTATCAAAAAAATTAATGACCATAATTATACATCTCTCAGGTGGACAAATGCTGTTTTGTCAGTGTAATGTTATTTTAAATACGTTTTGGATAAATTCCGTGTTGAATGATTCCAGTTAGGTATAGTTGCGTTTTGGCTAAATTACGGTTTACCTGAAAACGATTTGACAATATAATATTAGTCGAAGTTGCGGTTTGGTCAAATTACGGAATATTAAATTACAGTTAGTCTAGAATACAGTTTGGCTAAATTACGGGTTGGCATATTTACGGTTTGACAAAATTCTAGTTGAAGAAATTACAGTTTGACTAAAATACAGTTTGGCTTCATTACTTTTGGACAAACTATGCTTTGACAAAACTATATTTGACTAAATAAGCGGACGCCATCTCTAAGTATGACAGTCTAACTTATTGTGACTGTGAGTTACCAGTCGTCAACTCATTCATAGTTGCAAGTAAATCACACACAAGATCCAACATTCCTCACCTATGGTGTTGATGCCATTAGCGAACGCGCTCTCAGCGAACGGCGAAACAAAGCTCTCATCAAAGCTAAGATTCCTAGCCATCCATGCAATGGAGTTGGCCACAGTCTGCAGCCTTGTGGCACTCCGTTCCCCCTGGACCTTGCACAGCTCCTCGACCAGCAGGGCCTGCGGGAGGTTGTCGAACACGCCGTCCGTGGCCACCAGGATGACATCTCCATCCTCCACGGGGAAGTTGCCGGTGATGGCCGAGTCCGGCTGGTCGCTCAGCACGTTGGCTTGGTACCCGGGGGGCGGGAGAGAGAGCTGGAACGGCGTGTTGAAGTAGTGTTGTTGTTCCTCGGAGCGGTGGATGACCTTCCCGTCGCGGAGAACCATGAAGCCGCTGTCGCCGATGTTGGCGGTGTACAGGGTGCTCGTCTCGCGGTTGAGGATTATCACGCATGCTGTGCTGCTTCCTGGAAGTAGATTGGTTATGAGAAATGTTTGAGTGCGTAACTGTGGGTTGACAATACATGAGCTGATGGCTGGTATAATATACATCTATTTCGATG
This sequence comes from Agonum fuliginosum, assembly GCA_947534325.1. Lineage (NCBI taxonomy): Eukaryota > Metazoa > Arthropoda > Insecta > Coleoptera > Carabidae > Agonum > Agonum fuliginosum. The sequence continues at coordinate 6,353,617 of OX384036.1, forward strand.
ATTCTAACGCGAGATATATTATAATCGTTTGAACCCAGAGGTATTTTTTTTAAATAATTAGAACGGTTATAATTTAACTGCACAAAAAACTCCTATGTAATATATTAACAAATACCTCGCAAATACCCGTGAATGAACATGGCAAAATATACAGGGTGTTTCAGAACTGCGTGCATATATTTTAATAGCATAATAGTTCGCATATGGTACTCAACTTACTACTAGAATACAAATTATTTTTTCGCAAGGAGTACATGTTAGTACCAATGATTGCATAATGGATATCTGACGTGAATGTATGTATGTAAATTATGCAATGGCAAGCATTACTTTTACAGTTAAATATTAAATAAATTTATGAAATTCCATTTAGAAACAGTGGCCCAAAACTGTTCGGATAAAAAACATTTAAATAAAAATTGCAAATTTTAGAAAAAATGTCATGATCAGTAAAGTGAGTGAGTATATCTTTATCAACGACTACCATTCTTCTAATTTGATTCAATATAATTAAACAACTTGAAAACTACAGTTTAAATGATAAAAAATATTGAAATTAAAAATGAATGTTTCAAAATTCTAATGATTTTTTAAATTCATGATTATTTTAATTTCTAGTTTAAAAACAGGCTATAAAAACTGCAATAATGCTACGAACTACTGGCACTAATAAAAATAAAACAGAGATGGCACTGGTCAAAATTTAACTTTTCAATTCTGATCGTTGTTATCAGTTAGCAAATTTTAATTAATAGAAATTAAACCAGTTAGTACCCTTTTATTTCTAATATGTCAATGGATGCATTTAAATACACATAGTGGCAAAATAGCTATTCTAATAATTTCCCTTTTATTTTGTCTATATTGTGAATGTCAAATGTTTTATTGGCGACTATAAGCCATCTGATGCCAATATTTTATAATTTTAACCTCTCACCTCGATGTTATTTATTTCTTTTACGCAGTCGGCATTATTTATGTTTCTTAAATAAATAAAGATATCCTTATTTTCAAACCCAATTTCCTAATATTATTACAGCTAAATAACCATAACATCAACCTTTTCAAGGTACCTATAAATAGTGCACCACCAGTATTTTTTATTTTTTAATTTAAACTGGAATACAATATAATCTGGCCTAAATGGTCCCCTGAAAAATGCACTGTTTTTAAATCATGTGTTACAAACATTATATTTTTAAACGCAACAAATATTTTTATGATTTTTCTCAAAATTCTTATTTGTTTATTTTATTCATTTCAGATCGGTCCCACATTTGGCATTTTTCCAAATTTCCGTCAAATACAGTTTGATAAATGAGAAACAAAATTAAATTTAATGAATCTTTTTCACATGATCCCGAAATGAAGAATTGCATCAAAGGTAAGTGCTTTGAAATAATTAATTCAAACACTATTAACATATATGATGTCATTAATTTATGAGGTAATAAATGATGTAATAATGCATACTATATAAAATGAGTGATATGTACATTTTATTGTAATTTTGTAAATCAACATACTGCACAAAAATCTTCCATGTGGTATATCCTCCACTTCTATTTATGCATTGGCGACTGGTACAACCGCACACACGGTATAGATAAAAAATATTTTTTGCGCGTGATAGATTATGCATAACAATAATTTTCATTATCAATAGTTTAAATTTATAATTATTGTCATAATTGTCTATATTTAGTTTATTATTATTCATATCGCAAAATGTTACGTAAACTACTTAACACTTTATGCCTTGTTCCCTCAAGGATTCTTTGGCAATTCATTCATGCTTCTGAATTTTGAGAAAAATATTCCTGATGAGAATATCTTCTGTCAAATAACCTTAAACGGGTTTTAGAAAGAATAATTTCTAATTCATTGATAGCTTCAGCGCTAGTAAATACAAATACAAGACAATTCTTGCGTAGAATTACAAAACACCCGAAATAGAAAATTCAAATCTAGAATCTGATGATGCAGAAAACTCAAGTGAAGGAATATTCGAATCTGGAAAAGAGTTGGAATCAAACTCGCTGTAGCCTTTTTAAATTCGAACATATTATTGAACACGCCTCTGTGCGCAGCTTGTGGGACTGCCACGAGAGGGGCGACTGAAAGGGGTGCACTATACTCGTCGTGTTGGACGGCGATTTTCCAGATTTGAATATTACTTTACATGAATTTTCTGTGTCCACTGGATTGTTTATTTTTGTGTAGAGTTTTCTAGTTATAAATATTCTGATGAATGTATTGTTTTCCAAGATGCAGAAGCATGAATGAGTCCTAGTGTGAACAGGGCTTTTTATTTACCTAATATTGCTTTCTTGTGATGAAGCAGTTCATAGTAACTTCTAGCTAGGAGGTCTGAGGGATTGTTAGGGCTAAATCTTCCTAATTTTACTAAACGTTCACACGTTCGCATCAGATGCATCGAAAATTCACCGGGGTCTATTCCATAGGCTCGCCAACCTCCCACTCCATCGGCCACCCCTGTAGAAAACAAAAATATATTATAACATATACAGGGTGTACCATAACTTCAAGTACATACATTACATATATACAGAATGATTCACAACTTCTTGCAAATATTTTAATGGCATAACTCAAAAAGAATTTTGTTAAATTCGTAAATTTATGGGCAATTTTCTCAAGAAGCACATTTTTGAAACCACCGGATTGTTGCTTTTATAATTTGATAAACTATGAATGGAATATAATTAATTTTTAATTAATTGTACAATGGAAAGAATGCAAGCTGTCTCAAAAAAATGTACTCACACTTCGAATGAGAAAAATATTATTTATTAGCATAAATTGAAATGAAATATATTCGAATACAGAAGACAAAAATGTAATTGAAGAATCATGTTCGTAAATGTTCAAATTGATGACCATTATTGTTCAGACAACGCTGAGATTCGCAAACATCACGAAAGTTAAAGTGAGAGTACATTTTTTGAAAAAAATCTTTCAGTGAACACTATGCTGCACGAAGTTGTGAATCACCTGTATTTTGATATGCTGATTACAAATTAAAAGATTTTTTTCGTAAATTCAAAGTTAAAGGTAGGTATATTTAATTTGCACGATTCATTTTAAGTACCACTGGATTCGCATAATCTAATAAAAATAAATTTAATGAACACCTAAATAGAATGACGTTCTATAGATTGATAAACGTCGTATATAAAAATAAAAAAATTACAGAACTTTTTAACTTTACCCAAATAAAATAATTCATTTAGAATGACATCCATTTAGAATTATTAGCAGTTAAGTTAAAAAAATTATCAAACCAGTGACATGAATATTATTTTTGTATTTTGATATTAAGCCCTATTCACACATGGATTCGTTCATGCCTTTGAATCTGTAAAAACATAATCATATCAATGAATTATTTTTTTTTTCAAGACTCATTGAAGATTCAATTTAGCGGCACCGCTATTTAACAGGTATTCAGGCAATTTTCACCAGGCTTATTTTACTTAAAATGCAGGAGCACGAAAGAATTCATGTGTGAACAGGGCTTTCGTGTGGTAAATTAGTTGTTTAGTAGGTAAAATACGCAAGAAACAACAACAACAAAAAGTTAATGTAGGTAATTGTGATGCCATGAATCCTGGGAAAAATTAATTCCCTGATGTGAAGCTACCATGAATGAATAAATTACAAATACTATTCCAAAACTCATTGAAGATTCAATTTAGCTGTGCCGCTATTTGACAGGAGATTCTCACCAGGATTAGAGTTAAGAAACAATTCATGTGTATAGTGTAAACAAAGCTTTATGTGTTCAATTTGAGAAATATTATTATATAATTTATTATAGGGTGTTACATTGGTTGTTTATTAGTATAAATAAAAAGGAAAAAATGTAGATTTTAGTTCAGAATTAGTGGTAGTGGTGATAGCATCAGATCTTAAAAGTTATACCTCGAACACACAATGAGATTATTTTGAGGTTATGACACAATGAAACGAAAAAAGGGTGTTGTTGTTGTACTTAAATAGGTTAAGTACGCAGGGAACAATAATATAGATTTTAATTTAGAATAAATGGCGTTGGTGGTAAGTGGTAATGAGAAATCAAAGGTTATGTTAAGCCCTGTTCACACATGTATCTCATGTGTCTAAATCTTTGAAAAGAAATCAATACACTGATTTGAAGCTATCAATATATTAGAAACTATACTCCAAGACTCATCGAAGATTCAATTTAGCGGCATCGTTATTTGACAGGCGATTCTCACCATAAGTTCTCAAACTCGCTTTCAGAAGAACGACATAATCCATGAGTGTAAACAGAGCTTTATGTGTTAACCTATAGACATAATATTGTATTTTAATATATTAGGGGGTTATATTGGTTGTTTATTAGGATAAACAGGAAAAATATAGATGTTAATTTAAAATTAGTGGTAGTGGCGATAGCATCAAAAGTCAAGTTGTGCGTTGACCACACAATGAGGTTATTTTGAGGTTATGAGGCAATGAAACGAAAAAGGGTTGTTGTTTTTGTAGTTAAATAGGTTAAGTGCGCAGGGAACAATATAGATTTGAATGAAGAACTAGTGGTGATGTAGATGTCACGAAAAGTCAAAGGTTATGCTCTTGCTGACCTAAAACGTCAGCGCTTTTGCTCTTCGCAGAGAACCAAGCATCGTCTCCAAACTGTCCCTTGATCAGTCTTTTAAAAACCCTTTCCTTGGGGAAGCCACAGACAGCAGAAATGATATACGGGTCGGATTTGCGTAGCACGTTGGGGTCGGCCGCACTAGAATAGTTCGAGATGCCGTAACAGATCGCACGCGACAATAGCCTCCCAGTGAGCCACAGGGAGTGCATGGTACCGGGTTTATAATCCACGGGAGTTCATTTTGCACACGAAGCACTGCACAACACAATCACCAGCACATGCACACTCTACAAGCGACTGACACACAATGCCAAGTTCTGGACATTGACTGTGGCGGCGCTGATGTGCGGAAAAGTGATGCACTAACACTACCAGACGCGCCACTACTTGCCTAAACACATGATTAAATAACTCGTGTTTGTAATTTGTAAAAAATGCGCGAGAGATACTTAGCTAATTATTGAGGGGAATTTTTTTGACAGTTGATCAAATTGTGTTTGTTTGTTTTGAATTTTAATTCATAACCACTTCATAACGTAAAATAACGCGTTTGTTTTGTATTTTGTACTTGAAAACACATTTTTCATTGTGTAATTTTTTCATTACTAATGTATACTGTGATATCACATGATTTATATGATTTACACAAATTTTATTTACATAAGTAAAAAATCTGATGTGGCCAGAACAAGACCTCTCGCCCAGTGGCGTACCCAGACATTAGTTGGTAGGAAGGATATGAAAATTAAAATGTTTTTATAATAATTAAAAAATTTTGTTGTTTAAGGTCAAATACCTTTAAAATAAAATTTAAGATATAAATAACAGAATAATTTTCCCTCTTCTGTGTGTAAAATAAATATTTACAAATTGTACATTTTAGAAAAATTTAGATCTTTTTGGGAAAAGGGGATATGATATATCCCCTCCCTTTTTGTTTTTACTAATACAATGTGTCACTTTTGTCACTGTCATAATCAATTAAATTTTACAAAGTACCTAACAAATATTACACAATCATGGATAACAAGATACTGAAGTTTCAAACTCTAAATTATAAATAATACTTTAATTCCTATATAGGTAGTACCATTTTCAGAAAAAATTATAAAATATACCTACTAGGTATCTGTAGATAAAATTATATAATCCTTTTTTAAAATAAAAATATCAGAAATTAACTATAAATCGAGATATTTTAGTAAAATACTTCTTCCGGTTTGTGGATTGCATCCAAAATTTAATGGGTTCTTAAGATTCGTATTAAAATCTTAAATACAAAATTTGATTGTTTAAATGTTTGATATTTTTTGAGTTATCATCAACGAAAAATTGTAACATACAGACACACGCGCACACACACAGACATCGTATTCTAGCGTCCCTAATACGTGCTTATCCACCAAAAACTCACACTCGAAAATTTTGCACTATCACAATTTACAAAGAGATAAAAATATTACTATAACTAACATATTTTACTACATTATTTTGGCAATAAATTAAATACTACTATGTATGATAATATTAATATAAATTATTTATTTTACCGTGTGTGCGGTTACCAGCCATCAACACACGGGTATTCAAGGTTGCCCGTTCAGATTTATTTACATAGTTACGCCCAAAAAAGAATTCATACAATTAGTGTCAATACAAAATAATTGATTTTACAAGATACATTTGCTATTTTACTGATTGTACAATAGTCAACTTAATTATTAAGCGTCAATTTATTTAAAATAATGCAGGCCAATATACTAATAATTTATCATATAAAACTAAAGAAAAAAATTCCCTACAAAAAACTTCAATGTTGAAAACAGCCTAAAGATTCTATTCTATGTTCGACTTTGACCGCACGTGACTATGTATCAAAATAAGTCAATTTTAAAATACTAAAACGACCTTGGTTTTGAGTAAGAATATTACAATTGGCACAAAATACATAGAGAAATTTTGCCGCATAAGAAATTTTAACTGTTTTTGGTTTGTTCTACTAAAATAGTAGATTTCTCTTGCAGACAAAAAAGATTTATACATTTTTACAATGTTTTTCTGATGTCTTTGTTAGTATTTAATTTAACCTTCAGTCGTTTGCCATAAGAGATTGATAGAAATTTTTTAAAACTGGTTTAAGTAAGATGACGAATAACTTTTCAAATGGATCTATATTTATTGTAATGGGTATAGTATTTTATCTATTACATATTAATAGTTATCTTAACTATTGTGTTTTATTTAAACTTTAATCGAAAGGTAGCATATGCAAATATGTAATTGTTTTAATGTTTATTGGTAATTCCATTAATGTGTTAATGTAACTTTACAATAGTTAGAATTGGAATTACATGGTTTTGTACTTTGTATTTGAATAAAGTATTAATTGTTGCTAATGCTAAGAAAAATTATATACTCATATGCAGTATTTTAATTTTAACTAAATATCTAAATGCAATAAAATAAAATATTTTATCTACGACTAATGTTAACATTAAAATGTGTGATGTTTGCTACATAATCATAGTACAGTGAGTTTATTTTAACGTGAAACATGGGATTTTTGATATCCATGGTTACGACTTTGACAGCAATGTATTAGAGCGTTCTTTTTAAAATGAAACATTATAGGGAATCAATTTAACTGTATTATTCTTGAACAATATAAGTTATTTTTGCAGCTGCAATAGTTGTAAGAGACGCTTTCAACATAAACTTTTAATTGTTCAAAGTATAAATCGTATTTCTAGGTAGCAGCAGTGTGACACCAATTTAAAAATACAAATTTATTCCCTATGTTTCATTTTGAAAAGAACGCTCTAATACAATGCTGTCAAATTCGTAACCATGGATTTGATAAATCGCATGTTTCACGTTAAAATAAACTCACTGTATTAATCCCACAGGGAATAATAGTCAGTATTCCCTACTCTACACCAATCAGAAAATTACTTTGCCTGAATCAATTTCTCCGTGCAAATTATTTAAAAAAATATTGCAATGTTTAATTATGTAACTATGTTGACAGAGAATTAACTGTCAACATTTTTGCGTATTGGTATTTTTTTATTAAAATCTTGTACGTAATAAGTTAGTCGTAGATAAAGTACAGTATACAACTCGCTATAATGGCTATTATTCCCTCAGAAGATTAAAACCCTCGCTCGCTTTGCTTCGTGTTGTAAACTTCATCTTCAGGAATACTAGCATCCATTATAGCGTCGTTGTATAATATACTATTTTTGCTACCGGGAGTAAAAGTTGATTTCTATTCTATGAGATCAGAATAGAGATAAATATCACATTTTTTCCTTGAGGAATAATATGCATATTATTCCTCTAGAGACTTTATTTTTTATGTTGTTTTATGTATTTTATCTTCATTTATATTTTGCTGTAACCATTCAACAAGATTTACTTCTAATAATTATAGAATAATAGATGTTATTATTAACGATTTGTTTTCGTGCAGTCAGAATCTCAATCCGTGCGACGACCTTTAAAATTCAAAGCATGCAACCAGAACTACATTTAAGACGATTCAGATCTCAACTTGAAGCATCAGAGTGCGATTAAATTGCAAGATATTATTGTCAGTAGTCATGACATTACATTGTTACTTCCTTGTACGGAGTAATAAGGAAGTATTGTAATCCCGAAAAATTTCGGTTTTCAGATTTTGATGGAAATATCTGTTTTGACCTTTTCTGAATCCATTATGACTAGTTTCGTCGTGACGTCTGTACGTATGTATGTACGTACGTACGTCTGTACGTATGTGTGTCGCATAACTCAAATTCGGTTAGACGTAGAAAGTTGAAATTTTGTATTTAGGACTGTTATAGCATCGGCTAGTTGTGCACCTCCTATTTTTGGTTTCAATCTACAAACCGGAAGTAGTACTTTTTAAAAATATTTTGATAAATAATTAATTTTAGGCAATTTTTTTTATTTTAAATGAAAGATTATGTGATTATTATCTACAATCGGTATTTTATAAATTTTTCTGTATCTTCTATCATTTAAGAATAATTAAAGTATATACTTATAATTTAGTATTTCGGTATCTTGTAGTATATGATCGATTAACATTTGTTACTACGTAAAATTTAATTGATTATGACATGACAGTGACAGTAGCAGTGACAATAGTAAAATATCGTTTATATCTTCTTCTGCAGTTTAAATAAAATGACTAAAATATATTTGTGAGTATACTAATATAATAAGTTAAAAGAATTTTTTATATTATTCTACATTTTAGTTATTAAGAAAAGTATGAACACACAAGGCGTACAAGGAAGTCATGTGGTGTCCACGTCAGATTTTTTTTTTGTTATCATATCACGAAGTTTTTAAATATTTTTTTCGAAACTAACAATATTTATAAAAATTGAAAACGTATCAAGGTTTTTCGAAACAGTGACAAATAAGAATTCATTAGTCACACAGTATTTTATGATTGAATAAAACTCTTGGGTCATTTGTAGGTAAAATACACTTAAGCCAACCCTGTTCTAAAAATTGCAGCTCGTATTATTGATTTTATTTCCTGTTGAACTACTAAAATTGTAGTGGGTGCAAATAGGGGCTGAATTAACTACTTCAGATGTCCTGGCAACGTTACTTACCTATTTGTGCTAGAAGCATTCTTCTAAGGATGAATAGAGGTCCTTATACTCTTCAATACAATAATACATACATCAGTCGTTTTATAAAACGCCTAGTGGTTTTTTAAATGACTCGGCATATGATGCAATATTATTTTATTACACAATATGCCGAGGTTTTTGCTAGAAACTCTGAACTGGACTAAATAAACAACCCAATACCCTACTTGAATCCCACAGACTCGGTTTTGGTAGACACTCTGATTGCACTGAATTAAATTAAAAACCCAATACCCAATACTTAAGCGAGCCGTCTACGTTTTTGCCGAATTCCTAGAATACTCTCGATTTACTTTGTTTTCTATTCCACTCTTTTCCCCACTACTACGGCTGTTTGAAACCGGCCCGAAACTCGTACTTTGCCGCATCCTAGCAATGCAATGTCAATTTGAATTTGAAAAATACTGTAAAAGTGTTTTCGTTGCGAGTAAACTGTCAGATTATTATTGACTTCAGGATAATGTTTTTATAAACATTTAATAGAGAAAGACTGGATCTACAGATGTGCCTTTTTAAAATTTTAAAAATTAATTTCTATCATAAAATATAACCGTGCAAGGTTTTCATAAAATAGGACATTTTTATGAATTTTTCGGAATTTTTATATTTATGTATTTTTAAACTGACGTAACTAAATAAAATCTAATCAGTTTTCAATTATTTTGGTTACATTACGTCATCCGACGTCATCATTATGCAATGTGATTGGTTAATACCATCTGTCAAAAAATATTCAGTAGGTATAATATAAAATAATTAGAAATACAGAGTGTGATTCATAACTTCGTAAATGGATATCTGATTAACTATGAATGGAATAAAATTAAATTTTAATTAATTGTGCAATGGCAAGAACAGTAAATTTATTACATTTCATTTGAAAACAGTGATTCCCAAACCCAGAAACCAAAATCGCGAAATTTGAAAAAAAATCTTTCAGTTCCATGATAAGTGAATAGGGTAGGTACTTTACCATAGTAGCAAATAGGCAATCCAGTTAATTATATTGAAATGAGACCTCAAAAATGAGTTATTGCCATGAAAAAAGTTTTCAAAGAGTTAATAGTTCTTTAAATATTTGAGATTTTACGTATCGATACATCTACGTCACAGTAATGCGTTTTCACGTGTATTCTTACTTACAGTAATAAAGAAACTACCAAATTGTATTTTATATTTTGTAACATTTAGAAACAGTTGATTTTACATGGAGTACACTTTAATTCCAGCCCCTTGTTTGAGAAAATTTTCAGCTATACATCTACGTCACACAAACTTTGAAAATTAATTACAGCTTTATTAAGAACAATTAAGGCTTATCAGTACTATAATCGCTTTCAAATAACATGGTTTCAATAAAAAACTTTAAAAAATGGTAAACTACCCTATTGAGAAGATTTACAGCTATACATCTACGTCACACAAACTTTAAAAATTAATTACAGCTTTATTAAGAACAATTAAGGCTTATCAGTACTCTCAATCGCTTTCAAATAACATGGTTTCAATAAAAAACTTTTAAAAATGGTAAACTACCCTATTGAGAAGATTTTCAGCTATACATCTACGTCACACAAACTTTAAAAATGAATTACAGCTTTATTAAGAACAATTAAGGCTTATCAGTACTCTCAATCGCTTTCAAATAACATGGTTTCAATAAAAAACTTTTAAAAATGGTAAACTACCCTATTGAGAAGATTTTCAGCTACACATCTACGTCACACAAACTTTAAAAATTAATTACAGCTTTATTAAGAACAATTAAGGCTTATCAGTACTCTAATCGCTTTCAAATAACATGGTTTCAATAAAAAACTTTTAAAAATGGTAAACTACCCTATTGAGCATTAAAATATATGCACGAAGTTGTGAATCATCCTGTATATAAACTCATTCCACTCACAAAAATGTAATTTTTCAGTAGTTCATTAACATGCCACAACAAACCCATCATCTCATCTCATCAGAGCATAAACATAATCTCTCCACAAATAATAAATCGGAAACAGCGAGAGGAAAGGGGCCTTTCCGGCTTCAATAAACCGGAAGTGCGGAGCTCATTGTGCATGTGTACAGCACATTCAGCTGTTTCAATCACTGGGTTGTAGGGCCGATGTTTTACGTGTTTTAGTTTAGTTGATCTAGTGATAGAAGAGTGTTGAAGTGTTAGATTGTGTCTGGTACCATGCGAGGCGAAAATAGTCCGGTATTTTAAGAGGTGAGGACTGAAATAGATCTGGATGGAAATATGGATTAATTTGTCTGAGTTTCTTGTCTACAAGGTGTTACTTCGAGTTAAGAGTCGAATATACATTTTGATTATGTTGATTTCAAATTAAAAAGAATTTATCAGAAATTCAAAATACCAGCCTTAAACGGGCAATTTTAAATACCACTGGTTTAGCATAATTACTTTTACTATTAAAAAAATCTGCTGTGGCCAGCACATATAACCTCTCACCTAATTCTGATGCTTATTCTACTAATCTAATAAATAATTATAGGTACTTTTACTTTATTTTAATAGTTTCATGTTCATGTAATATTATTGCAAACGATTCTGTAAACCAAGATGCAAGTAAAATATGTCAACTGTACTGTCATAAACAATCATTCAAATTTTGTGTCGCAACAAATTTCATATGATAATAGACAACAAGATAGGTACTGAAATTTCAAAAATTAAATACGGTTCTTTATTTTTATTTTTTTACTATTTTATAAAATAAATATTTGTGCATTTTCTACATCGAAATAATTTCAAATTGAACTGCTAAAAATATTGAACATTAAGATAACTAAGTGAAATAATAAAATAGCTATTAAAATTTAAAAATACATAGTAGTACGCCTATAAATTAAATAAAACATCAAAACACACTGACATAAGATTTACGTTCCATTTCTAAGAATGTTTTAAACTTTTGCATCATAATGCATGTTAACTTTTTTTGATATCTTACAACAAATTATTTGTTTGTCAGTAATGCAATACATTCTTAAATTTGTTGGCAATATAACAATTTTGCATTCAAACAGTATTTTAAAAATAGATAAAATGATAAAAACAAAATTTGATATTCCATGCCAAACACATTATTTTATTTTTACTTCTTAGATGTTATTGATAAATTTAACCATAGAATTTGAAAAATTGTTTGTTTGGATTTAAATTTATTTTGGTTAGAAAGTAATTAACTAATTTTAATTCAAATAAACACAAAGTAATATAGTTGATTGCGAATATTTTTACATTTATCAGCAAAATATAAATTTATTAATAAATTTAACTTTAAAAAATTGTATTAAAAGTAAAGAATTTTTGACAGGACCTTAATGCAGTTTCTACTGCATCGGAGTAAATTATAAATTCATGATACTATACCTTTTCAGTTCTGTATCTGAAAAAACTGAAAAACTTTCAGCTTTCCACTTCGCAGTTTCATGAAATTAATAATGAAACTTAATTAGAAATTTCTTAAAAATTCTACTGGAAGCTTGAATCATAAAATGATTTATGAATGCAGTCACAAAAGTGCAAAGAATTTCTACCGAGTATTAATGAAATAATCAGAGATGTAGCTATATTTCAAGTTTGTTTTAGTTTTTATTTGATTATTAACTAACTTACTCAGGTACTTTTTCCGAGAGAATTTTGTGAAGCGAGATACAGACAGAAATAAAAGAATTTTCGCAATCAATTCTGTTTCATGGCAAAATTAGGAGGAGGCAAAAATATTTTCCTTAAAAATTATTAAGCCCATTTTACATTGAGCAATATTGCAGATGCAAGTGCAACTTTTAACAAGTTGCTTCAATATTGCATGAGTGTAATACAGAAATTGCATATTAAACAGGCAGAAGCAATCTTGAAGCAACCTTAAGGCAACGGTTGCATGGAAAAGAACATGTTCTAATTTTTGTAAGGCTTGCAGGCAATTCACAGTTATTTCAAGTTATTTTTAGTTCGATATGATGCTACCAACTGAACATAAACGGCAAAAAGATTAATTTGTGTTTGAAAGTTAGTGCGTTAGTGGTTATAATGCCATTCTATCCTTATTTTCCAACAATATACAATACAACAAATCCAAGAGTTTAAGTAGACATAATATAGTAACAAAATATTGGTAAATTTATTAATAAATTTATACATTAAATAATTGCATGTTGCTGATTTTGCTCAGTGTAAAATGAAAAAAATGTCTTCTGCAATTTTCTTGTTCAACTCTGACTTTAAGATTGCAGTTGCCCGTTGCGCTTGCTCAATGTAAAATGCGGAGAGTTGTATCAAAACGTATGAAAAGCGCAGAAATATAATCAGTAAATTTATGTACAATAAGCGCAGATCGTAACGTTCAATAAGCGCATTTTTCGAAAATGAGATTTCTGACCATAACAAGTTAGTCCAGATCGTCTTCGAGTATGATGGGGTTAAGTTCAGAAAAATGTTAGGTTAGGTTAGGTTTTTCTAGTTTTAAAAAATTCAAAAAATATTGTAGAAAAACTGTCGTACAATCCCTAAAACCATTGTGCTTTTCAAATGTTCCCTTCTGCGCTTATATAACGTAAATTTCTGCGCTTATATAACGTCAATTTCTGCGCTTTTCGTACGTCGATAAGCAAAAACTGATAAGGGCCAAATGCGCTTATATAACGCACCCGTAAAATGGGCTTTATATTATCACACCTTTGAGTTGATCATGTACCCATGACAACAAAGGATTCTCTTCAACTTCACCTCTCAATGTTTGTTTATTTATATTGACAGTAATTTTCGTGTTTATTTATTTGGTTTGCAAGTACAAAGTTTTTAACAGCTACGTACGAATTAGATTAAAATCCGTGACCTTACACAGATAAACACCGTCAATTCGAGCGCTGAATATAAATCAGAATCCTGTTGGAATGGATAATGGATTACTAATTCTGCTGATTAAATTGATTTTGGATTGAGCTGATTTCGCAGAATTTACGATAGTCATGAAGTTAGTCAATGATGATAATAATGATAATGTGTACCGCACGGCGTACCATGAGTCATATAGGTACAGATATGTGTGCGGTGTGTGCGGTTATCAGCTGTCAACTCATGCATTTTATTTTACATGGAGTACATTTTAATTCCAGCCCCATTGTTTGAGAAAACTGCAGCTATACATACGTCACACAAACTTTTAAAATTAACTACAGCTTTATTAAGAATAATTAAGGCTTATCAGTACTCTCAATCTCTTTCAAATAACATGAAGTTTCAATAAAAAACTTTTTTTTTTAAATGGTAAACTACCCTATTACACTACAGAGAAGATGTACCTGATTGAATTTGAAAATCTGAATTGTTTAACTGACTCTTTTACCAAAATTATTTCTTGTATTGTATGGTTCCTACCTTAGAGTGTAGAAAATTATAGAGGTAGCATACTCTGATTTTTTGGGTGCGAGATTGAAGCCATGAGACGGAAGGAGGTGTGCTACTAGAGCATACCAATATGGCGGATATATTTATATTTATTCTGAAAGTTGTATAATAGTAAACATACCACGGAAACAACAGAATACAAATGTTATTACTGACTTTATATTTCAAATAAAATATACTTTATCTACGACTAACGTATAACATGAACATTAAATGTGTGATGTTTGCTAAATAATGCCATATATTAATCCCGCTGGGAATAATAGTCAGTATTTCCTCCTCTGAACCAATCAGATAATTACTTTGCCTGAATCAATTTCGCCGTGCAAATTATGTTTTTAAAACATTGCAATGTTGTTGATGTAACTATGGTGATAGAGAATTGACATTTGGAAATGTCAATATTTTTGCTTATTGGTATTTATTTTATTAAAATCTTGTACATAATATATGTCATACATAAAGTACAGTATACAATTCGCTATATAATGGCTATTAAAACAATCGCTCGCTTTGCTCGTGTTATAAGTTTCATTTTCAGGATTCAGGAATAATAGCATCCATTATAGCGTAGTTGTATAATATACTATTTTGCACTTCCGGGACTAAAACTGTTCTTTAGTCTTTATTTTTAGGGACTAAGGTTCTTAATTTGATCCCAAGGGATTATTTCTCATATTTAATCCCGTTGTCAAGGAATTGAATTAATTAATCCCGTTGTCAAGTAAATACGTGCTATTTGTTACAGAGTATCTATGGTAACAATATAAATATTTGTCATAAAATTTACTGTCAAAATACAAAATGTGTATTCTTTTAAACTATTTTGCATTCGTTTGAGGATGAAGTGCAAAAAATAGCGTATATACCACAGGACTAAAGTACCTTTAATCCCTCAGGTGATTATTTCCCTCACCTTCGGCTCGTGAAATAAACTTCACCCTCAGGATTAAATCATGCACTTTAGTCCCTCAATATATAATATACTATTACGTGGTTTATTATGTTTCATTTAATTTTGATATAATAATTACATGTTATGAATTTATTCTGAAACGTCAAAATAATTTTGAAACTATCTAAGTTCACAAGTGAATAAACCTTTATTTAAAATTGATGCTAGTGTTAAAAATAATAGTTTGAAACGTCAATATTGAATAAAGAAACTTATTATGCCCAGTGCACACGGAAAAACATTTTGGCAAGTTCCCTGAAAAAAGTTTCCAGAAAATGGAGATTTTTTTGGAAAAACTATAAATATGTTTATGATCACATGTCACATTTGACGATTTGACAAATAAGAAGTTAGTTGCACTTCACAACGTTTCCTGAAAACGCCTCATTTTTATAGGCGCCTTTAAAACTTTAAAGTTTCCGGAAACTTTTTTCAGAAAACATGTCAAAATGTATCTCCGTGTGCACTAGGCATCATAAAATACACGTTTAATTTATTTTTCATTCATGTGTGCAATAGGCATCATAAAATACATGTTTAATTTAATTTTCATTCATGTTTCCAACATCAGACTATGTGGCCCCTTCACCCTCCAATTTAGTTGCTCGCGAAGTAAAAATATGACAAGGTCAAGAATAGAGTGTCATATAAACACTTTATTTATTAAAATTTGTAGATTTAGCTGTGGGCACTTGATAATTTGAAGAAACATTATTTAAAAAATATAATAAAACTCTTGATGTAAGTTTCACAAATAGATTTTATGTACGACTGCATTATAAAGTACTGTTTATAACATAATTTTGCAGCAATAAAGCAGCTCTTTATAATACTAGTAAAATAAAGTTTCTTTATTTTACTAGTAAAATAAAATAATAGAAATAATAATAGAAAAGGCACACTTCGCTAGAGATTAAATTTTAATTTGTCATTTGTCAAATGTGTCATTTTGTAAATGTCATTATAGATAATAGAAAATCTTGCGTATAGGGCAGTCAAACATAAAATCTTGTATGCAACACGTATATAATAGGGTTTTATTGACTCGCCCATTTATGTGCCTCGCTTCGCTGCGCTCGCTCGTCCCCTAAACTGTCTCGCCAATAAAACCCTATATTATATACTTGTTACATAAATAGCTATTATTATATATTATTATTATTATTATTATAGTGTTTTATTATATTTTTTACTGTATTTATGAACTCTCATCCACAATTTCTTCCACCTGCAGGTCACCTCCACGCCATGGACGGCCTCCAAGGACCAACCCCGTCCTCCAGCACCTCTTCTTCTTCCAGGGCCGGGCCCAGCCCGAATGGCAAGCCCCAGGACAAGACCAAGGGCACGGCAGACAAGGAACGACACCCAGGTGAAGTCCTCCAGGTCACCAAGCTGAGGTTCTCTGGAGAGCAGCTGGAGGCCTTGAACTACCACCTGCTGAAGGGGGTGGCGAGCCGTGGGGACGGCGACCAAGGTGGGAGAGAGGGATTGGATTATTTATTTAACTGAACATACCATACATACTTGAAATTTTGGTTTAATTGTAAAAATTGTCAAAAGTAATATATCAAGGCCCCATTATTTTGCTGGAAAATTTAAAAGATTGTTGCTTGGTAACATTTCGAGACAAATGACATGATCAAAATCCCGAGCTGAAGGCAAGGGATTTTATCATTGAATTTGTCGAAGAATGTTACCAGCAACAATCTTAAGAAATAATTTTACCTGCAAAATAATGAGACCCGAGATATATTTTGTTAGACTATTTCCCAAATAAACAGACATAAAATATGAACTAATCAACTTACGTTGGAGTGTCTTAATATTTTTATTATTAAATGTTTTCTAATACCGGAGTAAACAAAATTTGACACTGCTGCAGACCGATTAGAATAAGTATTCATGGTTTTACGTGTTTTAAATCAAGACTAATTTTTTGTGCCGAAACGGTTGTTTATTTGGACATTTAATTTTTTTTACTAACCTCTGAGTGTCAAAAATTTTAATTTTAGATTCTTTAGTTTCACAAGTTCATTAGTAATTGGTTCCAAACTAAGGTTTTTGACGTAACTGTATTCTTTGTCATTTATAGTCATATAGCAATGTAACAATCTCTAGGGCATTTTTACAATTTTTGCCGAAATATTTTGTACGTCATTGGTCAAAATTTAAAAAATTTAAGTAAATGATTGGTTTAATTAATATGTGGGAAATAGTCATTAATAAATAATGTACCAATTTATTTAAGGAAACTATATATCTAGATTCAAAAGTACTACTTCCGGTTTGCGGATTTCTACCAAATTCTTATCCGGTGTTAAGAACCTTATTAAAACCTTAAATATGAAATTATTAAAGGTTTGATACTTTATAAGTTATCGTGGACGAAAAATCGTCACATAAGTTTTTACGTCCATACATCCATACGCATACACATACAGACATCATCGTGAAAATAGTAAATTCGTATTGTAGAGACCCTGAAACGTGCTTCCACCAAAAACTCATACTCGAAAATTTTGACCCATTACAATACCTCTCTTATAGAATATGAGGCGAGAGGTAACTTATATTTTCATGAAATTTTATTGATTCACCATAACAAAATTACTTTTTTGCACTTCCGGGACTAAAACTGTTCTTTAGTCTTTATTTTTAGGGACTAAGGTTCTTAATTTGATCCCAAGGGATTATTTCTCATATTTAATCCCGTTGTCAAGAAATTGAATTAATTAATCCCGTTGTCATGTAAATACGTGCTATTTGTTACAGAGTATCTAGGGTAACAATATAAATATTTGTCATAAAATTTACTGTCAAAATTACAAAATGTGTATTTTTTTAAACTATTTTGCATTCGTTTGAGGATGAAGTGCAAAAAATAGCGTATATACCACAGGACTAAAGTATCTTTAATCCCTCAGGTGATTATTTCCCTCACCTTCGGCTCGTGAAATAAACTTTCACCCTCAGGATTAAATCATGCACTTTAGTCCCTCAATATATAATATACTATTACTGCCTAGGCATTAAGCGACACTTCACAGACTGTCAGTTGTCAATAAATCAATTAAATAGCACTTTTAATGTCAGTCGGCGAAAAACTATATTTTATTAATATTCCTTGTTAAATGGAACAGACTATATATGCATCATTTTAAATAAATTTAGAATTAAAAGAATAACAGTGAGTTAGGTAATGGACTAGTTATCAAGTTTTGATCGGCTCAAACAGCAACGCTTCGTCTACGTCACGAGACTTTGTCGATCAGTTTGTGTTGGTTTTTGCAGTGAAATGTTCTAAATAAATGAATCTAGTGATATTGTTGTGCATTTAAAACAATTTCAACATATCTGATGTAGTTACAATATTCTATAAGGTAAGACATAATCTTGATTCATTTTCTATTTCTACGAAATGTGTAATACTTACGTTCTTATTACGTTTAATTGTTCTAACCTTTATAAATAATAACATCATGGCAGTATTGTGAGTAACAAATGACAAGGAAATATAAATATTTGAATTTGAACTTTGTATCTTACTAATACATTGTTTGTTTGTATTTTTATTAAATCATCTTTAACCTTAGGATCAATATCGCATGTGCTCAGAAATATGTTATTAAGGTTAATTGTTAATTTGATGTGTTCTTCAGTGATAAATTAGGTAATAGAATTGTTGACGATGGCAATCTTGAGTATAATTTAATTTCGAAAAAATCGAGAATTGTCTTAATTCTAGTTTCATACCATAATGATGAGACACTATAGTCTATTCATACCCAGTTGTACAATTATGTTTGTATACCACTATCAAAATTTAAAATAATTGTAAATAAAACTTATAAAAATATTATTGAATATACAGGGTGATTCACAACTTCGTGCATATATTTTAATGGCATATAGGCAGGGCTGTAGCCAGGGGGATGGTCCTGCTTGGAGCTGAAAAGTTAATTTGTTAGATACAAATTTAATTATTTTACAGATAAAAATCTTTTTAAAATAAAATAATGCACAAGAAGATTCAAATCTAGAAAATTTATTACGTAATGAAATCCTGCAGTGAAAGATTCATTACAGGAAACTGCAAATCTCGAATTTTAGATTCGGCAGATGCAAACACCAGGAAGTTGCAAATCTAACCTAGAGAACTAATTTGTTTCATCAACACAAGGGGTATACACAAATTAGACCTTAAGGTGTTCGTTTACCCCAAAATTTTACAGCGTTACAGAGGTGTACGCCTCCCACGTTTACTTTAATTATTATAATTGAAATATATGATGTTTTTACATATGAGTGTATTAAAAAGGATGTCTTAATGCTTCTATATTTTTATTTTTTGTCTTTCGCCTAGGAATTTGAAGTAAAAATATTTTAAAATGACGTTTTTGCGGTTTTTTGTCATTATTTGATATGATTTTTTTCGGTCACTATAAATGGCAAAAAAAATTTAATAAACAAGTAGCATGCACCTAAACTTCCTTTTTCGAATAATTTTTGTTTTACTTAATTTCTTTAAAAAATACAGAAGTTATTATGGGAATCTGGAGGCATGTTTACAGTATTTTTTGGGCAGCCGTAGTAGTGAGGAAGAGAGTGAAATACAAAAAATAGTAATATCGAGAGTATTTTACGAATTCGATAAAAAGGTAGACGAGCCGACGAGCCTCTTAAATAAATGAACAACCAATACCATTCTTGAGTCCCACATACTCGGTTTTAACTATTGCTTTTCTAGATTTGCATCTTTCTAACAGGAAGTTCCTGTGTTTGCATTCTAGATTTGAATTTCTTGTGAATGCATCTTTTGATGCAGGTATTTTATTACTTATGAATTTTCTAGAATTGCATCTTCTGCTATTGCAATTATTAAAAAATAGTTATTTGTATCACAAGGCCAGAAACTGACCTTTTGCAAGAGCGAGTATTTTTGACACGCCGAGCCACAGGCGAGGCTTGCAAATTACGAGCACTAGCATAACAGTTTCTGGACGTGTAATACACAATATTTTATGTGTCGATTTCATTACAAAAATATAAAATAATTATACATAACCTAAAAAATTGTGCACTGAATACTTGCATTTGAGCTTAATAGTATATTGTACAACAAGAGTGGATGTGATGCCTATATCTCACGAGAACGCGTTTGCAGTCACGACCCCATAGGGGGAGTGTCTGCAAATGTTCGCGTGAGATATAGGCAATCCACTCGAGTTGTACAGCCTATTTTTTCTACGAAATATGGTTTTTGCAATAAAATGCACTCAATATGATACCAAAAATTATTTAAAAGTAGGGTTACATCAATTATTTTGTGACATATGACATTTGAATAATTGTTGCCAACGTAAAATTTTATTTGCTTTTTTAGCAATAAAATAATGCTTTTAAACATAATTAATTATTAAATAACAGTTGATTTAATGTTTTTAGTAATTATTTGTCATAATAAAAACATAATTTGCACGCATTAACAATTTTTTGACGTATTTGACTTTGAATTTCATATCCACACCTGGTGTGGATATGACATCCCTATCCACACATGATAGTATGAAGATTTGTTGCCAATATCCAGTAGGGAGTAGAAAAAATATATTTATTTCAGTTTCTATTAACGATTTACGTCTAAAATTTGTCAAAATCTTGTTAATTCTTATATAAAAAATATTCAACGCATAAAATTGACATCTGTAGTAATGTCAAGATGCCAACCTATAACTTCCGGTTGTTTGCCGGCCTAGGCTGGCAACAAAGAGTGTCTATCGGATTTTGAGATAAGTATGTAAAACTAGCGATGCCGACCGGAGGCATATAAAATTAATTTTCTGGTATTGAGCCCATTCACGTTTCCCGCTTCTTTGAGGATTCTTTCATGCTTCTGAATCCTGAAAAAAAATCACTGTTTTGAAGCTATCAATGAATTAGAAATTCTTCTTTTCCAAGACTCATTGAAGATTCAATTTAGCGGCGCCGCTATTTGACAGATAATTCTCACCAGGATTATTTTGTTCAAGATTCAGATATATGTATAAAAGAATCTTCAAAGATCCCGCAATATAATGTGGTTTTGTCGTAAGCAAAATTAAATCTTTATCAATGATACAGCTTCCGTCCTGTGACGTCAACCATTCATATAATGTGTTTTCTTATCAGCAGTTCTATTGACAAGTCTAAAACTTGTAGCGTCAACATCAATATAGTATAAGTAAACATGTAGCGAATCTGCGAACAGACCCTAAACCATGTAAACCTAATCATCTCGTGTCAAATTCAGCGTTGTTTCAGTTTCAGCTGTTTCAGTTGACAGCTGAAAGTTGACAAAGGTTGTTGAAACCCAAATCAAATATTTACTAAGTTTGAGATTCAGGGGACAAATTATTTCACGACTTCCACCCAACTTACTTAATATTTTACCGTGTGTGCGGTTACCAGACGTCAACTCACTCGTGGTTGTTGGTGGAGAGCACAGCACATGGCAGATTTTTGTGTAGTTAGGCTGAATTTGAATCTGAATGTCAAAAGTATAGTCGACTATATAACTGCTATATATATATATATATATATATATATATATATATATATATATATATATATATATATATATATAACTAATGTCAAAATGTCACATGAGTATCAAGTGTCTCACCTATATTTTTATTAAGAAGGTCATGTACCATTCAGATGAATTTCACATGGCAAATTTATTTATAGAATGACATATTGTCCTTGCGTGATGTATTATGCAAGTTATTTTATTTTTTATTTGTCTTTCCATATTTAAATAATAAGTACCTACTTCTTTTCATATTTTGGACCAAATATTATTTACAATGCTCAGTTCACACGAGAAAAATTTTTCCTACAAATTTCTTGAAAGTCATAAAAAAACTGTTAATATAGGTACCTATTGTTTATACGGGGAAATTAATTATTTATATACAATAATTAAAGCTAATGATCTTACATCAAGAAACTTTTCAGGAAAAACTTTCCTCGTGTGTACTGTGCATAGGATATAAGTAACCGACTATATGGTTCTGATAACTCAGGTTCGAATCCAGTCAAGTACAATACACATTCCTATTAAACTGAACAAAAATCTTTCTTGTGATTTACTCTCCACTGACAACCATGAGTAATAATCAGTTTATGGCTGCTCATAGTAAAAAATATCTAAACTAATGATTCGAAGTAATATGAGGTTGATACAATGAAATAAGGAAAAAGGCCCGTTATATAGATATGTATGTACATAGATAATGCCCTGTTCACACGAGAAAAGTTTTTCCTAAATAGTTTCTTGAAAGTAAACCAAATGCCAGAAGCTGTCATAAATAAGAACTGTCAATACCGTTCATACGGGGAATGTAATAATTATTTTTGTTACATATATTTAAGATCACTCGCTTTAATATTTTAAATATATAATTAGTTTCTCCCACGGTTTCTCCGTATGAAGGTATTGATAGTTTTTTATGACAGCTCCTAGCACTTGTTTTACTTTCAAGAAACTTTTTAGTAAAAACTTTTCTTGTATAAATAGGACATAATAGATTTAATTTAAAAGTCTTAAACCGCACGAAGTATAATATTAACACAGGAGTATAGACACTCCGTATCTTAGCAATACTTTAGATTAGTGGCATTTTTGTTTACCCTGTGTGATCACTACTGATCCCGTGCGTTACCATCGTCACCGTTGTTTATCGTCATAGAATGCATGCACCGGCTGGCCACACTTCATGCGCCCGAGTGTTCATCCATGTCATATATTATACTTTTTGCCCAAAACTTTTAAACAAATTGCGTACCTATACATCAAGATAAGAAGATAATATAAGATTGCAAAAAGTAACCTACAAAAAATTAGATTAGTATAACTTGATTTATAAAGTAAATAAACATTTATTTGATAAAATTCCAACTTAATTTTTTTTAATGTATTCTCACTAGTGGTCTAGTAATTAACGTTACAAGTCCGGGAATTCATATTTAACAGTACGAGTGAGACGTTTGAAGACGAGGCGACGAAGGAGCCGAGTCTTGAAACTCGAAACGAGTATTGTTAAAAGAATTCACGGACGAATGTCGTTATGTATTTTATTTCATCCTGTGTCAAATTCCGTTTTAAAGAAACAGTAATATTAATTTCAAAATAATTTACCTAATGCTCCAAATCTAGTAACATTTTCGAAACATAATTAACAACTGCAATTTGGCGATTGTTTAATTGTTATTGCGTTGATTAATTTCTATACCAACACTTTACCGGACAAAGGCCGTTATTTGCGTTTTCCCGGACTCAAACTGTTGACGTAAAGTATTTGAATTTGACACAGGATGAAATAAAAAATTAAACTAACCAGTTGTGACAACTCTGGTTTGAATCTAGTCGAGTAGATACACTTTCTAGTTTATATGTACACAAATATCTCTTGTGACTCTCTACTAACAACCATGTTTGAGTTGACGGTTGGTAACCGCACACACGGTATAATAATCTACTATCTACCAATGAATCACAGTATGTGAGACTGCTGACCCAAAATGGGTAGGTAAAAGGCATCAAATTTAAAAAAAATCTTTCTAATTTGTAACTGACCGAAATTTTTAGTCAATTCTTTCAGATTCAAAGTCTCGAAGTGTTTACAAACAAAAACATAGAAGATAAAATTGATTTATGTAATTCGTTTATCTTACGCAACGATTTAGTACTACTTATCAAATTACATTGAGTTTTATTTGTAGTACGTTTATCAGTTTAATATTATACGCAAAAATTACAAAGCAAAATTGTTTATCTATTTAACTATTAAATTCTGATAAACTCTGAAATGTATAATTAAAAACTAATAATAGAATATTATTGTCGCTACTGCACTACAATCCAGAAGATTAACAATTTGAACGATTCTGGCTGTATTAGAAAAAATTTCAAATTCAAATTTAACATGAAGAATCATGACTCATTAGTGAATCAATAAATGTAAAATGTAAATTATTAATTGCTGTGACATCAATTAGCAAAACTTGGAGCTAATTTTTATCATTTAATAATCCATATTATACGTTGATTAATGCACAAAAATATATATTTTTTTGAAATCGATAATATACATTAGTCGGAAGACGGGTATAGAGAGATTTTTTTTTAAACTGACTGTAATAATTTATGTAAAACTCGCATTTTTAATAATTTTTGGAAATTATTTAACAAAATACGGCAAGGTTTTTTGTAAATTACATTCTGTAGCCATGTAAGCACAACCTATAAGTACATCATTGTAAAATATGAAGTCATCGATTTCAAAACCAAAGTCACAAAATTATTTATTGTAACATGCTTTTTTGTTTTGCATTTGATAGCAAGAGATGGGCCTTAAGGGTACATAATATGTCGTAGGCAGATTGTAAAATTAAGCTAGCCATATTATAAAATAAACTGTCAGAATGACACATCATCTTATTTCTCACAAGAAAATAGAAAAATTGTTATTGTTAATCCACGAAGAATCTTGTGTGAAAATATTTCATAGTTTACAAAGTCCAAAGTATTGTACTAACAAAAACGTGGTACAAATAATATTATACTGTTAATGCATGTTTATTTATTTTTGTAATTGCTGCATTCTTCTGCTAATATCATTTATATGATTTAACTTTTTAAACAATTACAGACGACACTTATAAAAAAATTTCTACACACACACAATAAAATTATTAATTTTAATTATTCCTCATTATACTCTATCATATAATTTTTATGGAAATAATTTTATTATACTTGTTGGTTTATATAACTTATTTTCGAGAAAAACAAGTACCAACTTTTATTACCTAATAATTTAATAATTCTAGAATGTGACAACTTCACTCTTCACATAATATTGTAATTACTTTGAGTCACTGGTATTGCTATAAATATTATTATGTAAATGTCTAAAGCAAAGACATAAGTAAATAAATAACACATATATAGGTATGTTTTAAACTAAATTTTGTTGAAATTATACGCTTGAAACATTCAGAACATAAAGAAAAAGATTCAAAGAATACAACTACATTGTATAAATTTCTATAAGTACTTTAAACAATTTGAAAATTACCTAGCATTATCATTCAACATAAAACCACATAATTATACTTTTCGTCATAGTCATAACATGGCTTCGTTTTTTTCGTTAAATTTCTCAAGACTTATTTTGTCATTAGAAACTCGTTATATCTGTTTAGTCTTATTACTGTGTAACTTTTAAAAAGTGTTGTTGACATGTGAGATTTAAAATAAATGTCAAATTGTGTACTGTTACACATACACTACAATCATTTTATAAATAAAATATACAGATAGCTATATACAAATTCGTACATTATTTTAATGGTATAGTACTTACTGATCACAAGCAAAAACTATTTTATGCGTATTTAAGCGGCCAGTCTACGTTTTTTTCTATTCCACTCTTTTCCCCACTGCTACGACTGCCGAAAACCAGCCCGAAACTCGCACTTTACCGCATCCTAGCAATGCATTGTCATTTTGAAGTTGAAAAATACTGTAAAAGTGTTTTCGTTGCGAGTAAACTGTCAGTTTATTAGTGACTTCAAGGTAATGTTTTATAAACATTTAATTGAGAAAAATGGATCTACAGATGTGCCTTTTTAAAAGGAGATATAACCGTGTATAGTTTGCATAAATTTGAATTTTTAGCAATTTTTCTAATAATGTATAATTATTTTATTCAAATATTAAAAAGGCACGACTGTTAATTGATCCTTTAAGTATATAATCCTTGTTAAAATACATTTGTATACTGGTCACAAAACACTCGCTACGTTAGTACGTTCTGTGCTGGATTTTTGGAGGTAGACGGGCTTCTTAAAGGCAGTTTTGGCAAGCAGCACATTTTTGAAACCACTGTATTGTAATGGCAAGAATATAAACTAGAGTAAAATTCAAATAGCTAGGACCCTGGACTGCGCGAGAAGGCAGAGCTTGTCATGTACTGTTCGTTTTACAAAAGCGGAGCTAGCGAGTATATGCTGCGCTGCACTTCACTTAATTATCAAACAAAACTAAAATATAACTCAATCACAATCAATTACAAAATTCACAGGGTTACACGAAGCAAAACACTACAAATGTCAACATGAGATTAACAGGTATTGAAGCTGATGTTCTGCAGAACAGACAGTAGCGTAGTTTCCTCTTGTTTATCATCTATGCTTCTCTCTCTAAGACGAGAATTCGTACTTTGCGCAGGGTTCTAGCTATTTGAATTTTACTCTACTATATAAAATTCCATTTGAAAACAGTCACCCAAACTGTTGCATTAAAAAACCTGGAAACCTAAAACGTATTACCTATGTAACGTAGTTTTGATACACTCTGTATAAGTAAATACTAACAGTATTATCTGTAAGGGTGCCACATCCAAGCTGAAGTTTTCTGATACATATTTATTAAATTTTTAATCAATTTTTCGAACTCAAATTTTTTCATCTCTGCCAATAACGAACAGGAAATTTAATTTTGGCGGTCAAATCAGTGTGATTGCAACATACGATGACAAAAGAAAACGAAACAAAACACACACGTCCTGCAATATCCGCTACAGTAGAAATAATGACGTTGCTGTTTTGTTCTGTGACATAAGTGATATAAATGTACAAATTTTTCAAACTTTCCGTAGAATTATTGTCACCACATACATATAGCAGAGCAGCTATGAAAGGCCATATTGAATCTTGTTGTTTTTTAAAAATAGAAAAGATTTCTTTACTGAATTTTATATAAAATAGTTATTTGTTTAACTACGCAAAAACAGGGGCGTAACTAAGGGTGGGCCCGGGTGAAATGGAAAAAAAGTATTTTTTTTTTGTTACAGATTTTTCTTCTACTCAAGCAGCGTCTATAGTAGAACGACTAACTCAACGACTTTTGTGTGCGGTTGGTAATTTGGACCCAAGATTTGCCAGCAAATTTTTAATCAGCCTTTCAGATAATGCATCAAACGTAAGTTTAGTTTTTTTTTTAAATAATATTTGTTGTTTGTATGTTTGTTGCCATATGCCGGTAGAACCACATAGCTAATTTTTATAAATTTTGACAGTTAGTAGTTAAACAATACCTAGTTCAATTTAAAATATGAGCTATTTACTAAGTCACTCAGATATGCGCAAACAAAATAACGACTAAAATTTGTCATTAATTATTTTTTTGTCGTTTCAGGAAGAAAGCACAACTTTGGAGTACATCGTCCGTTTGGACGCCCTTTCCACTCCTGTTTTGTACCCCAAAGATCCTGTTCCGTCCTATGAAATCCTGGAATTTGATTCCGAAGGGGTTTCGCCGGGATTTGCCCGGATTCGACTCCGGAACAAAACTTCGACCAATTGGGCAGAGTTCATCAATTCTTCCGGGTATCTTCGAAGGTAGGTTTAATTTTTTTTAAACATTTTTTCGAGTCAAATTGCTGTCAGGTGACAAGGTTGAGATGTCAAACAGAAATTTATTCGGAGGAAATAAAATGCTCGAGTGTAATTCAACGAGATAATTTAACGACTCCTTTGGGGTTTCTTTACAAATATTCCTAAAATCGAATCATTTCACTGACAAATATTAGAAATATGAAGCAAATGACATTTTAGTGTCTTGTTTATTTTTTGGTTGCTAAAGAAAAGGTAATTAAGGTTTTATTACTTGCAAAAAGTTACCTTCCTTTTTATCCGCTGTCAAAGCGATAAAATTGTGATTTGTTTATGGCTTACTTATACAGGAGTGGAATTATCAAAAATAAAAACTGATGTGTTACAAAGTGGAAGAGGCGAAAAAACTGCGTCATAGACTCATGAAATTAATCTTGCTTTGTCTGTATTATTTTATGAAATAGCTCAATACTTACTTACAATTATTAGTTTCGTTATTTTCGTCAGTTCTAATCTAAGATAAATTCGTGAAGTTAATCAATATGTCCAACTTCGGATATTTGAGACAGCAATCT
The DNA here is from genome assembly GCA_947534325.1 of Agonum fuliginosum. Lineage (NCBI taxonomy): Eukaryota > Metazoa > Arthropoda > Insecta > Coleoptera > Carabidae > Agonum > Agonum fuliginosum. The sequence goes on from OX384036.1 coordinate 6,382,334, forward strand.
TAATTGGACATTAGCCGTGTAATGAAGGAAAAAATAATGTGTTATCCGATATTTTCTAAAGCGCAAAATTGTTGAATCGGAAGTTGATGATAAAAGATGAAAATGAAATAATGAGATTGTATACCGAGTGTTTACAAAAACGCAAGTTTAAAGTTGATTAAAAAAATACTGCGTCGAAATTTGGACCTGCTGTGTGGAATATTTTTATAATTAATGATAATATTAATATTATTTAACTTCTAGTGCCGAAGTACAAATTACACTAATTTTTTTAAGTTTAACTGCATCATCATCGTATCAAAGTAATTTTTAAGTGTCGATAATTGTTTGTTTACTTATTACAATAATTAACAAATATTCCATTCAATTTTCATATCGGTAGTAGTAATAAATGAGAAATTATTCTAATGATTACGTAGTATAGTTGATTTTTGTTCTACAAAAGTTTAAATAATAAAAATCAAAATACAAGTAGGTACAATGTAGATACTGTATCTTATATTTATTGAAAACTGCAATACATTTTACACAATCTCAAATAAAATCAACAGTCAAAACTTTATGGAACCGAATTAAAAAAAAATAAATGCAAGGACAATCAAAAAATTGTGACACAGACTGTAGAATATTTCTCCAGAAAAGTATGTTTAGGACTTGTAGATACTATGCCACAACGAATTGAAGCAGTTGTAAAAATTAAGGTGGAGTTACACAGGGGTAAAGTCGTTTATAGTAATTAGAGGCAACAGTAAAAAATTTGCTAGTTGTATACTTTATTATCAACTATAATTAAATTACACAAGAGCTTTTTATTTCGCCGGATAAATTTCTGTTTGTATTGAAACCTTGTTGCCTAGCAATTTGAAAAGAAAAATTGTTTAACAAAATTTTATTTTGCACTTCCGGGACTAAAACTCTTCTTTAGTCTTTATTTTTAGAGACTAAGGTTCTAAATTTGATCCCAAGGGATTATTTTTCATATTTAATCCCGTTGTCAAGGAATTGAATTAATTAATCCCGTTGTCAAGTAAATACGTGCTATTTGTTACAGAGTATCTATGGTAACAATATAAATATTTGTCATAAAATTTACTGTCAAAATTACAAAATTTGTATTCTTTTAAACTATTTTGCATTCGTTTGAGGATGAAGTGCAAAAAATAGCGTATATACCACAGGACTAAAGTACCTTTAATCCCTCAGGTGATTATTTCCCTCACCTTCGGCTCGTGAAATAAACTTCACCCTCAGGATTAAATCATGCACTTTAGTCCCTCAATATATAATATACTATTTTAAAACAATTTTTTGAGTCAAATTGCTGTCAGGTGACAAGGTTGAAATGTCAAACAGAAATTTATTCGGAGGAAATAAAATGCTCGAGTGTAATTCAACGAGATAATTTAACGACTCCTTTCTTCACAAATATTCCCAAAATCGAATCATTACATTGACAAATATTAGAAATATGAAGCAAATGACATTTTAGTGATTTGTTTGGTTGCTAAGAAAAAGGTATTAAATAAGATTTTATCACTTGCAAAAAGTTACCTTCCTTTTTATCCGCTGTCAAAGCGATAAAATTGTGTTTTGTTTATGGCACACTTTATACAGGAGTGGAATTATCTAAGTTATATTTACACCACAAGGGATATTGTTGTAACTAAACTGGAATGTGTACCTGACTGGGTTCAAACCTCAGTTGTTAGAACCACAGTCGTTTATGTTTACTAAATGTATCGCACTGTTTATGGTTTATTAACGGCTTAAAACAGGTGCGTGTAATTCGTATAATCTGATAAACGGTTTAACTCCAGTATCGACCTACGTAACATCTGTTACAGTTTCGTGGAATTTGTTAAATAGGGAATTATATCGCAAAATGACAAACTAATTTTATCTGGCGACAAAAAAACGAAACACTAAAAAATCGTCCAATTTGCACTTTTTATTCAAACACGCATAACTTTGTTTCTACACATCGTAGACACTTAGTTTTTCATGGAATTTACAGGAAATTGATTGAACTTTATTGTCCAAATGGTGAATCGATTTGAAAAAAAATTTCCAGCTCTGTACAGATAGCCAAAGTTGGACGTTTTTTCACAAAGCATTTTTTTTCGAAGGAGGGTTGAGGGGATTGAAAGGGGTTACACCTAAGATGCATGGCCTTAAAGTAGACACTTAAAACTTTCTTTTCGTCAAAGACCAAATTGGTCCAAATTGGTCAAAAACAAGCCGAGTTATGACAGTTTGAAAATTGACAAAATTTGACGAATTTAAAGTGTTTCGTTTTTTTACCACCAGCTTAATAAAATTTACAAAAAAACATAGAGGTGAAACTTAGAATCTTCCTTCTTTTTGGAAGTTTGTTAAAAATATCATCAGAAATTTATTTAACTTATTTATTGCATCCTGACATACTGTGACGTATTACTGTATCAAAATTGTTTGTTTACAACTTGGTTACCATAGCAGAAACATTTGCTTTACGCCCTTGGACGGTAAAGTAGAAAAACGCGCCCATGAGTAGTAAAGTAAGGCCAATCAAAATAAATTGATTGACACATGAAATGTTTTTGTCACCATACTCCACCTTGTAATTTTCTAGTAATAAGTATTTTTTCGTGTTTTCAAAAACGAATTTGCTAATAATTCTCAAGAATATGTAAATACGAAGCTGTGCGTAAAACGTTAAACGAAAGATTACACCCTTGGACGAATAAAGGCGTCCGCAGACGTAATTTGTTTCTTTCGGCCCTCTATACGTAAATAACTATTACTGAGTGTGTGGTTGTTATAAAAAAAGACATTTGGCGCAATCGTGACCTTGCCTTGGGCACACAGAGCTTCTGAAATATAAATAAAATAATTAAAATAGCGGCGCCGCTACATTGAATTTTCAATGAGTCTTGAAAATGAAGAATTTCTAATTCATTGATAGCTTCAAACCAGATAATATTTTTAAGGATTCAGATGCATTAAATAATCCTTGTGCGAACATAGCTTGACATAGATAATGTAACATAGTATTGTCCTAGATGTTTACTTTAATAAAAACATTTTAATTTTCCTTTTTCCTTATGTTTGTGTGTTTGTTATAATTTCAGAGACAAAATCCAGGAACGTTTTGTAGAACTGCTGGCTTTAGCAGCAGCAGGTACTTGGCCGGTGTCTCCTTTGGATGTGGACGACAGCACATTATGTGCCGCTCCTGGAAAAATTATGGACGCCGCCACGTTACATCATGTGCTTGATGTGCCGCCTGACCAACACGTGTTCTATGGACCAGGTAAAAATAAATCACACAAATCTATCACGCCTTTTTCCTACTTGAGTGTTTTAGGCTTTTGGTAAAAACTGAACTGAACTAAATAAACAACCCAATATCCTATTTAAATCCCACAGACTCGGTTTTGGTAGACACTCTGATTGCACTGAATTAAATAAAACACTCAATACTCTTCTTGAGTCTTAAGAAGTTAAATTAGTGTGGACATTTTATTCGTCGTGAAAATGAAGGGCTTGGGCCTTGCATATCTACTGAAGATGGAATGTCCAGTCTGCCAGTCCTAAGTGGCCGGATTAGGCTTCCTCAAGTATCAAAAGTTGAGTTACAAAAATGTTAATTATATAAATTAAGAGTTCTGGTGTATATAGAGGTGGAAATTAACGATATTTCTTATTTATAAAACATTGCCAGAACGTTTCTACTCCTCTAATCTTAAATATACCAAATACAAAATAATAAATGACATTTGAAATTTTCATAAATGTCAAAAATTTGCTTCTTATCAGTGTTTATTTGCTTACTTAGGCAAAAAAATAATAAAAATATTTAATCATAAGTGCTGATAACCCGAAAACAAGCAAATTTTAGACAGTTATGAATATAAATAGTATATTACATTACAAGTCACTGCAATGTTTCATTGCAGACGAGGAGGCTTGTTTGAAGAATGCGAGAATGCGCAGCGTCCGAGCGTTTCTTCAAAGCCTCCGAGTCAAGCAAAGACGTTTTTATGACGCGTGATGTATTCTATTTTTTTAAATCGGCAGTTATAGAAGCTTAAAATTATAGAAAAAATTAGGTTTGCATAAATCATCAGAGCTGTGACAAATTTTAGAAAACGTTGTCATGACAAGTGTTTGTTCCTACAGACAGTGGAAAGTAAAAATGACTAGGCATTTTATTTTCATGCCTAGTCATTTTTACTTATTTATTTTCATGCCTAGTCATGGAAATCTTACTTTCAAGATTCAAATTAGTCAGGAAAAATGAAGATATTCATGCCGATTTTGAAAAAAATGTCATTTATTATTATTTGACTTGAGGAAGCCTAATCCGGCCACTTAGGGCTGGCAGACTGGACATTCCATCTTCAGCAGATATGCAAGACCCAAACCCTTCAATTTCACGACTAATAACATGTCCACAATAATTTGACCGCTAGCTCTTAGACTATTTGAAAGTGTGTGCAGTATCAGCTATTAACCCAGCTATGGTTGTTAGTGGAGAGTTTATTACAAAGTAGATTTTTGTGCAGTTAACTTGGAATATGTACCTACCTGACTGATTCAAACCAATACTGTTCAGTATCTGTGTCATAAGTCATAATGCTTGCTGTGTGATTTGCAGTTTAATAACCATTGCATTTGCAAACATTTGGGTATCGATTTACGATTTATACATTTGTAGATACAGCTTGCAAACTCGGGACTCAATGTGCAAATGTGAATGTTGGTAAAATGCGAATTGTGATAAGGTTTGGCATTGCACACTGAGTAGTGTAGGTGTGTATGATTCTGATTTGCTGACACTTAGTTTCAAATCCAGTTAGATATACTTTTCAGTTTATTTACGCAAAAAACCATTAGACACTGTTTACACATTTTTTATAATTCTCAGTGGATAACATACATGGAATGGTTTCGAAACCAGATATTAAAAATCTAGAATAGTCATACAAAAGAAGATGCAAGAAAATGAATAAGTCAATAAATACTTGCAGCAAAATATTCATTCATGGAATATTTAAATTTAGAATTTAAAATTCGGTATGAATGCAACCACAGGAAAATGCAAATCTAGAAAAGTTTTACTTCAAAGTCGAGTATACACTGTTTCATAACTTCAAGTACAAAAATTAAAGGTATATTATGTTGTTTGATATGCTGATTACGAATCAAAAAGAGACAAACTAAAACTAAATTTTCTATATTTGCATATGCCTGTGTTTGTATTTTATGCCGAAAAATTTTTTTTCTGACAATGAATCTTTTGAAGCAGGTATTTTATTCTAGATTTGTATTTTCCTGGGTATGAGCATTTTAGATTTTTATTTTCTGGTGTTGAATTGATACTCAGGGGTAATACCATAAGAGATGATAATTTTTTGAGAATTGTTTTGTCGTTTCCACGGCAACTTATTTCTAACAATTTCACGACACAAAACATCATTTATCAATTTCCCGAAACGAAGTTGAGGGGAATTGTCAGATGATGTTTTGTGGAGTGAAATTGCAATAAGTTGCCGTGGAATAGACAAAAATTCTCTCAAAAAATTATTATCTCGCATGGTATTTAGGAAGAATATTTTTCTTGTTAAAAATACTACCAAAACGACTCATTTTGCTAAACATTTTTGACGTTTCATATGTCAAATTAATTAATTTTTTGTTACTAACGTAACAAAATAAAACCTAATCTACAAAATTATGTTGTCAGATACATCATTTTACATTTTCAATTCTATTGGTTGCATTACGTCATTTGACGTCATCATTACGCAATATGATTGGTTAAACCATCTGTCAAAAAATATTCATGCTTACGAAGTATTTTTTAATTTGTGCCTAAAGTCCTGTTTACACATGGACACACAGGCAACAAAAACAAAGTAAAGAACGTGTGGAACGTTTGTGGCCTCAAAATTGATTTTTTTCTTTACTTGCACAGAAGCCACAAAATAGCGGCGCCTCTATTTCACAAGCAACACACACACAGTATTTTTTACTGTTGCGTGTGTGTCTTCTATGTGTCTGTCTTGTTATAACTTTTATTAATATCAAACACAGTTATACTTTTGAGTTGTTTATTAGCACACTATGTTAATATAATATAATAAGGTTTACAATTACAATGTTCTAAGACATCGCCATCTTGCTTTACCCTGGCCTCTTCACCATACCGTATGCAATTGATTTTTAAACTCTACTGAATTGCATTCTTCTTGTGTCGTCAGCATCTTCATGCCTGCGTTTCCCGGACCCGCGCGACTTCCGCCTGGCCATCGTGGACTCCTCGGGCGGCGTGCGCCTGCGCGTGGGGTTCCTGGCGCCCGGCCTCGCCGGCCACGACGTCGAGGTGCGCCTCCTGGTGGCCCTAGGAGCCGCTGCGTGGCCCGCCACCGCTGGCTTCCCGCACCGAGTGGATGTGGGACACGCGGAGTGTCTGCTGTACCACCAGGCCGCTAGCACGGTGAGTAGTACAACCATACAACACTAATACGTCGTGAAGACGTCTTTATAATGTCCAACGTCTGATCCATACAACACAAATACGTCGTTAAGACGACTTTATAATGTCCATCCCATACAGCACAAATACGTCGTTAAGACGTCTTTATAATATACATCCCATACAACACAAATACGTCGTTAAGTCGTCCTTATAATGTTCATGTCTCTAAAACGTCTGATCCAAATGTAGTCACAAAGACGTCATATACGTGTCTTATGTCCTCCATTCTGGATGTTTAAAAGATGTTATTTTTTCCATGCAAATGATGTCTATTTAATTTAATATTTTTTCGACAGACAAATTATGACCAATATACGACTTAATTTTGATTAATATACGAGTAGGTTTCCTGTATGTCTTAACCAAGATGAATTTTGAGACAAATGTAGGACTCCTATAATTATATTGTAAGCGGGAGATTTAAAACTGGACAACATAATAACGACTTAAAGCCTACCGCATAAGACGTCTAAAATTCGACCAATACTAGTCTCCTTATGACGTCCAGATGACAGTTGCAAGATGTACGTCTTACAGACGTTAATACGATCAATGTGTTGTATGGGATGTGTTTAAAACGTCTGAGCCAAATGTAATCACAAAGACGTCACATACGTGTCTCATGTCCTCCATTCTGGATGTTTAAAATATGTTATTTTCTTCCATGCCAATGACGTCTATTAAATATCTTTTCGACAGTCAAATGATGTCCTTTTTAATAAAATTATGACCAATATAAGATTTCTGTGCCAAACCGTAAGTTTTACAAATTTGTAAATCTTTAAATATTGAACAAAGTCACATCAATGTTAATTGACAAATATAAAAATCCGATGTGGCCAGCACATAACCTCTCGCCATACTCTACTATTTTTATTTTTCTAATATAAGTATATATTATGTAGTACTTACTCACAAATATACCATTGTACTAGAAGGGAATTCGGGAATTGTAGTTTTTATAATATTATTAAAGTTTATTATGACCTTATAAATACTAAATGACATTTCATATTTTCCATTTCAATTTGCCAAAAAGTCAAAAATTCATATGACATTAGCACTCACATATTTTATTTTTTGTTTCCATAGGTAGGCAGATAAATCAAAATTGTAACAAATTTGTAGAATTTTTAACTTCTTATAATAGGAAAATAGAATCAACGTTTTCAATACATATTGTAGATAGTAACATTTAGTATACAATGTTATTTAAAAAATTCCTATTAATTCATAAATTTTGAAAATATTCCAGAAAAACTCTTCAGATCTTCAAGAAACTACCACTTCCGGTTGCACGATCAACACCAAAATCTAATCAGATCTAATCTAGGGTGTCAGAATATTGTATACCAAATTTCAAATTTTTTTATTCAGTGGTATTTGAGTTATCGTACCTCCAACATCCATACTGACACACACACACACAGACACACACACACACACAGACATCATCGCGAAATTATCAAAATCGTGTTCTAGGGACCTCAAAACGTGCTTATCTATTGAAAACTCACTATCGAAATTTTAGCATGATTACAATACCTCTCTTACAGATATGAGTGGCGAGAGGTAAAAATGTTCATATGGTCATAAATTTCATTAAGATTTTGTTTACTATTTATAATTTTATAGATCTATAGCGAAAACAGATTTTCACAGAATCCCACTATTAATTTTGAGCAATATAGGATTCCTGTATGTCATAACCAAGATGAATTTTGAGACAAATATAGGACTCCTATATATTGTAAGCGGGAGATTTAAAACTGGACAACATAATGACGACTTAAAGACTACCGCATAAGCGTCAAAAATTCGATCAATTCTAGTCTCCTTATGACGTCTATAAGACAGTAGCAAGATGTACGTCTTACAGACATTAATACAATCAATGTGTTGTATTGGCAATTCGTCTTTTGAGATTTTTGTGCAACCAGTCTGCATTTAAGACGGTCAAGTGGTCAGCTTGAAGCGTCCGACTGGAATGATTTACAATTCGACGTTGAACTAGTGAACTAGTGAAGTAATATGATGTGCTTTTATCTATTACCTCTCGCATTTACTCTACTTCACTCGTTCGTATCCATGGATACTACTAATAAAAATCAGATTTTTGTCAAAAATTGACAGCCTTGTTGAGGTTATAGTATACTTGTCTACCTATTTATTCCTTAAATATTCTTTGAATAAATAAATTTTGAATTACTGTCCCATAATAAATAATTTATAAACGAATAACACATAACACGTATAAACTTACAAATTAAAAATTTGTTTGAAAATAAAACTGACAGGATGTCCTGCTTTCAACAAATTGTTTGTATCCTGTTGCTTTGATTTTAAATAAAAATTATAGAAATCAGGAATAATTGCATCCATTATAGCGTTGTTGTATAATATACTATTATGTAACAAAGTACGAAAACATTTAAATATACATATTACGTACATATTGTTTGATTTTAACAGCAGAAAATGGACCACTATTAATTAAATATAAGACCTCTATTAGTCCGGGAGCTGGCGTCAAATTTGACCGGACAATTTCAACAAAGCTGATTTTTATAATATAATTAGTTCTATAATAACTAATTAAGAATTGCAGTGTTAGCTGGTCCGAAAGCGGGGCTCAAGATTTTAAGAGGCTGTGGAACTTGCAAAAAATAAAAGATTTTTAAGTGAACTAGCAAAGCTAAAATTTTGTATAATGATAATTTACCAATTATAAACAAAAAAATATGTTAGCTGGACAGGGCAGGTGGAAAACCTTGTTAGCTGTGCAGGTGAACATTGACAATGACAGTGACAGTGTCAAAATAGTGACACATCGTTTATATCTTCTTCTACTGTTTACATAAAATGAAAACGATGTGTCACTATTTTGACATTGTCACTGTCACTGTTCACCTGCACAGCTAACAAGGTTTTCCACTTGCCCTGTCCAGCTAACATATTTTTTTGTTAAATATAATTGGTAAAGTATCATTATACAAAATTTAGCTTTGCTGGTTTCACTTGAAAATCTGATATTTTTTGAAAGTTTCGCAGGCCCTTAAATCTGCAGGCCACACGGTCGTGCCAGCTAACACTGCAATTCTTAATTAGTTATTATAGAACTAATTATATTACTAAAATCAGCTTTGCTGCAATCACCCATGAAAATTTGACGCCAGCTCCCCGACTATATGTATTTGTTCAATTTATTTTAAAGTCTCAGACACTAATTTATAAGCTCATGTTTTAAATTGTGTGCAGTTAGAAGATAAATAAACTGCAATATTTGTGTTCGCAAATTAATTTCAAAATCTCTATGTATCTTTTTGCGAATTTCGTTTTGCGTAACTGTAGTTTATATTTTAGTGTTTATGGAGTTTACACTTGTTTTATAAATACAATATAATCGGGATATAGATCTACAAGAGCTCTAAAAATATACACGTAGCTGAATTTAAGTGGAATTTAGTTTATAAATAGATGAACTAATTTGTTTTCCAGTTTTTATTCCATTCACATTCATAAACATATATTCTTGAAAAACCAGACAGCTTAAGGAGGTTCCCTAGACATTTTAAAAAATGTTCTAATGCAACCAAACTTTGAATTTATGTTGTCTGTGTCATAAAAATGATACCTGAATTTTTTGGAAATTTTTGACCACGTAGTTTGAACGAAATTAATTGTTAAATTTTAATATTTTACATTAATTTCCATTAATTGATTAAATAAAAAGATGTTTGAAATGTTCTATTTACTTAATTTTTGGTATATAAACGTATGCAAGCACGGACATCAATTTCCCAAAATTTGAAGAAGGTTGACCACATAGTTGTAACAATATTGTCGATTGAAAAAAAAATCTTCAAACATTTTTTGATTAGTGAATTAGAAATTATTGTAAAAATATATCACCGCAACTGAACGAATTGCAATATTAACACCCGTTGACCGAATTTTGTTTTACATTAATAAACATATTTTTACCTTCCGCTTACCTGTAAAGGAAGGTATTGGAATCATGCAAAATATCGGGTTGTGAGTTTTAAGTGGATGAGCACGAATTAGGGTCCTTACAACTCATTTTTGATAGTTTCTCGATGATGTCTGTATGTATGTGTGTGCGTGTGTGTGTGTGTGTGTGTGTGTGTGTGTGTGTGTGTGTGTGTGTGTGTGTGTGTGTGTGTGTGTGTGTGTGTGTGTGTGTGTGTGTGTGTATATGTGTGTGGTCCGGGCCGATGCCGGATGTCGCATAACTCAAATACGAATTACCCAAAAAATTTGATATTTGGTATTTTACAATTGTATACGAATAGGAAGAGCACATCAGATTTTGGTACAAATATCTTCACCGGAAGTGATATTTTTTGAAGATTGAACAAGATAATTGTCAAAAATTTATATAAATTTTGATAAATATAATACATATTTGTAATAAGAATAAGAGGCAAAGTTATTTGCAACTTACGTTATAAAAAAATTGTCTTTATCTGGTTTATCATTAAAGAACTGCAGTAAAATTTAAAAAATAAATTTATCAGATAAAACGTTGAAATCTTGTGATCCATGTTCGGTTGATTTTTGTTTCTGCGTAAAAAATATTGACAGGTGAGACGGGTGACAAGTTGACATACTAGCGCCATATAAGTCATAAGTAAGATATTAAATGTAGAAAATTCAACGGAGGATGACTTCAACACAGAAGAGTTTGCCTGTGAACGAATCTTTTGATTCAGGTGATGCAAATTTCTATGTTTGAATATTTTAGATTTTTATTTGTATATTTTAGGGACACCGGATTGTATACGTATACATTTATGTTTATAAGTCTAGATTTGGCGGAAGGTTGTGTGCAGGCCACTTCAGATTTTTATTAATTAAAGGCTGATATCTGAGTACGCCACTGCATGTGTAGGGAACCTCCTTAAATAATAAATTGATGATTATTCAATACAGTTTAAATTATCAATTACAAATAATGCACAACACTTTGGTTAACAAGTTACAAAGTACGTTTTAGCGACAACAAAATTAAGACGTTATTTATTCTATTGTTTTGTTCAACAGATTGTTAAAATTAAATTTATTGTGTTTGACTGCAGCTTAAAATTAGACAACATAAATTGAATTTAATTCGGCGACCTTACCCTAGGTCGAGGTTCATACTTTGACATTGGCAGAAAAACTAACAGGTGTATAAAGTAAATTTGGCTTGACATACTCGTAGATATAACTGTATAAGTAACTAGAAAATAAAAATACTTTTTATTGAACTTGACCAGGTTCCAATACTGAATGACCAATATTGTTATTTTCACATTGTTTTCGGAGAGAAACGTTTATTTTAAAAACGGTATAACACAATGGTTTTTGTATTGACCTTGTTTTAATAGGATGAAACCTTTCAAAAACTGATATAAGATATTATAAAAATCAATTTCGTACATAGGGTGCTTCAGACCACCCGTACCCTCCGAATATCTCGCGAAAAACAAAACAGATTGAGAAACCAAAAAATACGTTTATCTACGACTAATGTATGAACATTAAATGTGTGATGTTTGCTATATAATGCCATATATTAATCCTACAGAGAATAATACCAGGGAATAATAGTCAGTATTCCCTCCTCTGCACCAATCAGAAAATTACTTTGCCTGAATCAATTTCTCCGTGCACATTATTTTTTTAAAACATTGCAATGTTTAATGATGTAACTATGGTGGAATTGACATTTGGAAATGTCAAAATTTTAGCGTTTTGGTATTTATTTTACTAAAATCTTGTCCATAATAAGTTAGTCGTAGATAAAGTACAGTATACAACTCGCTATAATGGATATTATTCCCTCAGATGATTAAAACCCTCGCTCGCTTTGCTCGCTCGTGTTTTAAACTTCATCTTCAGGGATAATAGCATCCATTATAGCGTCGGTGTATAACACACTATTAAAATATTATTGAAAGTTCTATTGAATGGCACCAAATGAAAGCCCTTCCCCCCTCAATCCCTGGGAAAGAGATGGGGGTTTTATTATTAAGATTTATATAAAATAAATACCAATAAGCAAAAAATTTGACATTTCCACATTTGCACAGAGGACTTGATTTAGGCAAAGTAATTTTCTGATTGGTGCAGAGCAGGGAATACTGACTATTATTCCCTGCGGGATTAATATATGTCATTATGTTGCAAACATCACACATTTAATGTCCATGTTACACATTAATCGTAGATAAAATAAATTTGAATCTTAAGATAATATAATATACCGGGCGTTTCCTGAAACAGGCGCACCTCGAAAAAAAAATTGTATTTTTTAGTCAATTACATTTATATTTTAGGTTTATAAACTAAATTTAAAGGCGCATTAAACTACATAAATAATGAATTTTTATTACTTCCTGTTCAGCCGGAAGTGACACCAACTTCCTTATTTTAAATGGAACACCCCGTATATTTTTAAAGATTTTGATTCTGCATAAAATTCTGAATACAATCATGTATAATAAGCTACTTTTTCGTTATAGATTTATAAGTAAAATAATAACTCAAATATTACAGAAACAAATCGAATCATACCTAGTTAGCTATGAAATAAATGATAAAAACAGAAATTATACGAAGAGTTTTACTATGTATTCAAGAAAATGCAGGCCATTTTGAAAATTTACTATAAATAATATAATTGAATTGCAATTCCTTATTAAATTAGTTATTTTTGTTAATAAACTGACATTTTTACTGTCATAAAATCTGTATCTTATCATTTATTTCATAGCTAACTTGGAATGAATCGATATGTTTCTGTAATATTTTAATTATTATTTTACTTAGAAATCTACAACGAAAAAGTAGCTTATTATACATGGTTCTATTCAAAATTTTATGTAGAATCAAAATCTTAAAAAATATACGGTGTGTTCCATTTAAAATAAGGAAGTTGATCTCACTTCCGGCTAAACAGGAAGTTATAAAAATTCATTAATTATGTAGTTTAATGCGCCTTTGAATGTAGTTTATAAATCTATAATATAAATGTAATTGACTTAAAAATACAACTTTTTTGGGGGGTGCGCCTGTTTCAGGAAACGCCCGGTATATCTTATAATATTATGATATTCAATAAATATCATTAAGATATCATTTGAAACTAGATCTTATTGATATCTTCAATATGAAATCAGAATGATACCTTTTGGATGATATCAAAGGGATGACTTTATAATGATATCACAGTATACCGGGTGTAGAATTTTTTTCTGACCTATAGGAAATACAATGTTAAAATTTTAATTTTGCTCTAAATTTTTACCTATTGATTTTAGAGCCAAACTGTAAATACAAAAGATGTTCAGAATAAAAAACTGCATCCAACGAGCCCTTATTTATTGATATTCTGTCTCGAGATAAACTTAAATTAAATTTGATATATTTGAGCTGTTTACAGAGTGCCATGAAAAATAAAATGAATTAGTCAGATCAAAATAAATAAACACTTCAATTAATTACGATAAAATGTACCTTAGGAAGAAAAAAAGGAAAATAAAATAATTATTAATTTATTTTTTTGATTAGTGAATCCTTCTTATGGTCCAATAAATCAATTAGAACAACAATTTCAAATCTGTCAACTGTCAGAGTGACGGAATACATATTTTTGGCAGTCTGAAACTAGCCTAAATTGTTAATTTTTATTTCATGTTTATTCCGTGAAAGAAATCGATTTGAACAAAAAATTTAAGCTTATTCGACGCAGTTTTTTATTCTGAACATCTTTTGTATTTACACTTTTACTCTAAAAGCAATAGGTAAAAACTTAGAGCGAAATTAAAATTTTAACATTATATTTCCTATAGGTCAGAAAAAAATTCTACACCCGGTATAAGATATCTACAAATTTAATTATATTGTTATCAATAAGATATCGTTTATAATTATCGTACTGATTTCTTTTATAAGAAAACCTAATGATATCTTTTTCGAGTTATCTTTTAGATATCCTTTATAAGAAATCCTAGTGATATATTTCGGATAATTGTGCTATGTGGGTTAAGTTCCAATCCAGTCAGGTACACATTCCAGTTTAACTGCACAAAAATCTTGCATATGGTGTACTGATCATTTAAAACCATAAGTTAGTTTACCGTACATATGGTTAAATATGTATCTATTCCGATGATTCATAGTATGTGAGACTGCCACACCCAAGTTTGGGTAAAAGCGTGATAAATTCTAAAGTTATTTCTCGATAACGATTTAAAATCTAATGAATTAGCACCTTCTTCTGTCCATCTATCAATGGTTCGTCTCACATGTTTTCGTTTCTGTAAACATCTCTATTATAACTGACTGCAAATTCCGCAGGTCTTGTGATGCCTCCAACGTAAGAGAAAACGTGACTCCAGTCTAGTCACAAGACCACCGCACGCTTGCCAACTGCTAAATATATCACTAAATGAAAATGAAAGCAATAGTTGTATTTTAATGAACAGAAAAAGTGGAACAAGTAAACAAAATCGTTAAATTGAGATGCATTTTGGGTGTTTGCGTAATTTAATAATAAAATATAAATTGGTCACACATAGATTCTTTGCGGATTCTTTCATGCTTCTAAAGCCTGAAATAAATAAATTCACTGTTTTGAAGCTATCCATGAATTATAAATTATTCTTCTTTTCCAAGACTCATAAATGATTCAATTTAGCGGCGCCGCTATTTGCAGGATTTCTCACCAGGATTCTTTTTTATAAATTCAGACACATGAAAGAATCCGCAAAGAATCTATGTGTCCACAGGTCTGTATATATTTTTGCATCAAAAAATTAAAGTATGATTTTTCGGATTTTAATCAGGAGGCACAAGGATCTGAAAATCAGTACGAATGGTCACTCTAGCTTCGCTACATAGTGTATAAAAGTTGTCCAGCTCGGTTTTTCTCTCGGTTTAGTTGCGTTCAGACGAGTAATAAGTTGGGAAATTGTGTCTCAGCCTTCGACCATAGATACGCAGTCATTTGTTGTGAAGCCGACACTTCTGTCAGTTAGCCCACAGTTGGTGTAATGTGGGTTGCATTTTCAACAAAGTTGATGTAATGCGGGTTGCATTTTTTATTTGACAAGTGACAGTTCGTGATTCACATTATTGTTAGCATTCAATAAAATACAATCAAAATGCACAAGATAACTTCTAGTTATACAAAATTGTGACAGATGACAACAAGAATGAAAGAATTCAAGAATTATCAATAAATGTCACTTGAAAAGTGTAAAGTATGCAACTTGCACTGCAGCAACTTTGGGATCTCTATCTCACTTCACACAGCCTCTTTGCCATTAGTGCTGGCTTCAAAACCCACTGTACATTTAAATAGGCGTTACGTGTCTAGAACATATATGGTCTAAGGTCTCAACTCTGTGTAGAATATAGGCACATTTCTTTCTCTTCTATATTATCCCGGCCAACTCTGGGTGCATGAACTGTGTATTACCGTGTGTGCAGTTTCCAGTATCAGCCTTCAATTCACAAAGAGGAGATTTTTGTACAGTTAAACTGGAATGTGTACCTAACTGGATTCGAACCTGACTTGTCACATAGCGCACTTGGCTATCCACTCCGTATAATTGTCTATTATATGATTGCGGCAAATAAAAATCTAATGATGTAGAAGAATACAGTTTTTAAAGGTTGCTTTAAGAATTTAACTGGTGGCTATTATTATCCTTATTTGTAATATTTATTGGCAAAGAATCAAAATTAAATTTACTACAAGTTGCTATTAAAATTACATTAAGGCTCTACTCTTTGTTGATCGCAATATTGCTGCAATAGAATCAGAATTCACGATTCTGACTATATTGCTCAAAATAAAAATTTAAAATTTATTATAAGTAATTACGAAGCATTATTTGATCGAAAAATTCATACAATACCTTATTGCGACAACAATTAAAGAAAATTAGAATTAATTTATGCATTTTAATATTACAAATTATAGCCTTATTATTGTATATTAATTAATTTTGTTTCAAATAGTCGATTCCTTGCATTGTTCGTGAGAGTGCAAAGAAAATATGTTTTTAAGAAAATTACACATCTGACGAAATAAATAGACAAAAATATGCCAAATTGACTATTTTTTACTAATTTATTACTAAAATACCATTAAGTATTTCAAAAATATAATTAGCACTCTAGAGTCATCGTTTAACTATCTATATATAAAATATGAACAGTGTAGGTGTACTAACAAGAGATCAGTTTGTAATATAGCAAGCTCCCTTTTTCACTATATTTTTGGCACAAGTGTAGCGCGTTAATGTATTTTTTGTGCTTTGAAATAATTACAAGATCATGTGAATTACTACTGAATTCAAAGTGACCTAACTATTAAAGAAATAGCAGTAAATGGAAAAAACTACTAATCATTTTGAAAGCAAATAGCTCGGCAAATAGTTTCTCGTCGTCGGCAATAAATTCAATTGTACTTTGTGGGCGCGTTCTGCATAAATTACATGCAAAGTTTATGACTTATTCTTCTCAGAAAATGACGCGATATTATGCATTACAATCGATGACCACACCAAGTATTTTTCTCTACATCGTCAAAAAATGTCACATGCCTAAATTTGACACTAAGGAAAGAATTAAAGAATTTTTATTTTTATTCACGACCATCTTCAGGTCTACTAAATGAGCCTAGAATAGATGTTGATATTTAAAATACATATTTTGTAGAAGTGGCCACTTCCACGACATATCATATCAGTATTGATTCGTAAACAAAAATCAGAAATTTTACATTAGTAATGACAAAGCATTGTTGAATTAAAAAATTCAAACTATATATTGTTCCGACAACAATTAGACATAAAAAGGAATTAAACACTAGAATTTCGTGAGGATCTCATGAATAAACTATAAAAGTTATCATTGAGTTTAAAGACAAAATGAGTAGAACATAGATGTAAAAAGTGCGGAAAAACAATAAAACTATAATTTTATCAACAGAATTGCCATAAATTATATCTAAACTTGTACAATTTTCGCCGATTTTCGCATAATTATTAAAGCCAAACTAATTACATTAATTAAAGATTTTGAATATTCCGCACTTTTAGTATGCTTCCTTAATCTACATACAAAAATTCAACATCATACGTATAACAGTATTAGATTGAGATCATCAAAAAATTACTCGTTTTTCAATACGTATTATTGCCATGAAATAGGCTCTTCATTCATTTCGGCTTAATAATAATCAATTTTAAATTTGACACTGTTGAAATAATAGTAATTTGTGATCTTAAATGGAAGATAGCCAACACTCACAAATGTTCTTTATAACCATTTAAATGAAATGTACAAAAATAGTTTAATGTTTTGTAGAAAAATTTGTTTCCAAGCGCCAGAAATGTTTAAATTGGCATCAATACAATAATAAACCAGAGATTTTTGGTCTATATTTGTAGAATTTTTAGTTAGAAATTATTTGGCATGGACCTATTACTTCCTCATTCAATTCCTAAATGCTAATATATTAATTTTTTATTCGCAATAAGCTATGAATCAGAAGCTTTTTATTTTTATTTTATAATGTAGGTTCATATCTAAAGTTTTGTTTCACCCAGTTTTCAAAATCATATCAGGTAGATTGTCTATACACTGAATAAGCCAATTTCTGGCGTTTGTGATATCCCTTTCCAGCATGGCAGCGGGTATGTTGACAATTGCGACTCGAATGTTGGCCTTCAGGTTTTCTAGGGTCCTTGGACGGTTGACGTAAACGCGGGATTTTAAAAAATCCCACAAAAAAATCACAATGAGCCAAATCGGGCGAGCGGACTTTTTTTAAACAGTTAATCCATTGACTGTAATAATTTATGTAAAACTCGCATTTTTAGTAATTTTCAGAAATTATTTAACAAAATACAGCAAGGTTTTTTGTAAATTTAATTCTATAGCCATGTAAGCACAACCTATAAGTACATCTTTGTAAAATATGAGGTCATCGATTTCAAAACCAAAGTTACAAAATGATTTATTGTAACATGTTTTTTTGCTTTGCATTATTTGATAGCTTAAAGATGGGCCTTAACGCAGGTATCTTATTACGTATAAATTGATTCTTCTTCTGCATGCATGACTATAATTCTACAATTGTATTTTGTGGTATTGAAGTGCCACCCCTGACTGTATTGTACCCTCTGTCTGCAGGGTATGTACCTCGTGGCGTTGGGTCATCAGTCAGCCAGCTGGCAGATCATGCTTCCTGCAGCCGAAGTTACACTCCTGCAACACTACGCGCCTGCTAGCGCAGTCTCTCAAGTGCTCGATGCGCTCTACCAAGTTCTACACGAAGTGCACGCCCGCGTCTCTGAAGATAAGTGCAAGGTAAGATTTAACACAATTTTTTAAAAATAAATTACAAAATATTCTTCATTTTTCTCGGATTCTAAATTTAACTAGAGCTTAAAAAATTTAAAAATAATGTTTGATATTGAAAAATGTTTAAATAATAATTGAATTTTGGAAACCGAAAGTCGGTATTTTTATTGGTTTATTAGTAGTTACAGTAGATTTAATACCTAATTTATAATGATTTTCTTTCTCTAGGAGAAAATCTTTTAACTATGCCTTAATTTGAGCTCCAAATTAAAAAACCGTACTTAATAAAATAATAATTCTAGAAATCGAATGCTGCAAACCGTAATTGATATTGAAAGTCGTTAATGAAACTTTTTTGGGTATTGATATGTAATTGCAACTTTATTGAAATTCATGGAAAACTGTCAAAATAAATTGTCACGAGGATTCTGAATCCTGGAAAAAAATCATGGTTTTAAGGAGGTTGGTGACAGTTTATTAAAATGATGATGAGAGGCTGAAATTTATACAGTGCCTTCATTTCACTATTTAGATTCAAAAATTTTTATTTTCGTCTATCTGGTTTTTGTGTAATTAAATGTTGAAATTCGCTCGTTTTACATGGACTCTTATGGCAATTCACTAAATTTTTGTTTAAACTATATGATAAAATGATGAAAAATTCACAGAACTTGTATTAATATTTCCAATAAACCTTTAAAAATAAGTTCTTGAAGATTTTGTATACTTTGTCTAAACCATTTGCAAGTTATTTAAAAAAAATGTAAGCATGTCAAGCATTTTTGATTAGGGAATTAGTATATATTGTAAAAATAAATATCACAGCAATGCAATGACATCAGCCAACGTGCGTTGAGGCGTTGAGCTAATTTTGTTTTACATTATCAAAAATATTTTTATTTTCATATCCTCCCTCTAAGGCTAATGTCTGGGTACGCCACTGCAGGCGTCCCCAAACTCCTTAAAGCAATCCATAAATTATAAATTCTTCTTTTCCAAGACTCACTGAAGATTCAATTTAGCGGCACCGCAATTTAACAGATAATTCTCACTAGAAATCTTCAAAGAATTCTCGTGCGAACAGGGCTTAACAAACTTACGTCTTTTCCCCAACTTGGATGTGAGAGCCTCACATAATGTGAGTTAGCGATGTATGCAATTAATAACAAAGATTATTTCACTCATTATAAATTTGACCAATGAGATTGTCTTATTTTTCATTGTTTTCCAATTTAAATATGTGATTAAATAGCACCATGTTATTTAATCGCGATTAAATTGAAACTAGCTTTTTTAAACAAATTTTTTAATAGTGTATACCAAGTACATAATAATTTCAGATAAAATCCCTCGACCTGCGGTCGAATTTTTTCAAATTATTATGCACTCAAACACTTTTTAAGCAAAATTTATGTCATAAGCCAGACATGTCAAATTTATCGATTAAATTCATTGCACTCGAGATATTAGGTACTTATGATTAATTCGTTATTCTGGTCCATTCCGCTGACTGAAATTTGAATGAAACAATCGAATAATTAAGTTGCGCAGAATAATCACAAATCACTTTTATAACTCTGAAACTCTCTCTTCCTGAGCTTGAGCTTATATAACAATAAGCTCAAAGCTCGCGGCGGCATGATTTCCTGTGCTTTTGTGCTCTTATTACGCTTATCATAAATTGTTGGTGTAATTAAAATTTCTGGATTTGATTTTGATTGACTTCCGGTTCGTTTCACGATTAATAAATTAGGAGAGAGTTTGACAGGCAAAAGAAATTTATTTTAAATATGGCTTGTCATTAAATTTTACATTCTTTATTGTTGATAATTCCACTCCTGTATAAAGTAAGCCATAAACAAAACACAATTTTATCGCTTCGACAGCGAATAAAAAGGCAGGTAACTTTTTGCAAGTGATAAAACCTTATTTACTTTTTACTTAGCAACCAAACAATAAACAAAGCACTATAATGTCATTTTCTTCATATTCCTAAAGGCGGATTCATGCAGCCATTTACATTTACATTTAATTTTCATTGAATTTAATTTAAAAGATAACTATGGTAACAATGTCGCATTTGAAAACATAAATGAGAATGGTGCATGCATGGCTCCATTGGGTTACACACATTTATCTTTTAAATTAAATTAAATTAAAATTAAATTAAAATTAAATTAAAATTAAATGAAAATTAAATGTAAATGTAAATGGCTGCATGAATCCGCCTTTATATTTTTAAGTGAAATGATTAGATTTTGGGCATATTTGTGAAGAAGAACCAAATGAGTCGTTAAATTACTTCGTTGAATAAAGCCTCATTTCCACCGACTGTTTTAATGCTTAAGAACTATGTTTAATGCATAAGTACTAAGAGCAACGCATAAGAACAAAACTTTACAAACTCCAAACATAAGACGTAATGCACAAGCCGGCACAAGCATAATGATTGACATGTGTTATATTTATTATTTGTTTCGAGTTGTCAATTTCTGTCTGTTTCTAAATATGGAAAGGAATACTTTACTTACGAAATTAACAGTTCTTCCATTCCTTAATATCTCTAAAATGTCGGTAATGATTAAATTACAAATATTCGACAACAAATGTCATCTCTGTCGAATTAGTCCTTAAACAAAATAGGTGGAAATGGCCATCTAATAAATAATGATAATGCATTACGCCTTACGCACTAATCATTATGCATTAGCAGTGTTGTGACAGATCATTTTAAAATGGATCTAGATCAAGATCTTCTCGTTTCATATGATCTAGATCAGATCATAGATCAATTTTTGTGATAGGATCTTTTTTTTTAGATCAGATCAGAAATTAGTGATTTTTTTTCTTTAGATCGTAAAAAGATCAATATTAGACAAAGTATTTAATTGTTGTATTACATTCAGTGTTGTGACTGATCTAGATCAATTGATCTAGATCATCGATCTAGCTCAATTTACGTGATCTTTGATCTGATCTAGATCATCTTATTTTTAAGGATCTTGAGTTTGATCTAGATCAAATAAATGTGATCTACGATCTTACAATAAGATCATATTTTTAGATTTTTTTCTACGCTATATGTAAGTTTAAGCATGAAATTGAAAACTTAAAAGAGTAAGAGTTTAATATTTTTAATATGTATAAATTTTAAACTGTAAATTAAATCGCTTGAATATAATATATTTTTTCTTTTTTATATAATGTAATAGCATTAGGCACTAAAACAGTCGGTGGAAATGAGGCTTTACATTCGAGCATTTTATTTCCGCCGGATAAATTTCTGTTTGTATTGAAACCTTGTTGCCTAGCAATTTGAAAAGAAAAATTGTTTAATAAAATCACGACACCGTAGGTGGAGTGATTTCATTTTAAAACAATTTTTCGAGTCAAATTGCTGTCAGGTGACAAGGTTGAAATGAAATTAAATAAAAAAAGCTCTTGTGTAATTACAGTTGAATAATAAATAGCGATAATAAATTATTTTGACGTGTAAACTAAATGCATTATAAAACAGTAGTATACAAAATTGGATTCTATCCAAATGTCTATTACAAAATTCTAGTCACATGCAATTCAACACTGAAGAAAAAAGAAAATATTATTGCACGTGATTCTCTTTATACCTACCTATTTAGACAGTGGCGTACAACCAAGTTTTATCAAAGGGAATACTAACAAACAAGAAAAAGTAAAAGATATGATAAACATTTTCAGTTATTTGAAAGCTTTACATTTGATGTAAAAATTTCATTAAAATAGGTTGTTACAATATTCAGTATTGCGTATTGTGTCTTTTTAATTTTGTTTAACTTCATCCTGTGATTATTGTAGAACATTGTAGAAAATTATAATATGGTGAATTAATTATATAGATACCCGGCTTACATAGCTTACGCGAACTGTACAAAAAATTATTTGCACAGTTTAGAAAAGGAAGTCTACAATTACATAATTTTTTAAGTAAAGGAGTGCACGGTACATCTCCTACACAGTCATTTGTGTTGTATTTTTTTAAAATTATTAAATTTCAAATTGGTAGTTAGTTTGACATACAAAGATAGGATATTAAATGGCAAATACTACAGTCGCTCACATACTGAATATTTTGTTTTGAAATAAAAAACTTAAAAGTTAAGGTGATTCTTTACCCATGGCATAAAACAGTCAACAACATTGATTCCGCACGCTATTCTATAGCGTTTATTGTTTTGTTAAACATAAAAATAACAAATCATATAGTTTTTGGGGGGAAAAATAATTTTACCGAGTACTCCCAACACATTACGTGTCGAATCATCCCATACATATGACATAAACTAGATCGCGTTTCGTATAGACAAGTGGCCAACATTTCTTTGATTCGTTGAAACGTTGGAAGGAGTTTGTCATTTGTGGTACCGTACACACTATTCGACAAACTTCACATATCACAAACGTTTGCGTAGTTTGCCATGTAATGTGTAGTCGCCATTCAGACGTTAATACGATCAATGTGTTGTATGGGATAGATTTGACACACATTTTTGGAAAACTGTCATTAGAGAAGCATAGTGAGATGAATTTTCTACCAAATTATTACAAAGTTAGTACAGTTATCTCAATATTTACCATAATATTGATAGGATTACGAAAGTCATATTTAACATAGACCCCTGAATGAATATTAGCTCCACCTCTATGCGACGTAGTACACTCCTATGTAAAATTTAACGTGTCTAAATTAATTGACACAATACGTCGGTTGTAATATTTTTGTCTCAGACTATACAAAGCACTAGGCATGTGGCGGAACACTTGCAGGATGGTTTACTTGCTACTTTCCCCTGTACACCTACAAACCCTGAGATGGTTGTAGCTTGGAGGTGGCTCGCCTTAAAAGTTAAGACACATCATCTAATGAATGAGTTGCAGTAGTTGATTTAGCTTTCGGTAACCACACCGTCGACTCCACCTTAAGACACAGAACCTTCTCTAGTTCCACTGCTTGCTGCTGACACGGCGCGTGCTCCGCGAGTGCCTCTTCCACTCCCTGGAGAGCTCCACGTCGAGCCCCCTGGCCGTGATGGCGGAGTGGACCGCGGCGCAGGTGTCCAGGCACGTGGTGCGAACCCTGGACCGCCTGGTCGCCGCGCTCCGGAGCCAGCACCTGCCCGGGTACTTCTTCCCCGGGGAGAACTTGCTGACCAATGCTGGTGGACATGCCCGAGAGGAGGACTATCTCGTCGAGGCTAATCGGCTCTATATGTATATGGTGAGTTTCTATAAACAATTTTTGGACACAGTACACAGTGTATAGAAGTCAAAATAGTACAAAAAATGATAGTACAAAAAAGTATTATAACATTAGATACTCATGTAATGTATAAAAGTTATGAACTAACAAAAAAGATTTTAATTCATATTTGAACTTTCTAAAACTAAGATTAGTTTTAATGGACATAGGCAACTTATTAAAAATCTGCAGACCAATTCTTTCTGGAGCATTTTTGACAATGTTAACTCGCGATCGAGGCACTGAGAAATCATTTTTAGACCTTGTGTCATGACTATGCTTTTCTGCATATGTTGGAAATTTATCTCTATTGTTGAAGACAAAGATACAGGTTTCGTAAATGTAAGAATTTTATATTTTAAAAAAATGTTTCGGTATGATTACATGTTATACGTCGTTAAGACGTCTTTATAATGTCCATGTCTTTAAAACGTCTGATCCAAATGTAATCACAAAGACGTCACATAGACACGTGTCTTATGTCCTCCATTCTGAATGTTATTTTCTTCCATGCAAATGACGTCTATTTAATACCTTTTCGACAGTCAAATGATGTCCTTTTTAATAAAATTATGACCAATTTACGACTTAATTTTAATCAATATAAGATTCCTGTATGTCAAACCAAGATGAATTTTGAGACAAATATAAGACTCCTATATATTGTAAGCGGAAGATTTAAAACTGGACAACATAACTTAAAGACTACCGCCTTATGACGTCTATAAGACAATAGAAAAATGTACGTCTTACAGACGATCAATGTGTTGTATGAGATAGATTTGACACAAATTTTTGGAAAACTGTCATTAGAGAAGCATAGTGTGATGAATTTTCTACCAAATTATTACAAAGTTAGTACAGTTATCTCAATATTTATTGATAGGATGACGAAAGTCATTATCACCCGCAAATACGACAGAGACATCTGAACTAATATAAGCTCCACCTCTATGAGACTACAAAGCAGACTGGGCATGTTCTTTTAGAAGTAGGATGGTTTACTTGCTACTTGCCTCTGTACACCTCAAACCCTGAGATGATTGTTGATTGGAGGTAGCCTCTACTATTAAAAAAAACTTATTTTTAATTAAATTAATGAATGAACAATACTCTCCCCTCTCTAGGTGCGTCTCCACTCGCTCCCCCCTCTCTCCTCCAACCCATCCCTAACCTCTTTCCAATCCCTGACCCTCTTGGACTCAGCTCTGGTCTCTCGCTGGCGAGACGTCGTATCCTCCATGGTTCCTCCTACCACGACGAGGTCCTGCAGGTTCAGCAGCCTGACCAAGGACCCGTCATCCTCCTCCTACACGCAGTACACCGCCAAGCAGCTGGAGTACGTCGGCGCGCTGCTGAAGACGGTGCTCGATGTTAGACAGAACCTCGTCCAAGGAGCTTCTGCGTATCCGGAAGCCAACCCTCCGGAGGATCCCACTGAAGATGTTATCTTCCTCTTGGTGAGTATCATCGAGCAGGCGAGGGACCACTTCTTCAACGATAAACCGACATCGAGTTCTTCGACGGTTTCGACAGTGGCTGGCAAGTCACGTGTGAAGAACAAGTACAAGACTAGTACGAAGGCAAAGGCGCATTTTGATAGCGCTACGGCTAAACTAGTCGAACATGTCAGAAAGGAGATGAAAAAGAATCAGGCGGGCGAGGTCTGGGAAGATATGGCGTTGGTAAGTCATTATTTGTATTTTGAGGAGATGTTGTGTTTGTGTTTGATGTGGGTTCAATCAAAGAAAACGAATAAAATAAAAAGATCATATCTAAATTACAATGTGAGCGTCTTATAAAAATAAATAATCAGTTTCTGCCTATTAGTAACACATCAAAAACCTTGGTGTTATAATCGATAATGACCTTAGATTTGAACAACATATAACATCTAAAATTAAAGTAGATTATTCGTCTGGTCTCTAAATTCTATTTTAAATAAAGACCTAAAAATTAAGCTCTTAGTCTTTCTTGATAAAAACAGTTAAAAAAATATTACTGTGTAATTTCTGCCTTCATTTTAATTTAAATGCACTTGTGTTTTATTTCATTGAAAAGAGAAACAAATCTCTATTAAGACGAGTCATATGAAAATTTGAATTTGGATTGAATTTCTCAAAATCTGTAGAAGATACAAAAAATTTGAGGACTGCTGTGAATTCCTCGTTAAAACTGCCTATAGAACGTGCAAATTAACGTGCAAAATTTACATTTTTGCGTATATCTAATCACCTATGCATTTTGTGGGAAAACAAAAATATTTCTAAATTGGCCCCCTAAAGAGACAACTTTTGTCTAATTTAACCAACTTCGTATCTCTTATGGTTCTCGAGATCCCCATGCTTAAACAGTTTCATTGGAACCCCCTGTATACAAAATATTTAGGTTGAAAGGTTTCAAAGTTGCGTAACTTCGCTAATTTCCATCGTAGGAGGTTAAACTTTTTTTGTAATTAAAGGGCAAACCTTCCTCTTAACAATTCCGTTTTTAAAATTTACTTATCATTGTTTGCAACAAAGTTACCACCCAAAACATAAAGGTATGTTTTTGAATCGAAAAAGTCAAACTTTGAATGAGTGCACGGATCGTAAGGGGTTAGATACCGCAATTTGAATAACGGGGTATTAAAATTTGATCCTTTCCAAGCAAAACCAAGTGGTGCATTTTGGCATTTTTCTGCATATTCACATTGGCTACTACAGGTCGATTCAAAAACATACCTTTATATTTTGGGTGGCAACTTTGTTGCAAACAATGATACATAAATTTTAAAAACGGAATTGTAAAGAGAATGGTTTGCTTTTGACTTGAATTCTAAAAAAGTTTAACATCCTACGATGGAATGTAGTTATAGATATTTTGGTACCTAGTTTTTCCTCTATTTAATAACGTCCCTCTCCCTACAACCCACTATCTCTCCCCCAGGTGAAGTCAGTCCTCCGCTACCTCTACAAAGCAGTGGACCACTCCCGCCACACTCTGGCTCCCGTGCTCCGTCCCTACTTGACGAAGCTGTTCACCGCGTCCCACGAGTTGTCCTGGACGTGGTACCTGGACCAGGTGAAAAGGAAGGAGGCCTTGGAGGAGCTCCACGCGCTGGGGATGTTCTCCAGGATTGTCAACAGCGGGGAGAGTACACCCGCTGGAGCGCTGATCGAGTCGGTAAGCCATAGATATTGTCATACAACATCGGTAGCATTCTTTAGTTTTAAGTTTTAATCGAATTGTGAACAAAAACTTTGAAACTTTATACTCTCGATTTAACTTTTTTTCTATTCCACTACTACGGCTGCCTGAAACCAGCCCGAAACTCGTACTTTGCCGCATTGTAGCTATGCAATGTCATTTTGAAGTTGAAAAATACTGTAAAAGTGTTTTCGTTGCGAGTAAACTGTCAGATTATTATTGACTTCAAGATGGTGTTTTTATAAACATTTAATGGAGAAAGAATGGATCTACAGATGTGCCTTTTTAAAATTTAATTTGGTTGAAAATTATGTGTGAAAAACCTAAAAATGCACTTTTTTTTCAAACACCCATAACTTTGTGCCAAATTATCGTAGGAACTTCGTTCTTTGAGTCCTGCACAGGTAATTGAACAAATTTCAATGCGGTGGATCGAGTCGACAATTTTTTCCAACTCGGTACACATCGCCAAAGTTGGACGTTTTTTGAACTAAAAACGTGTTTTTTTTGTTCGGGTGTCGAAGGTTACGAAAAGAGATCATCCTAATCTAAGTTTACTCCCTTAAAGTAGAGCCATAATGGGTTTTTTTTTCGAAAGTATCGTCTAATTTGTTTGAAAAGTCGCGGAAAACCTAAAAATGCACTTTTTTCAAACACCTATAACTTTGTGCCAAATCATCGTAGGAACTTCGTTCTTTGAGTCCTGTGCAAGTAATTGAACAAATTTCAATGCCCTTTTGGTGCACCGAGTCGACAATTTTTTTCCAACTCGGTACACACCGCCAAAGTTGGACGTTTTTTGACCCAAAAACGTGTATTTTTTGTTCGAGTGTCGAAGGATACGAAAATAGATCATCCTAATCTGACTTTACTCTTTTAAAGTAGAACCACAATGGGTTTTTTCCCGAAAGAATCGTCTAATTTGGGTAAAAAGTCCTTTTTTTCAAACACCCATAACTTTGTGCCAAATCATCGTAGGAACTTCGTTCTTTGAGTCCTGCACAGGGAATTGAACAAATTTTAGTGCCCTTTTGGTGGATCGAGTAAAAAAAAATTCAACTTCGTACACATCGTCAAAGTTGGACATTTTTTCCATTAAAAACATTTTTTCACAGGGGTGCTAGAGGGGGAGGAAGGGGTTGCGCTTAAGTTTGCATGCATAACTTTAAAATAGACACTTCAAAGTTTTTCGCCCGCAAAGATTCATCGAAATCGATTGAAAATACACCGAGTTATATAGCGGTTTGAAAATGGTCGAAATTTCACAAATGTCAAATGTTTCATTTTTTTCCACCAGTGTATTTTTTTTCATCCCTTTTAGGTGAACAAGGGTTGGACATGGGCGTCAACTATCCTCACCCTTGTGTCAAGTTCTCCTCTTCGAGTTGTTTTCATTCCAGCGCGCGGTAAAGTCCTTCGTCATATCCTGTCGCTTCCTTCTTATAACCAGGAGTCGGCCACGTTGTCCAGGACCGTTGAAGATGCCGTCCAGGATAAGAAGAACGCTACTTTACCGGCCAGGGGTACCAAAGCTGGGGCGGTGAATACGAGAAACGGTAGGAAAGATTTTATAAAATTGTTGTTCTTAAGAATCGATTATTGTTTGTTATTGAAGGTGATTAATTTACGTGTTTTGTCCAACGTATTATTCGTCAATTAAAAAGCGCATCCATTTGGATTTATACGAAATATGTTTTACGTCACTCGGGGGAGGAAAGCAGTGTTTTCCTCTTGCTAATGGAGGGAGGGAAGCGAGTTTTCCCTCCCGCTCGGGAGGACCGTACTTGTTTTCTTCCCGAGCGGGAGGAAAACACTGTTTTCTTCCCGGTACTGGCGGGAGGAAAACATTGCAAGAAAGGTGATTTCGAGGCCCTCGTGACGTAAAATATTGTGTGTCCCACGGGAGGGAAGGCTATTCCTCCCTTGGGCGAAGCCGGCGCCCTCGCTCGGGCCGCCGCTTGGCCCGCGGGAGTAATAGCAATTACTCCCTTGGGCGAAGACGGCGCCCTCGCTCGGACTCGCCTGCGGCTCGCCTTCGGCTCGGGTCGCCGCTTCGCCCGCGGGAGTAATAGCTATTACACCCTTGAGCGAAGCTGGCGCCCTCGCTCGGACCGCCGCTTCGCCCGCGGGAGTAATAGCACGCTTCCCTCCCTAGGTGCACAAAATACTATTTTGCACTTCCGGGACTAAAATTCTTCTTTATTCTTCTTTAGGGATTATTTTTCATATTTAATCTCGTTGTCAAGGAATTGAATTAATGAATCCCGTTGTCAAGTAAATACGTGCTATTTGTTATAGAGTATCTATGATAACAATATAAATATTTGTCATAAAGTTTACTGTCAATGTTGCAAAATTTTTTAAAAACTATTTTGTATTCGTTTGAGGATGAAGTGCAAAAATTGCGTATACCACGGAACTAAAGTACCTTTAATCCTTCAGGTGATTATTTCACTTCACCCTCAGGATTAAATCATGCACTGTTGTCCTTAATATATAATATACTATTCTTTAATTATTTGATTTAAAAATATATTAATGCATAGATAAATTAAATCAACTTATAATTATAATTTAATTAATTATATTATTGCATGTTTAATTTTAAAAGCTTGTACAGAAATGTATCAGTTTAGACATTTTAAATTCCCTGTTTCTTTGAGAACTTCTGGAAAATTAAGTACTCTAATTCGCGCCGTTTACGCCCTAATTATACATAAATAAAGAATAATGTTCTTGAGATTTTCATTAAGCAGTTTATACAAAAAACACTTTTCATTTACATTTTACCGTATTTTACATTTACGTTCTTTGAATAATATCTCAACAAAAATTTTATGCACACAAGAAGTGTCGTATTTATAGAATAGTACCTACTTTATCTACGACTATTTTAAAAATATATTTTTTTATTAAAGCGAATTTAAAATGACAACTTCCAGTATTACTTTAATATAAATTACAAGTTATGTATTTATTAATGCAAATTGTATTATTGGATAGTCGTGGATAAATTTATTTAAAAAATCACAGGAGATACGGTACCTAGAGGACGTCACCAAAGCTTGAACCCAACGCATCAGGACTTGAAAATATCAAGTCCTATGACAGAAGCTTTCAGCAAGAGTCATCGCCAAGGAAAGCACAGATGTGGAGGAGACCTGGTGCAAGCTCTAGCAGCCCTTAACAAAATATCTGTAAGCCTTTTTTTAATCAATATAAATAATAATAATATATATCTATTGCGCCTTTTACTGCTTCCGAAATGTTGAAAATTATGTAGGTAGATTGCAAAAATATATCTAAGAAATCGAATGTTGAAGACTGGAAGTCGATATCTTGATTCATTCAAAAATAAAAGCAGTTTTTGTTTAATAAAACAAAATTACGGTTTTACTTAAAATAACTAGAAATTGCTCAATTATATTTTAACGATTTTCTCGGGAGCTTTTATTTTAATAAAAATTCTTTTTTATGGAAAATGTAGGAAAATTTTTCTAGTTTAATTTGGTGTAATAATTTTTTCAAAGAAGTTTAACTCTATCAAATACAAGGGAAAACCCGAGAAAAACCCGTTTTTCTGGTTTTCCGGTTATAATTTTTTAAGAAGGAAAGTTACGAGGTGGCAAACCTGAAATTCGTGTTCAGTACCCCAATAAACAGAATGAAAGAAAATAAATATTTCTCCAAAACTTTTCAGGCAGAATCCTAAATTTACTGGATTAAAACGCGTTCCATGATTCACGGTACGACACAGCTTTACTAGGTTAAGGCGCTGCACTTGTAAATCCAGAAAATTAACAATTTGAACGATTCTGGCTGTATTAGAAAAAATTTCAAATTGAAATTTAACATGAAGAATCATGACTCATTAGTGAATCAATTAGCAAAACTTGGAGCTAAATTTTATCATTTAATAATCCATATTATACGTTAATTAATGCACAAAAATAAAATCGATAATATACATTTGTCGGAAGACGGGTATAGAGAGATTTTTTTAAACAGTTAACCCATTGACTGTAATAATTTATGTAAAACTCGCATTTTTAGTAATTTTTAGAAATTATTTAACAAAATACGGCAAGGTTTTTTGTAAATTTCATTCTATAGCCATGTAAGCACAACCGATAAGTACATCATTGTAAAATATGAGGTCATCGATTTTAAAACCAAAATCACAAAATGATTATTGTAAAATGCTTTTTTGCTTTGCATTTGATAGCAATAGATGGGCCTTAAGTTCGGAGAGATACGGCAGCAAAAATGCAATGGAGAATTTACTTTTTGTCATAATTTATGTAGTTTTTGATACGTTGAATTAAAAAAAAAATATTTTAAAACTTCGAAGGGAAGCACTGCTTCCATTGCATCCATGGACGGCCACTGATAGAGATAGTTCCTCCACACTCTTCTTTAGATTCTCCACGAGCTCTCCCACCTCCTCCCTCCAGACCACCGTCGCGATCTCTTGTCGACCGTGCAGCAGCTGTGTCGCACACACAAGCGCCAGGCCGCAGTCAGGAGACGGTGCACGATGCCTCCGTCGAGCAGGAAGTCCCCAGGTGCGCGCCAGGTCTACACGCCCACTGGAGATGGCGTCCAAGTGCATCAGGTGGCTGTGGAGCAAGGCGGGGGGAGAGGAGGCCGGATAGGTGACAGGGAGGAGTCGCTGATAGGTAGGGGGATGTTAAATGATTCATATGATTTGCCCTCATATTTACCAATCCCTATTTACCACCGTCCCTTTTTTACCACCGTAATTCTTTTACCAATGCATTTTTTACCAACTTTATACTTTTACCAATCCATTTTTTACCACCGTCCCTTTTTACCACTAATTCTTTTTTACCACCAACGTATTTACCAAAGTATTCTTTTACCAATCCATTTTTACCACCGTCCCTATTTTTACCACTAATTCTTTTTACCACCAACATATTTACCAACGTGTTTTTTAACCAATCCATTTTTACCACCGTCTCTTTTTAACAAAGCTAACAAAACCGTACTAGAGCCCCACAAACTCGGTTTTGGTATTTACTACACTAACAAAGCTAACAAAACCGTACTAGAGCCCCACAAACTCGGTTTTGGTATTTACTACACTAACAAAGCTAACAAAACCGTACTAGAGCCCCACAAACTCGGTTTTGGTATTTATTACATTAACAAAACCGTACTATAACCCCACAAACTATTAATGGTAAAACGGAATAGCGGTAAAAAAGTATGGTGGTAAAAGTTGTAATGGTAAAAACGGAGTGGTAAAAATGTATTAGTGGTAAAACGAAATAGCGGTAAAAAGTATAGTGGTACAAATGCAGAGGTAAATGTTGGAGTGGTAAAAATTGAGTGGTAAAAAATGGGTTAACGGTAAAACAGGATAGCGGTAAATAAGAATGGTGGTAAAAATGCTGTGGTAAAAATAGAATGGTAAATATGTAGCACAACGGATTCGATTTTAGGTATAGACAGATAACACTCAATGCTGTAGTATACAATGTTGTGAAGGCAAGAAGTACGGCAGCGTGGAGCAGCAGCTATAGGAGGTGAGGACACGATAGAGTGTTGCACATTGCTGACTTCTGGTTTGTTGTCATGGAGTAGAGAATGAAAATAGGCAACTGCAACACTTCAAGGTGTCTTCACACCGCTACGCTAGTTCTTTGCTTCACAACAAAGGCTTGCATTGTTTGTCTATTCCTATTATTGGTCGAAGGATTCATAACTTGGTTCGATTATTTAAATAAATAAATGCTACTTTTATGAACTATTTAATTCAGAAAATTAAATTACCAATGGTTCAATACAAACCGCCAAAAAATCATATTCTTTTTTTTCCATTAAAATTGGCTTCAATATTAAAAATATGGCATTATTTATTATTTTTATTTCAGGCAGTTGCAGAACCGCAAGAATCAAGGAAGATAGCAGAATTATTTTCCATGAAAACTTAAAAATTAAATCTTTATTTAAAACTGATACCTCTTAGTCAAATAAGTAGTAATGTATTGAATTAATTTTGCAATAACAATAATATGTACGTACCTCTATTTCTCTTTTTAATTTATTAATCTTTTTATTTTAATTTACTTGAATTCAATTTCGTTTATTTAGACTATATATAGAAACAGCCAGCCTAGCACGTTTCGACTATAGGTTGAATAATTTTCGAATCAAAGAATTTCTTGTTAATTAAATTAGTATTTTTTGCTTCTACTTCTGTTCATACGTAACGCAAACGTTGTGAGTATTGTACGTAGTATTTCAACTATATAATATTTTACTTCAAATCTACTGAGATCTGCAAGATTCTACTACTTTCATCTTCTCAAAGGGCCACCTAGGTAAGATATAACAACATTTGTGTATTCCAAATTATGAAAATTAAACCAAATTTTATTACACAACTAATAGCAAAAATTATATTTAATAACATAGAAATAGGTAACTAAAAATAATATGACAAATAATTTTAATATTTAAATTAAACAACTTCACATTTTTTTTGAAGCTAATGCCTTTTTCACGCAATGGACACATAGCGGACACATTGAGCCACACACGAGATATTTATTCTGTGTGTGCGGTTACCAGCTATCATTTTGCAAATTTATTTGTTTCGCAATACATTTTGTGTCTCAAACTAACTATTTATGTTTTTTTAATTACAGAATTGTCTTTTAAGTGACTGAACTATACTTCGAAAGCATCTTCTACAGTTAGAGAAGATTCTGCAAGTCTTCTATAAACCTGAAATCATTTTCAGCAGCTAACGAAAACATCAACTGTAGGTTCCAGAGGTTGAACTACCTTCTGAAGAAATTTTAATCTTGGAAAGCATCTTCTGCAGTTGAAGAAGGTGGAGGAAGATCTACAAGTCTTCTACGAACCTGAAAACATCTTCAGCAGCTGTTAAAGACATCAACTGGAGTTGTTTAATAATTGGAAGCATCTTCTACAGCTCTGGACATCTTCAAGAGGTTGATCTACCTTCTGAAGACATTCTGCAGCAAGTTAAACCTTCCGAGCACCTTCTGCAGTTCAAGAAGATGTTATATATGTGAAGGAACATCTTCCATGAACCTGAAAACATCTTCAGCAGCTGGTAAAGACATCAACTGGAGTTGCTTAAGAACTGGAAGCATCTTCTACAGCTCTGGACATCTTCAAGAGGTTGATCTACCTTCTGAAGACATTCTGCAGCAAGTTAAACCTTCCGAGCACCTTCTGCAGTTCAAGAAGATGTTATATATGTGAAGGAACATCTTCCATGAACCTGAAAACATCTTCAGCAGCTGGTAAAGACATCAACTGGAGTTGCTTAAGAACTGGAAGCATCTTCTACAGCTCTGGACATCTTCAAGAGGTTGATCTACCTTCTGAAGACATTCTGCAGCAAGTTAAACCTTCCGAGCACCTTCTGCAGTTCAAGAAGATGTTATATATGTGAAGGAACATCTTCCATGAACCTGAAAACATCTTCAGCAGCTGTTAAAGACATCAACTGGAGTTGCTTAATAATTGGAAGCATCTTCTACAGCTCTGGACATCTTCAAGAGGTTGATCTACCTTCTGAAGACATTCTGCAGCAAGTTAAACCTTCCGAGCACCTTCTGCAGTTCAAGAAGATGTTATATATGTGAAGGAACATCTTCCATGAACCTGAAAACATCTTCAGCAGCTGGTAAAGACATCAACTGGAGTTGCTTAAGAACTGGAAGCATCTTCTACAGCTCTGGACATCTTCAAGAGGTTGATCTACCTTCTGAAGACATTCTGCAGCAAGTTAAACCTTCCGAGCACCTTCTGCAGTTCAAGAAGATGTTATATATGTGAAGGAACATCTTCCATGAACCTGAAAACATCGTCAGCTGCTGGTAAAGACATCAACTGGAGTTTCTTAAGAATTGGAAGCATCTTCTACAGCTGAAGAAGGTGTTATAAACGTCTTATGTGAACATAAATCGTCTTCGGGGACTAGCAAAAGCAACTTTTCAGCTTTTTTACAATAAAAGTAAGTAAAAAATGTACAAATTAAGATTTTTTAAAAATGATTAATTGATTTTATTTATTTTCCGTCATAAAATAAATACAATATTATACAGAACTTAGTAATTTCCAAATATATAAATAATTTATTATTATGAGTTCTGAAATTTTATTTCAATTACATTTTTGCATTTTTTGTTGTAGGAAGGATGGGTGAGCATCTTCTACAGTTGAAGAAGGTGGAGGAACATCTACAAGTCTTCCATGAATCTGAAGCATCTTCAGCAGCTGGTAAAGACATCAACTGGAGTTTCTTAAGAACTGGAAGCATCTTCTACAGCTCTTGACATCTTCAAGAGGTAAATTTACCTTCTGAAGACATTCTGCAGCAACTTTAACTTTCGAAGCATCTTCTACATGAACCTGAAGCATCTTCAGCAGCTGGTAAAGACATCAACTGTAGTTCCTAGAGAATTGGAAGCATCTTCTACAGCTCTGGACATCTTCAAGAGGTTGATCTATCTTCTGAAGATATTCTGCAGCAAGTTCAACCTTCCAAGCATCTTCTACAATTGAAGAAGGTGTTATAAACGTGGAGGAACCTCTACAAGTATTCTATGAACATGAAATCGTCTTCAGAAACTAGGAAAAACAACTTTGCAGCTTTTTTACAATAAAAGTAAGTGAAATAATCTGGTTAATTTTTAAATAAATTTTGTTACTTTAAATAGGCTGTAAAAATTTACAAATTAAGATTTTTTGCTTTAATGATTAATTGGTTTTATTTATTTTTCGTCATAAAATAAACAAACGTTATACAGAACTTAGTAATTCCCAAATAAATCAATAATTTATTATTATGAGTTCTGAAAATTTATTTCAATCAGTAATTTTTGCATTTTTTGTTGTAGGAAGGATGGATAAACATCTACAAGTCTTCTGCTACCGAACTGGAACATCTTCAACAGTTCTTCATACCTTCCAGAGATGAATCTACCTTCTGAAGAAATTTTAAGCATCTTTTACAGCTGCTAGAACCTTTTGGATGATCTACAATGTAGGTTTTTGTTGAAATTTTAAGAAACATATATCTATCACGCATTTCACCCAATCTGGGTGTGGCAGCCTCACATATTGTGAGTCATCGGTATAGATAAATTTATACTGTGTGTGCGGTTATCATCCGTCCATTAATTTATTATTGTTTATGGACAGTACACCATAGAGGAGATTTTTGTGCAGTTAAATTAAAATTTTATTATGTCTTTGGTGTGGCAGCCTCACATATTGCGAGTCACCGGTGTAGTAATGTGTGCGGTTTCTAGCACACCACAGAGGAGATTTTTGTGCAGTTAAACTGAAATGTGTACTTGACTGAATCGAACTTGAATTTAAGTAGAAATCCTGTGTACATAAATTAATATTTATTATTTTTGAATAACTTGAAAGTATCTGTCAAACGTTAATAATTTATTTGTGGTTCCTAGGTATTCGAGCATGTCATCTACGAAGATTGGACTGACAACTCTACAATTGGGACGTAGACATCATCTTCAAGAGTCGTCGATGGACTACGCTGGACTACCAGAACTTCAACATCCATCCAGGGACTTAGTGATAGGTTCATTATCAAAGATAGTTGTGCCAGTGCTCTGCCAAGGTTTTTATTTGTTTTTCCCTTGACGGTGAATCATTTCTACCCCTAAATATTAATTATAAATTATCACTGAATCTTCTATCTTTGATAATGATGTTGAGATTAGAATCTGATGAATACAGGCGGCACAGTCTTGGGTTCAAATCACAATGACCATGTGAATATGATCTCAACAGTTAGTTTTGACTTAGATAAAAGTTTTTGCTTTACTAATACTTTATTAGTACAGATACACAGAATTTTGATGAAACTAGTGACATTATTATTTATTTTAAAATCATTTTAATTGGGGTGATAGCTTTGGCTGTTGTTTTGTCGCGGTCAATATTAAACTTAAATAGGAAATGTCACTAGTAGTGAAAATAAAAAAATGTGGCTTGTTTCTTGTTTAATGGTAAATGTTAAATATTGGGTATTGGGTGGAGATGGATTAGGGCAATGTCACTAGTATTTCACCTATCATATATTTTAAACTTATAATATAAAATATCAAAGATACTTCAGTATATCCTCATCAGGATGATGACTTATGTGACGTCGAAACTAGTCGACTGAGAAATAAAATTATTAGTGACTGCATCCCAGAAATTTTTCTCCTTTTCTCATTAACTACCACCAGTCAAGTAAATTACAACATCCAAAGATTTTTATGAGCAGAAAAATCAGTCAATGCCGTTAATAAAACTGATTATTCATTTATAACTTTTATCTTTGATACAAAATATACAAAACATGAGTTAAGTATCTTATATGGGTGCAGTTACAAGCCGTCAACTCATGTTGTTATAACATTTGGAAATAAAATTCAATTGTAATGTAAAATGTAACTAATAATTTATTGTATTTCTTACAGGGCAAGTCATTTCATTATTTTATATTGTAATAAAATTACAAAAACTTGTATTGTATTTGAATATTTTATTTGTAAATGTGTTGATGTTTGAGAGAAAAGATTCTGTGAGCGAATGAGTTTGTATGCGTTTGCGTTAATGTTCTGCGAATTAGTGGATTAAAATGACTGATGGTGCAAATGATTTTGAGTGAACGAGACGATTGAAGTGTGCCTACCCAACTTGGGAAATGGCACATTTATGTGCGTTTTAAAGAGAATGTGTGCGGTTGAGATGAGCTTTTGTTTGGACGTCCGGTGAATATGTTGATTGGAATGACTGATGATGTATTAGAAATGTAAATGATTTGAGTGGAAAGAATAAAAGAGCTTGAATGAAAAGGATAATAATTGTGGATGACGCGAAAGAAGTGTGTCAGGATAGGAATGTTTGACTGCTTGTTGAGTTTAAATGTGTGACAAGGTTTGTGTCACTCCAACTTGGTAAATAGTATGTATGAAATTATATATTTCTCTTATGTATTTGTCTTGTATATAAAAAGAAAGAAAAATGAACAGTTTTTATTTATTTTCCTCATGTTTCCTTTTAAATCAGTAAATATGCAGTATTGTTGCATGAATTATTTAAATGAAATGTAAATTTTTTAAAATAAATAAATAATTTAGTTAGAATAAAAAATTTGTTTTATTATATTTATTAAATAACTTATCGTTGTCCTACGTCCCGTTATATAGCATTTAATTTAATTTTTTAGGGGTGAAATTGCTCAAAACAAGACTAGTGCTGCCATCTCTTGGTGTGACGTCACAGAATATTTTTGAGCAGTGGCCTAGAAAATAAAGCTGTTAATTAAAATTTTACCATCACAATATTTCTAATGATTTGCTAGGCAAATTTTAAAGTGCTTATTTCTTGTAAACTAAGGGTAGTAAGATAAAGAGGGGTGGCTACCCCCTCAATTTGAACCTGCTGAATCCAAATATGCCTTCGGTTTTGTTGTACAACCCTTATTTTTCAAGTTATATGCGTTTTAAAATTTTCCTAGCGTAGTTGCAATTTTTATATCAAAAAGGTAAGTAATTATGTAATTCTGAGGGTTGATTTAGAATCAGCGAGTCCTAATTAGGGGTATACGATATAAACAATCCATGAAATCAATGTATTTTTAGTCGATTTTGGTGAAATTTTGCTGACATTAAATAATTATTATCTGGTAAACTAAAGGGCTAAGGGCCAAAAGTTAAATACAAAAGATGCGTAACTTTTCATTCTCTATCTGCCTGTCTATAGATAAGGCCGTTTTGGCCGATTTTTAATTATTTTTTTGGTCTCCCACCATTCATGTTCTCCTGATACAAACTTGGTAGTTTTGGTTCGACTCAAATTTGAAATCGAGTGAGGGTGAAAATTTAAAAACGCGATTACGTAAAAACTAAGGGTTGGGGAGTGATTTAAGGGTCATATTCGTACTCTACGCGTTGAAATACACCAGTATGCAAATTGCCACCCCTAAAAGTTAATTAGCACCGGAGATATTCAACCCTTATTTGTATCTTCGGTACTAAGGGTCGTATCGCAAAAATCTACGTTGCATTCGATAGGGGATGAAAAACTGAGCATCTTTTACATTTAACTTTTTCCTCTACGACCCTTAGTTTAAGGGTCAATGACTATGTTTAGACGACTTTTTCACCACTTTGATTGCTCATAACCCTTAAACTAAGGGCCGTAGAGGACAAAGTTAAAAACAAAAGATGCTCAGTTTGTCATCCCCTATCGAATGCAATGTAGATTTTTTCGATACGACCCTTAGAACCGGAGATACAAATAAGGGTTGAATATCTCCGGTGCTAATTAACTTTTAGGGGTGGCAATATGCATACTGGTGTATTTCAACGCGTAGAGTACGAATATGACCCGTAAATCACTCCCCAACCCTTAGTTTTTACGTAATCGTGTTTTTAAATTTTCACCCTCACTCGACTGCAGATTTGAATCGAACAAAAATCACCAAGTTTGTATCAGGAGAACATGAATGGTGGGAGACCAAAAAAATAATTAAAAATTGACCAAAACGGCCTTATCTGTAGACAGGCAGATAGAGAATGAAAAGTTACGCAGCCTTTGTGTTTAACTTTTTGCCCTTAGCCCTTTAGTTTACGAGATAATATTTATTTAGTGTAAGCAAAATTTCACCAAAATCGACTAAAAATACGTTTATTTCAAGGGTGGTTTGTATCATATATACCTAATTAGGACCTGCTGAATCCAAATATGCACCCCATTTGGTCGTGCAACCCTTAATTTCCGAGTTATAAGCAATTTAAAATTTTCTTAGCGTAGTTTCAATTTTTTTGACGATATTACATCGATTTTTGAAGCAAAATTACAACTACGCTAGGAAAATTTTAAAATGCTTATATCTCATAAACTAAGGGTAGCAGGATAAAGAGGGATAATCTAACCCCTTAAATAGGACCTACTGAATCCAAATATGCACTCCATTTTGTACTGGAACCCTTAGTTTCCGAGTTATAAGCAATTTAAAATTTTCCTAGCGTAGTGTCAATTTTTTAACGATTTTGCTAGTAAAATGACAACTACGCTAGGAAAATTTTAAAATGCTTATAACTCGTAAAGTAAGGCTAGTAGGCTAAAGAGGGGTAGTCTAACCCCTCAATTAGGACCCGCTGAATCCATATATACGCCCCATTTTACCGTGCAACCCTTAGTTTTCGAGTTATTTGCAGTATAATATTTTCCTAGCGTAGTTGCAAC
Organism: Agonum fuliginosum; assembly: GCA_947534325.1. Classification (NCBI taxonomy): domain Eukaryota; kingdom Metazoa; phylum Arthropoda; class Insecta; order Coleoptera; family Carabidae; genus Agonum; species Agonum fuliginosum. The sequence continues at coordinate 6,422,986 of OX384036.1, forward strand.
TTTGCTCCATTTTCTGGACCACGTTTGGACCGATTTCTGCCCTAATATGTTTTAATGCTAAATAAACATTTCAAGGGGGTAATTTGTACTCTACCCCCTAATTTGAACTCGCTGAACCCAAATATGTACCCCATTTAGTCATTCAACCCTTAGTTTAAGATATATTGTACATTTAAATAACTGCCACCAATAGATGACAGCACCTATCTCGTTTGGAACTTATATAAACCTAAATAAGGGTGTTTATGTTAAAAATGTTTAAGTTAATTAATTTATAAGATTGTGTATTGTATTGAAGTATTTCATTAAATAAATCATAAAATTTATACTTACTGTTTATTATTTCGTATCGTAGTTTCATAGTACATTTTCAGGTTTAAGGCCGTGTAATCTCACCGTAGAAGTCCTGTAAGGGTTTAGGAAGTGTACAAAGGTTGTTTAAAATAAAAAATTAGTGCAATGATGTAAGTATTACTTATTTGTTTTTATTAATAATAAATACAGCTATTTCATCTCGATTATTTAATTTTTATGATATAAAAACATAGTTCTAACAATAAATACAATAAATAGAAGACATTTCTTCATTGGAGGCCAGTGGTCAATTGAAGAATGGTAAGTAGGGTCTCCTCCTAAGAAGATAACCGCCTCCCCGGGTCGAAAACCTGAACACACAAATAAATAATTAATATATGCCGCAAACCTCGCTTTAATAAGTCTTTTAGTTCCTGAGTTATAGGCTCTCAATGTTTAGGGCCGAAATCGAAAAAAACCTACTACCACATACTACTAAGAAAATTACGAGGAATCCAATGCCGCAAACCGCGCTTTGATCTTTGATAAGTCTTTTAGTTTTCGAGATATGAGCTGTCAAAGTTTAGATCCAAAATCGAAAAAAAACAAAGGTTAACCACTTAGTTCTTTTTTGGTCAAAATTTGAAATATGAACGAAATATTAGTAACACGAGTACTTCACTCTCGTAAACCGAATATAGACCAAATTTAGACTGAATTGAATTTTCACTAAAAAGTGATGTGTTTACATAAATAATTAATTACTGCTATACCAGTGATACCTCAACTTTGAAAATGTGGTTCCTAGCATAGAAAAGTACGAGGAATCCAAAAATGTCACGCTCAGGCCGCTAACATTAAACGTTTAGGAAATATAGCCCTTAGAATTCAAAAAATCACATTTATAAAGTGATGTGTTTACATAAATAATTAAATTACAGCTATACCAGTGATACCGCAACTTTAAAAATGTGGTTCCTAACATAAAAAAGTACGAGAAATCCAAAAATGTCACGCTCAAGCCGCTAACTTTAAACGTTTAGGAAATAGAGCCCTTAGAAGTCAAAAAATCACATTTATAAAGTGATGTGTTTACATAAATAATTAAATTACAGCTATACCAGTGATACCGCAACTTTAAAAATGTGGTTCCTAACATAAAAAAGTACGAGAAATCCAAAAATGTCACGCTCAAGCCGCTAACTTTAAACGTTTAGGAAATAGAGCCCTTAGAAGTCAAAAAATCACATTTATAAAGTGATGTGTTTACATAAATAATTAAATTACAGCTATACCAGTGATACCTCAACTTTGAAAATGTGGTTCCTAGCATAGAAAAATACGAGGAATCCAAAAATGTTACGCTCAGGCCGCTAACATTAAACGTTTAGGAAATATAGCCCTTAGAATTCAAAAAATCACATTTATAAAGTGATGTGTTTACATAAATAATTAAATTACAGCTATACCAGTAACTCCGCAACTTTGAAAATGTGGGTTCTAACATAGAAAAGTACGACGAATAAAAAAATGTAACTCTCCGGCCGCGCTTTGATAAGTCTTTTAGTTTTCGAGATATGAGTTCTCAAAGTTTAGATTCAAAATCAAAAAAAAACAAAGGTTAACCACTTAGTACTTTTTTTGGTCAAAATTAAAATTACGAGGAATCCAATGCCGCAAACCGCGCTTTGATAAGTCTTTTAGTTTTCGAGATATGAGCTCTCAAAGTTTAGATCCAAAATCGAAAAAAACAAAGGTACCTAGTACTTTTTTGTCAAAATTAAAATTAATCTAAAAAGTAGTAAATCAATAAATACAATAAATAGCAGACATTTCTTCATTGGTGGCCAGTGGTCAATTAAAGAATAGTAAGTAGTGTCTCCTCCTAAGAAGATAACCGCCTCCCCGGATCGAAAACCTGAACACACAAATAAATAATTAATATATGCCACAAACTTCGCTTTGATAAGCCTGTTAGTCCCTGAGTTATAGGCTCTCAAATTTAGATCCAAAATCGAAAAAAAAAACAAAGGTTAACCACTTAGTACTTTTTTTGTTCAAAATTAAAATTTCTCTAATAAGTACCGGATTATACTAAGTAAATTAACTAACTAAATTAATAAATACAATAAATAGCATACATTTCTTCATTTGGAGGCCAGTGGTCAATTAAAGAATGGTAAGTAGGGTCTCCTCCTAAGAAGATAACCGCCTCCATGGGTCGAAAACCTGAACACACAAATAAATAATTAATATTATGCCACAAACCCCGCTTTGATCTTTTATTCCTGAGTTATAGGCTCTCAATGTTTAGGGCCGAAATCGAAAAAACCTAAAGTTAAGGGCCTATTGCATGGCAATAATACGCATTGAAAAACGAGTAATTTTTGTGAGGATCTCAATCTAATACTGTTATACGTATGATGTTGAATTTTTGTATGTAGATTAAGGAAGAATACTAAAAGTGCGGAATCTTCAAAATATTTAATTAATGTAATTAGTTTGACTTTAATAATTATCCGAAATTCGGCGAAAGTTGTACAAGTTTAGATATAATTTATGGCAATTCTGTTGATAAAATTATAGTTTTATTGTTTTTCCGCCCTTTCTACATCTATATGTTCTATTCATTTTATCTTGAAACTCAATGATAACTTTTATAGTTCATTCATGAGATCCTCACGAAATTTTAGTGTTTAGTTTCTTTTTATCTCTAATTGTTGTCGGAACAATATATAGTTTGAATTTTTCAATTCAACAATGCTTTGTCGTTACTAATGTAAAATTTCAGATTTTTATTTTGAGCAATATAGACAGAATCGTGAATTATGATTCTTATTGCACTCAAGAAGTATAGCCCCTTAACAACTTACTACCTACTATTTTGGGTCAACATTAAAATATTGCTAAATTGTAGCGGATTATACTAATGCCCGCTTTACACGGTCATAAAAATACATGTAATTTTACAAAATCTTCTTGTTCAATGAGATTTGACCGTGTAAAACGACCGAATTTTACAGAATGACATTGTTCAATACGATGTTGTAAAAATAGTTGGAATAGAGCATGTTCTAATTTATCAAGGTCATTTTCATCATATTTTGGTAATATTTAGGGGTTTTAGAATTCGTAGTTGCAAACTTGTGTGAAACTTCATCCTTATTATGGTTGAATTTCGAACAACTGACAGTATTACTTAAAAGCCGGTATAGAATCAACGGCACAGATATCAACAGTAAAAAATGTGGAATCAGGAAAATACAAGCAAACTAATTTTCTTGTACGAAGAGCAAAGAAAAAAAAACACAAATGAAGTTGGTTGTTTTTCCTGGAAAGAATTGCCACCACAAATATATTAGTTGTCGCTGTCATAGTATCAAATATTCTGAGAATATTTGATCGTGTAAAATGCTAATATAAATTGTAAAATATGACAAGAAATACATGTAAAATTACATGTAAAATTGTATGTAAAAATATGATCATGTAAAGCGGGCATAAGGAAATTACAAGGAATCCAATGCCGCAAACAGCGCTTTGATAAGTCTTTTAGTTTTCGAGATATTTTTAGATCCAAAAACGAAAAAAAGCAAATTATGGGTCAAAATTAAAATTTCTCTAAAAAGTAGTGGCCTACACTAAGTAAACTACGAGGACTCCAGCGCTAGGAAATCTCCGTGAGTTTCCTTGTGACCCTCTCCCCCTGGCCCGGGCCTGCACCGGCGCCGAATCAATGGCTTGCGCCGCGGCGCCGCAGTTCGGACGCCGGAGACGCTCTCGCTGTAGCCGCAGCATCCACAGGCGTGTCGCACCGTCTCTTGTTCCACGCGAGGAATCCTCGCACTCGAGCTGTTCACGGTGGTGTTACTTGTGCCGATATGTGAAACTGTGACTTACAGGATATCATGGGGATCTGGTACGTACTGTTAATGTGCGAGGTGTGTGCGTTTGTGTGCGGTTGGATGTGTACTTGTGCTACCTTTGTCTAGCTCCGTAAACAATTTGGCTATGTAGTAAAGATACTAATTATTACTGATTTTTAGTTTATTCATTTAACACTTTAATACGTATAGGTACTATACTTATGTATAGTAATGTCCATATATTATGCAATATTGGCTTTGTTTTGCGATACTGAATTATAAATTATAATTAATAATCTAAAATAACGTCTTAATTTTGTGGCTTAGTGCGCTAACCCTGGCACAAAATCTTTTTGTACCTAATTGATAATTAAAATGTATAATTTAATATATAATAAAAGTCCCGGGACGGAGCTATAAGTTTTGAACGAGTGAAGAAAAAATTGAACATTTAGGGATCACTAAAGCGTTTGGGTCATTGCGAGACCGAACATTTGTTAAAAACGTGCAAAAACATTAAAATAAATTAAATTCTTGAAAGAATTAAGATATCGGGTTTTGGTTTATGGGGATGTGTTTCTTTTTTTATTACATTTAAAATGAGGTGAAACTCGACAGGGGTTGCTACTTAAACATGTTGAGGTTGCATTGAAGTTCTAAACTATCCAAGAATGTAGTTTTTTGACGTTTTAGTAAGCCCCAAATTTTCAATTTATTTTTTCCCTCGTTCAAAACTTCGTCCCGGGACTTTTGGGACACGCTGTAGTCTGCAAACCAAAGTTATAAATCAGTTAAAAATAATACTTCTTAATCCGGCTGCCGTAGATGCTAAATTTTTGACTTGTAATTGATACTATCTATACTTACCAATATACATTAAAATATTATTCCGTTTTTGAATTTTTTTAAACTGTTTAAATTTTATTTTATGTATTTAATAACTGTTGAGCCTCATTTATAAAAGCATTTAGTTTTAAGATTCACATTAATGTTTACATTTAAGAAAGTTTGAGTACATCTAACTAAATATGAGCGTTCACAGTGCTTGATAGTAGGAAGTGTGAATGCTCGTATTCAGTTATAAGATTTAAACTTTCTTAAACGTAAACATAAATGTAAACCTTAAAGCAAAATGCTTATGTGAATGAGCTTACATTTTTGTTATTTTTAAATACATGTTTAGGTAGGTACCAATATTTTGTGCCATATACATTAAAAACATTAATTTATATCAGCCAATAATTTGAAGTAATTTGCTAAATCAAGTATTGTTTTATTAATGCTGATTTAAGAAAATGTGTAATGCCAATTTAGAATCCTTGTTCAAAGTATTGGCTATTCTTTTCTGCCAATCTCTTTGTAATGATGTCGTAGAATGTATAAAACAAATAAAACATTAAAACCAGTAGTGCTTAATTAAGTAAAATGTAAAATAAGTATGATTGAGCACGACCGGTGCAGCTTTTTGTGCTTTTTATGTTGAGCTTCGCGCTTGCAAGCTCGGTCGCAGCCCTGGGATTTTAATTGCAAAGCTGCGAATGCAACTATTCACTTGAAATAGAAATTAGTATTTATGATTTTATCTAATTCTACAAATAACTAATAATGCAAGTATAACGCTTTCTAAAAATAAATTATATCTGACTATTACATAATTAATTCACACTTGTGTGATTTTTTAGTTTAATTTAAGGTCTCATTCATATTAACAGGTTTATATTTGTGTTTACAATTAAGAAAGTTTAAATTCATATAACTAAATGCAATCATTCACTGTCTTATTAGCACTGAAATACTTAAATTATTTTATTTTACGTATTTTAAAACAAAACTTAAGTGGAATTGTGGAAATTGTGTTAATTGTATTAAAAACCTTATTATTTAAACACATTTTATGAGAAAAATGCAAATAGATATTTATTCTTTATTTATTAAACCAAAACCCATAATTTGACTAACAGACCGGGAGCTCATGACAGGTGATGGTCTCCGATTTCATACAGCATGCCTTTTGGAGGATAGAATATTGACCCTATGACAACAAAGAAAAGCTGGTATTAAACCCTTGCACGCTTTCCGGTCATATGGAAATTTGCATTGTTCCACTTGCACAAAAATTTTGTGGACTTGTCTGATTTATAATAATGCATGCCCTTTTACCAAAAGAAACTTAAACACATTTAAAGTCTTAAAAATTATAGACATGCGATTCGCAGGATCCCAAAGGGCTCAAACGGTCACGTGATCTTGTAATAAAAAATATTTTCCGCGTTTTCATACAGCATGTCGATGAAAAAAATTAATGTGTCATAAAACACTTATAAACAAAAAGTCCTCGTTGGTCCAAGGGTGGAAAAGTTTTGTGCAAGTGGTAATGCAATTTTCCATATGACCGGAAAGCGTGCAAGGGTTTAATACCCGTTTTTCTTTGTTGTCATAGGGTTAATATGCTATCCTCCAAAAGGCATGCTGTATGAAATCGGAGACCATCACCTGTCATGAGCTCCCGGTCTAACAAAATTTTTTTTTTGAGTATACTTACATTTGATGCATTATCTGAAAGGCTGATCAAAAATTTGCTGGCAAATCTGGGGTCCAAATTACCAACCGCACACAAAAGTCGTTGAGCCGTTTTACTATACAGGTTGGTGGAGGTCAATGCGAACATAGGGAACATACATAACAATCGAACTTTCATGCCAGGTATCTTGATATATTTTGTAGTAGTGTCACAAAACGAAGTAATGTGAATTTGTGTGGCAAAAAGAGTAATCAATAACAGAAATAATAATAAAATCTAAAAGTGCATGTAAACTTTCTCGTTCTGCTCGTACACATACATTATTATGCAAAGAAAATATTTGACACTGACAGTACTTATTCCACATATTATATCAAGATGCCTAGCATGATAACTCCATTGTCATATATTTCCCTATGTTCGCATTTCACCTCCACCAACCTGTAGACGCTGCTTGAGTAGAAGAAAAATCTGAAACACAAAAAAAAAACAATTTCTACTTTTTTCCATTCCCCTTATCAAATCTTTAATAACCAAATTTCATATTTACGGTTTTAATAAGGATCTTAACACCGGATAAGATTTTGGTACAAATCTGCAAACCGAAAGTAGTACTTTTTAAAGCTTGATATAGTTTTCCTTAAATATATTGGTACATTATTTATTTATGATAATTTTTGCAATTAAAAATAAAACATAATATAATTATATATGGGTACAGTTAATTTTAAATACAATTTGCTGAATCTGGTAGTATTTAACAATCAAATAAAATGCAACTAATATTTAACTTTTTTGAAATTCCAGTATCTTGTTGTCCATGATCATATTATGCAATTTGTTTCTACACAAAATTTGAATGATTATGACAGTGACAGTACAGTTGACATCTTTTGCTTGCATCTTGGTTTATTACATGAACATGAAACTATTAAAATGTAAGTAAAACTATTTATTAGATTAGTAGAATAAGCAGAATTAGGCGAGAGGTCGTGTGCTGGCCACAGCAGATTTTTTTCTGCAAATTCGTCTTTCACTAAAGTATTACTATAACCCAAGATGGGTAAAAGTCCTGAAAGAAATAATCCAATTATTGTTCTCCACTGCAAAATATTTGTCTCTTGAAAGCGATATTAAATTCTCGATTTCCCAGTAAATAACAAACACTCCGTCTATCTGGGGTTGTTTTTATTCATCCAGGATGTTTTTCTTTTCGCGACTTGACACAGAATTTATCTGTAACTTTATCTAAGTTCTAAGTGAAGAAAAACCGTCTCTAATGCTCCAGTTTCCGATGTTTTCAAAAGACTCCCTTGTAATATGCGTCATAGCTCACAAACACTGCTTCACTTGATAGAGAATACAGCGAAGGGAAACAATGACGAGAAAAAGTATAGATAAATAAAAAAATAGAGGATATATCTTTTGTGTACATAATTATTGCGCCATTTCCTACAAAAAAGGGAAACGAATGCATACATATTTAGAAAAAAATCTGATGTGGCCAGCACACGACCTCTCGCCTAATTCTGCTTATTCTACTAATCTAATAAATAGTACTTACATTTTAATAGTTTCATGTTCATGTAATATGTAAAGCTTGAATTACATTATACTTTTTTCGGCTAGAAAAACGAACTTTTTTTTAGATACTTAATTCGGCTAGAATCTAGTTTTAAAATTTGTTCTTGCTGCCAACTGAAATTTAAAAAAAATGTAATTGTCATTGTCAGTTGTTGAGTTTTTAATACCCTGGTAAAGTACTGGTTGCATTTCATACAATTGTACAAGAGTTTTTGTTATTTCAGGAGTTCATTTATACCTCATTACGGTTCAAGACTTTACTTTTACTTTTGATTCTGCTGTCACTCAACTTTATTATTTTTGAGGTTATATACAAAAGGTTGGTAATATGAAAATTGGACAGTTCTAGTATGAAACTTTGATCGAAATTTTCTTGATTTACATTATCCAAGTTTGTCAAAGTTTCTAGCCGAAAAAAGTATAATGTAATTCAAGCTTAAACCAAGATGCAAGCAAAAGATGTCAACTGTACTGTCACTGTCATAATCATTCAAATTTTGTGTGGAAACAAATTTCGTATCATGGACAAAATACTGGAATTTCAAACAATAGAATATTAATTGTAGGTACTTTATTTTATTGTTAAATACTACCAGATTCAGCAAATTGTATTTAAAACTAACTGTAAGTACCTATAGATAATTATATTTTCTTTTATTTTTAATTACAAAAATTGTCGTAAATAAATAATGTACCAATTTATTTAAAGAAAACTATATCAAGTCTCAAAAAGTACTACTTTCGGTTTGCGAATTTCTACCAAAATCGTATCCGGTGTTAAGATCCTTATTAAAACCTTAAATATGAACTTTGGTTATTAAAGGTTTGATATTTTTTATCTTGGTTTACATTATCGTTTACATATTACATGAACATGAAACTATTAAAATGTAAGTAAGATTATTTATTAGAATAGTAGAATAAGCAGAATTAGGCGAGAGGTCGTGTGCTGGCCACATCAGATTTTTTTATTATTTACTGTGCATGCAATAAGAAATAATTAAATATTATGTAAAGAAAAATTATTCAGTCTTTCAGTTTTCATGAAATAAATATCTATTTTTATAATATACGACTTATAAAAAAATTATTGTCAATTCAAATAAATCTATGGTATTTTATGTTAGTGGTCTCATCTTATATTTATACGTCAGCAGTACAAATTTATTAATGTCATAACATGTTTTATTTTACGAGAAAATCGATGTAACTAAATCGACTAATAAAATGCCAGAATAAGAATACACAGTAACATTTGCAAAGGAATTCATATACAGGCTGTACCATAACTTAAGGTAGATTTGTAATGGCATTTCAAATAAGAAAGTTTGCCTTTTCCGGTTTAATCTCGCCTAATTCTGTTTATTCTACTAATCTAATAAATAGTTTTACTTTCATTTTAAATGAAAGATAAAACATAACTATATTGAGTTACTGTCGTATATTTTTTAAAATTTTGCTATGAGCGATGAGAGCAAAAATCAATTTAATTATTTAATTTAATGCATTTTTACTTCCTTGTACGGAGTAATAAGGAAGTATTGTAATCGCGAAAAATTTCGGTTTTCAGATTTTGATGGAAATATCCGTTTTGACCTTTTCTGAATCCATTATGACTAGTTTCGTCGTGACGTCTGTACGTATGTACGTATGTACGTATGTATGTCGCATAACTCAAATTCGGTTAGACGTAGAAAGTTGAAATTTTGTATTTAGGACTGTTATAGCATCTAGTTGTGCACCTCCTATTTTTGGTTTCAATCAACAAACCGGAACTAGTAAATTTAAAAAAAAATTCGATAAATATTTAACTTAAGACAAATTTTTTTATTTTAAATGAAAGATTATGTGATTATTACCTACAATCGGTATTTTATAAATATTTTTGTATCTGGTATCATTTAAGAATAATTAAAGTATATATTTATAATTTAGTATTTCGGCATCTTGTAGTCCATGATCGATTAACATTTGTTACTACGTAAAATTTAAATGATTATGACATGACAGTGACAATAGTAAAATATGCTTTATATCTTCTTCTGCAGTTTAAATAAAATGACTAAAATATATTTGTGAGTATACTAGTATAATAAGTTAAAAGAATTTTTTATATTATTCTACATTTTAGTTATTAGGAAAAGTATGAACACACAAGGCGTACAAGGAAGTCATGTGGTGTCCACGTCAGATTTTTAAAGTATAATTGAATTAAATTTGAAAAAATAAGACAGGAGCTCAATAGAGACATGTTTACTAATATTTACAAAAATCATGAATTTTGTTACTTGACATGTGCGACGACAAAAAGGAATTTTGTAAAATCTAATAAGATTGTATTTTTCTGCCTTCATTCAAATAGTTAACTAATAAAGTAAGGTGCATTTAAACCATAAAATCAAATGGAATTTAATGCCGAAGTACAGAAATATTAAATTTTAATTCTTGTTAGGATTGACGGTTTGTGACCACACTGTAAAATAGTCCGGGAGCTGGCGTCAAATTTTCATAGGTGATTTTCTTATATGTAGGTGGTATATTTTGTTGGTCTAACCACTTAAACATGTGTTAGCATGTGGCCTGCAGATTTAAAGGGCTGCGAAACTTGCAAAAAAAGATTTTCAAGTTTAACCAGCAAAGCTAAAATTTAGTATAATGATAATTTACCAATTATATTTAACAAAAAAATATGTTAGCTGGATAACCGATTTTCAAAATAATGACACATCGTTTATATCTTCTTCCACAGTTTACATAAAATGAAAACGATGTGTCACTATTTTGACACTGTCAGTGTCACTGTTCACCAGGAGGTTGATTCTATAACTTTACAAGACTGTTGTACGAACGCAGCTATTGTAAATAATGACGTCATACTGTCTAGTAGTTTTTAACCATCGTGTTGGCAAGACCCCGTTACTTACTAGATTTATGTTGGCTATACTACTAGCATGCACATCGGGCAGCCAATTTAAATTTAAATTTTAAATGATGTATATACAAAAAAATATAATTGTATGAAGATAAAAATTCATTACACTTAACACAAGAAAACGTTTTGATATTTAAATAATAATACAAATACACGAAGAGGTTAACTCTCAACAAACAATGATAGCCAAACTTTCAAAGAGAGAGACAGATATCTTGCAGCGTACGTACAACACCTACCGAGCTGTTGTAACTTATTTACAAGATATCGCAAGTCATGACGTCATTATATAGGTTCTACAAAAATCCGCTAGGCGCTCCAGCATCGCCGGTCTTGTAAATATGACAGTTATGGTCTTGTAAAGTTATAGAATCAACTCCCTGGACAAGGGTAACAAGGTTATCCACCTGCCCTGTCCAGCTAACATATTTTTTGTTATATAATTGGTAAATTATCATTATAATAAATTTTAGCTTTGCTGGTTTCACTTGAAAATCTTTTATTTTTTGCAAATTTCGCAGCTTCTAAAAATCTTGAGCCACGCTTTCGGACCAGCTAACACTGCAATTCTTAATTACTTAGTTATTATAGAACTAATTATATTACAAAAATCAGCTTTGCTGAAATGGTCCGGTCAAATTTGACGCCAGCTCCCGGACTAAAATATATCAATACCTATGATTCACACTATGTGAGGCTGCCACACTCCAGTTGTGTCAAAGAAATAAAATATAATATGTAACCAAACCAAAATATTATTTTACAAAATAATTTTTGTTAATATCAATGTAGAATAAAAAGTATTGTTATTTGTTTGTAATCAATATGCTTTACTTTTATCCTTTCATTTGTAGCACACGTCATTATTTCTGTTTTTTATTCCAATATAACGAACGGATTATATATGCGCACATATGAACAAGAAAATAATGCGGTTTGAATTTCAAATGTGTTCATTATTTTTTATAACTGTATGTCAGTATTTGTATGCAAAGCTTTGCCATTAAAAGATATTATTTTTTTACAACGATTTTTGTTTCATATTTTTACTAACCTTAATTTTTATTACATTTACTAAATATACATTTTACATAGTCTGTAATGAAAGAATAGTAAATGTTATTATAATGGATCCAACCACTTGGAGGGAAAAATGGTTTACGCCCGCCACTGTTCAGCTTTTATTTATAAGTGAATTAATTTTTAAATTTAATTTCAACAAAGTTTGGATCTGCGAAATAATCGATCGAATTTTTACAAAAAGATGTAGTAACTACAATTTTCAATGTTACATTTGACACCGGTCTGCCCTACTCCACATGTGACATATTTGTGCTTTAAAGCCTTGTTCACACAAGGATTCTTTAAAGATTCTTTCATGCTGCTAAATCCTGAGAAAAGGAATATTTGCCTGTCAAATAGCGGCGCCGCTAAATTGAATCTTCAATGAGTCTTGTAACAAAGAATTTCTAATGAATCGATAGCTTCGAAACAGTGAATTTTCCAGGATTCAAAACTATGAAAGAATCCACAAAGAACTCACACTCACAAAGAACTGATTGGATTCGAACCTGAGTTGTTACATTATGATCTCAGTTATCCAGAGTACCTACTCTTTTAATTATTTTGCTGATTGTATGTATTTTGTATAAAATATGAAATAGGTTAGTAGGTTTATGTGATTCTGGAATAAATAGCTGCGTCTAAGAAGGAAATAAAATGTTTAGAGCTAAAGGAAATTTAAAGAAGCGCTGAGATAAAATTGATTTACCTGAAGTTGTAGCGTGTAAGTGGAAAATTGTGCCAAGCGAAATTTGAAACGAAATACAAACATAATCTAAATAGAATAAAATTCATTACACAGATTCACCTAACTCCTTTTACACAACTTGGGTGTGGCACCCTCACATACATTAATATCTGATGCCGTATCATAATGACAATATTATATGCCTCAATTTGAGGTCCATAATGAATCCAGTATGGTACTCAGTACCATAATTAAATTATAAACAACTCGTTACTAAGGAAGTTTCAAAAATAGCATAGGTACTTTTTTAGGTCTAATTTTTTTGTTCCATACTAAATAATATATTTTATCTTACAGTAGTGGCTATTGATGTACATTATGCATTTGTTTTTAGTGACTAAAAATAACTCTTATTCATAAGTGACTAAAATGATTCATTATACAGAGTACTGTCAGTTTTAAAATTAATTTTATTTATTTTAATATAATATACTATTATAATGCATAGGTTAGGTTGTTAGGTACATATTTTTATCAACAAAAAGGCATCCGATGTTTTAACTAGAAATCTATACTATTTATTTTGTCTCTTGAAAAAACCGATGATTTCTTGTTTCATATAATAAGCTGCTACTGTAAGATAAAACGTCGTATATCACACGTGAGTGAAATGTCATTATACATTCGTGAGAATTAATCATCTCACTCATGTATAATGACTTATTTCACTCACTTATAATATAATGTACTATTATCCACGCCAGTGATAGAATAGTCATATTATTTTCTTCAATTGAGTGAGGTAATTAGTTATATTACCTCACTAGTGAAGTAATATGATGTACTTTTGTCTATTACCTGTCGCATTTACTCTACTTCACTCGTTCGTAGCCATGGATACTACTAAAAACAATAAGATTATTGTCAAAATTTGACAGCAGTGTTGAGGTTATAATATACTTGTCTACCTATTTATTCCTTAAATATTCTTGGAATAAATCAATTTTTAATTAATGTCCCATAATAAATAATTTATAAACGAATAATAAATTAATATCACGTATAAACTTACAAACTTATTCAAAATATGTCTGAAAATAAAACTGACAGGATGTTCTGCTTTCAAACAAATTTTATTGCTTTGATTTTAAATAAAATTATATAAACTGACATCTATCAATTGTCAAAATATATAATTTTTAAAATTTCAAATCTGCCGTTTAAACAAAAATATTCATTTTTAATAATTTTGAGCAGTCGTGGATAAAATTTTGTATATCACATGTGGGCTAAAGCTTATAACAGTACTCATGTGATTACACGACTCGGTCTACGACCTTCACATTCAACTGCTGTAATAATGCTTTTATCCCACTTGTAATATAAATACCCATTACTTATTGATTATAGTACGCGAAATAAGACTTTCTCGCACTTGAGGGTTCATTTGACTAAATTTGGCCGCGTGCGAAAAGATCATGTTTATAAAACTTGTTCTTTAATGAACTAATTTTGAATGTATTCAAACCTGACGTTTTAGTATCTAAACTTATATAATTCCAAACCATAACTGCAAATAATCCATTATCTCCATTGGGCTTTACAGAACATCTAACGTTTACGTAACGTGTGCAACATTCCGTCGTTATACGATGCTGCGATGGGCAAAGGTTGTTTTCCTTAACGGTGTTCGTGCGTGACAGCGTAATGTCGCAGTTACGTTACAGTAACGTGGCGAAGGGCACAGGGTAATGTGTCTGGAGCAGACGATGAGAAAGAAGAGATGGAATGAAAGTACGAGGGTAGAAGGGCGCAAGAACGTAAGGGTTTGGTTAGATTTGGGTTGAATGTTGATCAGGGTATGGAAATGTTTACTTATCCAAGCTCGGCCCGAAGTAATAATAATTGTTATAAATGAATACTGGAAATACTCAGGAATGCAGTCAATTTATTTAATTATATCGGGTGTGAGCAAGCGCAACGGGCAACTGCAATCTTCAATTCAGAGTTGAACAAGAATATTGCAGAAGACATTTTTTCATTTTACACTGAGCAACATCAGCAACATGCAATTACTTATTTAATGTATAAATTTAGTAATAAATTTGCCAATATTTTGTTACTTATGTCAACTTAACCTCTTGGATTTGTTGTATTGTATATTGTTGGAAAATAAGAATAGAATGGCATTATAACCACTAACGCACTAACTTCCAAACACAAATTAATGTTTTTGACGTTTATGTTAAGTTGGTAGCACCGTAACGAACTAAAAATAACTGCGAATTGTCTGCAAGCCTTACAAAAATTAGAACATGTTCTATTCCATGCAACCGTTGCCTTAAGATTGCTTCTGCCTTTTGAACGTGCAATTTCTGTATTACACTCATGCAATATTGAAGCAACTTGTCAAAAGTTGCACTTGCATCTGCAATATTGCTCAATGTAAAATGGGTTTAAATAAAGCAATCGCAATAACATTGTATATGCGTAAACTAGCCATAAGGGATAAGGAGGCATTTAATATATATATATATATATATATATATATATATATATATCACTTCCGGTTAAACCGGAAATGACACCAACTTTCTTATTTTAAATGGAACACCCTAGGTACAATTATTTTTTAAAGAAATAAATAACAGCAAAATATTAATATTACAATATTCATAAATTATTTTATTTTGTACTGGTACATGGTTTAAAATTTATAGTGTAGCATAATAATTATTCTACATAAAATATTCAAAGCTTTGATGTAAAAAAATGTTTGATTAATAAAATATTAACGTCGTGGATAATTAAAAAGAATTAGGTTTTTAACCGTCTCGTTTGGCGTCCATAATTAAAACATTAATAATTAACCATCTGCACCTTTTTTAAATGAACCTTCCCATAATTTAATTATAAACAAACATAAATCCACAATTATTTATTCTGCGTGTGTCTCCCCTATGTTCTATTCCCTTCTGTAGAAAATTGTTAAAAATGGCCCCGCACTACTCTTCCACTTTCTTTTGTTTCGTTTATGAACGTCGCAGGACGAAGTACAAAACAAGTGAAGTTGGAGTGTACAAGGAGCCCTGGGATGTCATAATTCACCAGGACGAGAGAATGTTTTTACAGAGTTCTTATTAATGGAACTTTTCTTTTTCACACTATCGCAGTTGGCCTCTGTTTCTAAGGGGGAGGGGGGAGACATGTGCCACGTGTCAGTCAAATGGCAATGGCACTCGTCAGGAGAAAAAAAAGAATACCGCTCTTGAACATCTAGGAATTCGGGAAAAAACGTAGACGTGCCGCTTAAGGGGCTTTTATCACAGTAAAAAAAGTATTTAACAAATTACTCCCAACCTATTAATCCTATAAATCTAAAAAAATAATTTTTACAAAGGCAGTAAAAATCTAGCTACGTTGTCGATTTTTTAAAATTGTTATTATTATTATTAATAAAGAATTAAATAATAATAATTCTGAGAAAAACTCTTCGTAACTATGATTGCATTGTAAATTTAAATGTTTGTATCACAATATTGTATAAAATTTTCAAATAGTAGTCGAGTAATTTGTTAAATATAAAAATTGCATGCGCGCTAGACAATCAAATTGAGTATTTTCTAAACAAGAATGGAGCGAAACATAGCAATTAAATAAATAGAGCCAACATGTGCTCATAAAACATAGGCTGTCAGCGGGGATTTGTGAGCTAGCAGCGCTGAGCGATAAAACCCCCTTAAAGAGGCTGCAACATCCTATATTTGACTAGAGATTACGTATAGATACATACTATAAAATATGGCACTATTATATATATTGTGTTAAACGGCAGCAATAAATAGCGCAATTTCCGCCCCTATTATAAATTACGTAGTAAGTAAGGTCATTACTGGAAATTACGTACAATTTATCTTGTGTGAAAAGAATAACTTTTCATATTACACGTAATAGTGCCTCATCTCGCTTGGTGTATTTTTTGCTTTCTCCTATCTTTTCATATGTCATTTCCACCAGAAGTTGAAATGGGTATTCTTAACTCTATGCCGCTATTTGGAGAAGAACTTTAGAATAATTCAAGAAATTATACGCTCATATTTATGCAGTAGTGCGATTTTTAAAGTTGGCAAGATATATAAATCATACATTCAGAGAGCTTTTTGCAGAGTAAATATTTTAGAGAATACTGGCGGTAAATTTTGAGAATATTATATTATATTCATTATTTAAACATAAAAACTGACAGTTCACTTTTGTAATTTTGCATTTATGGTGTGATTTATAATAAAATAATAAATATTCTTGCAGAAAGTACCTAGTGAAAATGAATTCATTTGTATTGTGCCAAATTGTCGAAAATATTCTGAAAGTTTTGACATTTCAGTAACTGCGCAATTTCTAGTTTAGCAATAGTTACTTATTTGTTTTATTACATTACTTACTTTTTACCTGTAAAGGAAGGTATTGGAATCATGCTAAAAATCGGGTAGTGAGTTTATAGTGGATGAGCACGAATTAAGGTCCTTACAATTCATTTTTGATAGTTTCACGATGATGTCTGTATGTATATGTGTGTGTAAAAAATTGGCTGTATCTGGTAGCATTAAAGAATTCTAGTAAAATTTAAAAAATAAAATAAATCTTGTAATCCATAATCGGTGGATTTTTGTTTCGGCGTAAAAAATATTGACAGATGAGACGGGTGACACGTTGGCACTAACGCCATATAAGTCACAAGTAAGATATTAAATGTTGTAATTGAACGGAGGATGCCTTCAACACAGTGAATGAATCTTTTGATTCAGGTGATGCAAATTTCTGTGTTTGAATATTTTAGATTTTTACTTCCTTGTACGGAGTAATAAGGAAGTATTGTAATCGCGAAAAATTTCGGTTCTCAGATTTTTACGGAAATATCCGTTTTGACCTTTTCTGAATCCATTATGACTAGTTTCGTCGTGACGTCTGTACGTATGTACGTATGTACGTACGGGCGTACGTATGTGTGTCGCATAACTAAAATTCGGTTAGACGTAGAAAGTTGAAATTTTGTATTTAGGACTGTTATAGCATCTAGTTGTGCACCTCCTATTTTTGGTTTCAATCTACAAACCGGAAGTAGTACTTTTTAAAATATTTCGATAAATATTTAATTTAATACAAATTTTTAAATTTTAAATGAAAGATTATGTGATTATTACCTACAATCGGTATTTTATAAATATTTTTGTATCTGGTATCATTTAAGAATAATTAAAGTATATATTTATAATTTAGTATTTCGCTATCTTGTACTCCATGATCGATTAACATTTGTTACTACGTAAAATTTAAATGATTATGACATGACAGTGACAATAGTAAAATATGCTTTATATCTTCTTCTGCAGTTTAAATAAAATAACTAAAATATATTTGTGAGTATACTAGTATAATAAGTTAAAAGAATTTTTTATATTATTCTACATTTTAGTTATTAAAAAAAGTATGAACACACAAAGCGTACAAGGAAGTCATGTGATGTCCACGTCAGATTTTTATTTGTATATTTTAATTAAGTATACATTTATGTTTATAAGTCTAGATAGGGCGGAAGGTTGTGTGCTGGTCACATAAGATTTTTTATTATGAAAGGCGGTATAATTTGCGCCCGCTTTTAGTTAAATTATGAATCGTTTTTATAATGCAGAGCAAAGTCTTTTAAAGTCAACCTTTGGTGGGTTAATGTGCGTGCGGCGGATGTTCAGCCTTCAGAGCTCCCTCGACGCATTTTAACTTGGATTCGAATCAGATTAAGTGCCAAGTCTTCTTTTCATTAGTCCCAAGATGCCGCAGTATAATCAAAAATTTACCTCCAAGGTATCGACACCGATTACCACAAACACATATTCGACTTTCTTACATTCAAACATTTAGAGAAAATGAGCTGAATTCAGCACTCTTCTGTAAGATACTTTACCTTTACCCATGGCAGAAAACAGTCAAAAACATTGATTGTTTTGTTAAACATAATAATAACAAATAATAATTTATCTACGATTAATGTATAATATGAACATTAAATATGTGATGTTTGCTATACCGTGAGTTTTATTTAACGTGAAACATGGGATCTTTCATATACATGGTTACGAATTTGACAGCAATGTATTAGAGCGATTCATTTAAAATAGAACATAGGCTGTCATTATCAAGGAAATATTACCTTTCAATTAGGGTTGTGTTGTTGAAAATAAGGTGTATACAATAATTGAGATAAGGTGCAAATGATACGTTGGTATAATGCAGATGTTAGCCTCAGACAAGTACCTATCTGATTTATTTCGTGTATTTGAGAATTTGTTATAAATTGTATTCTGAAAAAATGTCTATTAAATGTTTATATTTTTTGCAACTTTTTTCATATCTAAAATGTTTAGAAATACATACATATTTCATTTGCTATGTTCTATTTTAAATGAAACGCTCTAATACATTGCTGTCTAATTCGTAACCATGGATATGAAAGATACCATGTTTTATGTTAAATAAAACTCACTGTATAATGTCATAAATAAATCCCGTAGGGAATAATAGTCAGTATTCCCTCTTCTGCACCAATCAGAAAATTACATTGTTTGAATCAATTTCTCTGTGCAAATTATTTTTAGAAAAAATTGCAATGTTTTTACGATGTAACTACGGTGATAGAGAATTGACATTTGTAATGTCAAAATTTTTGCATATTGGTATTTATTTTATTATAATCTTGTTATCCAAATTTTTATTTTTGCTATTTTACGGCTAGGGCCTTAACCTTCTGGTACATATTATTATTTTTTATTTAAATTCTGTACATACAGGGTGTTTCATAACTTCAGATACATACGTGAATAGTATATGTTGTTTGATATGCTGATTACGAATCAAAAAGATTTTTTTTTAAAACGCTAAATTATTTTCCATGTTTCCAAGTCCAAAATTTTTCGTTGCCACTGCCACTGGGTGGAGTAATAATTATTGTTTCATTAAAAATAACTAAATTTCGTTTGTTATTTTACTACTAGTATTATGTAATTTAAGATGTTGATTACCTACTTCTTATGTTTGTATTTAATAGGAAAACTAATCCAGTGCAGTAGGTACTACAAAAAATGTTTTAGGTAGACAACCCTTCATTAATTTAAAAAAAAATCTTTTAGATTCGTAATCAGCATATCAAACAACATATACCATTAACGTATGTACTCGAAGTTATGAAACAGCCTGTATATTTTTCGATTATTTTCATCGTTATTATTATTAAAGTTTACTGTAGTCAATTAATTAAGATAACGGTGTTATCTACTGAAACATTGAATATAAAATAAAAATATTTATTTAAACAAAAATTAATTATTTATAAAAGTTTTTTTAAATGAATAAAAATAGAATTCTTCCTGAGTACCGTCCTGCCGCTCAGCATCCCTGCAACTGTGCGCTCTGCGTTCAATACTGCCCTTGCCCACGTTAACCCTCTTCAGCGCCCCCGTCGCCCCTACAGCTGCACCCCAGGTTCCCCTATTTCTCTTTTTAGTCTCGTAGAACGTAGAGAAATCGCTGCTAGCTTACATCACCGTGTAATTTCCATTTACTAAAATGTTGTTGTTGAATACGAGAATTGAGAATTCGAATCGAATACCCGAGTATCCGATATCCAATACCCGGGTAATGGAAAAGTTTACTGGGGTCGGATTGAGTGGATTTAGGATCAGTTTCGACGAATGATACCGGAGTAGAAAATTATCTAATTGATTTAAATGATAATAATATACTGGATGTCCCAAAAATGGACGCTCGAAATAACTTTTTTTTATTAATAAAGCAATCAGTGTGAAATTTTATATTAGTAAATAAGGTAAAAGGAGGCATCAAAATATATATCATTTATAAAAATATCACTTCCAGTTAAACCGGAAATGACATCAACTATTAGTCCAGTCAATCTGTAACAAAAATTCGACGTTTGTGGAAAAAAATCGCAAAGTCAATTTTTTTTCATAAATTGTTAGAGGGGCATGCAAGGAGCCTAAAACTGAGTTGTCACCCCCCTGGGCCCCTGCAATTTTTGGGAAATTCAAAAACATTTTGGATTTGATTTTTCGCGAAAACGGTAGGTTGTAGAGAGAAATTTTGTTAACAAATATTGTTAAAGACAGTATTATCTACAATTTATGTCATTGGGTCACTGCTCTACGACGAAAAGTGCAAAAAATAGAGGGCGCCAAAGTTGGCAAAAATGACTTTTTTCACTTTTTCACCGCGAAAAATTGTTTCTTTATCATTAGTGTAAATGGAAAAGTTGTAGAGCACAAAAAAACCTTCTAAAATGAGTATTCAACGTTTTCCCTACGATGAAAGGTGACTGAGATATAACGCGGGAAAGGACGCATGGAAGGCCGCGCTGTGGCGCTTGCTCTAAACAATAATTTTGTACGCCAAGAAATATTGTGCATTTGATGGAAAAAAATCGCAAAGTCAATTTTTTTCATAAATCGTTACAGAGGCATGCAAGGAGCTTAAAACTGAGTTGTCACCCCCCTGGCCCCCTGCAATTTTTGGGAAATCCAAAAACATTTTGGATTTGATTTTTCGCGGAAACGGTAGGTTGTAGAGAGAAATTTTGTTTAAAATATTGTTAAGGACAGTATTATCTATAATTTATGTCATTGGGTCACTGCTCTACGACGAAAAGTGCAAAAAGTAGAGGGCGCCAAAGTTGCCAAAAATGACTTTTTTCACTTTTTCGCCGCGAAGAATTGCAGCAACGTACGCACGTTTGATGAAGAAAAAGAAGTAGACATTGACGAACCTCCCTCCCAAATTTTCCGTTATGAGGATTACACTAATAAGCCAATCTCATCTCATGTCGTTCAACAAGCAGGCGCCGCCGAAGAACCGCCAAAGAAGAAAAAAAATGACGAGTAACAAAAAAATCACTCGGAAAATATGAAATTTCATTTACACTAATGGCCGTTTTACACTACGCTAAATATTGAACAAGAAATTGCGCAACAAATTGAGCAATAAATTGCTTTGTTTTTAATGAACTCTGTTTTATACCTACTGAGACATTTTTATGTACCTTCCTACAATATTTGGTTTGTGATTATGTGCAGTTCGCATACAATAATAATTTTACAGCTGCGCTTATCTATTTTTTCAGACAATTTACGAAGCAATGCGATATTTCACACAATTTGCTGTATATCAATATCTTGTTCAAGATTTGGTGTAATGTAAAACGGGCTTATGATGATCCTTTTTTCCAATGTCAGTTATTTTGTTTTTAAAAATTTTAAATAAAAATTACAATTATTCGACCTCAAAAACATAAGCGTACTCATTTTCATAACATTTTCTCAATATTACTTCCATTTTAAACAGTTACCGCGTTATATGTCAGTCACCGTTTATCGTAGGGAAAACGTTGAATACTTATTTTTCTTGTGCTCTACAACTTTTCTATTTACACTAAAGATCAAAAAAAAAAATTTTCGCGGCGAAAAGGTGAAAAAAGTCATTTTTGGCAACTTTGGCGCCCTCTACTTTTAGCACTTTTCGTCGTAGAGCAGTGACCCAATGACATAAATTGTAGATAATACTGTCCTTAACAATATTTTAAACAAAATTTCTCTCTACAACCTACCGTTTTCGCGAAAAATAAAATTAAAAATGTTTTTGAATTTTCCAAAAATTGCAGGGGGCCAGAGGGGGGTGACAACTCAGTTTTAAGCTCTTTGCATGCCCATCTAACGATTTATGAAA
Source organism: Agonum fuliginosum (assembly GCA_947534325.1). Lineage (NCBI taxonomy): Eukaryota > Metazoa > Arthropoda > Insecta > Coleoptera > Carabidae > Agonum > Agonum fuliginosum. The sequence continues at coordinate 6,445,719 of OX384036.1, forward strand.
AAAATTGACTTTGCGATTTTTTTCCGTCAAATGAGCAATATTTCTTGGCGTACAAAATTATTGTTTAGAGCAAGCGCCACAGCGCGGCCTTCCATGCGTCCTTTCCCGCGTTACCTTTCATCGTAGGGAAAATGTTGAATACTCATTTTAGAAGGTTTTTTTGTGCTCTACAACTTTTCCATTTACACTAAAGATCAAGAAACAATTTTTCGCGGTGAAAAAGTGAAAAAAGTCATTTTTGGCAACTTTGGCGCCCTCTACTTTTTGCACTTTTCGTCGTAGAGCAGTGACCCAATGACATAAATTGTAGATAATACTGTCCTTAACAATATTTGTTAACAAAATTTCTCTCTACAACCTACCGTTTTCGCGAAAAATCAAATCCAAAATGTTTTTGGATTTCCCAAAAATTACAGGGGGCCAGGGGGGTGACAACTCAGTTTTAAGCTCCTTGCATGCCCCTCTAACGATTTATGAAAAAAAATTGACTTTGCGATTTTTTTCCATCAAATTTTACAGATTGACTGGACTATATCTTATTTCAAATAGAACATCCTATGGGTGTTCATTTTAAGTGGCGCACCATTGCTAACTCGAGAACTATAAGAGCTACGAAGTTGGTTAAATTAGCAAACAATTTCTATTTTATATGACTACTTTAATGAACGAAACAAAAAAATTTTAGACCAGTGGTTCTGAAACTACGGGGTGCAACTTTCTTATTTCAAATGGGGACCTATTTTTTGTATTTGCTTATTCGATTTAGTATTTTTTTCTGAATTCAACGAGATATTAGTTTTATACCCTTGCGTAACAAAAACATAAGAAAAACGCTGTTGAAAATTATGATAATTTAATTAAAATCTAATTGTTAGTTAGTGTTATGGAAGAAAACAATTGAATATTTTGTTTTATATTAATTGTTAGTGAAAAATATTCTAGTATACTACATTGATCAGACCAAATAAGGTCGAAACACGTGTCCGTATAGTTACCGCTACCTTATACCCTACTGAGTACTTAGTACCTTGAACTCATACACTCAGTAGCGGTCCTGATCTCCTGATTAAAATCAAAGAATCTTTTTCATTAACAAATAACAATTAATATGAAACAAATATTCAATTGTTTTCTTCCATAGCACTCTTGTAACAACCAGATTTTAATTACATTATCATAATTTTCAATATCGTTCTTCTCATGTTTTTGTTATGCCAGGGTATAAAACTAATATCTCGTTGAATTCAGAAAAAAATACTGAATCGGATAAGCGAATAAAAAAAATAGGTCCCCATTTGAAATAAGAAAGTTGGACCCCGTAGTTTGGGAACCACTTGTTGAAATTATTTTTTGCTTCGTTAATTAAAGTAGTCATATAAAATAGAAATTGTTTGCTAATTTAACCAACTTCGTAGCTCTTATACTTCTCGAGATAGCAATGGTGCGCCACTTAAAATGAACAGCCTGTAGGTATATTTACACATTTGAACTATACGTACTGTTCTGAATAAATAAATAAAAATAAATAAATAAAATAAAAAAAGGTTACAAAATTTGACATTCATTCAAAGGTCTAGAATGTGTGTAAACGAAAATGGTGAACACTTTCAACATTTTCTATAATTTTTTAATATGTTATCTTATTGTTTGTATTTCATTAAATAATACTTAAACCTTTGATAGTTAATTTATTTTTGTTAGATATTTTGCATTAAATCTAAACTTCTGCTTCAACAAACTATTTAAAAATTCGGAGAAATTCTGCCAAAAGAGCTGCAAATATGAAACTGTAATATTTTGCAGTGCTATACAGAATGACACCTATAAATAAATAAAAGGAAAAATAATTTCTCAGAATTTGACATAAAAATTATTTGTATTGCGTCGTCAAAATTGATTTGAACGGAGTATAAAGTAAGTTTTATTTGAAATATAATATTTTCTGCATTCTCTTCTTTTCGTGGTATGTTTACTAATTGTAAAACTTTCAGAATAAAAATAAATATATCCGCCATATTGGTATTCTCTAGTAGCACACCCCCTTCCGTCTCACGGCTTCAATCCCTCTCCAAAAAATCAGAGTATGCTACCTCTATAATTTTCTATACTTTAAGTTTTAACCTCTGGATAAGAACCTGTGCAGCAAGTTTACAATATAACCAGCACTTTAACTACAGGTTAGTGCTAAACCTTCGATCATATATAGGTATAGACAGATAACACTCAATGCTGTAGTATACAATGTTGTGAAGGCAAGAAGTACGGTAGCGTTGAGCAGCAGCTATAGGCGGGGAAAGGAGGTGAGGACACGATAGAGTGTTGCACATTGCTAACTTCTGGCTAAATTACGGGTTGGCATATTTACGGTTTGACTTCGACCATATATAGGTATAGACAGATAACACTCAATGCTGTAGTATATAATGTTGTGAAGGCGAGAAGTACGGAAGCGGGGAGCAGCAGCTATAGGCGGGGACACGATAGAGTGTTGCACATTGCTAACTTCTGGTTTGTTATCATGGAACAGAGAATGAAAATAGGCAACTGCAACACTTCAAGGTGTCTGCAGGTCATACTCCTCTTCACACCACTACGCTAGTTCTTTGCATCACAACAAAGGCTTGCGTTGTTTGTCTATTCCTATATATGGCCGAAGCGCTAAACCGAATGGTCATTAATGACATATAAAGTCCTAAAAATACTAGAACCTGTTGTTCACGTAACCAATGCTCAACAGACCTACCCTATACCACATTGACAACACTTGCGCTGAAGTCCACTGTAAGCTTCACTACCGTTCCTGAAAGCCTGAACGCGGGTTTTTGCGGCGGCTGAAGCCTCTGAAATGAAGGGAACATCAATCAAGCGGCCCGAGTTGAATTCCAGGCTTGACGAATCGTTTTCTCGCTCATTTCACCTGCCAGGAGATGGTAATATCCCAGGAAATAAGAAGATAAAGATGCCAGGATCGATTTTATATGAGATCTGGTGGAGACAGTGGTTGGTTGTTGGTTGATTAGCTAGTCCACAATATTGTTTAGTCCCGGAAAGGAGCTGTAAGTTTGAACGAGTGAAGATAAATTGAAAATTTGGGGGCCACTAAAGCGTCATAAAAATAGTTATGATGCTTTTATTAAGAGGTGTTTATTAACAGCTGTTGGATAAAATATGTTTTTAGCATAGCAAGACGACTTTTAATATAAACTAAATAAATAAGTTATTTTAAGGAAAATGTTAGTGAAATAAACTGATTGAGTACCACTGGAGAACGTCACACTAAATACCAGATTTAAAAAAAATCATATTTTGCTTAATAAGCGGAATTTTTACATCGCGTTTTCACTAGTCGTTATAGTTTCTTATAGATTAAGAGCTAGTGATCAAATTAGTGTGGACATTTTATTAGTCGTGAAATTGAAGGGCTTGGGCCTTGCATATCTACTGAAGATGGAATGTCCAGTCTACCAGTCTTAAGTGGCCGGATTAGGCTTCCTCAAGTATCAAAAGTTGAGTTACAAAAATGTAATTATATAAATTAAAGAGTTCTGGCGTATGTAGAGGTGGCAATAAACGATATTTCTTATTTATAAAACATATTGCCAGAACGTTTCTACTCCTCCAATCTTAAATATACCAAATACAAATAATTAATGACATTTTAAACTTTCATAAATGTCTAAAATTTGCTTGTTATCAGTGTTTATTTGCTTATCTATGCAAAAAATAAGAAATTAAAGGTGGGTTCGTTTATTCAGTTCTGTGCACAAATTTTTAACATGTTGCACAGTAACCGTTCGTTTATTCACTTCTGTGCACTTTGTACTGCACAGGATGCGTTCGGAAAATACTCGGCTGTGCGCACTGTGCATGCACAACAAGCCCAAGCTCGGACTGTTGGGCACGGAGCGTGCATGTCACTTTTGGAGGTTAAAACAATCATAATTATGGAGAATGAACAGAACGAATATTGTATGCTGCATATTCGTCAGATAATGTATAATAATTAATTTCGAATATGCTTTTTGCTTTAATAAGTCTCTTGTCAATATCGAAGTTCTTAATAAATAACTTATATCATCAGCATCGCACAGAATCATAAGGTGTGACATGAGTATTATCCAAATTGTGAGTCAATGAATGATGAAAATCAAAATGGAACAGTAGATATGTCAAAATACTGCACACAAGTTCAGAGACCGTTCGTTTATTTCCTTTGTACACGAAGTGCACAGTTATCACGTGACCGCAACACAGCTCATGCACAGCTCAAGCCACAGTACAAAAAGAGTAGGTAGGGACACGACGTATGCATACCATTGTTGTCCGAGTTCCACTAAAGTGCCGTACTTTAGTAAAATTCTCATAGATGGCTCTCATCAAGAATGTCTGACAGATCTGTCATTACTATGTTGACATAAAAAATATGTCATTTTAAACTGGTTCAAACTACAAATTGTACGTGCATTTCATTCAAAATAATAATCGCACACACGGCAGAAATATTTATTTCGATGACGCACAGTGATCTGTGGGCCGCCAAATCCAAGTTGGGTGAAAGGCGTGATAGATTTATTAATTACTTTATTTTAATATAGTACATATTTACTATTGTTACAAACATTATTTAATTACATCAGAAGGACTAACATGCTTCTCACAGAGAACATCATTTGCAGTTAATAATTTATCCGTTCTTTTAATTATATTTCCCCATTTTTCTCTCTCACTTGCCTCATTGGGAGCTTTAAATAAACTTATTTTGTCCTTACAGGTGTCGTACCCACTTTTACAACTCGGTACAAAACATCTTCTGTATCTTCCCATATTTTTACGTTACAATTTACTTGTCAAACACAAAATGTCACAACACGTTATAATTACGTCACAATTCACATCTAACTTCACTACAGACATTCCCGGGGCCATATTGGAACACTTAAGTGGCACTCTGAGAGCGGCTCGTGTCCCTACCTACTCTTTTTATACCGTGGCTCAAGCACACAAAGAATAAACGAACCTACCTATATTTAATCATAAGTGCTGATAACCCGAAAACAAGCAAATTTTTGACAGTTATGAAAATATAAAATGTCATTTATGATTATTTGACTTGAGGAAGCCTAATCCAGCCACTTAGAACTGGCAGACTGGACATTCCATCTTCAGCAAATATATAAGACACAAACCCTTCAATTTCACGAATAATAAAATGTCCACACTAATTTGACCGCTAGCTCTTGCAATATTATGTAGTTTTGTAAAAGTGGAGGAGTCCATTGTATTTGAATTTATTTTAATGTCAACATGGGATTTTTAATATCCATAGTTACGATGTCAAATTTGACAGCAATGTATTAGAGCGTTCTTTTAAAATGAATCAATTCAACTGAATTACACTTTAAACCTGAGATTTCTACCCCGATCGTGTTATTTGCAGTATTGACCAAACACAACTGCAACTTTCAATGTATCACGGAATCACCAAATACTAAATTTGTAACTACACTAGTTGCATGCTTGCTGACAACTATGTCAATACTATCGACAGCGTGACATCATTCTATTAAGTTTACTAGTCCTCTCTACTTCACACGAACGAGATATTATTAAATTCCATTCCAGTTTCCAAAAATATCTTACGGTCTCGTCATTCCTAAGGGAGGTTAAATTAGATTTTCAATTCTACAACAAACGGAGGTTAAAGAAAGAAGACTAATGGTATATTAAAGAACAAGTTTTATAAGACTTTTTCGCACACGTCCAAATTTAGTAAAACGAGCCCTCGGGCGAGTTAACTAAAGGCCAAGTGCGAAAAAAGTCTTATAAAATATATTGTGATTTACAAATCGTGGTAGATAAAATTATATATTTTGGAAAAATAGTTTTCCTTTATTGGTAAGAGATATAGGAAAGATGTTCAATAAATATTGTAAGATATAATTTGTTCTTTCAAATGTCGTATGACAAATTGTAACTATCGCAGAATTTCCTATATTTTTTTGCCAAACATGTTAGCATGCTTCAAGAAAATACCATTTCCGGTCAAGGTATTTGTACGAAAATTGGGGAGCACACAATTTGGACAAATATAGTTTTGTCGAAGTGTAGTTTGACCAAAAATAATAAAGCCAAACTGTATTTTAGTCAAACTGTAATTTGTTCAACTGGAATTTTGTCAAACCGTAAATATGCCAACCCGTAATTTGGCCAAACTGTATTCTAGACTAACTGTAATTTCACATTCCGTAATTTGATCAAACCGCAACTTCGACTAATATTATTTTGTCAAATCGTTTTCAGGTAAACCGTAATTTAGCCAAAACGCAACTATACCTAACTGGAATAATCCAAAACGGAATTTATTCAAAACGTATTTTTGTCAAATCGCAGTTATGCATAACCGTAATCTTCCCAACTGTATGTCTTTATATAGAGTTGGGAAGATTACGATTTGAGTAAAATGCGTTTGACAAGATTACGATTATGCATAACTGCAATTTGACAAAAATACATGTTGGATAAATTCCGTGTTGAATTATTCCAGTTAGGTATAGTTGCGTTTTGGCTAAATTACGGTTTACCTGAAAACGATTTGACAATAAAATATTAGTCGCGGTTTGGTCAAATTACGGAATGTGAAATTACAGTTTGTCTAGAATACAGTTTGGCCAAATTACGGGTTGGCATATTTACGGTTTGACAAAATTCTAGTTGAACAAATTACAGTTTGACTAAAATACAGTTTGGCTTCATTATTTTTGGTCAAAATACGTTTCAACAAAACTATATTTGAGTAAATAAGCGGACGCCGAAAATTGTAGCATCTCTTCCAATTAGTATACAAATGTAAAATACCAAATATCAAATTTTTTGAATAATTCGTATTTGAGTTATACAGAAATCCGGCCTTGACCACATACATACACTCATACATACATACAGACATCATCGTGAAACTATCAAAATTGAGTTGTAAGGACCCAAATTCTTAAAACTCGCTATCCGATTTTTAGCATGATTTCAATACCTCCCTTACAGGTAAGCGGGAGGTAAAAATGAATAAATTATAATTTAATACATATAATTCTGCACATTAAACAAAGTACCATATTTTTAAACTGTATAATCAGAGTTTGCTAATTATCTACTGAAAAACTTGTTTAATCTCTCTCTTAATCTCTCGCAACCAAACTTCGGAAATTATCCTAAAAACAACTCATAACACCCCTTATTATCCTTTATCCTTTCTAGGCCCATTTGCGTAATCTTTGATCATATATTCACTGCGTGGATTTCTTGCAAAACGCCTTACAACGTTTTAGGTTTTAGGAAAATGTGTGCGCATCTGAGATAACGAGAAATAGCGCGTAGGGTACGCGCATAAAACGGCGCAAATAGAATGATATACGCAAAGATAAAAATAATGGGGGGACAAATACTTAACACATTGAGGTAGAATCTCTGAAGTGTGTTTGAATGATACTTTTCAATACTCTAACTTACAGATGGCAAATCACTTTTTACCTCCCGCTTACTTGTAAGGGAGGTATTGGAATCATGCAAAAAATCGGGTAGTGAGTTTTAAGTGGATGAGTACGAATTAGTGTTCTTACAACTCGTTTTTGATAGTTTCTCGATGATGTCTGTATGTATGTGTGTGTGTAGGGGTGTGTGTGTGTATGTGTATGTGTGTATTTATGTGGTCAGGACCGGATTTCTGTCAGTCGGATAACTCAAATACGAATTACCCAAAAAAAATTATATTTGGTATTTAACATTTGTATATAAATGGGAAGAGCTCATTAGATTTTGGTACAAATATTTTCACCGGAAGTGATATTTTTTGAAGATTGAAAAGATTTATTGTCAAGAATTTCTATAAATTTGGATAAATTTAGTACTTATTTGTAATAAAAATAAGGGGAAAAGATATTTGCAACTTACGTTATAACAAAATTGTATTTATTTGGTAGCATTAAAGAACTGTTAAAATTTAAAAAATAAATTTATCAAATAAAACGTTGAAATCTTGTAATCTCTATGATCGGTTGATTTTTGTTTCTGCGTAAAAAAATATTGACAGGTGAGACGGGTGACACGTTGGCATACCTACTAACGCCATATAAGTCATAAGTAAGATACTAAATGTAGTAATTGAACGGAGGATGGCTTCAACACAGAAGAGTTTTCCTGTGAATGAATCTTTTGATTCAGGTGATACTCATTTCTGTGTTTGAATATTTTAGATTTCTATTTGTATATTTTAAATGAGCACTGGATGTTTATAAGTCTAGATAAGGCGAGAGGTTGTGTGCTGGCCACATCATAATTTTTCGTCTAGATTAATGCTAAATTTCTAGTTCTATTTCCATCACATAACATACTCGGCTATGCGCATCTATCTAATGAGTTAATGAGATACAGTGTAATCCGTCTATATACTAATCGATTCCGGGTTACCACATGTTCCGGAATTCTGCGCCTATAACCGCAAACCGGACACGGTTTATTACTCAGAACTGCGGTACCGGTACCGGTTCGGTTACCGCTTACCTTTTACCAGACGATTACGATTTTATAGAATTTACTAGTAGAATAGTTTTCCAAAGTATATTATACACGGATTCCCAAAAGTTCCGGGGCGGAGCTTTTGAATGAGTGAAGAAAAATATTTAAAATTTGGGATCAGTAAAGCGTTTGGGTAATTGCGAGACCGAAGAAGGTTGTCAATTTGAACATTAATTATAAAACGTGCAAAAAACTTTAATATTAATTGAAATTAAATTCTTGAAAGAATCAAGATATCGGGTTTTGGTTTATGGGGTGTTTCTTTTTTCATTACCTTTAAAATAAGGTGAAACTCGACAGCGGTTGCTATTTAAACAGGTTGGGGAGGTCATCCCTAAAAAAAACTCCACATTGCACGGAAATTCTAAACTAGGTATCTAAGAATGTAGTTTATTGACTCTTTAGTGATCCCCAAATTTTCCATTTTTTTCACTCGTTCAAAACTTATAGATCCGTCCCGGGACATTTGGGAAATCCTGTATTTAAGATCAAAGATCATTGGAAATTGAATATTAGATTTATAAATATGTAAGGCTACCACACTCAAGTTAGGTATCTATGTTTTTAAAAATATAAGCTTGTTTTTATACTCGACATTTAAAAAATACGTTCCTGGTGTGTAGTGACGTCATCTCATAAATACTAACCCGGAGCTGCCCACGCAAAGCCGGAGGCGTATCTTTCTGGTTCCGGGAAGATTTAAAACCCAGAAAATTTACTAATATTTATAACGTCTACGTGGTGTATATAAAGAACACGGATAGGTACTCGATTGCTGTAAAGTAATTTAAATAAAATACACTTTAAATAGAAATCATGGGATAGGTAGCCACGTGGGTTAAGTGATCGACTGTGACTCTGACAACTCGGGTTCAAATTCAATCAGGTACGACATTCCTGTTTAATAAGTTGCACAAAAATACTTAATACTGGCAACCGTTTTTTCATAAAATTAAAATAACGCCATTTATATTGTTATAAATTATTATATAAATTATAGTTACCCCCTAATATCCAGCACATAACGTACTAACGTAGCGAGTGTTTTGTGGCCAGTACAATTGTATTTCAACAAGGATTATATACTTAAATGTTCAATTAACAGTTGTACCTGTTTCAAATTTTAATTAAAAATCTGACGTGGACACCACATGACTTCCTTGTACGCCTTGTGTGTTCATACTTTTCTTAATAACTAAAATGTAGAATAATATAACAAATTCTTTTAACTTATTATACTAGTACTACTACTACTGCTACTATACTCACAAATATATTTTAGTCATTTTATTTAAACTACAGAAGAAGATATAAAGCATATTTTACTATTGTCACTGTCATGTCATAATCATTTAAATTTTACGTAGTAACAAATGTTAATCGATCATGGACTACAAGATACCGAAATACTAAATTATAAATAGGTATATACTTTAATTATTCCTAAATGATACCAGATACAAAAATATTTATAAAATACCGATTGTAGGTATTAATCACATAATCTTTCATTTAAAATTAAAAAATTTGTCTTAAATTAAATATTTATCGAAATATTTGAAAAATTACTACTTCCGGTATATAGATTGAAACCAAAAATAGGAGGTGCACAACTAGATGCTATAACAGTCCTAAATACAAAATTTCAACTTTCTACGTCTAACCGTATTTGAGTTATGCGACACACATACGTCCGTCCGTACGTACGTACGTACAGACGTCACGACGAAACTAGTCATAATGGATTCAGAAAAGGTCAAAACGGATATTTCCGTCAAAATCTGAGAACCGAAATTTTTCCCGATTACAATACTTCCTTACTCCGTACAAGGAAGTAAAAAATTGTACATGATTATAAAAATTCATAAAAATTTCCAATTTATGCAAACTTTGCACGATTATAACTCCTGGTAAAAATTTATTTTTAAAAGTTTAAAAAGGCACATCTGTAGATCTATTAAATAAAAACATTGCCTTGAAGTCAATCATAAACTAACAGTTTACTCGCAACGAAAACACTTTTACAGTATTTTTCAACTTCAAAATGACATTACATAGCTAGGATGCGGTAAAGTACGAGTTTCGGGCTGGTTTTAGGCAGTCGTAATAGTGGGGAAAAGACTGGAATAGAAACAAAGTAAAATCCAGAGTATTCTACGAATTCAGAAAAATGTAGACGGGTCACTTAAGCAAATTACTTGTCACTTGTACTTGTACTTGTAATATATACGTTTTAATTTAATTTTGACGAAACTTACTTTTTTATGTTAACCTTTATGTATTTTGTTATTTTGTATACTTATACTTTTACTCATTAAGGAGGTTGGTGACCATATTTTGAAATGATGACTGAAGGGCTGAAATTTATTTATTTATTGAGATTCTAAAATATATATTTTTAAATTTTCGTCTGTACGGTTTTTGAGTAATTAAATATTGAAATTACGCTCGTATTACATGGACTCTTATGGCAATTCACTAAATTTTTGTTTTGTATGCTTTAAACTATGTGATAAAATGATGAAATTGCATAGAACTTGTTTTAATTTTTTTGCTATAAACCTTAAAAAATAATTCGTGAAAATTTGTGTACTTTTTCTAAACCATTTGCAAGTTATTAAAAAAAATTCAAGCATCCCAAGTATTTTTTGATTAGTGAATTAGTAATTATTGTAAGAATATATCACCGCAACTGAACGAATTGCAATATGAGCCAACGCGCGTTGAGCGAATTTTGTTTCACATTAGCAAAAAAAAATTCATATTCGCCCCAAGGCAAATGTCTGGGTACGCCACTGCAGGATTCTTAATTTGCCTTAATTGTCCTGAAGGAAGAAAACTGCTATTTTACTTGACTGCAGTTCTGAGTAATTTTTCCTATCCATGACATATTATTTTATATTACCCTTCGTCTTCAGTATATCATCTTTGCACGTCTCAGTTGAAGTTCTGAAATCGTAGCAGCGCTAACCGGTTAACCGTTAACCGCAATGCTAACTAACCAAGTTACGCATCTACGCCTGATTAGATAACCCGATAACGAACATGTTACCACTGGCAAAGAGGGAACTTAGGGAATTAACTCATTTCAAGAGCACTTTGCCGCAAACTCAAACTTACGCTGACCAAAATAGAGAAATAGAAACACAAGGTTGAGGCATTCGTAATGTTTAATACTTGTTATAAATCAACGGAGATGGTTAAAAAACTTTTTTCTTTAACATTTTTATGCACGGTCATATCATAATTTGACACTTATATAGTTGGTCCGCGATGTGGTGATCGGTACGTCATTAGTTTCTAAACTTATAATAAACAGGCATTATGTATATCTCTCTTTGTCACATGCATGCTTGTTCATTCGTTGGTTAATGTTACGTCTGTCCAATATGTTTATCTCTTTTCCACTAGTATACTTAAAAAGAGAACGATACATTTACGTCAAGAGAAATGTCAAACACTGCTTATCATTTCAGGTTATGTTTTGTAGGAAATTTAAGAATATTCGCAATGTTGTATAAGGAACAGAAACTATAAATAATAATAATATAACTATACTCACAGCAGAAAGCATCACACAGCCGTTAACTACTAAATACTAATAACCTCAAATAGAAAATTGCTAATGTCAAAACATACCAGTGAATCTAAAACAATGGTTCTCGTTATTAAATATGAAACAAACCCATTGCCATCAGAATTCAATTTTTAGGTAATTTATAATGATAATAGCATGAAAGATTATTACTATTTAATTTTTATATTACATAATTATTAATTTAAATTTGATATTTACTTATAGTTCTTGTTCATCATGAGTGACTGGTTGAGAACCTCTATGGCGTCAATTAATTTTCCCCCACCTAAAAAATTTAACCCAGACAAATATGTTTGATGACGTAGCGATCACCACATCGCGGGCCAACTATAAACGAATTTCTTTGACGTAAACGTCACTTTATAACTTATGAACCACTTTATAACGCAGTGCGCTATAAAAAAACGTCAAATCAATGTAAACAATTTAGATTTTCAATTTTCCTCATATAAACTACTAATAATCCTACAAATATCCATTTTCTATAATTAGTTGTACCATTTTTACTTCCTTGTACGAAGTAAGGAAGTATTGTAATCGCGAAAAATTTCGGTTCTCAGATTTTGACGGAAATATCCGTTTTGACCTTTTCTGAATCCATTATGACTAGTTTCGACGTGACGTCTGTACGTACGTACGTATGTGTGTCGCATAACTCAAATACGGTTAGACGTAGAAAGTTGAAATTTTGTATTTAGGACTGTTATAGCATCTAGTTGTGCACCTCCTATTTTTGGTTTCAGTCTACAAACCGGAAGTAGTACTTTTTTAAAATATTTCGATAAATATTTAATTTAAGACAATTTTTTTTATTTTAAATGAAAGATTATGTGATTATTACCTAAAATCGGTATTTTATAAATATTTTTGTATCTGGTATCATTTAGGAATAATTAAAGTATATATTTTTAATTTAGTATTTCTTTATCTTGTAGTCCATGATCGATTAACATTTGTTACTACGTAAAATTTAAATGATTATGACATGACAGTGACAATAGTAAAATATGCTTTATATCTTCTTCTGCAGTTTAAATAAAATGACTAAAATATATTTGTGAGTATACTAGTATAATAAGTTAAAAGAATTTTTTATATATTCTACATTTTAGTTATTAAGAAAAGTATGAACACACAAGGCGTACAAGGAAGTCATGTGGTGTCCACGTCAGATTTTTACCTTCCGCTTACCTGTAAAGGAAGGTATTGGAATCATGCAAAAAATCGGGTGGTGAAATTTTAGTGGATGAGCACGAATTAGGGTCCTTACAACTCATTTTTGATAGTTTCACGATGATGTCTGTGTGTATGTGTGTGTGTATGTGTGTGTGTGTGTGTGTGGTCAAGGGTTGTTAGTCGCATAACTCAAATACGAATTACCCGAAAATTTTGATATTTGGTATTTAACATTTGTATATAAATTGGAAGAGCTCCCTAGATTTTGGTACAAATATCTTCATCGGAAGTGATATTTTTTGAAGATTGAAAAGGTTAATGTCAAAATTGTATATAAATTTGGAAAAATATAGTATTTATTTGTAATGAGAATAAGAGGAAAAGTTATTTGCAACTTACGTTATAAAAAAAATTGTCTTTATCTGGTAGCATTAAAGAACTGCAGTAAAATTTAAAAAATAAATTTATCAAATAAAACGTTGATATCTTGTAATCCATGATCGGTTGATTTTTGTTTCTGCGTAAAAAATATTGACAGGTGAGACGGGTGACAAGTTGGCATACTACCGCTATATAAGTCCTAAGTAAGATATTAAATGTAGTAATTGAACGGAGAATGGCTTCAACACAGCAGAGTTTTCCTGTGAATGAATCTTTTTATTCAGGTGATGCAAATTTCTGTGTTTGAATATTTGAGATTTTTATTTGTATATTTTAAATAGGCACCGGATTGCACGCATACATTTCTATTTAAAGTCTAGATATGGCGGAAGGTTGTGTGATGGCCACGTCAGATTTTTTATTTAAATAACATAATTTTTACTTACATTTAACATAAATTATCTTGTAAATGTTTACTTCAATAATGACAACTTTGACATTTAGATTTTTGTTTATTGTCGGATATTTTTTTTGGTAGCAACACTCAAAGAATTTCGAAATTTTTGGTAATTTGAACAAGTAAATTAAATTAATTAATTTATTAGAAAATATTGAACCGTACATAAAGTTGGGTATGTACCACGGGCGTAACTTGCTTTTATGGCTCTTGACGTGTTTTTAGCCTTCGGCTGACGCTCGGGCTCAAAATCACGTCTCAAGCCATAAAAGCTTCCTTACACCCTTAATACATAAATAGGTAACTATTATTTTACATTAAATGTGTGACAAACACATTTTCAGGTCACCGAGAATTTACCATTATAGTCCATCCGGTACGAACTGATTTTAGTTTTTATTTAATGCAAAAAATTTAAAACAGTGTTTTCATTATTCCTATTTCAAATTTTACCTACTAATAATAAAGATAATGAATATGTAAAACCTAGCTATACGTGGATCAACTTCAAATTACTTTTAATGTATAATTTAAAAAAATATATAGCGTAGGTACCTCCAGTAGCAGAATTTTTTATTTATCCACACAGCATAATCTTCCTTAATTAAGGTTCGGCAAATCTTTCATTTTAACCTTAATCTACAAGATCATACTTTTTATACTTTTTCAATTTTAATTGTAATTTTTCTCAGCCTCAAGATTTTCCTGACATTTCTTATTAATCTCTTTCAACAAGTTTTTCAGAGCTTTTTCCTGAAATTTATTTTTCAGGAGCTTACGGCACTGAAAAGAACCGTACGCAAAATTGACAATAAATTTCTGATTGCTTAGGTGAACACCGAATGAATTGGGAGACCGACTGTGGTTATGAAAGCTTTGGTTTAAATCCAATCAAGTTTTACTGCACAAAATGTCCAAATAACCATGAGTGAATGTAGCTGGTCAAATATACAGGGTGATTCACAACTGCGTGCATAAATGGCATATAAAGGCTGTTTCATAACTTCAGGTACATACGTTAAGTGTATGTAGTTTGATTTGCTAATTACAAATCAAAAAGAATTGTTTTTAAAATCGCAAAATTAATTTTCATGTTTCTCAGTCAATAAAATTTCATTGCCATTGCCACTGGGTGAAGTAATTATTGTTTCATTAAAAATAATTAAATTTTGTATGTTTATTTTACTAGTATTATGTAATTTAAGATGTTTGATTACCTATTTCTATTGTTTGTGTTTAATAGGAAAACGAATCCACTGCAATACTACAAAAAATGCTGCAGGTAAACTACCCTTAATTTTTCGAATTTAAAAAAATTCTTTTTGATTCGTTATCAGCATATCAAACTACATATACCATTAACCTATGTACTACAAGTTATGAAACACCCTGTATATTTTAATAGGGCCTCTATTCTGTAACTTTTAGCAACTCTATGTTATTATATTCGCTATTGCTCTCTGGCGGCAAAATATTGAACTTCTGATATGACGTCATATTTGCAGCAACAGTTAGAGAAGTATTGCTGCAAGCGTTTTTTGACAATTTACATTCGTTTAAATCATTCTTTTATAAAGGTTATGTGTGACTTGATAATTTTTACAAATTATTGGCATAATATGGCTCATTTTTTTGCAATTTTGGAAATAATTGCCAAAAATGAATGAATTTAGCAAATCTATAAAATATTTTCTGGAACTAACTTCGAATCTATTTATTTAAAAATAGCAATTCTGTAAGTGTGACTTGCTACTGTTGTTACTGACGTCATCACTGCAGCAACAGTAACAGTTGTTAAGGCGGTTGCACAGTAAAATTATAGATTTTGCCGAACACTCTCTATTACTTTAATAAACAAAGACTTAATTATATATCTGAATAAATAAATTGAACACTTTTTGAATTTTGTATTCCAGAAAATTAAATTTAAAATGGATCAACACCAGTCGTCAAAATAGCGAAAAACAACATGCAGTTTTCCCCATAAAATTGGTTTAAACAATAAGATTTTTTAAACAAATAAGACGTTTTCGAAAAGCTTGAAGTTGCTCTCTTTTTGCACTATTGCCACTTTTTAGAATTTGTATGTAGGATTGTATTAAAATACACATGAAATATTCACAAAATTGGACATGTTTAGCCATACACATAAAAAAATCGAAGAAAAAACTAAAAAAACTAGCATTAGAGCAATCTTTTCAAAAATATCTTAGTTACCTAATTCGAAAATTTCAATTCTTACTTCAATTTTAATGGAAAAACTAAACATACTTTTCACCATTTTAACGGCTAGAAGCCAACCAGCTTAAGAGCTGTATTTACACTTTGTGCTCGCGAAGAAGAGTCCTATCTGTTTACATGCATTTCTAATTGAAATACACTATTGCAGAGGTTTCGTTTTAAGTACAGATTTTCGTATAATTTACATACTTTCATATTTAAAAACATATTTACAGTTAGTTTAAGGTTTAAACAAGGTTCGTCTAGTATTGAAATTTTGAATTTTTACTTGTATTGTATTAAAAATTGCTGTTGAAAACAGGCTTTTTGGAAAGATTTCTCAATTTTTTTCTTCGATTTAATACAAAATAAACAAAAAACTATCACTAGACGAACATAGATACATTCTTTAACTGTGTCATAGTTTTTGGATGAAGTTTTAAGCTGGATTCAGAGATTACGTAGTAAACACAGCATAGGAATACACAACACAGGAAAACACAGAAACATAGAACCAATGACATAGAACCAATTCAGAGATAGCATAGCGTTAGTAATAACAATTTATTATTATGACAGTTGTCAAATATTGAGATTTGTGAACGAATTCATTTGTATTTACTCGTTATATTTAAATAAACAGTTCAATTTAATATCTATTGTGTTTCTACAGTTAATCACAACCACAGTGCAGTCGCGGTAGATGTGGTTTAACAAAGATTACTCACAGCATACATGTCCGAACATAGTAAAACGTAAGAAACACAGCTTCGAAATAAAATATGGCCAATTCCCATGTTGTGCTGTGCTATGTCTGTATTCTATGAATCAATGCATGCATTCCCGTATGTTCATTTTCTATGTTTCGCTGTGCTATGCTATGTGTACACTACGCAATCTCTGAATCCAGCTTATATGTTATGTAGATTCTGAGATATGATTTTACTTCTGTAACACTTTTTGAAGTCATAGAACGGGTGTAAATACTGCTCTTAAGATACGGAGTGTCATCTCCTGTCTTATTACATTTCGTGGATTACATCACACTTCTAGACGTTTCACAACTCTCTCGTCTGTGCAGACTTCGTCAGTTGGGATGTCACTGAGCCTGAACCTGACCGGGGCGCGGCACGGGCTGCGGTACAACCCGTCGCCGCAGGCCGACGGCCCCCTGGGGGCCCTGGACGCCGGCGTCGGCGGCAACCAGGCCGCCAGGAACCGCTCCGAGCCCAAGTACAACGGCACCGGCTACTACGTGGAGAACGACGAGGTCGATAATAGTAAGTCAACACACAAGTTCATGTTGTGCTGTGCTGTGCTGTAGTTATTGTGATTAGGGGAACACAAAATTTAATACCGGTTTGGTAATAGTATATTGTGTATCTAGTGCGCAAAGTAAGCAATTGCGCGAGGCGAGGGCTGCAACGAAGCCAAGCGCAATTGCGCCTTTGCTCACGAGATGCACACGATATTTTTTGTCATTACTGCACAAAAAGTAACCTTTTGAGTGACCTTACTTATCAAAAGATCAAATGAATACTTTTAAAATTAATATGTATAAAATAAAAAAGTAACTAATATTTACCTACATGTAAAAGCATAAGAAACTAATTATTAACAGTAAAGAAAAGAACATTAAAATATAAGAATAAAATATTATTGTCCATTAGATCCAATGCACAATCTGCATAATAGTCGACAGTAGAAACTATGCATAGAGAAGTAGGTACTACACAAGGATGGTAAACTGTATAGGATTGCTCATTCCCTATACTACAATGTTAGCGTATCCCCACCACCGACTCACGCGTCTGTGACGTCAGCTGCGGACCTCACTTTTGATTGTTGCATGCACACATTGGTGAATTACAGTGTGTTACTTTGCATCTGAGCGGCTTTAATAGTTATTTTAATTATTATTCGTTTATACTTTATAACGACACTTTCGTAATTATGCCGGGTCGCAGATGTGCCGTATTTGGTTGCAATAATAGTAAAATTGCATCTAAAGCAGAGGGAAAAAATATTATTTTCCATAATTTTCCTAAAGAAAATGATTTAGTATCTACAACTTTACGAAAGGAATGGATTCAACAGTGTAAAAGACTAGGTAAATGGAATCCAAGCACAAGCCAAATTTGTTCAGAACATTTTACAAACAATGATTATGAAAGAGATTTGCAAAATGAACTACTAGGTAATAATTAATAAATTTATATTTAATTTAACAATGGAAGCATAGGTATTAATTTATTATATTTCAAGGTTTTCCAGAAAGAAGAAAATTAAAGAAAACTGCTGTGCCAACAGTTAATTTAGTTAATAAAAAATCAGTCAACCAACCAGCAGTAACAGAGAGACAACAAAGATTATTAAAACGGCAGAGAAAAATTGAAGTAGAAAATATTTTAAGAAATACACCGGTATATAATGAACCACAGCCATCAACTTCACAGACTTGCAATGAACCTCATTTAATTCCTACAAAAAATATAATTGATACGGCAGATTTGAAATATAATGAATTACTACAAAAATATAAGCAGCTTGAAAATAATCATAATAATTTAAAAATATGTAGTGAAAAAAAAATAAAGTTACTAAATGATAAACTACGTTATTACAGAAAAAAATCTTCAAAGCATTTAGTTCAAAATAACCCATATTTAAATATATTAAAGACAATTTTATCAGATAATCAGATAGCAATACTTTTAAATAAAAAGAAAAGAGTTAACTGGACCTCAGAAGAAATTGCAGTAGCATTCACAATACGTTATTACAGTAAAAAATGTTATTTATACTTAAGAAACAAACTCCACTATCCATTACCAGGCTTATCTTCCTTAAGACGATGGGCGTCCCGAATAAATCTAAGGCAAGGTGTATTAAAAGATATTTTCATCTTGCTTAATTTAGCCGGAGAAAAGATGTCTGAAATGGAAAAAACCGTGGTTTTGCAGTTTGATGAAATAAAAGTTAAATCAATTTTAGAATATGATGTAGCTCTAGATCAAATAGTTGGACCACATAATCAAATGCAAGTTGTGATGGCACGCGGTTTATTTGCAAACTGGAAACAACCCCTTTATGTTGCATTTGACCAAAAAATGACAAAAGAAATATTATTTCAAATTATATCAGAGCTACATAAAATTTCTTATAATGTGGTTGCCTGTGTGAGTGATTGTGGGGGAGGGAACGTTGGATTATGGTTACAACTTGGAGTTAGTGAAAACAAATCGTATTTCGAAAATCCTGAAACAAATCAAAATATTTTCATGTTTGCGGATGCTCCTCACTTATTGAAATTAGTTCGGAATTGGTTATTGGATTGTGGGTTTAATTTGGAGGATAAAACAAAAATTAATAAAACACCCCTTGAACATTTAGTTAACATTACAAATAAAGAAGTAAATAGTTGTTTCAAAATATCAGATAAACATTTAAATTGTGAAAAAGCTAAACGTCAAAATGTAAGATTGGCTGCTCAACTTTTGTCTAATACTGTTGGAACAGCACTTTTAAGATATAAACCTGGAACAAATGAAAAATTAGCAGAAGATACAGGTCATTTTATTTGTGATATTAATAAATGGTTTGATATATTTAACAGTTATGTTAAATATGCTAATATTCCTTCAAAGTGTGCCTATGGTACTCATTTAGATGATCAAAATCAACATTTGGACAAAATGTTACAAATTATTGCAACAATGCGTGCAGAAGGAAAAAATACTTTGCAGGTTTTTCAAAAGGGAATTGAAATTGAAATTGTTATTTGAAGACATGAAATCTAAATTTAATATACAATATATATGTACTCATAAACTAAACCAGGACTGCTTAGAAAACTTTTTTTTTCAAATTAGAAGTAGAGGCCCAAACGAACATCCTAGTCCTTTAAATGCAATACATAGAATGCGAATGATAATTTTGGGAAAAAATCCAGGAGTTTTAGATGCACAAGTAAACACTGTTGACCAACTGCCGGAAGAATTTGTAGCTGCAAATATTTTTGAAGTAGCCAATATTAATATTCCTCAAATATCAGATAAGGAGGCACAATTAAGTGTATCGAGTAGTAGTTCATTTTCATCATCTTGTTCTGGTTCTGAAAATAGTATTTTGGATCAAAATACTCCAGAAATGACTGTAGATGCATTAGAATATATAGCTGGATATTTAGCTAAGAAATATATGCATATTATGCCAAATCTTGGTACATATACATATAAACTTAATGATGAGCTCTCTTCCTTTAATTTGCCTACATGGGTTCAGCAATTATCGTATGGCGGTCTTATTAAACCAACCTCTGCATGGCTTAAAAAAATTATAACATGGAATACATATTTTGAACGTTTTCATGGTGAATCATTTAAAAAAGATCCAGGTATTGTACAGAAATTAGCAATAAAAATCCATAAAAAAGAAAAAATGCCCGCAGAAGTTATTAAGTCATTTTGTAAATTACGAACAATTATAAGAATAAATTATGGAAATATTAAAAATACTTTAAAGAAAAGTGAAAAACAGAAACGAAAATTATCTGCATCTACTTCCGATACTCAAAGATCAAAACAACGAAAATTGAAAAAAATTGTTAATTAAATTGCAACAATATAAACTTTTATTTATACTAATGGTTTAGTTTAGTTTTGCAATACTTTTTGTTAGTTATTCATTATTGTATTATGTTGTTAAGGAAATATTATTTTTTGTTTTGTTGAACTTTTATAATAAATTTTTCATTTATATTTTTAGTTTATTAATTGTGGTATTTTCAAAACAAATATTCTCCAGAATGTAATATTTAAAAATCATTATTAAAATTATTGAAATAGTTACTCTACCTAACTCTACATTTTACCTACAATTAAATTAAAACATAAACGCACACGTACTTCATATTTATTTGTTAATGGAATGATTAAAAATTAGTTTTCTTTTACAAATCGTAGGTTTCAAGTATAATGTACTCAAATAAATAAAATAAATACAAATATCTCATCTAAGCATAAATTCCAAGCGAAACATTATTACGAGCTGTACGCTTGCCGAGTCGTCAGGTCCGTTGCTGACGTCACACGTCACGTGGGCCAGGCGAACAAATCTTCACGATTGAGCTATCCTATACAGTTTACCATCCTTGGGTACTACAGCTGTTCACGTGCTTGTAGTATTAGATTATCACGTGTGTGGCGCTAGTGCTACGCGCACATTTCGTGTCGGTAACTAGAGAAAACTGTGTGAGTGTTAAATTTGCGTGCGCAAAGTGAAATTTTGCGCACGCTATTCCCGCACGCTTGTACTTTGCGCACGCATTTTTGTCTAGTTAAAAAATAAGCCAC
The DNA here is from genome assembly GCA_947534325.1 of Agonum fuliginosum. Lineage (NCBI taxonomy): Eukaryota > Metazoa > Arthropoda > Insecta > Coleoptera > Carabidae > Agonum > Agonum fuliginosum. Next base: position 6,467,473 of record OX384036.1, read on the forward strand.
TTTGCGCACGTAAAACAGGCACGAAAAAGGTTACTTTTTGTGCAGGTATGACAAAAAATGATTTAAGGTAGAAAATCCGTCGGTCATAAGCGTGCGTGATTTCGGTGTGAGGTGAGGCCGAAGCATTCAAATAATCAGAAATAAATCATGTAAATTACAAATCATAGGTATCCAATTAAATAAAAAATATAATTGAAATTTAAGTTTACACTGAAATGCAGTAGTAGTACGTCAAAAACATAATTTTCCTTGAGACTGGAACCTTTTGTATTCGATTTCTCAACCATTATTGCGGTGACTCATATTTTTTATTTTTCTAATAAATACCTCAAATATCAAAGAATAACATATTCGTTTTCCAAATATGTGTTGGGTTGTTATGATATAAAATTTTCTAATTGTTTAGTAAATCTACTGGTAACCTCCATATACGCAATGTATTTTAGCGCGTTTTTGTGTCAACTTTAAATTCAATTATCTTCGTTATTTCAACGGTTACCTATAAATTTTAATTCCACGACTTGTAATGAATGCTGTATATTAATTTAAGTCATATTTTGGATTGTCATTACCCATTGATTTACTACCTTAAGGCGGTTCACTGCTACTGCTCTAAACACCAAAAATTACTTTTCTTACTATTTCTATTAAAATCAGCTCTAAATAAAAGATTTTATGAAAACTAATATATCAATCGATAGATAAAAATTTTCTCTATGCTTGCTTTTTTAATGTTTTTCCAGCATTTTTTATTTAGTCCATTAAAAATGTCAACTTTATATAAATAAAACATATATTTGACACAAATTTTTGGAAACCTGTCATTAGAAAAGCATAGTGTAATGAATTTTCTACCAAATTATTACAAAAGTTTGTATATTTATCTCAATATTTACCATAATTTTGATAGAATTAGGAAAGTCATTATCACCCGCAACTACGACAGAGACTCCTGAACTAATATAAGCTCCACTTCTATGAGACGTAGTACACTCCTATTTAAAAGAAAACTAAATGTGTCTATACTATGTCCACCGAACACATAGAGTAATAAAACTAGTGGGCAGAGCCAAAATTGCGCAGTACAATGTGCGCAGAAGTAGGCTTTACAAGCAACAAATTTTAAAAAGCAGAAAAATTAAATAGTTTTACTTGAAATAAATATGGAAGAATTATATATTTTATCATTTATGTATAACATAAATTTAAAAGAAATATGTAGTACAATTTTTATTTACGAACGGTTTTTTTGATGACCGATCTCAGCAGTTGAGTTTGCCTAGCAGTGTAAAACTGGCTTACCAATAGCAATACCGTATTTCAATTTCGCGCACATTTGTGGGAGGAGCATCTACTCTATCTGTTCGGTGGACGTAGTATAAATTGAAAGACACAATACACTACAATACAAGTCGTCAAAATGTCGAAAAACGATATTAAGTTTTGTCCATTCAAATTCGTTTCAATATTAAGATTTTTCAAACAAATGAGATTTTTTTAAATATATTATGCATAACTAGCCTGCTACATACCGGGTGTAAACTTTATTTCTGACCTATAGGAAATACAATATTAAAGTTTTTATTTTACCTATTAATATTAGAACAAGTGTAAATACAAAAGATGTTCAGAATAAAAAACTGCATCGAATAAGTTTTCTTGATTGAATGAATTGATATATTGGATTAATAAAAAAACAAATTAATAATTATTTTCTTTTCCTTCTTTTCTTCCTAAGATACATTTCATCGTAAGTAATTGAAGTTTTTTTTTATCTGACTAATTCGTTTTATTTCTCATAAACTGTCTGTCTGTCTGTCAGCTCAAATATGGCAAATTTCATTTACGTTTTTGCGCAGTTGGTCTTTTTTATCAACTTACCATGCCTGTTTCCAAGACAGTATGTTGATCTTACCGGTTGCTAGGCTAAACAAGTAAGTAATTTACTTACCGTACTAGAACGGTAAGTAAATTTAATGTTAATTACGATGAAATTTATATTGGCGTATGGATAAAAAGACCAATAGTACAAAAAATGATATAAGCATCACGAACGATAAGGAATTACCGATGTCAGACAAAATTGAAGCCATCGCTTCACTCAGTCTCCAAACATTTTCTTCCATCGGTAAACTGTCCTTACCGTTCTTGATACTTAATATACTATTATCTCATGACAGGAACGCTTTATATCAATAAAAAGCTCATTTGTTCAGTTTGTTATTCTGAACATGTTTTATATTTACAGTTTCTCTAAAATTAATAGGTAAAAACAATTTGAACATTGTTTTTCCTACACCCGGTATGTACAACTTGAGTTGTCAAATAATTGAACCACATTCGGTGACACAATATTGAATAGAAACACAAATATATTAAATTTAAATTATGATGTTATAAGCCAGCGGTATAAACTTATTAGCACAAAATTCATTAAGCCGGCTCCAAACTGCTCTGTCTCTGGTTCCTAAATACATATTCATTTCTCATTTCTCTAATACTCCGTGGGCAGTATGCAGCGGCCTTTGTTGACTCTAGATTACGAGATCAATCTTCCTTCGTCCTGGCGATCCTGCCTAGTCCTCCAAGGCGCACTTGAATATTTCATCAAGGATTTATAGCGAGTGCCGAGGTTACAACTTATTTACATTCAAATTTAACCACCGCTGCCGAACATGTCAAATTTATATTCAGAAATGTCGGAGTATTTTTAGGGTGATGTAATATTTAAAGAAGGGTGGTGCTATTTTTAGTGTTTTTAAATCTTGAATTAATTTTGCTTGTAGGATGGTTTCTAAAATGCTTTTTAACAGACTTCGAAAAAGAAGGAAAAAAGAATAATAAAATAGTAGATAGTTTAGAACTTACATGCAACGTGGAGTTTTTTAACATTTTTAAATAGCAACCCCTGTCGAGTTTCACCTTATTTTAAACGTAATGAAAAAATAAACATCCTCATAAACCAAAACCCGATATCTTAATTCTTTCAAGAATTTAATTTTAATTAATTTTAATGTTTTTTGCACGTTTTATAACTAGAGACTGGATTCGTAAGCATTTTGCTTACGATTAATATTAAAAGCATCAAGAGAAATTTGTAAAATGTCCACGAATTGTGAAAATTTGGCACAAAGTTTTTTATGTTTATTTTGCTTTTTTGTGCTTATTTCAAAATTTCAAGCTTATTTTCAGCTATTGTACTTATTTTAAGCTTATTTTTAGGTTTTGTGTTTATTTTGAGCTATTGTTAGCGATTATTTTTTAGTTTTCACAGAAACTTTCATGCTTTTTTAGTATTTTTTAACTTTTTTTGTTTTTTCTTTTAATGCTTTTTTGAATACATTTTCTTGCTTTTTAAGCACTTTTTTCGTATTTTTAATGCATTTTTGGATACATTTTCGTGCTTTTCAAGCATTTTTTTCGTATTTTTTATGCTTTTTTGGATACATTTTCGCACTTTTTAAACGCCTTTTTTCGTATTTTTCATGCTTTTTTATCCGGTCTCTATTTATAACAAATGTTCAAATTGTCGACCTTCTTCGGTCTCGCAATGGCCCAAACGCTTTAGTGATCCCCAAATTTTCAATTTTTTTTCTTCACTCGTTTAAAACTTTTGAGAAATCCTGTATAGGCCGAGGAAGTAAAAATTATTACCTTTCTTGAGTCTTAAATACTCGGTTTTCGTACAAACTCTGATTGAACTGAACTAAATAAAGAACCTAATACCCTTCTTGAGTGGTGTGATATTGTGTTTTATAATATGCCTACATGCCTAGGCTTTCAGTTTAACTTTTTCCGTATTTAACCTGAATCTGAATCATAATTTTTTGTCACCCCTATTATGTTTATTTACTTATTGACTGAATGCATGAAATAAATTTAAATAATGAGATTTCTAAATTTTTTGTTGCTAAACTGTTGAAATAACTTTGTCTATTAAATTAATATAAAGTTGAACCATGTATCCATATTTTAGCTGAAACTATCCCCGCCAACTTTAATTTGTTGAGTGTCCTATTACACTATAACGTATCAACTATCTACAATTTTAGTAGAGTTTATAACTAGCAGACTTTATACGATCATAAGCTCTAGTATGATTTATTACAAATTTAACTAGACTACAAAATGCAATTTCTCTTCTAACATACAGAACATTACGTCGTTGAAGTAAATATGACAAGCGAAACATTCTGTCATGCAAGGAATATTGCCAGTAAAATTATGTAGTATGTAAAACTTAAAACGATAGTCTTCATTTTATTGCGCAATGTCATGAATGAAGTTTATTTATTTTATGCTACATATACACGAATTTATGATATTATAGTATTTACCTTTTTAAGGAGGTTCCCTACACATGCAGTGGCGTACTCAGATATCAGCCTTTAATTAATAAAAATATTTTTATTAATGTAAAACAAAATTCGGTCAACGGGTGTTAGTTGATATTGCAATTCGTTCAGTTGCGGTGATATATTTTTACAATAATTTCTAATTCACTAATAAATGCTTGAAGATTTTTTTTTCAATCGACAATATTGTTACAACTATGTGGTCAACCTTCTTCAAATGTCCGTGCTTGCATACGTTTATATACAAAAAATTAAGGAAATAGAACATTTCTAACATCTTTTTTTTAATCAATTAATGGAAATCCATAAGAGCCTATGTAAAATATTAAAATTTAACAATTAATTTCGTTCAAACTACGTGGTCAAAAATTTCAAAAAAATTCAGGTATCATTTTTATGACACAGACGACATAAATTCAAAGTTTGGTTGCATTAGAACATTTTTAAAATGTCTAGAGAACCTCCTTAATTTTTATAGCTTTGCCTGTTTACCAAATTAGAAGGTTAGAAATAATATAAAAAGAAACTTACTTTTTTTGTAGTAGATGAAAATTCTTGTCCTGAAAATCCTGAAATCTGACCGCTTGATTCTGTAACAAACAGAAATACCAATTAAAAATTTGAATACCTATCCTAAATATTTTTGTTCTGTTAGTATAGTTGCATTTAAAGATTCAACTGAAAATAAGTAGTGAATTAAATTTATCTTGTATTAATATTATATACGAAACAATTTTTTTTGAAATAGTAATCATAATATGGGTAGTGTGTACTATAACAGAAATTTTTATTCACTGTGAATTACTTTCATGCATCATACAGGGTGATTCACAACTTCGTGAATATATTTTAATGGCATATAGTGCTTAGCTCACTTATCACAAAATATCACTGACATATTTTATAAAAATTCTCGATTTTAGTCTCCAGGTTTTTTAACACAGTTTTGGGCCACTGTTTTCAAATGGAATTTCATAAATTTACCATTCTTTTCATTGCACAATTAATAAAAATTTTATTTTATTCCAAACATAGTTAATCAGATATCAACAATCCAGTGATTTCAAATATGTGCTTCTTCCGAAAACTGCACTTAAATTTATGAAATTTTTATTAGGTCTATTCGTCTTCAACACGTTCACTGCTATTGTTCGAAGTAATTTCATGTCCATGTCCAATATAAAAATAATTACCTAATAATGAACAATTAACTATAATTCTATTTGATTCTGTAATAATTGAACATTTAATTAAATAAGTTATTCTAATAATAATAAACAGCCTACGTGATTTGTATGTAATATTCCACTAAAAAATACCCTTATATTCCCCTAAAGCCCTGTTCACACATGGATTCTTTAATGATTCTTTCTTGTTTCTGAATCCAGAGAAAAAGAATCATGGTGAGACTTGCCTGTCAAATAATTTCTAATTCATTGATAGCTTCTATAAACAGTTCATTTTTTTCCAGCATTAGAAGCATGAAAGAATCTGAAAAGAATCCATGTGTGTGAATTTATTTAAGGTTTATAAAGCCCCGTTTACACCTGGATTTTTTCATGCTTCTGAATCCTGAGAAAAAATCTAATGTGGCCAGCACACAATCTTCCGCCATATCTAGACTTATAAACATAAATATAGACGTACAATCCGGTGCCCATTTAAAATATACAAATAAAAATCTAAAATATTCAAACAGATATTTGCATTACCTGAATCAAAAGATTCATTCCCAGGAAAACTCTTCTGTGTTGAAGCCATCCTCCGTTCAATTACTACATTTAATATCTTACTTATAACTTATATGGCGTTAGTAAGGCAACGTGTCACTCGTCTCACTTGTCAATATTTTTTACGCAGAATCAAGAATCAACCGATCATGGATTACAAGATTTTTAACGTTTTATCTGATTTTACTAAAGTTCTATAATGCTACCAGATAAAGACAATTTTTATAGCGTAAGTTGCAAGTAACTTTTCCTCTTATCCTTATTACAAATAAATACTATATTTATCCAAATTAATAGAAATTATTGACAATTAATTGTTTCAATCTTCAAAAAATATAACTTCCGGTGAAGATATTTGTACCAAAATCTAACGAGCTCTTCAAATTTGTATACAAATGTAAAATACCAAATATCAACATTTTTGAGTAATTCGTATTTGAGTTATCCGGCCGTTTTGAAGCTATAACAAAATCTCCTTTTCCAAGTCTTATTGAAGACTGAATTTAGCGGCGCGGCTATTTAGCAGCCAATTCTCACAGGATTCTTTTTCAGGATTCAGAGCATGAAAGAATCCTCAAAGAATCCAAGCATATCAATGTATCCCACAATCCCAATGAAACTGAATCTTTCTGTGTTATGTGTCTAATACCCGCGCTGAAAATCGTTACTAAATATGATTTCAGTTTCTTTTTTTCCAGGTTTCAGCGACTTGCAGACCCTGTTCTTGGCCTGTTTTGCGACTCTCGTGCCGCTGATATTCTCCGTGCTAACCGCGTTCGCTGTCAGGTATGTTCATCATTATGTCACACTGTCACATTATGACATATTACACGCATTCACACTGGGTCATGCTCTTGACGTATGTGGGAAATGGACAGGGGAACGTATTGTTCATGGGAATTGAAAGGGTTACTCGAAAACTAGTATAGTATTTTTTAAATCTTATTTAAGTCAATAAACAGGAGCAAAATACGATTTAGAAATAAAGATATAGGTGCAGACATGTATCAAAACTCGTACTTATAAAATGTTTTTGATTATTCACATCATCTGTCATCTGTCAAAAAATACCAATAAAAATGCAGAATATTGAATTTCACAGCCAATAAAAATAAGTAGACTTGATTATTTTCTACTAGTAAGGTTGTATGTCGACTATTCACTACTAGTACTTCTAGGTGACTATTTAACAAATGAACATTTTTATTATAATCAATATTTTCCATTTTTATTGCACCATTTCTGTCTCTGAGTTTTCTTCAAAGGTTTAGAACATTTTTCATCTGAAATTCACTATTTTATGTACAAAGAAACACTTATAATAGTTATTTTTATAACAAGTGCCGAAAAAGTCTCGTTACGTGAAAGTGCAGTGCCGAGTGCGGAAATCTGCACGTGCACGTAATCTTTTTTGGCACGTGTTGTAAACAACATTTTTCCTACAACTAATAATTTAGAAAATCACTACATTAAAACTTTGTTTTACGGCGTTGCTATGGTTTGTTTGTTGATTGCTTCATTTGTTCTACGTTATTTAGAAATTTTTCGATATAATTTTCTTTTTTCAATCTTTGCTACAGTTGAAACAGAAATTGAGGTTAGTTAGTTAGTAGCCCGTTAGTAGTTAAATATTAACTAAACACTCCGTGCGAAATTTTAACCGCAGTTAGTTAAGTTCACAGACTGTTAAGTTTGGTTTTGACAGTTGCGTAAACGAAACGCACTTGTGTTTCACGTTTACAGAAAAACACTTGTTCTGCATTTGTCTTCTTTGTTGTAGGAAAACACAATTGACGTTGACGTCTGAATTTTATCAAAATATTTGTTTCCTGAAATCATGGATAACTACATTTTTTGCCATTTGAATTTAAAACTGGATACTGGATCTGATTCAATGAATAATACCATTCGTAGTCATAGTTAAGTCGATTATACTCATGTACCTTGTGCTTGCGAATATTGAAAATGGTATTCTCATATTTTAGACATTACACAAAAATTAGTTTTAGAAACGTAGAAAATTTAATTTTCCTTGCACGTATATTTCTCCATAAATTCCGTAATATAATTGCCACAATATTTTCCAATATCCTGTGAATTATTAGATAATCCTAGCAGGATTTTATCCTGCTTCTGCCTGCTAGATGCGCGTTAATTCACGGTAAAGGTCAGCTTTATTTAAAGTAAACCCAAACGGTATTCATCGATTTTTCTATATATAACACTGACATCAACTTTATGTCTTTTAGAGACATTATCATAATATTTGCATGAAAGAAATAGTTCATTTTTAGATGCAAAATTTGATCAATTTTGGGTGGGAAACTCACGGGTACTCTTGCGAGTTAGTGGAGAATTTGTACTAAACACTAAAATAAAACTATACTATTAAAATATTGCCTATGTTTGCCTATTTCATATTTTTCATTCATTTCTTTGGAAACATAAATTTTTAATATACGAGTAGAACATTGGCAATGAAAAATTATATATAAATATAATAATACAACAACAGAATAATGTATTCATTATATACGTGAAAGTAGTACAATAAACTCCTCCATAAGGACACATTATGAAATAATGAATTCATTATTTCACACTGTTAAATAATGAGTACTTTATTCTCTCGAACTGTCAAACTGCCATCACATCTGTTACATCAAGTTATCATTTTATGACGTTGTAAGCAGAAACAGTAAAAATAATAAAAATTTGTAAAACGCTGTATATGACTAGCCTATAATAGTTCTAAATTACTCGGATAAAATGTCATGTCATCACACCAAAGTTTGAGGTTAGGTTAATATCAATACAAATTTGAAGTAAAAAAATGTTGTTTTATTTAAAAAGTTGTAGATAAAACGTCGTATTTGACTCGAAAATAATGGCTATAATTAACTCGGATGATTTATACACTCGCCTTCGGCTCGTGAACAAACTTTCATCCTCATTAATTATAGCCTACATTATTTACTCGTTAAATAATATACTATTATAATATCTTGTCTTGAAATTTCGTAATATTTTTATTGTTTTTAAATGTAAATACTACGTAAGGAAAAGATAATAACTTTGTATTTGATACAGAAAAAAATTGCGGTTTGCCTTATTTTATCAGTAATGCTATAATTCTTAGAAAAACTATATATAACTCGTTTAAGCTATTAACAAAAACAATATTTGTTATCTCTATATTTCTTTATTATTTATCTACAACTTTTTAATAACTTTTTAGTTTAATATCAACAGGCTTTATATACAGGGTGTAACTTAGCCTGTGTAACAAAATTTAAGGGTGTATAGTATTGGACGCAAATTCGTAAAATTAACAGTAGTTTGCAAGACAATATTATTTTGGGTACCACTGGTTGTCACATTTAAATACAATAAAAGTTAAACAATAGTTATGCAGTATTTATTAGTATAATTACATTAATTTGTTGGTACTTACAGAAAATGTCTTATTTACTCGGACCAACTTTTTAATTTAAGAATTTTAACAAAATTTCTTTTGATTAATGATCATTGTGTCCAATACTATACGCCGTTAAATTATATTTATTTTTAGTGACTATAAAGTTCTTAATTTAATCCCAATAGATTATTTTTTCATATTTAATCCCGTTGTCAAGGAATTGAATTAATTAATCCCGTTGTCCAGTAAATACGTGCTATTTGTTACAGAGTATCTATGGTAAGAATATAAATATTTGTCATAAAGTTTATTATCAAAATTGCAAAATGTGTATTCTTTAAAACTATTTTGTATTCGTTTGAGGATAAAGTACAAAAATAGCGCATATACCACACTATTATTAAAGTATCTTTAATCCCTCAGGTGATTATTTCCCTCACCCTCGGCTCGTTTCACCCTCTGGATCAAATTATGAACTTTAGTCCTTTAATATATAATATACTATTTTCTACTCCTAGTATTAAAGCATCATTTAACGAACTGGTTTCCATGGCGCTAAATAACATTTGAAACACATGGTTCTTGGTGTGTTTTTAGCCCTCGGCTAACGTTCGGGCTCAAAATCACGTCTCAAGCCATAAAAGCTTCCTTACACCCTTAATACATAAATAACTATTCTCTGTTTCGGAACTAGAATGAGTTCATACCAGTTCTAATTTTGATGCTGGTATGAGCTTCATTACCTACGATTTTTGGTGAAATGTTGTTATCAGCGACTGGTAGCACTGCATTAAATAAACAAAATATCTAGGCAACAGGCAACGAACAATTTTGACAAAACGGGATTCACTTTTGACGTTAATTTTATTAATTTGAATCAAATGAAACATACAAACTGAATTAATATTTATATTTCATACAAAGATAAACTAAATAATATAAATATAATATTAATCTTGTTTTTACAACAGCCGGTCTTAAAATTTATATAATTTTTGATCAAATTAATCCATACTTCATTCGTTTGCAAATCATCTTGGACCATTCGTTTGAGTTTTTGATATTGTTACAAAAATTGAATTAATTTTGTACTCAATTTCATCTATTAACATTATATTGGTGAATTCATCCCTTCTGCACACTCCGGAATAACCCGTTATTGGCAGAAACTAATAATAATATTGTTTTAAATTATAATTTAAATATAATTACTAATATACTTAGCTTACTTTTATTGAAAAATAGTCTCTTTCGGATGCTTCAATCATAAATTTTTCTATCTGACATTTTAATTTATTTGATTAATATAAAACAAATTTAAATAATACCTATAAAAAGCACCTAGGCAACAAACAAAACTCATCAATTGTCGAGCACAAATTACTGTCACCAACATAATTATTCTACCAAAAAATTTCCCTAATGCAAACTGTCAAATAAGTAAATAATTTAAATTGAATCAAAAATTGCCTCAACAGAGAAAATAGTATAAAACATTCGTTACGGAAGGCTTCTCTAGCACTCGTTCGTTCGGTCACTCGCGCCTACGCGCTCGTGTGCGAATTTCGAACTCTTTCTAGAAAAAGTCGTCTTCCCTAACTTATGTTTTAATATACTATTACACATTTTTACACAGGGTAAAAGACGTAGCTAATAAGTATGCACCTACAGTACGTCCGTAGTATTCACGGGTACTCTCCTAAACCTTTTTTCAACACTTGCCATACCCCATTAATAAACAATCCCACCTCTACCCACATACACACTTGACAACACACACACAGACCGGGCGTCTATACAGTACTTATTCTGTTTGTCCTGCTAGGATCCTGTGGCGGAAGTATCGGCGCAGCAGGGACTGCAGGACGTACGATGGAGTCCTGCACCAGGACGAGAGCGCGGACCGCCTGTCCGGACCGGGAGCGCCCCTACACGCGCATCTACTTCACTCCGACAAGGTAGGACAAGGGGATTGTTAGTAGGGGGCTTTCTTTGAAGTTTGAAACGTGTGGACCACGCAGTGACGTAACTGGGTAAAGTAGCGCCCATGGCAAGAGTTGAAATTGCGCTCCCCCCCCATATATTTCGACAAATATGGGTAAAAAAAAATTTTCGGACGAATTGTTATGTAAATATTATGTAAACATTACAAATGTGGATTCATAAACATAAATCATGTGTTTAAACGTCAATTTAGCAATGTGCATCATTAAACATAGTTTGTTTTGATAAAATACGATGTTTACATACAATGCTTACCTCAACCATACTATGCTCCCTATCCATGCTCTGTTTAATTGTCCCCAGTACAAGGTCTCACAGAAAGTACTAATGACCAATCTCCTATTAAATAAAATAGAACTGCCAACTCAAAATAGAATACTTTTAACAGATAATAATATTACAAACTGGCAACATATAATAGATTTCATAACTTTAAAGCCTGATTCAGAGTTTACATAACATAACATAAAGTATCATAGCGTAACATAACGAAAAAATAAATGTGCTTATTGACGTATAATGTTTCATAGTTTATATAAGAACCATAACTTAACATAACATAACTTAAGAAAACATAGAATATGGCCAAATTTCATTTAATTACGGTTATGTTGTGTAATCGGTTACGTTCGGGCCGTTCGGGCAAATTCGTGACAACTGACAAGTTGTGTAGTGGATCCTGTGATTTGGAAAAACTGCTGTCAAATAATTTATTAATCAAGCAAAATGGACGAGGCATTACAATTGTTAGTTAAAAAAGCGTTGGAGTTGCAGACAACTGAAAGCAATGTTTGTAGTGAGTGATTAAGATGAAGATCCTTTTGCCAATGAGGACGATTCTGATGAATATTATTCTAGACCCAAATGTTGTAACAAGTAGTGATAATACTGATAGTGAGATTGACAAAGAAGAAACAGATATACAAGATGAAGCAATGGATAGAAATAACAAAGCGAAAATGGATGTAGAGGATGAAACTATCCAACTATAGTGAAGAAAACGAAAATATTCAATAGTGTAGAACCAGAAGCGACAACGAAATTCTGCAAAGTGGAAACGACAAAAAGCAACTCTTGCTAGAGAGATGGGCGAAGACTACATAAATCAAAAAGGAACAGATACAACAGCTACAATATGTAGCAGAAGAATATGGTATTACCGAAGTATTATTAACCAAAATCCTAAGGAATAAAAACTAATATTAACTTTTTTCTTCTCTAATTAGTTACATAGTATGTTTTGATATAGAACGACTGTGATTTTTATGTTAAATTTTTTGTACTTTTTCAATTATCATAAAAAATAAATAAGCAGAGTAATATAACCGCTATTATCCATTGACATTATACCACAATATTATTTTAGTGGATGAAAGTGGTAATTGTAACTTTATTACTATTAGCGTACATATTACTACGGTAATCAGAGGTATAAAATCGTCCGTATCCATTCTTGTATCCAACTTTTCCGATTGTACATAACCAAAATGAAAATGTCAAAATAGAACTGAAGTTATGAGCAATACAATGATATGAAGTTTGCAGTACGTATACATAATTAAAACTATGAAAGGTTAAATTATTGCATATGATAAGTTATGTTATGCTATGATACTTTATGTTATGTTATGTAAACTCTGAATCAGGCTTAAGAACCGGTTGTTCAATCTCAGTTTAAACTACGTTTATGTCAAAACCATGGTTACCAAGTTTTCCTGTTGTATTGTACATTGTAGCATCTCATTGGTTAACTGTTTTATTTTAACGCTGGAGATTGGCTGGGAAAACTCGGTTTAAATAAGCTTGAGTTTATGTTTAAGCTAACACTAAACTCGAATTGTACAACCGGGCCTAAATAAAATTAAAATTTGATATTATTTTCTTAATCAATAAATAAATTTAGACCATAATTCAAACACAATGATGATGGCTTAGCGACAATGATTCGAAAGTCAACTGAGTGAGAAAAAAGCTTACCTCACAGAAGTTAAGTTGACAAAGAATTTTTCGTAAGGCTCCCAAAAATTTTTTGCAGCCAAGGGGGTGCCACGGCGCCCCCTAGGCTGCGGCGCCCAGGGCACGTGCCCTGCCTGCCACAAACTAGTTACGCCACTGGGACCACGGATATAGTATCAGGAATGAAACGCTGCTGTTTTGGTGAACCCGGAACTAGAGTTGTTCATCTACGCGTAAAGTATTATTCTCTACGTCTTCACGTAAAGTTTGCGTAAACTGTAAAATGTAGACAGCGTAGACTTTGCGCAAAGTATGTAAATAATTCAATTGTCAGAAAATCTAACCTATAATTTTATTCGTTTTGGTGTGATTTGTGCTTTGTCTACATTGTTTAAACTGGTTATATAGTTTACACGGATACGGCACGCAAATTACGTGGTTGTCTACGCGTAAAATTACACGTAATCTACGTCGCGTAGACTACGTGAACAACTCTGCCCGGAACCAACTCGAACCGGTAAAATATTTTGATAACTGTGAACCGGTTTTCGTTAATCGCTAATACCTACATTTTTAGGAAACAAGTACCTAGTATTTTCTTTAGTTTAATTTAATTTTGTTTGATTTTCAAATTTATAATAATGGTAAATTTTATAATCTAAAATCTGAGTAGGTACAATTCAGAAAACCACAAATGCAAAAATACAATGGGCAAAAAAACGCAACACTTGACAATGCACCAAGACTGTCATAACTCGGTTGAATTGGCTCAAAAATGAATAAATCTTCGAGTTCTGACGATCGAGGCCATGAAAGTTAATCTGGCGCCAAGTTAATTTCACCCCCTGCCACCCTCCTTAGAAAAAAAAGTTCTTGATGTCAAAAAATGTCAAACTTTGACAACTTGTACCGTGTGCAAAAAAACCGAGTACTCAATCCACTATCAAGGCGATAAAGTTCATTCATTTTCCTTTCGGGGCAAAGTTATGAATTTTTTTAAAGTAATTGCATTTTGTGCGTTTTCGGTCATAACTCGGCTAATTTTGCACAGATATCAATGATTCTTTGAATTGTCACATATCTTCGCGCCAAATGATCGCAGGTTTTTTTCCGAAAGAAAAATGAATAAACTTTATCTGCTTGGTAATAGATTGAGTCCACAATTTTTTTGCACGTGGCACAAATTGTCAAATTTGACACCAAAAACTTTTTTGTTAGGGGAGTGGCAGGAGGTAAAATTAACTTGGCGTCAGATTAACTTGGATGCCCTTAAAGAGGAAACTTCAAATTTGTTAGAACTTTAAGATTCATCCACTTTGGGCCAAATTCAACCGAGTTATGGCGGTCTAAAAATTCGAAATTTTTGGTTCATTATTAAGTGGTGCGTTTTTTCTTTTGTCGAGTGTATAATGACAATAGCATTTTGTGCACCTAGGGAGGGAAGCGTGCTATTACTCCCGCGGGCGAAGCGGCGGTCCGAGTGAAGGCGCCGGCTTCGCCCAAGGGTGTAATAGCTATTACTCCCGCGGGCAAAGCGGCGGCCCGAGCGAGGGCGCCGGCTTCGCCCAAGGGAGAATAGCCTTCCCTCCAGTGGGACACACAATATTTTACTTCACAAGGGTCTCGAAATCACCTTTCTTGATAGCGGGAGGAAAGCACGGTTTTCCTCCCTAGGAAGGAAAACAGTGTTTTCCTCCCGCTCGGGAAGAACCCACTCGCTTTCCTCCCGCGCGGGAGGGAAAACTCGCTTCCCTCCCTCCATTAGCAAGAGGAAAACACTGCTTTCCTACCCCGAGTGACGTAAATAAATTTACACATCTATTTTAAGTCTATGGCTAAATGGTTGCTGATATCCTAAAAATCAGGTACTAGAAAAACCAATAGTGTAGACAATAATTATTAGTATTTACTTAAAACTCAATAAAGAACCATTTTAAATTGTTAACTATTTCAGTATTTTTGCATTATAATGTTAATAGTATAAATAGGTATATAATAAGCGAAATAATTATACTAACATATTTGACCTCTGCATATATTTTAAAATTACATTTGATACTGTGGACTGACACTGACATCTATGTGTCTGTAAATTCAACCCGGTTAAAAAAAAACAGTTCACTATTTTTTCGCACCGCGAATTTTTCTCCTTATTTTTTCCCACTACGTCCATCTCCCGTCGTATTTTTACACCAGCGCGGTCGGTAATACAGCGGACATTTTTCCGCGCGCGCTTTTGTTTTCCTTTTATTGTTGTTGTTTTGTTTCACTGCATGTGCAATTGTTTTGTTTGTGCTGTGAACACATTGCGGGTCAGAACTTTGTCTGCATTGTAGGCGGATTGCAATTCGACAAATTAGTTTCGCAAAAAAAAATCAACGCTATGACGATGAACTTTGAGGGCATGACCCGGGCTTGATGCTGTAATGTGGGCTGAGTACTGCCCTGATTTACAGGGTGCATCAGAAACTCTAAGTAATATTAAGCGGCCCGTCTACGTTTTTCCGAATTCCTAGAATACTCTCGATTTTACTTTTTTTTATTTCACTCTTTTTCCCACTAGTACGACTGCCTAAAACCAGCCCGAAACTCGTACTTTACCGCATCCTACCTATGCAATGTCATTTTAAAGTTGACAAATACTGTAAAAGTGTTTTCGTTGCGAGTAAACTGTTAGTTTATTATTGATTTCAAGGTAATGTTTTTATAAACATTTAATAGAAAAAAATTGATCAAAAGATGTGTCATAAAATTTAAAAAATTAATTTCAATCAGGAGATATAACCGTGTAAAGTTTGCGTTAATTGGAAATTTCTTTGAATTTTTCGGAATTTTTATAATCATGTACAATTTTTTCATTAAATTTAAAAAAAGCACAACTGTTAATCATTAATCCTTTAAGTATATACCTAATCCTTGTAGAAATATAATTTTACCATTCATGTAATTCTACGTACCATTCTGAATCCAATGATGTATCAGTCCAGATTTCATACAAAATATGTCAAAAAAATCTAAGTAATATGTAATTTGACATTTTTGTAAAAACAATAATTAACATGCGATAGGTGAACATAATTATTAACAATAGGCAAAGGACTAGATTGTGTGTAAACGAAAATGGTGGTCACTTTGAACACTTCTACAATTTTTTAAATTATCTATTGTTCGAATTTCATTAAATAATACTTAAACCTTTGATAGTTTTTTTTTGTGAGACATTTTGCAAGAAATCTAAACCTGTGATACATCATTGGAATCAAAATTATAAGTAGAATTGAAATATATAAAAATATATAGATTGTTCCATTTAAAATAAGAAAGTTGATGTTTCCGGTTTAACCGGAAGTGCTATTTTTGTAAATAATATGTAGAGATTCATCAAGTCAAGTAGCTTGATGTTTTTTTGAATTACTTGACTTGACTTGAAAATCAAGCTTTTTAAAAATTCATTACTTGACTTGACTTGATTTTCTATCGGTACTACTTGACTTGATATCAAATAATTTCAAGCTACTTGATATTACTTGATAACGATAACTGTGTTACAAAATGCGCAATTCAGTCGAATGGGCTACTTGCATGGTACTGAAAATGAGATTTTTAACAATTTGAACCTAATGTTAGGTCTAAAACATTGGTAAAAATACAAATTTTATTTTTAAAAAATTATATGTTTTTTAGTAAAATGGGAAACAAAATTTTGCTGTGACGTCATTACTTTGTATTCGACATAATGGTATCTTTCTACATCACACCACATATTATTCAATTTTCATTAATTATTTTTGAGCTTATTTATAAAAATTTTGTAAAAATAAAAAATACGAATTCCAAGATTTTATCTCTTCTTCAAAAATATTTACTAAAAAAATCATGGAAGTTGCCCTTTATAAATTAGGACGAAATGTCGTATTCCCCGAGCCAATTGAAATTGAACGATTTTGTATCTACACCAATGATGCATTTTTATTATTTTATTGCAAAGGAATTATTTTTTGTTAAAAATTGTTAGATTTTAATTTGGTTTTGTGAATATTAGTAATACTTCCAGATTTGTTATATATTGATACCTAATAATTTGATAATGCAATATGCAGTTTTGAAGAATTACTGAATTTTAACTTCTTCATTTTCAAGTATCAAGTAGGTACTTGAGATTTTACTACTTGATTTTCAAGTTACTTGAAATTTTACTACTTGACTTGACTTGACATTCGAATTCTATTACTTTACTTGAACTTGACTTGATTTCAAGTCAAGTCAAGTCAAGTAGCTTGAAACTCAAGTCAAGTAGTGAAACCCTAATAATATGTATTTTGATGTGTCCTTATGGCTAATTTATCCATATAAAATTTTATTGCGATTGCTTTATTATTAAAACAGTAATGGTGGGTTTATGCAGCAACTACATTAGAAAATTAAATTAAACCACTAAACTAGAAAATTAAATTATAAATGCAGTGTTTATACTCAAAACTAAACTAAAGAATAAACCAATAGGAATGCACATTTGCGCGTGCGTATAGTACAATCACACCAACCAGCACGCTTCAAACGTCAAATTCGAGGTTATGTTGACATTGCGCATGTGTAAACATTATAAAATTAAGAAATTAAACTAAGAAGTTGAAAGTATCTAACTTTTTAGTTTAGTGACGATAGTTTAGTTTGTTAGTTTAGTTGCATAAACGATTATATAAAAAACAATGATATCTACTTCCTTAGTTTAATTTCATAATGTAATTTCATAATTTAATTGTCTGCATAAACCCACCATTATTTCGAGCGTACCATTTTTTGGGACACCCCGTATATTATAGCTATGACTCCACAGTATGTGAGGCTGCGACATCCGTGATGAGTAAAAAGTGTGACAGATATGTAATAAAAATATTTCAATTAATAAAAAACCAATTTGTAAACAATGACTAATCCATTATCAGAAATAATTTAAACTATTTCATTCTATTTATAAGCTGCACTAAATACTTTCGTTTTTGGGTGTAGCATTTTTGACGTAAGATAGACAAAACACTGCCTAGTAACAAATAGTTATATCTTTGTTTGTAAACAATTTCTATTATTTCTCTTTTTTTATTTACAGATAAAAAATATCTAATCGAGTATGTATAAATAATGGACTGTACTTTATGAGATGTACGTAATTTGCATGAATGCTGTTCTTTTATTTTAAGTGTGATTTTGTTTTCAAACGCGCATTGTTTACTTAAAGTTATCTTATTTGGGTTCGGCGGGAATGTACGGATTTTGTTTGTTTATTTTATTTGCTGAGAAACGTTATTAACTTGTTATTTGCGAGCGAAAAAGAACATTCTAATTCTATTCTGTGCTCTCACACATATCAACAAAATAATGCAAAAAATACAAATTCACAGATATTATAATATAAAAAGGCTGTTCCTATATCGGACACTGAGATCATCATCGACTTCTTTATACACTATTTCAAAGTAGCGAAGCGGTTTGCTGATAATCTATGTCCGCTAGATTAATATTGTTTACCAATTTAAAATTCTTAGTCCGATCATCTCTTATTTCGCGTACTGTAGTTTTAGATTATTTCAACCAATGCAGCAACCCGTGTTTCGATGTCTGGTTTTTCAAATTATCCCGATTTTTCACATTTTCATTTTTCAACTTTGAGGCTGCGTTTCTCAAAAACTAAGCCCGATATCGAACTGCGGTTTGCGGCATTGTGTTCTTCGCACTTTCATTGACTTATAACTTATTTTTAGAATTTTGTAAATTTTGATTTTTTCGAGTTACCAAAAATTGGCCACCCTCAATATCTCGAAAATGGTAAGAGACACGGACTTGATTTTGTCACCATTGAATTCCTTGCGCCGAATTACATGGGTATACAAATTTTCAGTGAAAAATTCTGACGGGTACAATTTTTATGAAGGATTTTCAAAAAACGACTTTTTTCAAAGGGGTACCCCTTAAGAAAATCTCAGATTTCAAAAATCCTTCATAAACCAGTCGGAATTTTGAGCTGAAAATTTGTATACGTATATAATTTGGCGCGAGGAATTCAATGGTGACTAAATCAAGTCCGTATCTTGAACCAATTTCGAGATATTGAGGGTGGTCAATTTTTGGGAACCCGAAAAAATCTAAATTTTCAAAATTCTGAAAATTTGGTTGTAAGTCAATGAAAGTGCGAGGAACGCAATGCCGCAAACCGCAGTTTGATATCGGGCTTAGTTTTTGAAAAATGCAGCCATTTTTAAAATATCGAGGGTTGGTGTAAATATAAATCATAATTAAGATTTTTGTGCACTACTTGGCCGGATTCGAACCTGAATGCCAGAACTGCAGTTGTCACATAACACACTCGACTATGGTCATAGTAAGACAATACTAAATAATAAAAATAATGTAAAATTAAACATGAATAATAGTGTGGACTACTTAATTCTTAATTTAGAATGTAAAATTGTATAAATTTTTTATGTAACAAATTTCCATATTGCCTGTTGTGTGTGCAAATAATAAAATAATATTATTGTTATTAATTCATGATTAATAAACGAATTTCCAATTATTGCAGTTCAATAAACCGATAGGAAATAAAATATAACACGCGATTTGATTTGACTAAATTGTTGTTTAATAAGTAAATATTTTTAGAACTGCATTTTGTATTAAAAACATTGTAGATTACATTTTTTTGATAAATTATAGACAGAAATAATATAATTAATTCATAACGTCATGAAATTAAAACAACAACAGACATCAAGAAAAAATGTAAACAATAACAATTTGATGTATCGGTTGATTCAACAACTCAGGTTCAAATCCGGTTATGCCCATGTCACACCGATGTGGCATGAAGCACGGTACTCGATGTGGCATTTTGCTTCGTTCAAAGCTGTCAAAAGGGTGTCACACCGGTATAGGGATTTATTTTTAAGATAGCAGCGCCACAACGGCATTCTATGAAACTAGGCTAAGAGACATTCCATTTAGAAGTTCTTATGGTAGGATTTTGAAAATCAGTGAAAATTGCTTATTGGTTGTCATAATATTGTCATTATTATTGTAATTATTAAAATATTGTATATTTTTAGTCGGTAGGTAATTGCAAGCTAAAGAAAGACATATTATTTTTTAAATAATTCTTAATTATAAGTACATTTTTTGGTTATGATTAGATATGGAGACAGAGCTAATACATTTTTCAAAATTGGAATCTTTTATAGCTATTAATATAACAAGAATATTATTATTAACAATTTTATCTGTCATACAAACAATTACCTACTTAAAAATTTGCACATTATCGCAGATTTTGATGTTATAATGCATGGTTGTATTTAACGTAATAACTTCGTTATGTATTTTGCAAGTAATAACGAATTATAACATTATAAGTAACTAACGTATTAAGTTGTTAATAATTATTAATACATATTTAATATTAAATGTTATAATTTATAATAGTTGATACGATGAAGTATATAAATGGAACTGAAAATTCCAGAAAGAAGAACAAGTATTCAATGCGGAACACGTTATTTTATCCGCAGTGACAGCTAAAGATACTGATAATTTGAAAATATATAGTTTATCTTCAAACAAAAATGCTCTACAATCCTCTCCTCATAAAATAAAAGGCGATTAAATAACATGTACCTACGCACATTTTAAATTTTGTATCCAGGCATTTTTCTGTTAAATTTTCATAAACTCCAAAGTTATTTTTTACTCTAACTGTTTCCTTACCAGTTGGAAACTTATGAAAACGTAAATATGTTTTTTTTTCATTAGTTGCACTGTGGTATACGGCAAAATCGTCTGTTTGCCATGAATATTTATAAATGAATGTCTCTTAGACTAGTTCGCTATAAATCCGCCAGGCGGTGTATCACTGGGCTGCAAATCCCTATAGCAAAATGCCATACGAAAATTTGTATATTGCTATGTTCACTTCGTACTTTGAAGGGTTTTGAAAATTATTTTTGACAGCTGAGAATTAAAATTCATCAATTTTTTGTGTTAATTAAATCAATAATTAGTTCATATATTGACAAAAGCTGAAAGGGTTATATTCTTATTATCAAATTACTTACTGTTACTATTTTGACATCAATTATTCACCAAATGTCAAAAATTATATTGAGGACTCACTGCGAAATCAGCAACAAATTTCCATATGTCAAAATGCTCGACGGAATAGCGGCGATAAAATTTTACGTTATTCATTTGTTCCCATAGAGCACCGTGCTTCGTGCTATGTCGGTGTGACATGGGCATTAGGTACACACTTATTTATATTCACAGCCCGAAATTTGTTGCAATTTGACGAAAAAAGTCTGCCATATGGCAATGTGTACTTGCGTTCACAACACGAAATTTGGTGTGTGAACGCAAGTACACATTGCCATATAACAGACTTCACAGATTTCGGGCTGTGAATGCAACTAAAGCCTTGTTCACACAAGGATTCCTTATGATCTTTAATTTAAAACAATCCTAGTGAGAATTGCCTGTCAAATAGCGGCGCCGCTAAATTTAATCTTCGATGAGTCTTGCAAAAGAGAATTTATAATTCATTGATAGCTTCAGGACAGTGAATTTCTTTTTTCAGGATTCAGAAGCCTGGAGAATCCTCAGAGAATAAGAAATATTATTTTATTTAGACTGGTGTAGTACTGATAATAAAGATAAAGAAAACTTATTTCTTTTCTATAAAGATATAAAATACATTGACAGAGGACAACAGACGAAAGATGATTTAATATTATGATATTGATTTTACTTCTTAGCATTGAATAATAGAAATAAAATATTTATTTCATTGAGCTAAAGATTCATAAATTTCTAAATAATAGTGCAAACATATCGTGTACTCCTTTGTACCCAATATGATTCATCAATAGATATATTATTCCGTGTGTACGGTTAACAGCCGTCAACTCACTAATGGTTGTTGGTGGACAGTAATTCCAATCATGACTACATTCCAAAATAAAATTTAGATTCAGGGCCACAAATTCGACAATAGCAGTTATAACCTCTAAATTTCGATATGGTTTGCAGTGATTCTATGACCAATGGGTCCTGCTAGGTTAAGATACATCAATATTTTATAATATAAACAAAAATGCTAACCTGTGGTGTACTCTGGCGATTGTAGGTGTCTCAGAAAGTCTCTAAACTGCTTATGGCACTACACTTTAAATCAAAATAGTCATTATTATTTTTATACCAGTTTACGTATAAAAAGTTTCAATTACAAGCAATTTTCACATTTAAATACAACAAAATATAAACACAAAATTAATAATTTTACCTTCTAAACATTGATACATGCACTACAACAATCCGATATGAACTGAACCTGCAAATATTAGTTTCTAATTTAGCGCAGCGAGGTTTCAACATGTTTAGAGTTTATTCCTGTATAAGAATATTGTGTTCAAAATATTATTGATTTTTAGTTTAGAAAATCAGTGACACCCAAACTGTTTTTATGAATATTGTGGTGATGTTAATAACATAAATGTAAAATATACAGGGCGAGTCACAACTTCGTGCATATATTTTAATGGCATAGTAGGGGAGAGTGTTGTACCTTGGGACGCATGTACCTTTGGACAACATCAATTGCAGCCGCATCTAGCGTTCAATATACTAATTTCAAGTAGAATTTGACAAAACTGTTGAAAATAAAGTGATACACGTTGTTTCAAGACTCATGCATTTATTGTTCAGTTACTGAAGATGAATTTTTTTTTTTCAGAGGGAAATGTATTTTTTGATCGTATGTTGCATTTTGTATTTGGTTTCTTTCATTGTCTGATAGTCCAGTTAGTATATACCGAGGTATATACATTGTTACTTCTTCGAAAACTTCTTGCATTGATATTTAAAAGTTAATTAAACAAATACTGTGTTATATTTAATAAAAATATTTGCTTAGTTGTACCTTTGGAAAATAATTTACTTGTACCTTGGGACATGGTTCCAAGGCATAGGTATACAGGTTGGTGGAGGTGAAATGCGAACATAGGGAAATATATGACAATGGAGTTATCATGCTAGGCATCTTGATATACGTGGAATAAGTACTGTCAATGTCAAAGTACCTGTCATATTATTGAAATTTTTATTCTTTAAAATATTTTCTTTGCATAATAATGTATGTGTACGAGCAGAACGAGAAAGTTTACGTGCACTTTATGATTTTATTATTATTTCTGTTATTGATTACTCTTTTTGCCACACAAATTCATATTACTTCGTTTTGTGATACTACTACAAAATATATCAAGATACCTGGCATGAAAGTTCGATTGTCATGTATGTTCCCTATGTTCGCATTTCACCTTCACCAACCTGTATGTCTTCGAGGATACGAAAACTTTAAATTTAATTTTCAAAGATAATGGAAATTATAATTGCGTACATTTATCGCTAAACTAAAATTTTAAGTATCGCGCTACGGTATAGACTTTAAATCGTATAAAATTATAGTTATTAACAAAAGTTAGTTGTTCTTTAATATAAAAATCATTTTCCAAAAAATTCATCACAAAAAAATATAGAACAAAAAATGTAATTTTTGTCCCAAGGTAGAACACCTTCCCCTACTCAACTTACTGATCATTGAACAAAATAATTTTTTTAAATTCGTCATTTTAAGGGTAGTTTGCAAGGAGTACATTTTTGGAACCACTGGATTGAAGATTGAGTAATGTATGTCTGAGTAACTATGAACAGAATTAAATTTCAGGAGCACATAATGTAAACAATTAAATAAATGTGCCCCTATTTTTTTATTAGTTTTTGTCGCCTCCGCCGCTGCTTTTTTGGGCTCTTGCAGATATTTCGCGCTACGTCAGAGGTTAGCGCACCCTCAATGCTGTGTGTGAGTGTGTTATGTGTACACACATACATACACACGCACAGACGAACACATAAAAGTACATTCTGCAGTCTCAAATAGACGACCACGTCATATCCTCTCGTGTTTCGGCACAAAAAAATTACACTCTTTACTGAAATAACAAACAACGCGAAATGGGTTAGACAGAGATGCGAAATTTAGAAGATTCGTCTACGAATATTAATTATACTAGTACATAAAATAGTTTGGCATAAAAATTATGCATTAATTGATGACAAATTTAAAGACAAATGACAATAATTGTGAATAGTAGTTACAATTCCGGTTTAACTGCACTAAAATCTCCCTTGTGCTGTGCTGTCCACTAACAACCATGACTACTGATGGCTGGTAAATCACACTCCGTTAAGGCTCGGGTATAGCTACTATAAAAGTGTCGTTCGTACTTTACTAATAACTTAATTCAGGTGCACTTTAGAGAAAAAATTTATTTACAAAAAATGTCTATAATTTTATGCTTAACATCGGATTGATTCAAAAATTTCAAAATTCTCAAAAAAACAAATTTCAAAATTTGATATTTTTTTTTAATTAGAAATTGGGAATAGTTTTTGAAAAAATATTGACAATCCGATGTTAACATACTAATGTAGATTATGTGTAATTTCTTTGAAAAAGATATTTCAATCGTAGCATGAGTTATTAGTAAAGTACGATTTTTCATGTTTTTCTAGACTTTCCATTATTCAAAACAAGTGCGAAAAGTCAGAAAAGACAATACATATATTTAGTATACTGTAACCAAAATTTGGTTCATAAAGCACTCGAAATGCACGAGTAATTAATTTAATAAGGAACTACTAAAGCTAACTATACTAGCACCTTAAATGGCGATGACTGACAATATTATTTGTTCAAGTTTGTTAAAAACGCCATAATGGTCTACTTGAATGGTACTGAAAATGAACCTAATGTTAGGTTTAAAACATTGGTAAAAATACAAATTGTATTTTAAAAAAACCTGATGTGGCCAGCACACAACTTTCCGCCATATCTAGACTTATAAACATAAATGTATACGTATACAATCTGGTGTCCATTTAAAATATACAAATAAAAATCTAAAATATTCAAACACAAATTAGTATCACCTGAATCAAAAGATTCATTCACAGGAAAACTCTTCTATGTTGAAGCCATCCTCCGTTCAATTACTACATTTAATATCTTACTTATGACTTATATAGCGCTAGTATGCCAACGTGTCACCCATCTCATCTGTCAATATTTTTTACGCCAGAGTTGAACAAGAAAATTGCAGAAGACATTTTTTTCATTTTACATTGAGCTACATGCAATTGGTAAATATATTAATTTATTTTACAAGTTTTCCAATATTATGTTACCAATTTCATATTGTATTACCAACTTCATAATGTGTTACTAACTTCATAGTTTATATGTGTCTTATAGCTGTTCTTCTTTAACATTTTTTTTGACGTTTATGTCAGGTTAGTAATATTATACTAGACTTAAAATAACTAGAAAGAACTGTGAATTGCATTGCAAGCTTGAACGAATTTAGAACAACTTGTATTTCTTGCAACCCATTGCGGGCAAGATTGATTCAATCTATTTAATGTGCAATTCCTGTATTACACGCAATATTGATTCAACTGATTGAAAGTTGAGATTGCAGCTGCAATATTACTCAATGTAAAATGGGCTTTAAAATTACTTTCATGATGTTTGATCAATGGAAATAAATATATTATTATCCTTGTATTTTCTCTTTTCAGGTATACATTAGTTACTGTACTATTATTATTATTAAGATTGATATTATTTGCATGAATTAGCAGTGTACAACCCGCTAGCCTAAACACTCTATCACATTAAACAACAAGTCTATCAGCTCTGCGCTGCGCTGCTCATGGCAATGACCCCCAAACTCCAGACTGTGCAGTGTGCACTCCGCGGAGTTAACTAGGTCGCAGTGCCCCGCGCCGCCGCCACTGCAATTAGTAGTGCAGATCGTCTGCTTGTTGTGCAGTGTGCGCTGCGCACAACGCACTGCGCAGGCTACCGGGCCAGGCCAGCCGGCCGCCCGAAATCATAGACCGGGACAGTGGCGTGCGGGAGGTTTTACATTGAGGGGAATTTAACAACGGAATTTATAATTGCAAGATTTGATATCTAGTCGTCAATTCACGGGTACCCAGGCGAAATACATACATTGTAATTTATTTATTAAGCGGCTCGTCTACGTTTTTACCGAATTACTAGAATAGGTACTCCCGATTTTACTTTTTTTACCATTCCACTTTTTTCCACACTACTAGTGCTGCTTGAAACCATCCCGAAACTCGTACTTTGTCGCATCCTAGCAATGCAATGTCATTTTGAAGTTGAAAAATACCTACTGCAAAAATGTCGTCGTTGCGAGTAAACTGTCAGATTATTATTGAATTCAGGATAATGTTTTTATAAACATTTAATAGAGAAAGAATGGATCTACAGATGTGCCTTATTAAGATTTAAAAAATTAATTTGTATCATGAGATATAATCGTGTAAAGTTTGCATAAAATAGGAAACTTCTTTAATTTTTTAGGAATTTTTCTATTCATGTACAATTTTTTAATCAAAATTTTAAAAAGGCACATCTGTAGTTCCATTCTTTCTCTATTAAATCCTTGTTGAAATAAAATTTTACCACTCTTGTACTGGCCACAAAACACTTGCTACTTTAGTACATTTTATGCTGCATTGTAGATAGTAGACGGGCCTCTTAAGAACAAAATTTCACGTAAGGTGATCTATAAAACTGTTTAAGCTTGGGGATCTCGAGAACCAAGAGATACGAAGTTGGTTAAATTAGACAAAAGTTGCCCCTTTAGTGGGCCAATTTATAAATGTTTTTGTTTTCCCACAAAAATGCATAGGTGACTAAATATACCCAAAAATGTGAATTTCACCAATTTCGTTTTTCACCTATAACTTTTTTGTTTGAATTAATACAAATTTATAATTTGTATTAATAAGCAGTTTTAAACGAGGAATTCAGAGCAGTCCTCAAATTTGTTTATCTCCTACAGATTTTGAGAAATTTAAACCAAATTCAAATTTTCATATGGAGCTCATAGTTGGCTGTGATCCGGCTTAATAGAGATTTTTCTCTCTTTTCAACGATATGTTGTATATTATACTGTGTGTGCGGTTATCAGCTGTAAGCTCATAGTTGTTAATAGAGAGTATACAACAGGAGATATGTCCGCGCAGTTTAATAGGGCAATCAAAACCTGATGCCATATTAACTTTACCTAACAAAATTAATTAATTATTTAAAACAGAAATACGTCAACAATATACAACACTACTGATATTAAAATCATTAGTTGCAGTTTTAAATGTCTGTTGAATATTATACAATCAAATTAAAATTCGGCTGTATCTGCATTGCTGCATTTCAATGGCAATTTAATTATAATTGGCACAGAATTTGCAATCGCAACTACGGTAATTTAAATCGACGCTCGAAAGTTATTGACAATAGCGATTGAATGTTAAATAATTCATTTTAATGTGTGAACATTTTGGAAGCGATTCAAGAAAGTGAAGAACAAATGCAACAATTAATGCTGAGAAATTCAACTGCATAATGCAGTAGGCTTTATTTGGAAAGAGGAAATTGAAATAATGTGGAACGAATTATTATACTTATTTGGTAACCACGCAAGTTTAAATTAATCGCAAAATTGAACAGTTTTTAAATTTAAATTAGAATAGTATTCTGTAACAAGTGTGACGTAGAGCATATTCAGCTCGAGTGGAAAGTGTGTGAGACGAGCCGTAGGCGAGTTGATTCTATGACAGCGAAAAAATTATTTATAGTTGAGAACTATATGCCCAGTGGCGTAGCTATGGTAGGGCCCCAGAGGTCCAGGGGCCCCGAGAATTTGCAATTTTAGAATTGAATTAAAACATTTCTTGCAAAATAATAAAGTGAACAATCAATAAACTACAAATTCGTAGAAATTCTGCCAAAAGAGCTACAAATATGAAACTACGGTTATTTACTAACAAAACTATGATTTTGCCCGATTTGGATGTGTTAGCCTAGTGAGTAAACATATAAATTCATATTCTACTATGCGCAGTTCAGAATTTGAACCTGAGTTGTCAGAACCCAGTCGATCAAGTTACGCACTGAGCTATGTTTATAATGTTCATACCTCTCAAAATATATATTTATCTACAACAATAGAATAATGTATTCATTATATACGTGAAAGTAGTATAATAAACCCCTCCATAAGGACACATTATGAAATAATGAATTCATTATTTCACACTGTTAAATAATGAGTACTTTATTCTCTCGAACTGTCAAACTGCCATCACATCTGTTTTAATATTAGTGTTACATCAAGTTATCATTTTATGACGTAAGCAGAAACAGTAAAAACAATACAAATTTGTAAAACGCTGTATATGACTAGCCCATAATAGTTTTAAATTACTCGGATAAATTGTTATCACACCAAAGTTTGAGGTTAGGTTAATATCAATACAAATTTGTAGTAAGAAAATGTTGTTTTATTTAAAAAGTTGTAGATAAAACGTCGTATTTGACTCGAAAATAATGGCTATAATTAACTCGGATGATTTATACACTCGCCTTCGGCTCGTGAACAAACTTTCATCCTCATTAATTATAGGCTACATTATTTACTCGTTAAATAATATACTATTAAAGTATCAGTCTTGAGTATTAGAAATATAATTGCCTGTACTAGCCGAAGCGAGTTTCATGAACGTACACGTACACGTACACGGGCTGTGTGTCTATGTAGTAGTGAACAATTCCTCAATAAACTATTTTATCTACAACAATAGAATAATGTATTCATTATATACGCGAAAGTAGTATAATAAACCCCTCCATAAGGACACATTATGAAATAATGAATTCATTATTTCACACTGTTAAATAATGAGTACTTTATTCTCTCGAACTGTCAAACTGCCATCACATCTGTTACATCAAGTTATCATTTTATGACGTTGTAAGCAGAAACAGTAAAAATAATAAAAATTTGTAAAACGTTGTATATGACTAGCCCATAATAGTTCTAAATTACTCGGATAAATTGTCATCACACCAAAGTTTGAGGTTAAGTTAATATCAATACAAATTTGTAGTAAGAAAATGTTGTTTTATTTAAAAAGTTGTAGATAAACTATAAAAATTCGTAGAAATTCTGCGAAAAAAGCTACAAATATAAAACTACGGTTAATTTATTAACAAAACTACGAGGAAGCCAATGGTGCGATCAAATTACATTTAGTTCAGCCTGTACATCACTTATAAAACTATAAATCGATTTTTACCTTATTATTCATCGCAGGGCCTTGAAATTTCTTCCAGGATTCAATGAGGTCCTTAGACACACACTACACATAGTTTTGTAAATGTATATCGCGAAGTAACTACAGATTTTAGTAAATAAAGCACTACGAAATCACCACGTGTTGATTGTTATATCACTGAAGTTCTTACTGGTTTATGTTTACACATTCTTCATAGAGATGGCGCCAGTTTCGATTCATATTTGAATATTTAAATGATATTCTGGTAAATTTATGTTTTTTATTTATTTAGATAATGCAATTTTGGATTCTCAGTAATTATGAATGAAAGGAACATGCTTTATTAGTGCTTTGTATTTCGGGATGCAAATATTTCAAGATTTGTTAAAATTATTGGTTGAATATTTCATTTTAACAAGATACTAAATACAGTGTCTGAAATTTTAACATACTTAAGATGAGTTATTTTATTATTATTATAAAATCACAAAACTATAAATAAAAAGCCCCGAAATTATTTTGTCCCAGGGATCCTAGACACCTTGCTACGCCGCTGTATATGCCATTATAATATATGCACGAAGTTATGAATCACCCTGTATATTCGTCTGTATACCATACCCAAAAATTATAGTTACCTATGTCTTGTTCACACCAGAATTCTTTGTTTCTTTGATGATCCAGATCAAAATTTTGAGAAAATTAATTCTGATGTGTGATTGGCCTGTCAAATAGCGACGCCGCTAAATTAAATCTTCAACAGTCTAATTCATTGCCAGCTTCAAAATATTGAATTTCTTTTCCAGCATTCAGAAGCATGAAAGAATCCTCAAAGAATTCTTAGAACAAAATATTATTATAATATTTTTAATAACCAGAAAAATTAGTATCAATTGAAATCTAAGTAATTTATACATAATTTGGGCTTGCAAAACTTGTTTATTAAATTTACAGTAAACGTATTATATTCTACTTTGTCTACAGTTACAGCTGCATAATTTCGCAACAGATATGTTAATCCGCCAATTTGGTTTAAAATGTAATCCACAAAAAAATAAATTTAAATTCAAGGATAATATCACCGTATGTGAATAATGTGATGTACGTTCCATGTCCTGAAATCCGACGTAATTAATCTCAAAACTGCAGTAGCGATCCATTTACACTTCACAAAACAAATTACCATAATTTTGAATAGAGTCATTAATTTTTAAACAAAGAATTTGCAGCAAAAAACAAACAAATTAACAATTACCGCGAAAACTAGAAGGATATGATAATTATGTATATAACAATTATAACTTACATGCTTTAGATTTAAAGATATCATAGTTTTATACAAGTAGATCTGCAAAAATAGAAATA
This sequence comes from Agonum fuliginosum, assembly GCA_947534325.1. Lineage (NCBI taxonomy): Eukaryota > Metazoa > Arthropoda > Insecta > Coleoptera > Carabidae > Agonum > Agonum fuliginosum. The sequence continues at coordinate 6,498,555 of OX384036.1, forward strand.
AAATATTTCTTATACGGTAAACATAAAACATAGATAAACATAAAGTAACAAAGCTGAGTGCGTTATGTGTTATGTGACTGAGTGTGATTTCGACAACGTAGGTTCGAATCCAGTCTGGTACACAATTCAGTTTAACTGCACACAGGTTTAGCTCCATTAAGTTGTAGTCCAATGTCACCTAACTCTCCCTAGCCTATAATGCTTTGAATGTGCTAAGTATGTGCTTTACTGTGCGCTATATATTATAGTATGTGCGTCCATACAAAACGGTCCATATATGTTTGTAAATTGCGACTACAAGTAAATACTAATAAACAAATATCAGAAAAGAAAAAATTTGTCATGGTAGTAGTAATGTGCCTCGTATGTGCTTCTTTGTGCGCTATGTTTTATGACGTGTGCGTCATTAGTGTTCCAGCAATTCACTTGATAAAAAATGCGACTCCTGTTCCATAGTCGCAAATTCCTATTGAAACTATCATGCTTGGAGTGTGCTAAGTATGTGCTTTACTGTGCGCTATATATTATAATATGTGCGTCCATACAAAATGGTACATACATGTTTGTAGCAATCTACCCCGTATGTGCGTCTTTGTGCGCTATGTTTTATTAGTGTCCAAGAAATGAACTTAATAAAAAATTCAACTCCTATGTTATAATCGAAAATCCCTTATGATACTATCTTGCTTATAATATGGTTTATTGTGCGCTATTCTGGGTGGTCCACACAAGGATTTGGTTAGATTAAGGAACCCGGTTCCTGAAAGTTTTGGTTACTTTTTCGTGACCATGATAACCAACGATAAACGTTGGTTGTTGTGGTTAGTTTGTACGTTTATATGTTTGGCGTGAAAATATTGGGTATTAATTGTGGGGAAAGCCATGTTTGTTATGTTTCTTTTCATCGTTTCTACATTTTATTAATAAATAATAAGTTGCAATGTCGAAATTAATGATAATGATAGTTGCACTGAAAATTAAAATAAAAGTTTCAAAAAAATACCACGAATCTGCCATAGCTAAAACTTAAAACCACATTAACAGACCGAAATTTATGAAGTTGCAGGAGGCAATTGAAGTAAATATAGTAAAATGAAAAGCTGATTTGTTCTAAAAAGCGTTTGAATATTTTTTGTTTTGTTTGTGCTACGACTAAAATTTGAAACTGTGAACATATAAATGAATTTCTGCAAATTTCAGTAATACGAATTACCTACACCAAATTTCGATCTGAAAAGTCAAAAAGTCAAAAAAATGCAAAAAACTCAAATACAAGCAAACTTTAAATAAATAAATAAATTGCCTACATTACCATCGTAGACAACCAGATATGAGGTTTAACAGATTTACCATTACCAAAACCGCGGTTATTCGCTAAAGAGTTACGGAATATACTATTAATTGTTAGGTAGTGTCATAAAAGCTCTGTTTCTATGGTAATAAGAAAATTATATAGCAAATACTACCCTTGGGCGTATTTTGAAAAGTAATGGCCTTAGGCATTATTTATTATTATTGCGCTGGAAACAGGGATATTATGACAATAATAAGAAACAAGTTGGACATTAATTAAGTGAAAATGTGTGCAAATTCCGTCTATCCAAATTCAAAACAAAAGGCGTTAGCTTCTACTAGTGTGATTTTAAATATAGTATTTATAAATTTAAACTAAAAAGATGAAAACATTGTAAATACAAGAATAACTCTATTTTGTTGGAATTTTTATAAAATTTTAGTTTAATACTATAAATCATATAATCAAATAGGCATCTCATTATTACAAAATATTGTTTTAAACTTATTAGTACAACATAAGTCCCATATAAATACATGTACAAATATCAAGCGCTACCCCACACTCGTAAGTTTTTTTTTCGCCGCAAGAGATCCAGCTACTTCGATTTTTTCGCCTATTACACAAGGTTTCTACCACTGTTTCGCCATTGTGTTAATATTGTTTTCTGCTTTGAACTTTGCAAAAATTTGAAAATTCATCTGTGTATGTCAATATTTTATACGGTTATATTATTGATATTATTTATTCACTTGATTTTAGTGAATAAATATTTTATTTTTTTGATCGTAAATCAAAAAGAATTTTGTTGCGACTTAAAAAATGGGTCCAAACAAATGAGACATTCTGTAAGTACCTACAAATTTCATTTTTTCCTGTTTGTAAAATTATTATTACATAACTATTGTTTAACTTTTTTGTATTTAAATGTGACAACCAGTGGTACCCATAATGTTGTTTTGCGAACTACTGTTAATTTTACGAATTTCAAAAAAATTCTTTTTGATTTATGATCAGTGCGTTCAATACTATACACCCTTAAATATTGTTACACAGTTTGGGTTACACCCTGTATAACAAAAACAATAATTAAATTTTGTATTGAAATTCATTTTTAATTTAGTATAATTATTTTGTTACACCTCCATACGATAATATGTAATATCTCGTTATTAAGTTTTAAACATTGCGCACAAACAAGCACATACTCGTATGGGGCACATTGCTACAAACATGTATGTACAATTTTATATGGACGCACATATTATAATATATAGCGCACAGTAAAGCACATACTTAGCACACTCCAAGCATGATAGTTTCAGTAGGAATTTGCGACTATGGAACAGGAGTCGCATTTTTATCAAGAGAATTGCTGGAACACTAATGACGCACACGTCATAAAACATAGCGCACAAAGAAGCACATACGAGGCACATTACTACTATCATGATAAATTTTTTCTTTTCTGATATTTGTTTATTAGTATTTACTTGTAGTCGCAATTTACAAACATATATGGACCGTTTTGTATGGACGCACATACTATAATATATAGCGCACAGTAAAGCACATACTTAGCACATTCAAAGCATTATAGGCTAGGGAGAGTTAGGTGACATTGGACTACAACTTAATGGAGCTCACAGGTTTACCCTGTGATGTACTCTTTACTTACAACATGATAGAATAAAAAATAATTTAAATCATGATTAAAATCAAACAATCTAAAAAAATCATTGATATAATATAAAATATTTTTTCGTTGTTTGACATTATTGACAGCTGACAATCTGTGAAGTGCCAATTTTAGTGCCTAGGCGATAAATAATATGTTATATATTAAAGGACTAAAGTGCATGATTTAATCCTGAGGGTAAAGTTTATCGAGTCGAAGGTGAGGGAAATAATCGCCTGAGGGATTAAAGGTACTTTAGTCCTGTGGTATATACGCTATCCTCAAACAAACACAAAATAGTTTAAAAGAATATACATTTTGCAATTTTGACAGTAAACTTTATGACAAATATTTTGTTACCATAGAAACTCTGTAACAAATAGCACGTATTTACTTGACAACGGGATTAATTAATTCAAGTCCTTTGACAACGGGATTCAATATGAAAAATAATCCCTTCGGATCAAATTAAGAAGCTTGATCCCTATAAATAAAGACTGAAGAAAAGTTTTAGTCCCGGAAGTGCAAAAATTATGTTTTATTCCTGGGCAAAAACAAAATTATGAAAATATAAATACTTCTAAAGTAAATAACTATTTTTCAATCGCTGAACAAACGCATAGAATAGTATGTTCTTGAAATAAAGAAACAACCTGTATAGTATATATTATGACAACTAAGATTTGCATCCAGTCAATTACACATTACAGTTTTACTGCACAAAAATCTCTATTATGGTTCGCCACAAACAACCACGAGTGAGTTGACGGCTGGTAACCGCACACACGATCCACAGCATGTGAGGCTGCCACACCCAAGTTGGGAAAGATAATAATAAAGATAATTGTCGTTTCTTTATTACAGTTTTACTACACAAAAATCTCTATTATGGTTCGCCACAAACAACCACGAGTGAGTTGACGGCTGGTAACCGCACACACGATCCACAGCATGTGAGGCTGCCACACCCAAGTTGGGTAAAGATAATAATAAAGATAATTGCCGTTTCTTTATTACAGTTTTACTGCACAAAAATCTCTATTATGGTGTGTGCGCCACAAACAACCATGTGCGAGTTGACAGCAGGTAACCGCACACACGATGATTCACAGCATGTGAGGCTGCCACACCCAAGTTGAGTAAAGATAATTATAAAGATAATTGTCGTTTCTTTATTACAGTTTTACTGCACAAAAATCTCTATTATGGTTCGCCACAAACAACCATGAATGATATGACGGCTGGTAACCGCACACACGATTCACAGCATGTTGGGTAAAGATAATAATAAAGATAATTGCCGTTTCTTTATTAAAGTTTTACTGCACAAAAATCTCTATTATGGTTCGCCACAAACAACCATGAGCGAGTTGACGGCTGGTAACCGCACACACGATGATCCACAGCATGTGGGGCTGCCACACCCAAGTTGGGTATCGGCGTGGCAGATATTCGTTTCTTTATTCCGTCGTATAAGAAGAAATGAATTGCTGACAACTACCTACTAAGCTGTGTCTACGTCTGATGTCTATCAGTCTAATTACGCTCTAAGTTAATCTAAGTGCACGTGGATGTCTGGCCGGCTTTGTTTCCTGCAGTTCTGTGCCTCTATGGCCGGATCGGCCGGATGTAACCGCGACAACGCTCAAAAAATACATAATTTGACGATTGTGTAGAATAGCGCAAAACCTAAACACAACGGTGCCGATGCATCTCAATGCCCATGACATGAAATGAAAATTCATACCTTGCTATTTCACCCAAACACCTAGGAAATGACATATTAAACACGCAATTGACAATCGGAAATGTCAATTTCCCAGTGTAGTCAATCAGAGTCAAATCATCTTAAAAATTATAAAATTTAGTTTATAAAGTGTTACTTGATAACTCTAATACTACTAAATAAAAAATCTGCTGTGGCCAGTACACGACCTCTCGCCTAATTCTGCTTATAGTACTAATCTCGAGACTAATCTAATAAATAGTTTTACTTACATTTTAATAATTTCATGTTCATGTAATATGTAAACGAATGTAATGCAAGATGCAAGCAAAAGATGTCAACTGTACTGTCACTGTCAGAATAATTCAAATTTTATTTAGAAACAAATTTCATATCATGGACAACAAGATATAATATTAATTGTACTTTATTTTATTGTTAAATACTACCAGATTCAGCAAATTGTATTTATAATTAACTGTACCCATAGATAATTATATTTTCTTTTATTTTTAATTGCAAAAATTATCATAAATAAATAATGTACCAATATATTTAAGGAAAACTTTTTCAAACTTCAAAAAGTACTACTTCCGGTTTGCGGATTTCTACCAAAATCTTATCCGGTGTTGAGATACTTATTAAAACCTTAAATATGAAATTTGGTTATTAAAAGTTTGATACTTTTTCAGTTATCGTGGACGAAAAATCGTCACATAATTCATACGTCCATACGCACACACACACACAGACATCATCATGAAAATAGTAAATTCGTATTCTAGAGACTTTGAAACGTGCTTATCCACCAAAAACTCATACTCGAAAATTTTGACCCATTACAATACCTCTCTTATAGAATATGAGGCGAGAGGTAAAAAAAATTGAAATTTTGTATATAATGTTCTGACACCCTAGATTAGATCTGATTAGATTTTGGTGTTGATCGTGCAACCGGAAGTGGTAGTTTCTTGAAGATCTGAAGAGTTTTTCTGAAATATCCTCAAAATTTATGGATTAATAGGAATTTTTGTAATAACAATGTATACTAAGTGACACTATCTACAATTTGTATTCAAAACGTTGTTTCTATCTAGCACCATTTTCCAATTACAAGAAGTGATAACAAAAACTAAAATATTTGAGCGTTAATGTCAAATTGACAAATTGAAAATATGAAATGTCATTTATTATTTACCTATATGGTTATGATAAACATAAATAATATTATAAAAACTACAATTCCCGAATTCCCTTCTACAATGGTATATTTGTGAGTAAGTACTACATAATATATACTTATATTAGAAAAATTAAAATAGTACAGTATGGCGAAAGGTCATGTGTTGGCTACATCAGAGTTTTAAATGGAATTTCATAAATTTGCTATTTTATTGCATTCATAGTTAATCTGATATCCATTATACAACCAACAAACCAGTGGTTTTTCTCGAAAATCCGAGACGATAAATTTATTGGTTCTCGTCTCGTAATTTCGAGACGAGACGAAAATGAGGCGAAAAATTTCTCGACAGGGTGATTTTTATGTATACATATTTTTTTCACGCCTTTTACCCATTTGGGTGTGGCAGACTCACATATTACGAGTCTTCAGTATAAGTATGTATTGATTGTCTGTGCGGTTATCAGCCGTCGACTCACTACTACTCATGGTTATTAACAGAGAGTACACCACAGGGGAAATTTAACTAGAATGTGTACCTGGTTGGATTTGAACCTGAATCGTCAGAACCTAAGTTTCTAATAATTTTTAAAACGAATCTTTTTATGTACATCTTTGTCAATTAATTTTTCGATGATCGTTTCTCAAGAGCGATAGGTAGTGGCAGTGTTGACCTGCAGTACTTGTACTTGAAGATTGCACTAGGCGGTACGGGAGGTAAGGAGGTAGGGAGGTACGGGAGGTACAGGGCGTGCAAAGTCGACATGCAACACTGCAGTGCCCCCACCCCGCAAACCTCAAAGAAATTTGGCAGTATTTCGTCCTGACCGAAATCGACCCTCGAATAAATTTATCTATCGCTTCTTTCACCCAACTTCGGCGTGACAGCCTCACATACTGTAACAGTCATCGGTGGATTTATTTTTACAATGTGTGCGGTACCAGCTGTCAACTCACTCTTGGTTGTCAGTGGACATACATCAAAAGAAGATGTTTTAAATCTAAAGAACCATAGTCAATTAGCTAATATGAAATAGGTACATCCTTTCCTGAAAAAGGATTGTCAATCTCATATATCCTGAAGTATTTATTATTAATCTATTTCTATTATGATTTTAATCCTGCTTCCTGCTGGTCGTCCTGAAAATCTGAGATATTTCTTTCGCGGTTTCAGGATTCAAGATTCAGGATATCTATAAATTCTTTTTAATACAAATTGAAAAGAACATATTTGGTCCTTGAAGGACATCTCTTAGAAAAGAATCATTGAATGACCAGTAAGCCTTAATACGATATGTCTTTTATATGACAGGATGAATTTGACATCCACATATTGTACTACAAAGTAACAAGAAAATCTATAGAATATAGAAATAGAATTAGAGATAGTACGGGAGTTTAGTAAAAGGAATACTCAGGAAACTAAAAACTATAGTTAGGTAGTAAATAATTTATTTTTACCTCCCGCCTCATATTCTATAAGGGAGGTATTGTGTGAGTTTTTAGTAGATAAGCATGTTTATCCATAGAATACGAATAAAGTATTTTCGAGATGATGTTTGTGTGTTTGTGCGTGCGTGCGTGTGTGCGTGTGTAAGTGCGTTAGGTTGTATGTAACATTTTTTCCGGGCTCTATAACTCAAAAACTTATAAACATTTAACAACCAAATTTTATATTTAACGTTTTAATACAAATCTTAAGTACCCAGTTAGTTTTTGGAAGCAATCCCCAAACTGGAAGTTGTACTTTTCTTAAATATTTTGATGAATAATTAATTTAGGTATCTCAATTTATTTAAAATGAAAGATTATATTATTATTATTTATATGTTTTACCATTTTATAAATTTATCTGTCATAGTACTTTATTGATAATTTATGGCTATTTGCACCGACTCCACTTAAATTTTAAGTGTCACTTAAATGAAAAATATCGAATCGAATTAATGACAGCAATGTTATTTCTACGTTTGACAATTTGATTTCTATTCGATATTGTTCATTTAAGGCAAACTTAAAAGTAAAGAATATGAAACTTCAGTATCTTGTTGTCTATTTATTACTACGAAAAATATAATAGATTATGACAGTGACAATGACAATACGACAATAGTAACACATCATTTATATCTTCTTCTAGTTGACTAAATGAGTAAAATATATTGGTAGTACCTATAAATATTACACTATCGAAATTTTAGCATGGTCACAATTAATACCTCTCTTACAGATCTGGAGTGGCGAGAGATAAAAATGATAACCCATACAACACAAATACGTCGTTAAGACGTCTTTAAAACGTCTGATCCAAATGTAATCACAAAGACGTCACATACGTGTCTTATGTCCTCCATTCTGGATGTTATTTTCTTCCATGCAAATGACGTCTATTTAATACCTTTTCGACAGTCAAATGATGTCCTTTTTAATAATGACCAATATACGACTTAATTTTGATAAATATAGAATTCCTGTATGTCATAACCAAGATGAATTTTGAGATAAATATAGAACTCCTATATATTGTAAGCGGAAGACAACTTAATGACGACTTAAAGACTACCGCATAAGACGTCTAAAATTCGACCAATACAATTCTCCTTATGACGTCTATAAGACAATAGCAAAGATGTACGTCTTATAGACGTTAATTCGATCGACATGTTATGTATGGGAATGTTTGTACTAAATGTCTCAATTTTTACCTCTCGCCACTCATATCTGTAAGAGAGGTATTGTAATCATGCCAAAATTTCGATAGTGAGTTTTCAATGGATAAGCATGTTTTGAGGTCCCTAGAACACGATTTTGATAATTTCGCGATGATGTCTGTGTGTGTGTCAGTGTGTGTGTGTGTGTGTGTGTGTGTCAGGATGGATGTTGGAGGTACGATAACTCAAATACCACTGAATAAAAAAATTTGAAATTTTGTATACAATATTCTGACACCCTAGATTAGATCTGATTAGATTTTGGTGTTGATCGTGCAACCGGAAGTGGTAGTTTCTTGAAGATCTGAAGAGTTTTTCTGGAATATTCTCAAAATTTATGAATTAATAGGAATTTGTTAAATAACATTGTATACTAAATGTTACTGTCTACAATATATATTCAAAACGTTGTTTCTATCTAGCACCATTTTCCAATTACAAGAAGTTAAAAATTCTACAAATTTGTTAAAATATTTGAGTGTTAATGTTATATAAATTTTTGACTTTTTGACAAATTGAAATGGAAAATATAAAATGTTATTTATTATTTATAAGCTAATAATAATCTTTAATAATATTATAAAAACTACAATTTCCGAATGCCCTTCTACAATGGTATTATTTGTGAGTAAGTACCTTCATACACACTCAGTAAAATAGTAGAATATGGCGAGAGGTCATGTGTTGGCCACATCGGATTTTTCTTATTAGCGGTCCAAAACCATCCACCCCAAAATCTTTCCCCCCCCCTCTCGTCTAAGTTTTCTCGGATCGTTTCCGCTATGTACCCGGCACATAGCACATAGCTCGTTGCACATGCACCGCCCGTGTGCATGGCCCGGGCTTGCGAAGTGAACGGCCGGACGTCGACCCCTCGCGCTGCCGAAATCTCCCGCCCTTGCTCCCTACCCCCCCGGAGGACCATGAGGCCGGCGAGCCAGGGGGAAGGGGGGAAGAAAGATGCAGCAATGCAACTCTCAGAGGCGGAGGTTAGGCTCGCGAAATGTGAACGTGAGTGATGGAGACTAGGATGAGAAATATCTAATATTCGCATGGTTGTGGAATTGTTTATGTTAAAGGACTAAAGTGCATGATTTAATCCTGAGGGTGAAGTTTTTTTACAGGACATTATTTATATGACTATTTCCCTCATTATATTTTAACAAATTAAAATGCACTATTTTTCACAAAAACCATAGAAACTATGTATATAAACAACTATTCCAATGCATATTTTTGAATATTGACATAGTATGCGTATATTCAACCGTAACCATGACACAACAATCAATAATAAATGTTTGTTTATTTTTCACCAAATGTCAAAAGATTTAAAATGAAATTAAAAATTATGCTAATAAATAAAATTGAGTTATTTAAAATTGTTAAATTTGATTTATTCATGAAATAGTCAATGCGTATACCACTCGATCTTCAAAAATAATAGAAAATACTTTTGCCTCCTGGTTCGACGTATTTCCGCAAAACACCTCTCGACCTCCGGTCTCGAGTTGTTTCTATGGAAATACGTCTAATCAGTCGGCAGTATTTTCAATTATTTTCGAAGCTCTTGTGGTATAATAACTGACTATTTCCCATATATTAATTAAACCAATCATTTGCTTCAATTTTTTAAATTCTGACCAATGACGTACAAAATATATCGGCAAAAATTGAAAAAATTCCCTAGGGATTGTTCAAGTGACAATTTACCCGTTACATGGCCATGTATGACAATTTTATAGATTTAGTATTGTTTTTAATTGAAATTAAAAGTGTCAAATGAACCTTTTTGCGACAACTTCTCACAATGAAATAAAAATATATCAAATATAACGCCAAAAAATACAGTTACGTCAAAAACCTTAATTTGGAAGCAATTATTAATGAACTTGTGAAACGAAAGAAACTAAATTTTGTAATTTTGACACTCAAAGGTTAGTAAAAAAATTAAATGTCAAAATATACAACCGTTTCGCCACAAAAAAAAATCCGATGTGGCCAACACATAACCTCTCGCCATACTCTACTATTTTTATTTTTCTAATATAAGTATACAGGTTGGTGGATGTGAAATGCGAACATAGGGAAATATATGACAATGGAGTTATCATGCTAGGCATCTTGATATACGTGGAATAAGTACTGTCAATGTCAAAGTAGCTGTCATATGTATAATTTTTATTTTCATTAAAATATTTTCTTTGCATAATAATGTATGTGTACGAGCAGAACGTAAAAGTTTACATGTACTTTTAGATTTTATTATTATTTCTGTTATTTATTACTCTTTTTGCCACACAAATTCACATTACTTCGTTTTGTGACACTACTACAAAATATTTATCAAGATACCTGGCATGAAAGTTCGATTGTCATGTATGTTCCCTATGTTCGCATTTCACCTCCACCAACCTGTATATTATGTAATACTTACTCACAAATATACCATTGTACAGAAGGGAATTCGGGAATTGTAGTTTTTATAATATTATTAAAGTTTATTATGACCTTATAAATACTAAATGACATTTCATATTTTCCATTTCAATTTGCCAAAAAGTCAAAAATTCATATGACATTAACACTCAAATATTTTATTTTTTGTTCCCATAGGTAGGCAGATAAATCAAAATTGTAACAAATTTGTAGAATTTTTAACTTCTTGTAATTGGAAAATGGAGCTAGATAGAAACAACGTTTTGAATACATATTGTAGATAGTAACATTTAGTATACAATGTTATTAAAAAAATTCCTATTAATTCATAAATTTTGAGAATATTCCAGAAAAACTCTTCATATCTTCAAGAAACTACCACTTCCGGTTGCACGATCAACACCAAAATCTAATCAGATCTAATCTAGGGTGTCAGAATATTGTATACCAAATTTCAAATTTTTTTATTCAGTGGTATTTGAGTTATCGTACCTCCAACATCCATCCTGACACACACACACACACATCGTCGCGAAATTATCAAAATCGTGTTCTAGGGACCTCAAAACGTGCTTATCCATTGAAAACTCACTATCGAAATTTTAGCATGATTACAATACCTCTCTTACAGATATGAGTGGCGAGAGGTAATTAGTCTTTATTTAAAAACACGAAAAACCACGAATAATTATTCTAATCGGTCTGCAGCAGTGTCAAATTTTGCTTACTCCGGCATTAAAAAACATTTAATAATAAAAATATTAGGACAGTCCAACGTAAATTTATTAGTTCATATTTTATGTCTGTTTATTTGAGAAATAGTCTAACAAAATATATCTCGGGTCTCATTATTTTGCAGGTAAAATTATTTCTTAAGATAGGTATTTCTTATAGGTAACATTCCTCGACAAATTGAATGATAAAATCCCTCGCCTTCAGCTCGGGATTTTGATCATGTCATTTGTCTCGAAATGTTACCAAGCAACAATCTTTTGAAATAAATTTTACCAGCAAAATAACGATCCCTTGATATATTACTATTGATAATAATACAATTTCAAATAAATTGTTAGGACAATCGTCAGTTTCGTTTGCTAACTATGGAGCTGTAAAGTTGACCTCTTTTACATTGCAAACAAATTAGACGGCAGATTTTAACAAAAAATATCTAATATTAATTGAAGAAGAAGATTGTATTAAATTTTCAAGGGAATCGTCCTATTTATAAATTAGTATAGTATATATTATTATATTAAAGGACTTAAGTGTATGATTTGATCCTGAGGGTGAAGTTTATTTCAAGAGCCGAAGGTGAGGAATATAACCACCTGAGAGATTAAAGGTACTAAAGCCTCATTTCCACCGACTGTTTTAGTGCTTAATGCATAATCATTAGTGCGTAAAGTCTTCCACACATGTACCGTTGACACCGTAAAAACGTTTGCCGTTAAGGCCGTTCTGTGATTTGATTCGTTAACAATCACTGACGCAGTTTGACAGCTGTCATTTAGTTGGTTGTCAACGAATCAAATCATAGAACGGCGTCAACGGCCGCGACGTTTGTCGGTGCCAACGGTACATGTAAACTTAGCTTTAGGCGTAATGCATAGTGATTATTTATTAGATGGCCATTTCCATCAATTTTGTTTAAGGACTAATTCGACAGAGATGACATTTGTTGTCGAATATTTGTAATTTAATCATTACCGGCATTTTGGAGATATTAAGAAATGGAAGAACTGTTAATTTCGTAAGTAAAGTATTCCTTTCCATATTTAGAAACAGACAGAAACTGACAATTCGAAATAAATAATAAATATGACACATGTCAATCATTATGCTTGTGCATTACGCCTTATGTTTGGAGTTTGCAAAGTTTTGTTCTTATGCGTTGCTCTTAGTACTTATGCATTAAACATAGTTCTTAAGCATTAAAACAGTCGGTGGAAATGAGGCCTAATGGTATATACGCTATTTTTGTACTTCATCCTCAAACGAATAAAACATAGTTTAAAAGAATACACATTTTGTAATTTTGTCAGTAAACTTTATGACAAGTATTTATATTGTTAAGGTGGATTTATAACACGCACAGCGCATAGAAAATAATTTAGCACAACATAGCATATGAATTGGTGATATGGAAATTAGTGCATCCATTTATAAGACGCACAGCGCATAGAAAATAATTTATCACAGCACACGAATTATTTATTTACCATTTATTCATTTATTATTTATGTCAAAGTCTCCTGTCAAGGTTATTTTTTGGTCAAACACGGTTTTATATTATTTTTTTGTCCATTATTTTAAAGAAATATTTGTAAAACACATTAAAAATACACAAAGCCTCCAAATTAAATGTCAAAACAGCTGTGATAACCCGTCAATAAATCTGTGTTTCTGTGTGATTTATAAAACCTCCGTGAAGAAAATGCTGTGCGCTGTGCTGTGCTAAATTATGTTCTGTGCGCTGTGCGCAGTTATAAATCCACCTTTATCATATACCGGTGTAACAGCGAAACCAACCACCGCCTATATTTTCTTTATTAATTATAGTTACAAAAAAATATTATAAAGCAAAGTTGTAGGAGACGAAGGGGGACATCTGCTTAAAAAATAAAATAATAGGCGTAAAAAATATGTATATTCCCATTTGAAAAAATACAACTTTGTGTTTTATGTCTGGAATTATAGATTCTGGTCTCCTTATTTTATCTTTATACAAGCAGTTTGCCCAATTTGATTCCTATTGTAGGAAAGTGTCGTGTAAAACATTTTCATGCAAATTTTACCTACGAAAAACTTCGCAAATAACAAAGTTTTAAAATAGTTTTATTAGTTGAATAGGATTGGCGCCAAGCCAAATTTGAAGTTTAGTTTTATACGTGTCACGAATTTCAGGCGAAAATGCAAAAACTTCATTCATATTTAAATCAAGAGTAGACTTTCTATTGAAAATAACATTTTATTTAAATACGAATTGGGCAATAATAATAAATAATTCTTTCAAATTACCTACTTTAACTGGCAGATATCAATGAAGCAAAATGAGTAAAAAAAACCTAGTAAATCACAATTTCTTAACTACATTTAATTTAACGCCATATTTCCTGTTTCCATTATCCTAACCTCAAATAACACACATTTAGAAAAACGGTCACCAGGTCTATTATTTCTAAGATCCAGCAGATTACCTACAAAAGCTGTTGATTCTAACACTTCTAACACATATAATTTGTCCTTCAAATTCTGGTCATTTTCTGTCTTCAATCAAAAGGACATTATGGCACAAGATGATATCGTAACAGGCAGAGTATTTTTGCACAGGGTTCGCTTGTTTTTTATTATAAAAAGATTACCGTTATCTAGCAATCGTGGGGACAAAAGACAGATGCACTCATTGGTTCAGGTTTTTGGGAAAATTTACCAGACCGAATAATTCGCGTAATGATGTCGTTTTTTGAGCATTAAGCTTTGATTTAAATGAGGACGGGAAAATACAATTTAAATTGCTTTGTACAATGAATTTTTTACCCTACTCACTGTTAAATATACAGGCTGTATCATAATTTCGAGGACATACATTAAGGATATCGTTCAATATACTGATTACGGATCAAACAGTATTTTTTTAATATTCAAAAAGCACTAAAAAGGTAAGATAATAATAGGCAAAAAATATTTGAAATAGCACACAATTTTTTAAAAATAGGCAATAAAGAGGCATTCAATTAAAAAAAATTCTATGTAGGTACCTATTTGATAATGAATTTATTATTTGTAGTTTTAATAAAAAGAAATATTCAAAAGTCAGTTTAAAATACTTACACTATACTACGACAACTGCAATTTTTTTAATCTGCCAATTTACATTCAAAATAAGATAAAAATGTTATTTTAGGACGAAAACAGGTCGAAAAATAGGCCAAAAATATATAACAGGCAAAATTTGTCACATTTTACAAAATAGACTAAACTGGCAAAATTAAATTTAAGTATCTTAAAATAAATATAAACGATAGAAACAAATATAAGTGCTATCAACTTTGTTCTATCTATGATACAAAAAATTGGCAAAAGCCTAAAAATCCTCAGCCTACACATGGCACTTTACAGATACTAGTACCTAGCTAAGTAAATGAGTTATTACAAGTTGTAAACAGTACACAAAATATTATTTTTAAAGATTTATAGAAAATATTAATACAAGTTCTATGAATTTTCACCATTATACCACATAGTTTAAAACATGCAAAACAAAAATTTAGTGAATTGCCATAAGACAAAAATTTAAAAAGAAAAAATTTAAAATCTCAATAGTGTAATAAAGGCACTGTATAAATTCATCATTTTAATATATGTATAGTCACCAACCTCCTTAAGTTGGACAATATTGAATTAAGTGCTCTATAATTTAAATACGCATTTTTCAACTTATGAATTTTATTAGCGTTATAGATCAGTTTTTTTTACAAAGAATCTACACCTTTTCCAGTTGTAATTCAGAAAGCGTCAATTTCAGTTCAGAATGCATCAATTGTAATTCAGATTAGTCAACTGTAATTCAGAACCCGTCAATTGTAGTTCAGATTTATCAGGTGTAGTTCAGAAACCGTCAGTTGTAAATCAGATTAGTCAAGTGTAATTTAGAAAGCGTCAATTGTAATTCAGATTAGTCAAGTGTAATTCAGAAAGCGTCAATTGTAATTCAGATTAGTCAATTGTAACTGAGAAAGCGTCATTTGAAATTCAGAATGCGTTAATTGTAAATCAGAATTTTTATATGCATAAATAATCATGTTACCGTTTACGTCCTACTATGAAAACAATAGTATATTACATTACAAGTCATGAAAATGTTTCATTGCAGACGAGGAGGCGTTTGAAGAATGCGAGGATGCGCAGCGTTCGAGCATTTCTTCAAAGCCTCCGAGTCAAGCAAAGACATTTTTATGACGCGTGATGTATTCTTTTTTTTTAAATCGGCAATTAAGCTTAAAATTATAAAAAAAATTAGGTTTGCATAAATCATCAGAGCTGTGACAAATCATCAGAGCTGTAACAAATTTTAGAAAAAGTTGTCATGACAAGTAAACAAAGTTGAAAGTAAAAATGCCTAGGCATGAAAATAAAATTTTCATGCCTGTAGTATATCTACTAAACGTTACACTTTTCTACTGATATTATTTCTCCCTCTACCCATCTTATTCTTCATCTCTTATTCTCTCAACAATGCATTGGTCCGTTTTTGTTTCACTCTTTTGTCGATCGATCACTTCTCGTTCTTCATTTCTTATTCTTTCCACTCGTGTTTTGTTTTTTTGCGAGGACCAAAAACAAATGCGACCGTTACCATTCATAAGGTGACGTGATGAAGTAATCTTCGGGATCAGAGGGATTTTGGGGCAGAGTTTTGATGTGTTATGTTTTGATCAAGGTGGCTATTTTTACGGTTTTTTGTGAGCTGACTCATAAGTTTCTGGAAATTTAGACGAGTTTGCAGAATTCAGGACCTAAGCTATTTTTTGCTGGAAACAGAAGTTGTTGGTATTCGAAATACGATAATTTATGGTAATTGCTCTATTATTTTTAAATACAAAATTCTAGAATACGTAAATCTTTTAATATAAAACGATTCAGAAAATTATGTCGCCTTTAATAGTATATTATATATTAAAGGACTAAAGTGCATGATTTAATCCTGAGGGTGAAGTTTATTTCACGAGCCGAAGGTGAGGGAAATAATCACCTGAGGGATTAAAGGTACATTAGTCCTGTGGTATATGCGCTATTTTTGCACTCCTCAAACGAATACAAAATAGTTTAAAAGAATACACATTTTGCAATTTTAACAGTAAACTTTATGAAAAATATTTATATTGTTATCGTTATCATAGATACTCTAACAAATAGCACGTATTTACTTGACAACGAGATTAATTATTTCAGTTCCTTGACAACGGGATTAAATATGAAAAATAATCCCTTGGGATCAAATTAAGAAAAAATACAGACTAAAGAAGAGTTTTAGTCCCGGAAGTGCAAAATAGTATACTATTATATATTGAGGGACTAAAGTGCATGATTTAATCCTGAGAGTGAAGTTTATTTCACGAGCCGAAGGTGAGGGAAATAATCACCTGAGGGATTAAAGGTACTTTAGTCCTGTGGTATATACGCTATTTTTTGTACTTCATCCTCAAACGAATGCAAAATAGTTAAAAAGAATACACATTTTGTAATTTTGACAGTAAATTTTATGACAAATATTTATATTGTTACCATAGATACTCTGTAACAAATTGCACGTATTTACTTGACAACGAGATTATTTATTTCAATTCCTTGACAACGGGATTAAATATTAAAAATAATCCCTTGGGATCAAATTAAGAACCTTAAGACTAAAGAAGAGTTTTAGTCCCGAAAGTGCAAAAAATTATTTTCATAATATCTATCACGCCTTTTTCCCAATTTAGGCATGGCAGTCATTTGTTATAGCGTGTGCGGTTACCAGCCGTCAATACACTCATAAATTACTTTTCTAAAGTCCCGTTCACACATGCATTATTTGAGAATTCTGGAAAAATAGTAATTCACTGTTTTGAAGCTAAATCAATTAACTAGAAATTCTTCTTTTCCAAGGCTCATTGAAGATTTAATTATTTGACAGGCGTCAGATTATTCTTGAAAGAATCATCAAAGAATTCATGTGCGAACAGGGCTAAATACTATAAAGTTTTGTGGAAGTAGGCAAGTCAAATTTTTATTGTTTAAATTTTAACATGATCGGCCATTGTCAGGAATGTTTAAAGTAAAAGAGAGATTAATTCAATCATCTTAAATGCTTAGCTGTTAAATTTATTATTACAAACAGATGTATTCTTCACCTTAAAATCCTTCAGTTTCAGCTTCAGCAATAAAACTACAGAAATTTGGTGCTTAATAAATCCTAGAGATAACAAACTCCACCGAGTGTTCTGTTCCCCCAGTCATAATTTCAGGAAGTTAAAGTAACTGTAAAACTTTCTGACAAAGCAAAAAGCAAATCAACTTGTTAGAAGCTGCTCTGCAATTACGTGCCACCTGCCGCTGAGAAACTCCTGCCACCTGTTTAGTACCGCTGGGTCAAGTGCTGATATTTGATGAAATTGATATTCCCAGAAGTTATTTCATTATGTTTCATTTATATTACTTAGTGGATGAGTAGATTACATTAACGAAGTATTGTTTTAGGTGATAAATTATTTAAATTTATTTTAGCTAAAACGTATCTCTTGCTGTGAAATTCAAAGCAAAAATTTGATGTGGCCAGCACATAACCTCCCGCCTTAACACTGTAATTTATGTGAATTTGGTTTTAGTTAGGCTTTCTTAAATTATAATTTTGCAATAAATTTACAAACTTTTTTTCCTTAGTTCTTTAATTAGCTCTTTATAGATACAAATTTAACTTTATTATTACCTTATTACATTATGTTCAGTTAATAATATTTGCATTTCTTTAAAAATGGTGCCACAAACATTTCAGAAATTGTGTATCGTCTGTTCATCTGTCACATTGACATTTTCATTTTTGTGTTCAATGTTTTTACAAAAAAATGTTAGAATGCTTCAAGAAAATATCACTTCCGGTCAAAGTATTTGTACCAAAATCGTAGCATCTCTTCCAATTAGTATAGAAATGTAAAATACCAAATATAATTTTTTTTGATTAATTCGTATTTGAGTTATCCGACCTCCGAAAATATTGACCACTAAAAACTCACTACCCGATTTTTAGCATAATTCCAATACCTTCCTTTACAGGTATGGCGGAAGGTAAAAAGCATGTACCATGTGTCATATTGTGATCTTAAGTGTAGTCCACTTAGTAACTAGACTACGAAACCTCCACCAAATTTTGCTTTTCTAGAAATTAACCAGAATATAATTAATCATCTATCTACGTTTCTTATTTCTGTTAAAATCTTTTTTTAGTCTGTGTATTCGAGGTCAACATTGAACGTCCAAATGACCGTTTTCACTAATTACACACGTTATTTACCGATGGAATTAGTCCGTTTTACTAAAAGTGAAACGTTTGTTCCGGACGTCATCGTGTCTGTGTGTCTGTTTGTATGTGTTGTGTGTCTGTATGTGTGTATGTGTGAATTGGGCAGATGTGTGAGTGCAAGGACATCCAACAAGCAATACAAACGCGGATGTTGATTATGACGGTGATACAGAAAAAATATCGTAAGGTATATAATGCAGTTCTTTGGCTAAAAAATTATTTTCAATATTTTACAATGAAGAAAAGAAGCTTAAGATCAAATATAATAGGTAGTTTTGACTTCAAAGCTAAAATTTTAGATGTTTTATCTGATCCGAAAATTTAAAGGCGACCGTTGTCTTCAATTATACCTCCTAAAATCCAGCACAAAACGTACTAACGTAGCGAGTGTTTTGTGGCCAGTACAAATTGTATTTCAACAAGGATTATATACTTAAAGGATCAATTAACAATAATTGTGTCCCTTTAAAATTTTAATAAAAAAATTGTACATGATTAAAATAGTTTACACGGTTATATCTCATTTTATATATAAAAGACATCTATACATCCATTCTTTCTACCTTGAAGTTAATAATAAATTAACAGTTTACTTACTTTATGGAAAGACAGCTGGGTATCTACTTCCATAGAAACTCCTTGATACGTGTGAAGAAAAACAGGTGGAAACCTATATAAAAGAAGAAGAAGAAGAAGAAGAAGTTTACTTACAACGAAAACAATTTTATTCACAATCGGTTGGTAATATGTGCGTTTCCAACCTTCTAAACAGTTGGGAAGCGAGTCATTGTTTACTTTACTTCCCAGCTAGCCGGAAAAAACTTCCCGGCTAGCGGGGAAGTGAGCGTTTTCCAGCTAGGTAAACGTCACTTTCAGAAGCTTTTTTTGCAGCTTCTCGCAGTTCTAAAGGAATATTTTCGTCTTCACCATCTTCACTATCAGACAACATGATAATTAATATGCTCGATCTCGATAAAAAGCAGCAAGAAACTAATTATTGACAGAATCAATAAATATTTTTTCAAGTTACCTGGCAAACCCTAGCAACTTTTTCATAGATCTCTATGTTGAAGTATCAAAACAAATTATAATAAAACTGTCATAAAATATGAATAAAATGAATATTTAAAACGGGCATATCAATAACCAATTGGATTGTGAATAAAATAGTATACATACCTCGCGGGAAGGCTCATTCCAGCCTCGCGTTCATAGATGACTTCGGTGCAAGTACCTCAGTCATCTAATGAAACGCTCGGCTGTAATGAACCATTTCCCCGCTCGATATGTAACATACTATTACAGTATTTTTCAACTTCATATGACCTTGCATTGCTAGGATGCGGTAAAGTTCGAGTTTCGGTCTGGTTTTAGGCAGGAGTAGTAGTAGGGAAAAGAGTGGAATAGAAAAAAAGTAAAATAGAGAGTATTTTAGGAATTCGAAAAAAATGTAAACGGACCGCTAAAGAAGATTTCTTCCGGTATTGTGAACTAAAAGAACCTACCAACCAAATTTTGTATCCCCTTGATATGCAGTCGGAAAATTTTCTGCCAGTAAGGGATTAAAGTCATTATTTTCCTCCTTTATATTTGCAACGGATAAAAATACTAGTGTTTGAAATTTTTTTAAGTACACTATTTACCCTGTGATGTACTCTTTACTAACAACCACAAATAAGTTGACGGCTGGTAACCGCACACACAGTAAATGAGGCTGCCACATCCAAGTTGAATAAGGAAAAAGATATTATAATGTAATCTATTATATTTGCCATTGTTCGATTGAAACGCAAATAAATTAAATAATAATGTCACAGTATGTGAGGCAACCACACCTAAACTGGGTAAAGGCGTAGTAATACTAAAAATCGTCTTGCCAAATTATAATCATCCAACTTTCTACATCTTACTCTTGCCCAAGTCTTTGTCTCTACGTATTATGGTATTATTTTCGGCAATGAATGTTTTTCGGCGCAAGACCATGAAAACAAAGTGCAGCTCACAGTTGCGAAATGAGGTCAAATGCAAGGCCGGCTGCGACTAGTGCATGTGCATCTGATGTGCCAATGTTCCAATGTGCCATGTGCATACACATTCTAGTGAGACTTAGGCGATATTCTCAGAAAAATATACAATGAGATTCGTGTAAAGTTGACGAGTTTTTTGAAACGCCAAAATTGGTGTACTATAGACATATTATTGTTGCCTCGGAAAAAGCACCATACATGTGTACAAGTGTACATTGTATTTCACATTTATGCAGATTGCTGCTCCCCATTTCCACGTAGAAAATGTATGGAAAAGCAATACTCTCGATTTTACTTTTTTCTATTCCACTCTTTCCCCATTACTACGGCTGCCTGAAACCAGCCTGAAACACGTACTTTGCCGCATCCTAGCTATACAGTCATTTTGAAGTTGAAAAATACTGTAAAAGTGTTTTCGTTGCGAGTAAACTGTTAGTTTATTATTGCCTTCAGGATAATGTTTTTATAAACATTTAATAGAGAAAGAATGGATCTATAAATGTGCCTTTTTACCTCTCGCCTAGAGAGGTATAGGGATCGTGAAAAAATTCGATGTCGAGATTTTTGTCAATAAGCACGTTTTAGCACCTTTAGAACCTATTTTGACTATTTTCACGATGATGTCTGTGTGTGTGTGTGTCTGTATGTGCGCCTACTATAGTCTTTCGTTCTGATTCATTATCTCAAATTCTACTGTACATAAAATTCGAATATTTTGCAATATACATTTATATATGTTAATGAAGAGCTGATAAGATTTTGGTAAAAATCTGCCAACCGGAAATGGTATTTTCTTGAAGCATTTTAACATTTTTTGCAAAAAATATAGAAAATACTGCGATAGTTACAATTTGTCATTCGAAATTTGAAAGAACAAATTATCTTTTACAATATTTATTTAACATCGTTTCTATATCTCTTACCAATAAAGGAAAATTAATTTTCAAAAATTTGTAATTTTACCTACCACGATTTGTAAATTATAATATAGGAACAAAATTTAAAAACAAAAATGAAATGTCAATGTGATAGATGAACAGACGTATACACAGTTTCTGAAATTTTTGTGACATCATTTTTAAATATAAATATATTATTAACTGGGTTTGAAACTTAGAACCTATAGGAGCCGAAATATAATAAATTTAAAACTGACTGAATTCCATTACGTTTTTATCTTTTTATCCTTCCATTAAACGTATTCAGTCAAGAAGTATCATCGATTCATTATTATTATTATCACTGGATATAAGGTAATAAAAATAAAAAATTTATCTACAAAGAGCTAATTTGATTTCAATGCCAATAGGAATCGGTACTTTGCTTGAAGAACTATAACAAAAATTACAAAAAGTAGCCTAACCAAATCCAAATTCACATATTACAGTGTCAAGGCGGGAGGTCATGTGCTGGCCACAACAGATTTTTTAAATTTTGATTTTACCTTTCCATATTTCTACATGGAAATGAGGAATAGGATTCTGAATAAATGTAAAATGCAGATAGAAGTTTATACAGGGAGCATAGGGACAAAACAATGATATAACTTTAGATAAAGCTATTCTCCATTTTTGTATGCTCTAGTTATGTACCTATTAGTTTGCGAAATATTTTTTTAAATATTAGTACCATGATGATTTACTATAATATTTCGAGAAAATAACAGTTAAGTAAGGTTATATAGACATTGACATTTGTCAGAATTTTACTAATGAAAATTATTTGTATTACGTCGTCAAATTTTATTTGAACGTAGTATAAAGTATGTTTTATTTGAAATATAATATCAGTAATAACATTTTCTGCATTCTGTTCTTTCCGTGGTATGTTTACAATTTATGAAACTTTCAGAATAAATATAAATATATCCGCCATATTTGTATGCTCTAGTAGCACACCCCCTTCCCTCTCATGGCTTCAATCCCCCACCAAAAAAATCAGATTATGTTATCTATATAATTTTCTATACTCTAAGTAAAAGTAAAGTATTCTTATACTTCAAGTGATATTACGTTAATTTATCCTAGCCACATCCTGAGTACGATCAAAAATTACGTACTCAATACAGACATCTCAGAGACTTACATGGGACACATAATTTCATACTTTAAGGTACCTATATTTTTAAATATTTTTACCTCTCGCCACTCATATTTGTAAGAGAGGTATTGTAATCATGCTAAAATTTCGATAGTGAGTTTTCAATGGATAAGCACGTTTTGAGGTCCCTAGAACACGATTTTGATAATTTAGCGATGATGTCTGTGTGTGTGTGTCTGTCTGTGTGTGTGTGTGTCTGTGTGTCAGGATGGATGTTGGAGGTACGATAACTCAAATACCACTGAATAAAAAAATTTGAAATTTTGTATATAATATTCTGACACCCTAGATTAGATCTGATTAGATTTTGGTGTTGATCGTGCTACCGGAAGTGGTAGTTTCTTGAAGATCTGAACAGTTTTTCTGGAATATCCTCACAATTTATGAATTAATAGGAATTTTTGTAATAACATTGTATACTAAATGTTACTGTCTACAATATGTATTCAAAACGTTGTTTCTATCTAGCACCATTTTCCAATTACAAGAAGTTAAAAATTCTACAAATTTGTTACAATTTTGATTTATCTGCCTACCTATGGAAACAAAAAATAAAATATTTGAGTGTTAATGTCATATAAATTTTTGACTTTTTGGCAAATTGAAATGGAAAATATGAAATGTCATTTAGTATTTATAAGGTGATAATAAACTTTAATAATATTATAAATACTACAATTCCCGAATTCCCTTCTAGTACAATGGTATATTTGTGAGTAAGTACCTTCATACACACTTAGTAAAATAGTAGAGTATATGGCGAGAGGTCATGTGTTGGCCACATCGGATTTTTATCTATATTTTGTATAATTTTCTTTTATTGTTTCTTTTGTACCATTCCTGTTATTGGGTTTTGCCTGTTGGGCAGTGAATTATTAAATAAATAATTAGATAACATTGGGATTTTACATAGATAATGTTACTAAGGGTGGACATTAGCAATCGCTAGGATATTAATAAGATGTTAATAGGCAAATGTAGCAAGTAATAAGTGTGATGTTCACATTCTTAAAATGTTCTGGGGATAAACTTGACGAATTTAAATATGAATTTGTTCTAGTAGATCAATATTTTTTATTTTTAAGGTCCAATATTCCGAACCACTCTCACACAAGGAACTGGTGCTGCTAGTGTTTTTTTCAAACAAGACTATTAGCCTTCTCTTCTAGTCTGCGGTTATTCCACACCGACTAACAAAGTAAATATCATCGGAATGACATTGAATCCGCAGACAGCAAACCGTAGACAGTCTGAGGTTAGAGTTTGAAGCTGGCAAGTGCTATTTGGGTGCGAAATCTAGGTTACTGCAACTGCATCGCGAAAAGAAAGTCAGACATTGCCAAGGACGACTAGGCAGAGAATTAGTTATTCAATTCTGTTATTTCAATTATAAAAGACAAAACATATAGTATTTCATGGATCGGATATTCCTAGTTTGGATTTGATGGACACTAATTTAATTTCGGGCACTTATGGCGAAAAAAACTGCAATTTATTTTTGTGGTTTGCTTTTTCTCGATTTAAATAAATGACTATACTGGTCACTTAAATGAAAAATTTCGAACCAAATTCACGACAGCAATGTTATGTCTACATTTAACAATTTTATTTTGATTCGAAATTGTTAATTTAAGGAACTGGCCATAACACGGAACAGTTTCTCCTAAAAAGTTTTCTTCAAAAAAGAAAGTGCTAGAAACTGTCAAACAATATTTAAAAACAGTCCTTACAGAGAAACTAATTATTTTATATATATTTATTATATAATAAGGCGAATTTTCGCAGCCATTTACATTTAATTTTCATTAAATTTAATTTAAAAGATAAATGTGTGTAACTCAATGGAGCCATGCATGCACCATTCTCATTTAGGTTTTCAAATGCACCATAATTAAATAAATTAAATTAAATGAAAATTAAATGTAAATGTATATGGCTGCATAAATCCGCCTTTAGATTTAAAAATATATATTTTATAGAAATATTTAGTTTCCTTGTAAGAACGGTCGTATGGACATATTTTTTATAACAATTTTTAGCATTTGTTTTTTATTTTACCCAGTTCACACGAGGAAAGTTTTTCCTAAAAGTTTCTTGAAACTAAATCAAGTGCTAGGAGCTGTCATAAAAAAACTGTCAATACAGTTCATACGAGGAAACTAATTATTTCTAAAAAATATATTTTAGATCACTAGCTTTGATATATTTTATAGAAAAATAGATAGTTTTTTATGACAGTTTGTTTGCATTAAAAAAATTATTTTAGAAAAATTTTCCTGGTGTTACCTGGACATAAGCTCAATATTTTACTACTTGTATTTGTCTAGACTAACTTTATGTTCCAAGTCTAAATTTATTTATTTTATATATACTGGGTGTTCCAAAATTTATATACTGTACAATGTGCTGATCATGAAACAAACAAAAAAATTACTTCGTATTTCAAGCAAACATTTTTTTGCCACTGGTCGGTAGTTATTTTTAATAATTTTTTCAAATCTTCTACAATGAAAGTAATTGTTTACGTAATAATACTAATAAATGTCAAATTATCAAATATACCATCAAAACAGTATTACTTAAAATGTACACACGTCAAGTAAACTACCCTTTAAAAAAAATCTTTTTGTTTCATGATTAGTATACAGGGTGTCTGTTTTTAAATGAACCAGCATTTATCTCGCTTATTTGTTGATTTAGCGTTTTTTGTCAAATACATGATTTATACAGTATCATGTGTAGTAAATGATAGCGGATAAGCGGATTGTTGACAGATAACTGCTTTCAACTATTGTTTTTGTTTCACGGCAAGGCCTACCTACATACTTATTTCAGCGTTCATATAGGTGCATAATTTAAGTGTCCGTAATTTATTATTTTAATAATAAAACATATGACTTTTTTATACCACCGTAAAGCCAATTTAATGTACTTTTCAAATTCGTAAAAAATAATACAATGTTCCATTTGAAATTTGAAAGTTGCTATCACTTCCTCATAAACCGGAAGTGATACCAAAGATTCATATCCGCTATCATTTACTACACATGATACTGTATAAATCATGTATTTGACAAAAAACGCTTAATCAACAAATAAGCGAGATAAATGCTGGTTCATTTAAAAACAGACACCCTGTATACAGTATATAACCTTTAATTTTTTGTCTTAATTTGTGGAACATCCTGTATTGTGTCATTTAAGTTTGACTGCATAAAAATCTCCCATACGATGTATTTGCTAACAACCAGTTGACGGCTGGTAACCGCACACACGGTATAATTCATCTATACCGATGACCAACAACATTTGAGGCCCGGTACCCAATTTAAGACATATTACGTAATTTTCTAAATATAGAATCGTCAAAACTGTATCTATTAAAACATGAATAATCAAATTATTAGCAGTCGCCGTCATATGTCTCTTGTTTACAAAACAATCACACATCAACTGCACAAACATCCAAATTAAACCACCATAGCCCACTTCTATCCTCTCTAGCCGGTGCATAGATAACAGCTAACAAGGACAATGGTTTATTCACTCCATGTTACATGGTCCACGTTTGACTTTCTGAAACCTGAAAGTCAAACAAGCGGTGCATTGGCTGCTGCAGTGAGGGCTGAAGGGGGGCAGGGGGGCTGGACCGGGCCAGTGCACCCAAATAGCTCGCGCACAGCACAGCATAGCGAAATGCCAAATTCAAATGCGAGAGAAAAAAGGTTTTGATGAGATGAGGAGTCAATGGAGATGGAAGAGTTTTTTATTTTGCATACTGCAGCTTACTTCACTGCAACCAGTCCTGCTTTTGACAGTAAGATCATAAAACTAACTTTACATTTAAACAAAAAACCAGAAATATGGATACGAAATTAATGAAAATTTCAGAAAATTATTTTTACTTTACTGTGATCTATGGACCTGAATGAAGGTTTCAATTTAGATTAAACTGTCCTACTTTGGACAGTAAGATCATAAAACTAACTATAGATTGGTAGATTCAATTACATTTAAACAAAAATACCAGAAAATATGGATACGAACTTAATGAAAATGCAAGAAAATTATTTTTACTTTACTGTGATCTATGGACCGAATGAAAGTTTCAATTTAGATTAAACAGTCCTACTTTGGACAGTAAGATCATAAAACTAACTATAGATTGGTAGGATCAATTACATTTAAACAAACAAACCAGAAAATATGGATACGAATTTAATGAAAATGCAAGAAAATTACTTTTACTTTATTGTAAATTAAGATTAAACAGTCCTACTTTGGACAGTAAGATCATAAAACTAACTATAGATTGGTAGGATCAATTACATTTAAACAAAAATTCCAGAAAATATGGATACGAACTTAATGAAAATGCAAGAAAACTATTTTGCTTTACTGTGATCTATGGACCTGAATGTAGGTTACAATTTAGATTAAACAGTCCTACTTTGGACAGTAAGATCATAACTATAAATTACATTTAAACAAAAACAGAAAAGATGGAAACGAATTTAAGGTCGCGCTGGAAACAGTTTTCAGTCACACAAATTTCTGTAAATAGGAACAAGCAATAGGCATAAAAAATAGAATCATTCGAGTTTTCAGATTGCCTTACATAAAATTATGTTTCTGTTTACGTGGAACTAATTATTTAAATTTTGAAAAATGATGCAATTCATAAACAAACTATTTGTAAAATAAAACCACAATGGTTATATTATGTTGCAATAGTAGGTAGGTATCTAAGATTCATTAGTAAACATATTAGAAATAAACTTGAATGTAAAAAATAAACATAAACAGAACAACAAGATAGCCGCCTCAGAGTTTTACCCGAAAATGTCAAAATTAGTTGGCGCGCCTAAATAATTGTTTTTTAACCTTGCATATGACGAAACTCTGTGAAATGCATAAGAAATTAGCATAGCATGTGCGAAACACTTTTTATTTCTTTTTATTTTAGAAAGCGTAAATGGATGTTGGTCTGGCATTCATACATGGACAATAGACCGAAAATAATCACCCGAATTCAACTGCATTGCATTTATTTACAGTAAAGCACAAATAAAAATATCATATTAGATTTAATGATGTCAAATTGATCTAATGGTATAGTTATAGAACACATTAAGGCACTACACTTGTAAATCCAGAAGATTAATAATTCGTACGATTCTCGATGTATTATAAAAAATTTCAAACTGAAATTTTACATGAAGAATCATGACTCATTAGTGAATCAATAAATTCAAATTATTAATTGCTGTGACATCAATTAGCTAAACTTGGAGCTAATTTTTATTATTTACTATAATCAATATTATACGTTGATTAATGCACAAAAATAAAAAATTTCTTTTGAAATCGATAATATAAATTAGTCGGAAGACGGGTATAGAGAGATTTTTTTAAAACAGTTAACGTATTGACTGTAATAAATTATACAAAACTCGCATTTTTAGTAATTTTTTGAAATTATTTAACAAAATACGGCATTTTAATATATAGCCATGTAAGCACAACCTATAAATACATCATTTTAAAATATGAGGTCATCGATTTCAAAACCAAAGTCACAAAATTATTTATTTGTAACATGTTTTTTGCTTTGCATTTGATAGCAAGAGATGGGCCTTAAAGGCTGATGCTATATTTATCAAATAAAATATTTATCATTTATACTCTTTATCGAGCTTTATTTTAACTTTATCTTTGAATTCAGTCAGGTAAACATTGCAGTTTACTACACAAATTTTTCCCTGTAAATCTAAAAATTTAATTGAAACAATTCAACAATTTACTTAAGGTGTTCGTCTGCCTTAAAATGTGTACGCCTCCCACGTTTACTTTAATTGTAATTGAAATAGTATATGATGTTTTTACATATAAGTGTATTAACAAAGGATGTCCTAATGCTTCTATATTTTTATTTTTTGTCTCTGGCCTAGGAATTTGAAGTAAAAAATTTTAAAATGCCGTTTTTTGCGGTTTTTTGTTATTATTTGATATTATTTTTTTCGGTCACTATAAATGGCAAGAAAAATTTAAAAAGCAAGGAGCATGCAGCTAAGCTTCCTTTTTCGAATAATTTTTGTTTTACTTAATTTCTTTAAAAAATACATAAGTTATTATGGGAATCTGGAGTCATGTTTACAGTATTTTTCAACAAAATGACATTGCATAGCTAGGATGCGGCAAAGTACGAGTTTCGGGCTGGTTTCGGGCAGCCGTAGTAGTGGGGAAGAGAGTGAAATAGAAAAAAAAAAAAAGAAATTCGAAAAAAGGTAAACTCTTAACTGTCAATTGACAAAAACAATTATTTCATAGGAAATTCTAAAACGCTTTTAAAAATGCGATTTCTAAAAGAATTGTTCCTCTCGACGAGTTATGTCGCTGGTACTTATTTCTGTCACACCCTGTATGTGAGGCTGCCACACCCAAGCCGTATAAACAAGTACATAATTTCAGTACCGAGAACGCAACAAATTAGGATCTACAAGACGAGTATCTATCTCCTATCTTCGCTCACAGCATAATTCGGGGTTTATTGCCCCCTCTCGCGCGTCGCAGCTACGTCACTGATTGCATCTCTCTTCTCTTGTTCTGCAATTCGTTGCACTCGGCAGCGCAGCGCGGGTCCAAGGCGGCCATGTTTACATTCGCGAACCCGAAATTGCACGAGTAAAAATTCGCACAGGGTCAATGCACCAACTGCGTTTTGGCGATGTGAATGTCCATGCACTCGCCTGCAACGGCATGGGCGTACGATAAACTATTCACCGGGGGCACATTATAGAATAGAGTTCACACAAGGATTCATTCATGCTTCCGAATTCTAGAGTTCACTGTTTTGAAGCTATCGTAGAATTAAAAATTATTCTTTCCAGGACACATTAAGGTGTTCGTCTACCCCAAAATTTGACAGCGTGACAGAGGTGTACGTTTACTTTAGTTTCATTGAAATATATGATGCTTTTACATATGAGTTTATTAACAAAGAATGTCAATGCCTTTAGTTTTTTATTTTTTGTCTTTGGCCTAGGAATTTGAAGTAAAAGTATTTAAAAATGACGTTTTTTATCATTATTTGTTACGATTTGATTTTTTTCGGTCATTATAAATGGAAAGAAACGTTCCTTTTTCTAATAATTTTTGTTTCACTTAATTTCATTAAAAAATACAGAAGTTATTATGGGAATACTGAGCCATGTTTACAGTATTTTTCAACTTCAAAATGACATTGCATAGCTAGGATGCGACAAAGTGCGAGTTTCGGGCAGTCGTAGTAGTGGGGAAGAGAGTGAAAAAGAAAAAAAAAAGTAATATCGAAAGTAATCTAGGAATTCTAAAAAAAGATAGACGAGCCCCTTAAGATTCAATTGAAAAAATCCTGAAAGATTTCATGTGTGAAGGACTTTAGGAATAAGTCGGGAATAAGCTTAAATAAATTCACACCATTGTTTCTTTGAGGATTCTTTATGCTTCGGAATCCTGGAAAAATGAAAATTTACTGTTTTGAAGCTATCAATGAATTAAAAATTCTTCCTTTCTAAGACTCATTAAGATTCAATTAAAAGAATCCTGAATAATTACATGCGTCAACAGAACTTTAGGAGGCTTAAATAAATTCACACCATTTGAAAATTCTTCATGCTTTCGAATCCTTGAAAAAAAATGCACTGCTGTTGATATCAATGAATTAAAAATTCTTATTTTGCAAGATGCAATTCTGACCAGGATTATTTTTCTCTGAAT
The DNA here is from genome assembly GCA_947534325.1 of Agonum fuliginosum. Lineage (NCBI taxonomy): Eukaryota > Metazoa > Arthropoda > Insecta > Coleoptera > Carabidae > Agonum > Agonum fuliginosum. The sequence goes on from OX384036.1 coordinate 6,529,530, forward strand.
TCAGAAGCATGAAAGAATCCTCAAAGAATCCTTGTATCGTACACAACATTCAAATTCAATTAAATTAATAATTAATTAATTAAATACAAAATAAATCTGTTGTACTTGGTAAAACCATAGCAATATGTAATGTATTTGAAACTATTGAATTTAAAATTACCTAATATTGAGGTCCGTGAAGTTGGCGTATACATTAAAAGATATTGGATAAACAAATAGTTATATTAAATTTGCTCATTTTTTGCTAAAAATTGCTAATAGTTTTACATTTTTTGCTCTGCCCGTTTTAAAGTTATTTCCCATTTAACCTATATACGCTAACTTCACGTGGCGTATACATGAGGAAAAATTTCAAATTTGTTAACACTATCTTTTTTTGCTCATTTTTTGCTATTTATTGCCGTATTGATGACATTTTTTGCTATTGTCCTTCATTAGTTATAAACAAAAAACCTTTGTATACGCTAACTTCACGTTGCGTATACATAGCGTAAAATTATTATTTTTTCTATACTATAATAATTTGCTCATTTTTTGCTATTTATTGCTGTATTGATGAAATTTTTTGCTGGTGTCCTTCGTTTGTTATAAACAAAAATCCATTGTATACGCTAACTTCACGTTGCGTATACATAGTGTAAAATTAAAACTTTTTTAACGCTATAATATTTTGCTCATTTTTTGCTATTTATTGCTATATTAATGACATTTTTTGCTGTTCTCATTTATTTGTTATAAATTAAATTAGCTATTGTATATGCTTTTTCTCGGTTCTCATATGCATAAATTAAATACACAGATAGTATAAAATTAAAACTATCTTAATGCTATATTTTGCTCATTTGATTTGCTATTGCTATATTCATGAAAAGTTTGGATGTTCTCATTTATTTGTTATAAATTAAAATAGGTAGTGCAAGTAACGGTTTTCTACCGCGTTCTCTAAAGATATGTATTCTCATTATTTATTAGTTAAGTACCTATAATTATAATTTTAAATATAATTCTTTATTATTTTATAACATTTTGCTCATTTTTGCTATTCTCATTAATTTTTTATAAAATAAAATATCCATTGTACGCGTTTTCTCCGTACTGTAATAGCTATGCAAAAAGCACGCAGCCATAGTGTAAAATTAATCTTATATACTAAAAGGCTTGAGATCATTTTCAGCAGCTTAGCAACCGTTTTTCGACACGCCTACTGCCTAAACGGGTGAACCGATTTTTATGAACTTTTTTTTATTTGATAGAGGTTCATGTGAAGTAGTGCCTTTTGGGTATATGAATATTGTAGATGGCGTGGTAGTCGCAGGGGAGTTGAAAAACAGTGATTTTTTTCACTCCTTGGATACGGGTATTATACTTTATTCGATTGTTTTTTTCATTTGACATATAGGTAGAGGATGAATTTGACTATATTTCTATGCATGTTTCAACCCAATATTGGGTATATTAAGAAAGTTATTAAGAAAAAACTGAAAAATGCACGGAACGCAAATGGGAGCATGCCATGGATGTTTTGTTTTCTTTTTGACAAAAATGATTTTTTTGTCTACTGTCAGATTTGACGTTTCCAATTTGAAATTTTATTTGGATTTATCTTTTATATTTGATAAGGTAGAAGTATTTTGAAAATTTTATTGAGTATTTAAAGATGGAGCACGTATTATGTTTACATGCTTTTGTAGAAATTTGTAATATATTTTTTGAAAATTTTTATTCAATTTTACAATGCACTGTGAAGTTGAATCATATTGTTATTTATTACTGTAGTATTTATAGTAATATATTTTGACCCAAGTGTAAATGTTCAATTAAAATTAGGTATCTATATATCCAATATCCGTGGATAATACTATTTCTCAGTATTTTACTGAAAGTTTTAAATGTCAAATTAATATACAAATTTAACAATGGAGTCCGATAATTGGGATTTTTATCTATTGTACTTGAGTTTTGGTTGAGTTTGAGTTTGTCCTGCCCAAGCCGCCCTTGCGATCTTTATCCTGGATACGCCCATTAACTAACAACTGGACAAGCACGAGACACGACGCGGACTAGAGATGATCTAGATTGTTATTGCACTTGTATCAAGTATCAACTCTGTTTTTACAAAAGTATGTATGGTATTATAATAAGCACCAAGGGGTACAAAATATGCCTTCTATGATCGGCATTTGTTTTTCAATAAAAATTTAATATAATCATGATTGGTATTAAACATTATCGTCTAATGTTGCCCAAAATTATGGCTGTTTACTAAGTATAAATTGCACTCGGTGAGCGGAATTTGTTTTTTCTGAATATGTACAGTATGGAATAAACTGACTTTCGACAATTTGACTTTTGTTTTTAGTCGGACAAAAAGCATTTTTTGTTTTCACAATTTTTTTTTATTTGTTTTTAAAACACTAATGACTACCTACTTGGTATATTCCAATAATCACATTAAAAGACGTCAGAAAATTTAGTACCTACTTATATTACAGTCAGTGAAAATTATAAACATTTTATATTAGCATTTTCCTGTTTTATAGTTTCCTCGGAATTTATCACAAATCCATCGAGTTATATATATTTTTTTAAACTAAAGGGCTAGATGATAACTAATTTTTGTCGCGCGCAGCGGTAGAGTCTAAATGTTAAAATCGTTATAGGTAATTGAGGCACGAAATGCCAAATTGTCCCACATTCAGGGTCCGCGGAGCTTAAGCCCGCGAAGCGGGCAAATCCCCCTTGTCGCGCGCAGCGGTAGAGTCTGAATGTTAAAATCGTTATAATTGAGGCACGAAGTTCCAAATTATCCCACATTCAGAGTCCGCGGAGCTTAAGCCCGCGAAGCGGGCAAATCCCCCTTGTCGCGCGCAGCGGTAGAGTCTGAATGTTAAAATCGTTATAATTGAGGCACGAAGTGCCAAATTGTCCCATATTCAGGATACGCGGAGCTTAAGCCCGCGAAGCGGGCGAATCCCCCTTGTCGCGCGCAGCGGTAGAGTCTGAATGTTAAAATCGTTATAATTGAGACACGAAGTGCCAAATTGTCCCACATTCAGGGTCCGCGGAGCTTAAGCCCGCGAAGCGGGCGAATTTCCCTTGTCGCGCGCAGTGGTAGAATCTGAATGTTAAAATCGTTATATTTGAGGCACGAAGTGCCAAATTGTCCCACATTCAGAGTCCGCGGAGCTTAAGCCCACGAAGCGGGCGAATCCCCCTTGTCGCGCGCAGCGGTAGAGTCTGAATGTTAAAATCGTTATAATTGAGGCACGAAGTGCCAAATTGTCCCAAATTCAGGGTCCGCGGAGCTTAAGCCCGCGAAGCGAGCGAATCCCCCTTGTCACGCGCAGCGGTAGAGTCTGACTGTTAAAATCGTTATAATTGAGGCACGAAGTGCCAAATTGTCCCAAATTCAGGGTCCGCGGAGCTTAAGCCTGCGAAGCGGGCGGATCCCCCTTGTCGCGCACAGCGGTAGTCTGAATATTAAAATCGTTAAAATTGAGGCACGAAGTGCCAAATTGTCCCACATTCAGGGTCCGCGGAGCTTAAGCCCGCGAAGCGGGCGAATCCTCCTTGTCGCGCGCAGCGGTAGAGTCTGAATGTTAAAATCGTTATAATTGAGGCACGAAGTGCCGAATTGTCCCACATTCAGAGCCCGCGAACAAGGCGAATCCTCCTTGTCACGCGGCAGCGGTTGAGTCTGAATGTTAAAATCGTTATAATTGAGGCACGAAGTGCCAAATTGTCCCACATTCAGGATCCGCGGAGCTTAAGCCCGCGATGCGGGCAAATTTCCCTTGTCGCGCGCAGCGGTAGAGTCTGAATGTTAAAGTCGTTATAATTGAGGCACGAAGTGTGGGTGTGTGTGGGTGTGTGTCCCACATTCAGGGTCCACGGAGCTTAAGCCCGCGAAGCGGGCGGATCCCCCTTGTCGCGCACAGCGGTAGAGTCTGAATGTTAAATTCGTTAAAATTGAGGCACGAAGTGCCAAATTGTCCCACATTCAGGGTCCGCGGAGCTTAAGCCCGCGAAGTGGGCGAATCCTCATTGTCGCGCGCAGCGGTAGAGTCTGAATGTTAAAATCGTTATAATTGAGGCACGAAGTGCCAAATTGTCCCACATTCAGGGTCCGCGGAGCTTAAGCCCGCGATGCGGGCGAATTTCCCTTGTCGCGCGCAGCGGTAGAGTCTGAATGTTAAAATCGTTATAATTGAGGCACGAAGTGCCGAATTGTCTCACATTCAGAGTCCGCGGAGCTTAAGCCCGTGAAGCGGGCGAAGTCCCCTTGTCGCGCGGCAGCGGTAGAGTCTAAATTATGTTAAAATCGTTATAATTGAGGCACGAAGTGCCGAATAGTCCCACATTCAGAGCCCGAGAAGTAGGCGAATCCCCCTTGTCGCGCGGCAGCGCGACCTAGCCGAAGGCCCGCGTAGCGGGGCCTGACGCTAGTACATTACTAATATTAACGTTAAACATCACTCCTATTGGCGTGAGTTCAAGCATACATTGGAGCAGTTATACTTTACCTATTTTAAACCTGTAAATTATGTACGAAATTGGATTTTTGTGTTACTATTATAAAAATGATAGTATTAGCTTTATATAAAAGATATAACTTTTGACAATATCTCTAAAATTATGAAACTATGAACAAATTAAGTATTTTTTTACAATTTTTATTAATTACCTACTTAAAAACCAAAGCAACGATTTTCTTTATATTTTCATATCTTATATAGATGTATCTTGCCTGTTTGCACAAAAATATGAATTCATAAGACCACTATATTTTCAAGTTATAGGTAAAATACTTTAATTTTTTAAATCTAAATTACAATGAAAAATTATATTTTACCTATATTAACTTGAAAGTATAGTGGTCTTATGAATTCATATTTTTTATGCAAACAGACAAGATACGTCTACATGAGATATGAAAATATAAAGAAAATCGTTGCTTTGGTTTGTAAGTAATTAATAAAAGTTTTAAAAAAATATTTAATTTGTTCATAGTTTCATAATTTTAGAGATATTGTTTAAAGTTATATCTTCTATATAAAGCTAATATTATCATTTTTACTTCCCCGATCTATGTAATAGAGGGAAGTATTTTAATCGCGATTTTTTGACAGTTCGAGATTTTGGTGAATCTTCACGTTTTAGACCCTACTGAAGCCAAAAAACATAATTTTAAAAAAAGTCGGTTTGTTAGTCTGTCGGTCTGTCTGGATGTTGCATAACATAAAAACGCGCTGGAATTTTGGACTGAAATTTCAGATCTTGAGCCAAAATCTGACTTTAAGTTCGTTACTGAGCTTTACTCAATCAATGATACCAACTTTATAAACATAACTTTTTTTATTTTTTCAAAGTACCTACTATCGTGTGTGGTATCAAATTAATGCTCTCGGGAAAAGAATTCTAGTAGAAAAACAAAAATAAAATTTAACTCATCGTCAATTTTTTTATTATACATTATTCAAATTACCTATACCGAGTTTGGTGACAATTTAAAGCTCTCGGGGAGAGTTTAGTAAAAATGTAAAAAATGACATTTATACGATAATAAATTATTGTTTCTCAAAAAATTATTAAAATTTGTTCAAGTGTATTGTCAAATTAAAGTTCTTTGGGAAAAAAAATTAGTCGAAGAATCAATAACAAGTTTTAAACAATGGTCAATTGTTTTTACTTCCCGCCATTATATGCTATAAGGGTATAAGGTATTGTGACGGGTTAACATTTTCGAGTGTGAGTTTTAAGTGAATAAAGTATCAGATTTTTTTACATGGTATTTAAATTATGCCGAAGTTGGTATCAACTTAAATAGTTTGGGAAAAGAAAGATAAATTTATTTAAATTAAAATTAACGGCGTTACGAAAGTAAGTTATTAAAACTTATATTCGGGGAAGTACTGTGGTGGACACAGCAGATTTTTTTATTATACATTATTTAATTTATACCGAGTTTGGTGTCAATTTAAAGGTCTCGGGGAAATAAGTTTAGTAAAAATGTAAAAAGGACATTTATGCGTTATTCAATTTTTTCTCAAATTATTATTCAAATTTTTTCAAGTGTATTATCAATAATAATATATCAAGGGATCATTATTTTGCTGGTAAAATGTATTTCGAAAGATTGTTGCTTGGTAACATTTCGAGACAAATGACATGATCAAAATTCCGAGCTGAAGGCGAGGGATTTTATCATTCAATTTGTCGAGGAATGTTACCTATAAGCAACAATCTTAAGAAATAATTTTACCTGCAAAATAATGAGATCCGAGATATATTTTGTTAGACTATTTCCCAAATAAACAGACATAAAATATGAACTAATAAATTTACGTTGAACTGTCCTAATATTTTTATTATTAAATGTTTTTTAATGCCGGAGTAAGCAAAATTTGACACTGCCGCAGACCGATTAGAATAATTGTTCGTGGTTTTTCGTGTTTTTAAATAAAGACTAATTTTTTGTGCCAAAACGGTTGTTTATTTTGACATTTAATATTTTTCTAACCTTTGAGTGTCAAAATTATAAATTTTAGTTTCTTTCGTTTCACAAGTTCATTATTAATTGCTTCCAAACTAAGGTTTTTGACGTAACTGTATTTTTTGGCGTTATATTTGATATATTTTTATTTCATCGTAAGAAGTTGTCGCAAAAAGGTTCATTTGACACTTTTAATTTCAATTAAAAACAATACTAAATCAACAAAATTGTCATACATGACCATGTAACGGGTAAATTGTCACTTGAACAATTCCTAGGGAATTTTTTCAATTTTTGCCGATATATTTTGTACGTCATTGGTCAGAATTTAAAAAATTGAAGCAAATGATTGGTTTAATTAATATGTGGGAAATAGTCAAAATTAAAGTTCTCTGGGAAAAAAATTAGTCGAAAAATCAATAACAACATTTAAACGATGGTCAGTTGTTTTTACCTCCCGCATTATATTCTATAATGGGAGGTATTGTGACGAGTTAAAATTTTCGAGTGTGAGTTTTTAGTGAATAAGCACGATTTACGATCCATAGAATACGAATAAAGTATTTTCGAGGAGTGCATGTTCCTGCGCCAAATTGCAGTAATGTCAAATACCCGCTGTGTCCAATTGCCGCAATGTCAAATTGCCACTGTGCCAAAACGCATCCCCACCACTTACATACTTGTAATAACGTATGTCGAGAGACTACTGGCAATCGGGCATAGGTTTTGGTATTTACTACACTAACAAAGCTAACAAAACCGTACTAGAGCCCCACAAACTCGGTTTTGGTATTTACTACATTAACAAAGCTAACAAAACCGTACTAGAGCCCCACAAACTCGTCAAATTGCCTCTGTGTCGAAATAAATTTGCAGTAGTCTCTCGACATACGTTATTACAAGTTAGTACGTTAGTGTTAGTAAGTGGTGGGAATTCGTTTTGGCACAGTGGCAATTTGACACTGCGGCAATTGGACACAGCGGGTATTTGACATTACGGCAATTTGACGCAGTAGCGTGTTCCCTTTTCGCGATGATGTCTGTGCGCGTGCGCGCGCGTGTGTCCAAAATTCCAGCGCGTTTTTATGTTATGCAACATCCAAACAGACCGACAGACTAACAAACCGACTTTTTTAAAATTATGTTTTTCGCCAACCGGACGTATTTGATGCAATTGTGTCATTGTTTTTTGTAAAAAAGGACGCCATTTGAGGATTGTTTATGAATTATGATCACCATAGCAATTGTACCAAAAAGTAATCTATTCTTCCTAATACAAAAAAACATTGTTGTTGTCATGGTTATACATTTTAATTTTAATTGTTGCGTAATATGAGTATATGTCAATTTAAATGAAATTATAAAATTACATCTATTTAAGCGACTAGCGAAAAAATATTATGTTTCATTCATACAAAAAATGCTATTTTGGGACTCGTAAGATCGCCGAACTCCGCTGCGCGTCGCTCGGCAACCATCTTACTCGTCCCAAAACCATGCATTTTTACTTCCTTGTACGGAGTAATAAGGAAGTATTGTAATCGCGGTTTTCAGATTTTGATGGAAATATCCGTTTTGACCTTTTCTGAATCCATTATGACTAGTTTCGTCGTGACGTCTGTACGTACGTGCGTACGTACGTGCGTACGTACGGACGTATGTGTGTCGCATAACTCAAATACGGTTAGACGTAGAAAGTTGAAATTTTGTATTTAGGACTGTTATAGCATCTAGTTGTGCACCTCCTATTTTTGGTTTATATCTATAAACCGGAAGTAGTACTTTTTAAAAATATTTCGATAAATATTTAATTTAACACAAATTTTTTTATTTTAAATGAAAGATTATGTGATTATTACCTAAAATCGGTATTTTATAAATATTTTTGTATCTGGTATCATTTAGGAATAATTAAAGTATATATTTTTAATTTAGTATTTCTTTATCTTGTAGTCCATGATCGATTAACATTTGTTACTACGTAAAATTTAAATGATTATGACATGACAGTGACAATAGTAAAATATGCTTTATATCTTCTTCTGCAGTTTAAATAAAATGACTAAAATATATTTGTGAGTATACTAGTATAATATAATAAGTTAAAAGAATTTTTTATATTATTCTACATTTTAGTTATTAAGAAAAGTATGAACACACAAGGCGTACAAGGAAGTCATGTGGTGTCCACGTCAGATTTTTTGTATTAATGAAACAAATAACTATTTTTGGCTTCAGTAGGGTCTAAATCGTGAAGATTTCCCAAAATCTCGAACTGTCAAAAAATCACGATTACAATACTTCCTTCTATTACATAGATCGGGGAAGTAAAAATGACCTTAATATTAGTAATGTATTAATTTTACACTATGGCTGCGTGCATTTTGCATAGCTACTTACAGTACGGAGAAAACGCGTACAATGGATATTTTATTTTATAAAAAATTAATGAGAATAGCAAAAATGAGCAAAATGTTATAAAATAATAAAGAATTATATTTAAAATTATAATCATAGGTACTTAACTAATAAATAATGAGAATACATATCTTTAGAGAACGCGGTAGAAAACCGTTACTTGCACTACCTATTTTAATTTATAACAAATAAATGAGAACATCCAAACTTTTCATGAATATAGCAATAGCAAATCAAATGAGCAAAATATAGCATTAAGATAGTTTTAATTTTATACTATCTGTGTATTTAATTTATGCATATGAGAACCGAGAAAAAGCATATACAACAGCTAATTTAATTTATAACAAATAAATGAGAACAGCAAAAAATGTCATTAATATAGCAATAAATAGCAAAAAATGAGCAAAATATTATAGCGTTAAAAAAGTTTTAATTTTACACTATGTATACGCAACGTGAAGTTAGCGTATACAATGGATTTTTGTTTATAACAAACGACGGACACCAGCAAAAAATTTCATCAATACAGCAATAAATAGCAAAAAATGAGCAAATTATTATAGTATAGAAAAAATAATAATTTTACGCTAAGTATACGCAACGTGAAGTTAGCGTATACAAAGGTTTTTTGTTTATAACTAATGAAGGACAACAGCAAAAAATGTCATCAAAACGGCAATAAATAGCAAAAAATGAGCAAAAAAAGATAGTGTTAACAAATTTGAAATTTTACCCCATGTATACGCCACGTGAAGTTAGCGTATATAGGTTAAATGGGAAATATCTTTAAAACGGACAGAGCAAAAAATGTAAAACTATTAGCAATTTTTAGCAAAAAATGAGCAAATTTAATATAACTATTTGTTTATCCAATATCTTTTAATGTATACGCCAACTTCACGGACCTCTAATATTGTTCATTAAAAATAGTTATGAAGGAAATTATCAGTCGTATGTGGGGTAAAATAATTTGATTGATACCTTTACCATATTTCTATGTGGAAATGGGAAGCAGGAATCCGCATAAATGCCAAATACAATACAATGTATACAGGGTGTAACAGCTAAACGAGCTACCTCGAATAACTTCTATGTTATTAAAGATACAATAAAATGTTAAATAGCAAAGTTGTAGCTGACCAAGGGGGACATCTGATTAAAGAACAAAATAATTTTTGAAACCAGTGGTACTCAAGTTACAACACAAAGTAATATTTTTTCAAATGGGAATATACATATTTTTAGGCCTATTCGGTAGAGTATTTTTTTCTGAATTCAACCATGTATTCGTTTTATATCCTTACATAATAAAAATAATGAGAAAAATTCAGTTGATATTTAAATAATTTATAATTTTTAATATTAATGTGTAGTAATCTATGGATGAAAAACAAGTGATAAATTAAATATGGACGTGGTTTCTTTGGATATCTCGTGGCATAAATATCGCAAGCTTGTATGGTATTTTTATTTATTTTTTTAAATTTAACACTTGTTTTTCATCCATAGATTACTGCACATTAATATTAAAAGTTAAAAATTATTTAAATTTCAATTGAATTTTTCTCAATATTTTTATTATGTAAGGATATAAAACGAATACATGTTTGAATTCAGAAAAAAATACTCTATCGGATAGGCCTAAAAAATATGTATATTCCCATTTGAAAAAATATAACTTTGTGTTTTAACTTGAGAACCACTGGTTTAAAAAATTATTTTATTCATTAATCAGATGTCCCCCTTGGTCTCCTACAACTTTGCTATTTAACTTTTTTTTCAAACTATAATAACATAGAAGTTATTCGAGGTAGCTCATTTAGCTGTTACACCCTGTAGACTCATCTCGTAATAAGTGAGGCTACCACACCCAAGTTCAGTAAAAGGTCTGATAGATTAAGTTGTAGTGATGTTCTTTTTTAAATTTAATATTAAAGGGGGAAAGTGCCCCTTAATTGCGGACGCCCATGGTCCACGCCAGGCTAATGACGACTCCGGAGAAACTATTTTGATTTGTTGTAGGAAATCGGGGAAAACATTTTTGGCAATTTGCAGGACTGCATTTTTTGGTTTAAGAAAATTATAGATATTATAACGGTAAGAAAATACACACATGGTGGCACAAATGGTTCATACTTTTTATGTGACAGTATTAGGGGCTAATGATTGTGGGAAACACAAAAAGCGATAATAATTTGGTTATTTATTTTTCGGAACTGAAAGTTTTTTTAGAAAATATCACGCCTTTTATTTTGCGGACAATCATCGATAGATATTTCTCACTCACTCATGGTTGTTAGGAGCACATCACAGGGGATGTTTTTGTGCAGTTTAACTGGAATGTGAATTACAAAATTTGGAAAATAAAATATTTTTGAGATGTTTTACATAGATAATGATCTATCACGATATTTACCCATCTTGAGTGTGGCAGTCCCACATTATTATGAATCATTAGTACAGATATACAGGGTGTTACCATACTTCCGAAAAATATTAAGATTATTATAACTAGGCTGAGGGTTTTTAGGTACAAAAAAAACTGAAAAGGGTAGAGCAAATAGGCACAAAAATATTTAAAATAGGCCACAATTTTTAAAAAATGCCAATAAAAAAGCATTCTATTAATATATTTTATTGATAAACAAATATTTCATATATCTATTTGATAATGAATTTATGATTTGTCATTTTAGTAAAAATATATATTCAAACGCCAGTTTAAAATATTTACATTACAGCACGACAACTGAATTTTTGTAATCTGCCAATTTATATGCAAAATAAGATCAAACAAAAGCTTAAAACTCTTCAGCATAATTTCTAGAAGTTCAAATAATATATTTAGAAAAACTTTCTTTACTCGTCTTACTAAAAATATTCACGTTGCCCTTATTTTTGAGAAAAATCTTACTGTTCCATGTTAAATACGTCAATTGTTTCCGAGTATAAAAACACCCTGTATATTATTATACAGTATGTGCGGTTAATTTATTTATAAAAGTGACAGCATAATAAATATTGTAAGTTTGCGTTAATACCCTATAGGGTCTATTTTTGAGTAATAAGTAATTTTCCCCAAAATCGCAAAATCCTTGCATACAAATCTGCAACCATAATAACAACTTACTCCGCATTTGACTTATTAACTTCGCATTAAATTTAAATAATACTAAGTTAAGTTTTAACATTAGAGAGTACACTAATAATACACTTTGCTACCCCGAAACCACACTCTACACTGACATAACAATTTAAATGTGGTTTTTTAAATTATTTTAAGTACTCATGAATTATGCAAAGAATGCAGACAAAAATTGCTTGGGAAAATCAAAATTTTGCAACAATTATTTATAGAGTAATATTTTTATAAGTAGTAGAAAGTTTGCTCGGTGATATTTTGATAGTATTTTATATTATTTTGTCCGCGAAAGCTTCAAAATATTATGCGAGGCCAGTTTCTTTGAGGTTTCCGCAATTTTGAGCCATTAAAAAACACGCAAAACTAAATGACTTTTGTGCTAACTTTAGAAAGTAAAAAACGACAGAAAAGTCAGAAATTGCTGTAAAAATATTTACATACATGCAATTTTAACGAAAATGAACAAAATTGTTTTATTCGGAAAGAGTCCAATAAGTAAATAAAATTATGCACAAGCCGCAGGCGAGTTTTAATGCGTAATTGCCACATAAAACTCGAGTTGAATAATGTAGCTATTATTATATTATGCGGTTTATAATATCTAAGCGACGAGGTAAAACCGAGAAGGATAAATGGCCTTAAATTTTAAAAATATCGAATCGAATTAATGACAGCAATGTTATTTCTACGTTTGATAATTTGATTTTGATTCGATATTGTTCCTTTAAGAGGCTCGTCTACCTTTTTTCGAATTCTTAGAATACTCCCGATATTACTTTTTTTTCTATTTCACTCTCTTCCCCACTAGGCTGCCCGAAACCAGCCCGAAACTCGTACTTTGCCGTATCCTAGCTGTGCTATGTCATTTTGAAGTTGAAAAATACTGTAAACATGGCTCCCATAATAACTTCTGTATTTTTAAAAGAAATTAAGTAAACCAAAATTATTCGAAAAGGGAAGCTATACCTATTTACCGAAAAAAATAATATAAAATGATGACAAAAAACCGCAAAAACATCATTTTAAATTTTTTACTTCTAATTCCTAGGCCAAAGACAAAAAATAAAAATATAGAAGCATCAAGATATCCTTTGTTAATACACTCATATGTAAAAGATTTATATTTTTCAATTATAATTAAAGTAAACGTGGGAGGTGTACACCTCTGTAACGCTGTCAAATTTTATGGTAGACGAACACCTTAAGGAAAATATGTATTAAGCATGTACTAAAATAGTTATTTATGTTCTAATGGTACTAATTGTAAAGATTATCAAACGAGACGAAGCCGAGTTTGATAACACGACGTGTACCATAATAGGTTACGATCCGTATTGCATACAAAATTTTATCTACTGGTGTAAATTAATCAAAAAGTAAAATTTATTTAGTACCGATAAAAAAAAGTATGTTCCTTAATAACTAAGTTACTTGTGACTTCATTAAGGTACTGAGTACAACACTGGAGTCGTTATTGTACATGGCCTATAATGACCGCTATTATGGTCCTCAAATTGGGCATATAATGTTGTCATTATGACAAGCCATGACAAAAATAAATTTTATTGTTACACCTTTAAGCCAAATTGCGTGTAACTCATCGGTATAGACATTATACCGTGTGTGCGGTTACCAGCCGTCAACGCACTCATGGTTGTTAGTGGAGCAACACACTAGAGCAGATTTTTCTGCATTAATCATTGACAATTGTATAATGAGTGCATAATTGAATAGACGATAGTCGTCAAATTATTGATGATTATTTTTATTCGTATATAAAAATTAATGCTCTAATTTTTATGGCCCAAAATAACGTAACAAATTTTGTTGAAAGGCAATTTGGCAATTAATGTTAATATAATTTGACGTATAATAACAATAATTACCTGAAATTTCTATCAAAACGTGAGCATCAAATTAAGAGACATGTGATGAAGCTTTAGTATGCACGGTCCAAAATTGACCGACGTTTTTTGCATACTAAATCGGGGTTTCAAATATTTTTAGTAAGTGTGATGCAGAATTCTATAAATATATTAGAAACCTGACTGTAGACGAACATTTTTATTTGCGGACGAAAAATAACACGGAGACAAAAAAGAAACAAATATCATTATCGTCTTACACTGACTTCTGAAATTAAATTCAGTAATTCAACAAGTTTGTTCTTCAGTATAAATGTATTCAAAAATTCAAATTGCAGAAATTAAATGTAAATACGGTAATTTGAAACTCAAATAAAGTTAAAGAATTTTAATCGAATTAAAGACAATGTAACTGGCAAATTGGTACGTTATTTTGCTTTATTTCAAGTAGAAAATTTTGTTAATTGTCTCCGAAATAATGAAATTGTAAATGTTTTAATTAGTAACAAAATCTGATGACCTCTCGCCTAATTTAGTAATTTAGCTCATTCTACAAATCTAATAAATAGTTTTACTTACATTTTAATAGTTTCATGTTCATGTAATATGTAAACCAAGATGCAAGCAAAAGATGTCAACTGTACTGTCACTGTCATAATCATTCAAATTTTGTGTACACACAAATTTCATTTGATCACGGACAAGATACTGGAATTTAAAAAAAAGTATAATATTTGTACTTTATTTTATTGTTAAATACTACCAAATGCAGCAAATTGTATTTAAAATTATCTGTACCCATAGACAATTATTGCAAAAATTGTCATAAATAAATACAAATTTATTTAAGGAAAACTATATCAAGCTTTAAAAATACTACTTCCGGTTTGAGGATTTCTACCAAAATCTTATCCGATGTTAAGATCCTTATTAAAACCTTAAATATGATATTTGGTTATTAAAAGTTTGATACTTTTTAAGTTAACGTGGACGAAAAATCGTTAGTTCATATGTCCATACGGCGTCTATATATCCATACACACACACACATACACCATCGAAAAAATCTGCTGTGGCCACCACACGACCTCTCGCCTAACTCTGCTTATTCTACTAATCTAATAAATAGTTTTACTTACATTTTAATAGTTTCATATTTATGTAATATGTAAACGATAATGTAAACCAACATCCAAGCAAAAGATGTCAACTGTACTGTCACTGTCATAATCATTCAAATTTTATGTAGAAACAAATTTCATATCATGGACAACAAGATACTGGAATTTCAAAAAAATAGAATATTAATTGTACTTTATTTTATTGTTAAATACTACCAGATTCAGCAAATTGTATTTATAATTATCTGTACCCATAGATAATTATATTTTCTTTTATTTTTAATTGCAAAAATTGTCATAAATAAATAATGTACCAATATATTTAAGGAAAACTTTATCAAGTTTCAAAAAGTACTACTTCCGGTTTGCGGATTTCTACCAAAATGTTATCCGTTCTTAAGATACTTATTAAAACCTTTAATATGAAATTTGGTTATTAAAGGTTAGATACTTTTTCAGTTATCGTGGACGAAAAATCGTCACATACGTCCATACGTCCATACGTCCATACGCACACACACACACAGACATCATCGTGAAAATATTAAATTCGTATTCTAGAGATCCTAAAACGTGCTTATCCACCAAAAACTCATACTCGAAAATTTTGACCCATTACAATACCTCTCTTATAGAATATGAGGCGAGAGGTAAAAATAATAAATTCGTATTGTAGAGACCCTGAAACGTGCTTATCCACCAAAAACTTTTACTCGAAAATTTTGACCCATTACAATACCTCTCAAATGCCCATGTCACACCGGCATGGCACGAAGCACGGTGCTCGATGGAACAAAAGAATAACGTAAAAATTTTATCGCCGCTATTCCATCGAGCTTTTTGATATATGGAAATATGTTGCTGATGTCACAGTGAGTCCTCAATGTAATTTTTGACATTTGGTGAATAATTGATGTCAAAATAGTAACAGTAAGTAATTAGGTAATAAAAATATAACCCATTAAGCTTTTGTCAGTATATGAACTAATTATTGATTTAATTAACACAAAGAATTGATGAATTTTAATTCGCAGCTGTCAAAAATAATTTTCAAAAATCTTCAAAGTACGAAGTGAACATAGCAATATACAAATTTTCTTATGGCATTTTGCTATACCGGTGTGACACCCTTTTGACAGCTTTGAACGTAGCAAAATGCCACATCGAGCACCGTGCTTCATGCCACGCCGGTGTGACATGGGCATTATAGAATATGAGGCGAGAGGTAAAAATCAAAACTTCACATTATTTACAATCTATTACTCAATTTGGATGCAGTTACCACACAAACTGTGAGTTATTTTTATGCAGTGAACAGCTAAAATGTTGTAACGATTTTACTAGACGAAGTAAGAACAAATAAAATAAATCATAATATTTATTTAGACACTATGGAATAATCCATAAACTTCTGACTGTTTTCAAAACATTTTTGTTTATTTTTATTTAATTAACGAATCTAAAACTATGATTAGCACTCTATAAAAATAAATGTTTATTATTAGTAGACCAAACGTCATTAGATTGACCACAAAAACCCGAACATCTAAAATAGGTAATCTGGACAGGTAAAAAATGTTTCGCAAAAAATTTAGAGGACGTTGACAGATTATAAATATGTGTTCAACTAATGCAGTTTTATATTGTTTGTTTTGTTTTACAATTGTCTGCATTTTTGTTTTATAACTATATTTCAAATTATTTATTTGCTTATTGTTTAAACAATTGTTGCAGAGGTTATTTAAACTTGTTTGCAATTTTTCCACTGTTTCTAATAATTTATTTGTTTGCAAACAAATTTGTTCTTTATTCAGTACGACAAAGATTTTGGAGTCTAAAGCCCTGTTCACACTGGGATTATTTCATGCATTTGAATAAAAAGTCTGATATGGCCATAAACATAAATGTATACTTACAATCCGGTGTCCATTTAAATTATACAAATAAAAATCTAAAATATTCAAACACAGAAATTAGTATCACCTGAATCAAAAGATTCATTCACAGTAAAACTCTTCTGTATCTTCTGTATCTTACTTATGACTTATATGGCACTAGTATGCCAACCTGTCACCCGTCTCACCTGTCAATATTTTTTACGGAAAAACAAAAGTATTTCAACGTTTTATTTGATAAATTTATTTTTTAAATTTTACTACAATTCTTTAATGCTACTAGATAAAGACAATTGTTTTATAATGTAAGTTGCAAATTACTTTTTCCCTTATTTTTATTACAAACAAATACTATATTTATCCAAATTTATAGAAATTCTTGACAATTAATCTTTTCAATCTTCAAAAACTATCACTTCCAGTGAAGATATTTGTACCAAAATCTAATGAGCTCTTCCAATTTATATACAAATGTTAAATACCAAATATCAAAATTTTTGGGTAATTCGTATTCACTGTCTTATTTTTAGCATGATTCCAATACCCTCCTTTACAGCTATGGCGGAATGTAAAAAAAAGAATTTTTTTCAGTGAGAGCATCAAAACAGAGATTTTTTCAGGAATCAGAAGCATGAAAGAATCTTCAAAGAATCAGCGTGTAAACAAGGCATAATACAATCTGCAAGGAAAACAAACAGAAGATAACACTCAATACGACCTTGTAAATGTCTCATTGACATTGCCTATGGTAATGTCCTGTACATCCTGAGATTGACATTGTTCAATTCAATGTTCATGTTCTATTTACTCGCGAGGTGTAGCTTGCTGTTTGATTTACCGACAATTCGCAGGATTCAAGGATTACCTACACTACAACAGAGGTTCAAGTCTATTTAGTTCGGTAGATCTAGTAGTCGAGGATTTTAGCAACTTCAAAGGAATGCAGGAAAGATCAAAGGATTGAATGAGAACAATGCAATTTTAATTGGAAATTAGATTACATTAGACGAAAGGGTTAGGGTTATTGGGTGATTATTGGGTAGCGTAAGCCCTTATACGAGCCCCGTCTCCTTGAAATTGGCCCAGACGTAAAAAGTCATTTTATGTTTTACAAAAGTTTAAATACAAATTTCAAATAAACCAACAGTCGAAACTTTATGGAACCGAATTTTTTTTTGTAAAATCGTCCTGTGCAAGGACAGTCAAAGAATTGTGACACACTGTAGAATATTTGGTATTTTTTCTCCAGAAAAGTGTGTTTAGGACTTGTAGATACTATGCCGCAATTAATTGAAACAGTTGTAAAAATAAAGGTAGAGTTACACAGGGGAAAAGTCGTTTATAGTAATTAGAGCGAACAACAAAAATATTTACCAGTTGTATACTTTATTCTCTAAGTTATATTTAAATTTTAAAGTTACATGAACTTAAAATATATCTTTAATATATTTTAAATAAATTAAAGTTTAAATATAACTTAGATAATAAAGTATATAATATAATTAGCATATATTTTTGTTGTTTCCTCTAATTACTATAAACGACTTTACCTCTGTGTAACTCTACCTTTATTTTTACAACTGTTTCAATTCATTGTGGCATAGTATCTAAAAGTCCTAAACATACTTTTCTGGAGAAAAATCTCAAATATTCTACAGTGTGTCACAATTCTTTGATTGTCCTTGCATGGGTCGATTTTTCAAATTATTTTTTTATTCGGTTGGTTCCATAAAGTTTCGACTTTATTTGAGAAGTAGTATAAAGCCATTAAAAATTTTAAAAAAGCATCAAATATGCAGTTTTATTTCCATTGGTAACATTCTTGTATTTGGCTCTCAGTTTCCACTGCATTTATAAATCATTCTATTTAATATAAAGTCCCAATTAAACGATAAATTCATGCAAAAAAATCGCGAAATATTCCATTTGGATGTCCTAGAAAAACACCATAAAAATTAACAACCCGTTCTAGGTTGAAATAGTCTATTTATTCGTAATCTTATTCATATAATATATACATATGATTAAATAAAAATAAACTAATTATAATAAAGCATTTAAAAACAGTGCGATTTTTTATCACTTCGTAGAAAAACATTAGATGATAAAAGTTTAATGATCTCTACGCTGAGATAAAAATAAATAAAAAAACAAACAAGGATTAAATGTAAGGTGACCTCGACCTATTCAATCGCATGTTTCGTGTTTGTAACAGTTTCAAATTTTCAAAGAAAATATCACAAAGAATAATATAATATTCTGATTGCAGGCATGAGAATAAAAATATAGACATTAAAATTCTTTGCAGATTCTTTCATACTACTGAATTTTCAAAAATAATCCTGATAAGAATTGCCTGTCAAATAGCAGCGCCGCAAAATTGAATCTACAATGAGTCTTGGCTAAGAAGAATTTCTAATTCATGAATAGCTTCAAAACAGTTAAATTTTTTCCAGAATTAAGAAGCATGAAAATATCACAGAGAATAATATGATATTCTGATTGCACGCAAGAGAATAAAAATATAGACATTAAAATTCTTTGACGATTCTTTCATACTACTGAATATTCAAAACTAATCCTGGTAAGAATTGCCTGTCAAATAGCGGCGCCGCTAAATTGAATCTTCAATGAGTCTTGGCAAAGAAGAATTTCTAATACATTAATATGTGAATTTTTTTTTCTATAATAAAGAAGCATGAAAGGATCATCAAAGAATCCATGTGTGAACAGGACGTAATGATGATATCTTGTGTTAGAGGTCTAGACTCTTAACTTAAAAGTGTGTGTGTCATCTGGCGATGGTAATCTCCAAGGATCATAAATTATAACTGCTAACTTCATTACAATTTGATTCAATTAAAAATAATCTGTTTATAAATTTGTTTTGATGTTAGCGAACTTGTCAGCTGGAAAGTTTGATAATTGTTTGTATTTTTAGACTGGTTATTATATAAATTAGATTAGTTAATTAAAAATGGCCATTTTAAAGACTAATAAATCTTTTTTGCGCAACTGTCAAAAAATGTTGACGTCTGTAATTCAGGCCGCGAAGTAAAATATGTGTACGATACATTTCGCGGCCGCGTTGCTATTAGTAACAGCTGCGAAGTTGAATTTATTGAAATGTCAAATGTTTTTGACAGGTGTAGTTGTTACAAAAAATAAAATGTGTGTTTGTACCTGCCGCTTACTTGTAAGGGAAGGTATTGGAATCATGCTAAAAATAGGGAAGTGAGTTTTAAGTGGATGAGCACGAATTAGGGTCCTTACAACTCATTTTTGATAGTTTCTCGATGATGAATGTGATCAAGGCCAGGATGTAAGTCGGATAACTCAAATACGAATTACACAAAAATTTCATTCATTTCAACTATAAATGGGAAGAAGCATGCTGCTAAACGTCTTTTTTCGAATAATTTTGATTTACTTAATTTCTTTTAAAAATACAGAAGTTATTATCGTAATACTGCAGCCATGTATACAGTATTTTTCAACTTCAAAATGACATTGCATAGCAAGGATGCGGGTACTAGTTTCGGGTTGGATTCGAGCAGCCGTAGTAGTGGGGAAGAGAGTGAAATAAAAAAAGTAATATCGCGAGTATTCTAGAAATTCGAAAAAAGGTAGACGAGCCCTTTAAGTCTATGGTACTAATGATAATTATTATAAATTTAGTGTCGGTATAATTCCAATTTAATCAATTCTCCTCGAAACCATCAAACGAATAATTACCTAATACAATTACACTCGCACAAAACAAGCAAATTAACAAGAACGCGTCCCGAATACCAAACACTTCTTTCAATTCTTAATCCTTTTTACATCTCCACTCCTGTCTCTCCCCATTGCTCCTGTGTTAATCGCATCTAAATTCCTGTAGCGTTCTTGGTGCACCTCCTTTGAGTCCTGTGCGAGGATCTGAAGTCTAACTTCATTAGATTTCAAAGTCGGACAGAGAACTTAGAAACCGGTAGAGAAAAGTGGACTAGGGTAGTGGAAAGTGTATACTATTGTTTGTCTTTAAACTAAAGTAAGATTTACACCTTTGAAGGATGGAATCACTAGAATTCTTGTCCTATTTTAATTCTGACTAGAATTCTAATAAACTGTAGATTATTTATTCACTGAAATTAGGGGCTGTGAACGCAAGTACACATTGCCATACGGTAGACTTCACAAATTTTGTTAATTTCATCAAATTTCGGGCTGTTCTTGTGAATTATAAATTAAAGACTGAAATAAATGTCAAAAAAGTATAATATAATTTAAGTATTATAAATCTTATTGTAATGAATCGTAATATTGAATAAAATAGATATTATTTAGTAGGATCTTCTTAAACATCCTTATTTTCACTGGAAATTTTGTTTTTTATTTATTGTTAACACCAATATATTGAAATTTTTCAGTTTTCTTTTTAATAACTCCAATAAAAATGTTATTATTTTGATTATTATTGACGTTATTAAAAAAAAATCTGACGTGGACACCACATGACTTCCTTGTACGCCTTGTGTGTTCATACTTTTCTTAATAACTAAAATGTAGAATAATATAAAAAATTCTTTTAACTTATTATACTAGTATACTCACAAATATATTTTAGTCATTTTATTTAAACTGCAGAAGAAGATATAAAGCATATTTTACTATTGTCACTGTCATGTCATAAACATTTAAATTTTACGTAGTAACAAATGTTAATCGATCATGGACTACAAGATACCGAAATACTAAATTATAAATATATACTTTAATTATTCTTAAATGATACCAGATACAAAAATATTTATAAAATACCGATTGTAGGTAATAATCACATAATCTTTCATTTAAAATAAAAAAAATTGTCTTAAATTAAATATTTATCGAAATATTTTAAAAAAGTACTACTTCCGGTTTGTAGATTGAAACAAAAAATAGGAGGTACGTACGTACATACGTACGTACGTACAGACGTCACGACGAAACTAGTCATAATGGATTCAGAAATGGTCAAGATAGTAACATTTTTATTGACGTCCATAACAGAAAAACTAAAAAATTTCAATATTTTAATGTTAACAATTTGTTAATAAATTTAAGACCATAGAAATGTCAAGTAAAAATCGACGTATTCAAGCTTTCCGGAGCACCTTAACAATCCTTATAAAAACTACTGCATTTCTACCAATCACCAATCATCTCTTCTTTTTCTTCTCTAAACCTCATTTCGGAAGAGAAATCTTCAATCTCGATGTTTTGTTTTGTTTTGTTCCCATGCACCATGTAAAGATGCACTTCTTTCAGAGGTTGCATTCTACATTGGGCAGGTACCGTTACCCACAGACAACCGGGAGGGGAGGGGGAAGCATCTCTCGCTACCAGGAATGAATTTGGTGAATTTAGGACACCAAAGCGGAACTCAATCGAGAAAGAAGAGAAGATGAGTTTGGCAACTGATTATTGCTGTGCTCAAAAATGAAGGTGGCGGTTTGTAATGTCTATCGGGTGTGGCAGCCTCACATACTCTCTCCCATCGACATAGAAAACATGTATACAGGGTGTAACCCAAACTGTGTAACAAAATTTAACGGTGTATAGTTTGGACGGCGGTCTTGAATCAAAAAGAATTTGGTTGAAATTCGAAAAATTAACAGTAGTTTTCAAAACAATATCGTTTTGGGTACCACTGGTTGTCACATTTAAATACAAAAAAAGTTAGACAAATGCATTATTTATTAACTTAATTACATTAATGTAATAATAATTTTACAAACAGGAAAAAAAGAAATTTGTAGGTATTTACAAAATGTCTCATTTGCTTGGACCCATTTTTACCTCTCGCCTCATATTCTATAAAAGAGGTATTGTTTTAGGGTCTCTAGAATACGAATTACACATTTTTGAAATGATGTCTTTGTGTGTGTTCGTGCGTTCGTTCGTTCGTATGTTACAATTTTTTCGGAAACGATAAGTCCTAAAATATCAAACATTTAAATACCAAATTTTATATCTCTAAGGTTTAAATACGATTTTCAATAGACTAATTGTATTTTGGTACCAATTCATAAACCGAAAGTAAGACTTTTCATATAGGTACTAAGAGCAATATGATTTTTTTTAAATTATCTCAATAAATAAAGCATTTATGATAATATACTCGTATTTATATTTATAAACTATAGGACAACTTAAATCTACTTTTCTGAAATTCCGGTATCTTGTTGTTCATGACATAAAATTTATCTATACACAAAATTTGAATGATTATGATAGTGACTGTATAGTTGACATCTTTTGTTTGCATCTTGGTTTACATTATCGTTTACATATTACATGAACATGAAACTATTAAAATGTAAGTAAAACTATTTATTAGATTAGTAGAATAAGCAGAATTAGACGAGAGGTCGTGTGCTGGCCACAGCAGATTTTTTGATCAGTGCGTCCAATACTATACACCCTTAAATTTTGTTACACAGGCTGAGCTACACTCTATATATTTTTGTTATTTTTTGAACACAAATAATGTTCTAAATAAATAATAAAAAATAAACGATTGCAAATTAAATTCAAATGATTATTCTCTCAAGCATAAGTTGAAATGTAATGCTAGACTCTAATTAACTCATCACTTAGCTGTGTAATTACCTGATAAATTATATTACAGCTTAGCAATTTGTAAAACACATTCGTAGTGTAGTAACCAGTACTTGAAGTAAGTGTTACCGAGTTACTCAGTATTTAATGGCTACTAGACTTGCGCATAATGTTATGCATTTGCTATTCATTATAATAAAATTACCTATTTGACATTTTAGATACACATACTCGTACACATAACAATCACGCTTTTTTCCTAAAGAGGGTTAGTAAAAACTTCGAAACACACTCATTCATTTCACACGTCAAATACAGTGTGTTCCACAACAACACAAAATTAAAGAGTATATACTGTACGACGTGCTGATCATGAAACAATTTTTTTAAATTCGTAAAGTTAAGGGTAGTTTACTTGACGTGTGCACATTTTAAGTATCACTGTTTTGATGGTATATTTGATAATTTGACATATATTAGTATTAGATATTATGTAAACAATTACTTTCATTGTAGAAGATTTGAAAAAAATTGTTAAAAATAACTACCGACCAGTGGTAAAAAAATGTTCCCTTGAAATACGATGCAATTTTCTTGACAATTCAACTCATGTGTCATCTGTCAAAAATGGACCAATCAATTTTGAGGATTTATAAATTTTCCACCAATTGAAACGAATTTTTTCGACAATTTATCACTGGTGCTCGCAGCGACATAATTTTTCGACAATTTTCACTAGTGATCCAATCGACAATTTTAAACAATTGAATATATCTTTATTAATCAAAATCCTATTGTTATAACTGTTGTAATGGAAGTGAAGCTATTTATAAATCATTTTCATAAAGAAATAATACATTTTTATTCGGTGAATTGTCCTCCGAATACCATTCGTGTTCCAAGTTATGTAGACAATTTTTGTGGCTGCATCACTCATGATTATTACGCTTAAGAAAATAGCACTCGTGCTACGCACTCGTGCAATTTTCAATCAAGCGTAATAACCATTCGTGATACAGCAACAAAAATTGTCGACATAACTTGGAACACTAGTGGTATTATATATGAGAATTTAAAAAAAATTGTTTCATGATCAGCACGTCGTACAGTATACTCCCTTTAATTTTTTGTTCTAAGTTGTGGAAAATATCGATTAACAAAAATTAAAATTTTAATTAATCGACCACCTGATGCCGTGTCATAATGACAGCGTTGTAAGCCTTAATTTGAGAACCATAATAGCGTCATTATACGCCAAGGACCATAATCCAGTATGGTACTCAGTACCATAAAGAAATAACAAAAACCTCTTTTCTAAGGTAGTTTTGGATTTAAAAAAAATTTTATTAACTTTTTGAATAATGTAAATAAGCAGATAACATTTCTCAGCTATTCAATTCTCGTTTCAAAAATCTCGATTCTCGTCGTCTCAATTTCTCGAAAAAAAATAGTTGCCGTATATTTTTCTGTTTTCTGTTAAATTTGAACACAATTCTTGTTTTAGAAATAAAAACATTAATATCAAAACAGAAAAATTGTACGAACAAAGTAAAATAAAAATACATTTTGACATTTCCGAAGAGAATAATATGAAATTTATTATTTTCAAGAACTTTTTAGTACATTTTTGTTAAATTCACAAAATTCTTGATATAAAAATATAAAAAATCTGATGTGGCCAGCACACGACCTCTCGCTTAATTCTGCTTATTCTACTAAATAGTTTTACTTACATTTTAATAGTTTCATGTTCATGTAATATGTAAACCAAGATGCAAGCATAAGATGTCAACTGTACTGTCACTGTCATAATCATTCAAATTTTGAGTAGAAACAAATTTCATATCATGGATAACAAGATCGTAGGTAGGTACTCCAAAAAAGTAGAATATTAGTTGCACTTTATTTTATTGCTAAATACTACCAGATTCAGCAAATTAATTACAATACTTCTCTTATAGAATATGAGGCGAGAAGTAAAAATTTACATTAAAAAAATGCTAAGAATAAAGAAAAATAATTTTTTGACATTTTAGAAGAGAATAATGTCAATTTTTTGGAATTTTAGTTTCGAGAATTCTCGAAAACTATTTCTCGTCTCGCACTTCTGAACTTTCGTCTCATCCGTCTCATTTATCAATGCCTCGATATCTAACCTACCGATCCTTACACCACAACAACTTGACACTTTGGGTGTAACTTTTCAATCATTATTTATATTTGTTAAGCATATAAACATTGTGAGTTGTGAAGCGCAGAGAACACTTAGTCTAATACTAAGAATTGGACATGATTTTAATTATATAACGATTATAACACTGTTTAATTCTTTAGTACGTTCGAGGCTAGAATATGCCGCTGTAATATGGAATGTAAATGTTATAACTCATTCTGAGAAATTGGAAAAAGTTCAAAAAAAATGTTAAGATATGTATACTTTAAAAAGTTTAATGTAAGTTCGTTTATGACTATTTATGCATAATATTTGTAGTACAGCTTATAAACAGCAAGATATATGTAGGTACCTGAAATTCTATCCGTTGTATCGTTTTTAGTGCCAAAGTTAAATTTAAGAGTAAGAAATGTAACTTTACAAATTATTAATTCTTGTTCACCAATATTTAATATGTTAAGAGTAACGAATAATTTTATAATGAATTATGAATTTGATATATTTCATGAACATTTTAAGTATACCGTAAAAAAATTATTAGGGATTTGACATTGTACAAAATGTAATTATACCTAGATATTATAAACCTGTATATATGTAATTGGGATAAACCTGTATATATGCAGAATAAATAAACTATTATTATTATTATTATAATAACACTCCGTGTTGTTTGTTCCAGGTGAAGTCCTGCGAGTCTCAGTTCAGCATCACAGCGGACGAGATCGAGTGCTCCGGGTCCCCGGTCCTCTACAGCGGCTCCTCGAGTCGGACGAACCACGCCAGCGCCAACGGCTCCATCATCACCATGACGCTCAAGAACAACCACCTCATTGTCGAGACGGAGGAGCGAAATGTACGTAGAGTCACAAGAGAATGCGGGTAGTGGTCGATAGTAGTGTGATTGAAGATGAATGAAGTCAAAGTAAAAAATCTGAAGTGGCCTGCACACAACCTTCCGCCAAATCTAGACTTATAAACATAAATGTATACGTATACAATCCGGTGTCCCTAAAATATACAAATGAAAATCTAAAATATTCAAACATAGAAATTTGCATCACCGAATCAAAAGATTCGTTCACAGGCAAACTCTTCTGTGTTAAAGCCATCCTCCGTTCAATTACTACATTTAATATCTTACTTATGACTTATATGGCGCTAGTATGTCAACTTGTCACCCGTCTCATCTGTCAATATTTTTTATGCAGAAACAAAAATCAACCGAACATGGATTACAAGATTTCAACGTTTTATCTGATAAATTTATATTTTAAAATTTACTGCAGTTCTTTAATGCTACCAGATAAAGACAATTTTTTTATAACGTAAGTTGCAAATAACTTTGCCTCTTATTCTTATTACAAATAAATATTATATATATATCAAAATTTATATAAATTTTTGACACTTAATCTTTTCAATCTTCCAAAAATATCACTTCCGGTGAAGATATTTGTACCAAAATCTAATGTGCTCTTCCTATTCGTATACAATTGTAAAATACCAAATATCAAATTTTTTGGGTAATTCGTATTTGAGTTATGCGACATCCGGCATCGGCCCGGACCACACACATACACACACACACACACACACACACACACACACGCACACACGCACACACATACACACATACATACAGACATCATCGAGAAACTATCAAAATTGAGTTGTAAGGACCCTAATTCGTGCTCATCCACTTAAAATTCACCACCCGATTTTTTGCATGATTCCAATACCTTCCTTTACAGGTAAGCGGAAGGTAAAAATATTCCGGGAATAAAACGCTCCTTTAAGCCTCATTTCCACCGACTGCTTTCATGCTTAAGAACTATGTTTTTCTACTCTCATGCTTTAATTTACTTATTATATATGCATTGTCTGTACTGGAATGACGTTCATTTCGATTCAGATTTTCATTTCGATACAAATTTTCATTTCGATACAGATTATCATTTCGATACAGATTTTCATTATGAAACACCCAAGCAAATTTCATGCAAATGAAGTTTTTTTTTAAATGAAAGCATGTGAGTAGAAAAAATAGCGTATGCAACTCGTGTATAATGACTATTAATACACTCGTATGAATTACAATACTCGCCATGGCTCGTATCGTAATTCCATACTCGCGTATTAATAGCTATCATTATAAACTCATTGCATAATATACTATTAATGCACAAGTACTAAGAGCAACGCATAAGAACAAAACTTTGCAAACTCCAAACATAAGGCGTAATGCACAAGCATAATGATTGACATGATGTGTCATATTTATTATTTGTTTGGAGTTGTCAATTTTTGTCTGTTTCTAAATATGGAAATGAATACCTTACTTACGAAATTAGCAGTTCTTCCATTCCTTAATATCGCAAAAATGCCGGTAATGATTATATTATAAAATTCGACAACAAATGTCCTGTCGAATTAATCCTTAAACAAAACAGGTGGAAATGGCCATCTAATGCAATATGCCTTACGCACAAATCATTGTGCATTAAGCACTAAAACAGTCGGTGGAAATGAGGCTTTAGTTTTTATTTTTAGGGGCTAAGGTTCTTATTCTTAATTTTATCCCAAGGGTTTATTTTTCATAATTAATCCTGTTGTCCAGGAATTGAAATAAGCGGCTTGTCTACGTTTTTTACGAATACCTAGAATACTCTTGATTTTACTATTTTTCTATTCCACTCTTTTCCCCACTACTAGGGCTGCCTGAAACCAGCCCGAAACTCGTACTTTGAAGTTGAAAAATACTGTAAAAGTGTTTTCGTTGTGACCAATGTTCAGCCAATGTTGACATCAACCGTAGTAAGCAAGTCCATCTTTTGGTCTAAAAGACCTATGTTGACTTTGGCTCGAGCTTAGGTCGTACTAAGAAAATTTCCCAGAAGGGCCAATCTCAATCCTTCGATATATGTAAGTAGGTACTTAATTTTAATGTTATTTTTTAAATTCAGCAAATCGTTAGTGTTTATTACCTCAAAATCTAACATTCTTTACAAATTTGACGAATTATAGTATTATTACGGTTGATAAAAGGTGCAATGTCTAAATTAAATAAATATAAGATTTTTATAAAGGGCGAATGTCACTCTGTTATATATTTTATAATGTTTACAATAAGTGTCTAAAATAGTATTTAACATGTAATATAAAAGGATTAATCCACTGGTTGCGATGCAAAGAATAAAAAATATATCGGTTTTAATTAAATGCAAAATCTTCAATCGCGTTTTTCTCAAAACTTGATTTTGTGACTTTGGCCCTTTTAGCACCAAGCCACAGAAATAATATCCACCATATTGGTATGCTCTAGTAAGCTTATTTTGACATTGACATTTCTCAGAATTTGACAGATGAAAATTGTTTGTATCACGGCATCAAATTTTATTTGGACGTAGTATGTGTTATATGAAATATAAGGTCAGTAATATCATTTTCTGCATTCTGTTCTTTCCGTGGTATGTTTACTATTTATAAAACTTTCAGTATAAATATAAATATATCCGCCATATTGGTATGCTCTAGTAGCACACCCCCACCCCTTCAATCCATCACCCAAAAAATCAAAGTATGCTACCTCTATAATTTTCTAGACTCTACGACTAAAACCTATTACAACACCTCTCTTATAGAATATGAGGCGAAAGGTAGAAATAACTACCAGTTACCATTATATCAAATTTAAAAAATCTGTTGTGGCCAGCACATGACCTCCCGCTTTGACACTGTAATATGTGAATTTGGATTTGGTTAGGCTACTTTTTGTAATTTTTGTTATAGTTCTTCAAGCAAAGTACCGATTCCTATTAGCATTGAAATCAAATTAGCTCTTTGTAGATAATTTTTTTTTATTACCTTATATCCAGTGATAATAATAATAATGAATCGATGATACTTCTTGACTGAATACGTTTAATGGAAGGATAAAAAGATAAAAACGTAATGGAATTCAGTCAGTTTTAAATTTATTATATTTCGGCTCCTATAGGTTCTAAGTTTCAAACCCAGTTAATAATATATTTATATTTAAAAATGATGTCACAAAAATTTCAGAAACTGTGTATACGTCTGTTCATCTATCACATTGACATTTCATTTTTGTTTTTAAATTTTGTTCCTATATTATAATTTACAAATCGTGGTAGGTAAAATTACAAATTTTTGAAAATTAATTTTCCTTTATTGGTAAGAGATATAGAAACGAAGTTAAATAAATATTGTAAAAGATAATTTGTTCTTTCAAATTTCGAATGACAAATTGTAACTATCGCAGTATTTTCTATATTTTTTGCAAAAAATGTTAAAATGCTTCAAGAAAATACCATTTCCGGTTGGCAGATTTTTACCAAAATCTTATCAGCTCTTCATTAACATATATAAATGTATATTGCAAAATATTCGAATTTTATGTACAGTAGAATTTGAGATAATGAATCAGAACGAAAGACTATAGTAGGCGCACATACAGACACACACACACACACACAGACATCATCGTGAAAATAGTCAAAATAGGTTCTAAAGGTGCTAAAACGTGCTTATTGACAAAAATCTCGACATCGAATTTTTTCACGATCCCTATACCTCTCTAGGCGAGAGGTAAAAAAACGATATACCCAAAAAATTACCTACAATTAATCAAACCATTTCACGCACAAATTCTTAATAACCCTGTAACCCCCCCCCCCCCTAATTCCTCGTATTTAAGTGCATCTAATGAGCATTTGGCTCGAGGGTAAAATGATCAAAATTCATAATTCCTTCAAAAATAAGCGGATGTGCGTGAAGAAGACAAAACCCGCAGAGCTCCGGGAAAGAGTTGAAGAGTTGAGGTTTGCAGAAGTCGATGACCCTGGAAGGGCTAACGCACTAAGAGATATTCGGGAGATGATGGCCGGCCAACTAACCAAAAAAACCATCGTTGTTGAAGTACACGAAATTGCAGTTTGCGAGTTGCAGTTGAGTTGGAGTTTTTAGATGCTGCAGATGGCTTTCGAGTCTTGTTGTATTGCGATTTTATGTACCTACTTGTACAAAGATAATTTATAATTGTATGAGATGTATTCTGGTTCGAATCAATCAAATATTTTATAAATGACAGGATTATAAATTGATTGTGTTTAGCATTTTAGAAAAATTAGGGTTATAAGTCTGTATACAGGATGTACGTTTTTCGAGCCACACCACATACACCTCGAGAACCCTTAAGATCCATCTCTTACAATAAATAATTTTGTGACTTTGGTTTTGAAATCGATGACCTCATATTTTACAATGTTGTACTTATAGGTTGTGCTTACATGGCCATAGAATCCTTGCCGTATTTTGTTAAATA
The DNA here is from genome assembly GCA_947534325.1 of Agonum fuliginosum. Taxonomy (NCBI): domain Eukaryota; kingdom Metazoa; phylum Arthropoda; class Insecta; order Coleoptera; family Carabidae; genus Agonum; species Agonum fuliginosum. The sequence goes on from OX384036.1 coordinate 6,560,572, forward strand.
ATTTCTAAAATTTGCTAAAAATGCGAGTTTTACATAAATTGATACAGTCAATGGGTTACCTGTTTAAAAAATCTTTCTATACCCGTCTTCTGATATTTAAAAAAAAATTATATACTTAATATGGATTATTAAATGATTAGCTCCAAGTTTTGCTAATTGATGCCACAGCAATTAATAATTTGCATTTATTGATTCACTAATGAGTCATGATTCTTCATGTTCAATTTCAATTTGAAATTTTTTAGAATACAGCCAGAATCGTTCAAATTGTTAATCTTCTGGATTTACAATTGTAGCGCCTTAAGGGCGCGCTTAAAAGTGAAAAAACCATTCCACTCTTTTCCTCACTACTAGGGCTGCCTGAAACTAGCCCGAAACTCGTACTTTACCGCATCCTAGCAATGCAATATCATTTTGAAGTTGAAAAATACTGTGATTACATTGGTATATTAGATAAAGAAAGGTTATGAATAAAGAAATAGTAGAACATTTAAATAAATTACTTACAAATGAGCTGACTTCTGTACGCCAGTATCTTTTGCATTTTGCGATTAAAGTATTTTCGTTGCGAGTAAACTGTTACTTCTTTATTATTCACTACACGATAATGTTTTATAAACATTTAATAGAGATAGAATGGATCTACAGATGTATTTTTATCATGAGATATATTCATGTACAAATTTTTTATTAAAATTTTAAAAAGGCACAACTGTTAATTGATCCATTTAAGAGGTAGACCGGCCTTGAAGTTAAAAATTAATTAATTAAAAATCATCCTCATTGGGATTTGAACCCAATTTGTTAGATGTTTATTCCCCATCTCTAGTTAGCTGTGACTTGTATGTTATTTCGTTGTAGGACTTAGTAGAGGACAGCCGTGAAACAACAATGAAATACTCCCCTTCCTTACAGGACGGCGTATTCGTGGTGGAGGTGCAGCAGGGGGTGCGGCGCGAGGGGGCGACTCCTGGTGCGGCCGCCACCGGAGAGGATGCTGCCCTGGTGCACAACCCGCCAGAGAGGTATACAACGTCACGACAGATGGTTATGTATCGTCAACTACATTGCTTATTAAAAATGTTTACTTTTATATTTTATCAAAAACAATAATATGTTTTATGAAAAGATGAATATTCAACTGGAAAGTTGATGTGGCAAGTAAATAATCGAGAATGTATTCACTGCCTGGCAGTGTAGAAAATAAAGCAATCTGACTGCATTCCCGAATATGTTTTAAGTTAGACGTATTCACATATTTCATATTAACCTGTGACCTCTATACTATAATGAACTGACGGCAACCCTTAAATACATGACGCCAAAATCGTAGGTACTCTATCTCTTTCTACAGTGGCTCCCAAACTATTTTATTTGTGTTTCATACATTATTAACGTCAAACGTTAGAACCTACTGCAAAATCCGCGTAAATATGACAAATATATTAATAAAAAAACAGAACGGAATATAAAGTAAGTACAACTTACACGAAATATTTAAATAAATTACAAATATATGATTAATAAATTTTTATCTTCCATTCAATATCAATATTTATACTTAATTGCCTTTGTTGCATTTCCAAATTATTAGTATTAGTACATTGTGAAACAATGCATGTCGCGACCATCATGGTTTTATTTGAAACTATATTTCCAGTTATACCTATTTAATTATTTCAAAAAGTGTACTGAATCGTTAAAATAGGGTTGTCTTTTTGACAATGTAAATTTTTAATTCTCCAATATTATTATAAGCACTCACAAGACAACATACCAAAAATCATTATCAAAACTGACAACTAATTAAAGAAATGCAACGCTACAAAAAGAAAAAGGATAAGGTTTAAGTTTTTAGGATGACAACCCCTAACAATGTTAAAATAAAGGAGCTTTCAGTCCATTATGGCATAGAGGTCACTGATGTTAACTAACAATGTTCTAACTCAAATTATCAACTGTAATTACACAAGAGCTTTTTAATTCGCCGGATTTTCTGTTTGTATTGAAACCTTGTTGCCTAGAAACTTGATAAAAAAAATTAATTTAATTGTTTTATTTTAAAACAATTTTTCGAGTCAAATTGCTGTCAGGTGACAAGGTTGAGATGTCAAACAGAAATTTATTCGGAGGAAATAAAATGCTCGAGTGTAATTCAACGAAATAATTTAACGACTCCTTTGGTTCTTCTTCACAAATATTCCCAAAATCGAATCATTTCACTGACAAATATTAGAAATATGAAGCAAATGGCATTTTAGTGTTTTGTTTATTGTTTGGTTGCTAAGAAAAAGGTAAATAAAGTTTTATCACTTGCAAAAAGTTACATTCCTTTTTATTCGCTGTCAAAGCGATAAAATTGTGTTTTGTTTATAGCTTACTTTATACAGGAGTGGAATTATCGAATAAATAGTTTCCTTGTAAACCAATACATCAAAAATATCACCAAATAACATAATTTGACGTTGTGTTGTGACATAATAATTTGCGTTTAATAATATAATAAAAATGACTTACAGTTTTGAAGAGACATTCTGAAATGAATTGGCAGTCCTTGGCGATGGTGGTATAGTCCTGCAGCAAAAGAAATTGTATATTAATTCAAATTCTGCAAAAACTAAAATCTCTATACCTAAACAAAATAACTTTTTCGAATCCAAACTAATTTTGTGTACAAGATGCTTCAAAATTGATGACAAAATAATTTTTGTAATGTCGAAAAAATCTTTTTGCCCTTTAGTTAGTAGGTACATTGAATAATACGTATCCTCAATTTTTTGTCAATAATTTTGAAGCACCCTGTATATTATGAGTGGGTATTTTGTATTAAATGGAGATTACTGCTAGCAATTAAAAATGCAAATCATATATTTCAACAAGCACGCGAATCCAAAATTAAGTATTTATCGTAATAATTTTTCTGTAATTATACTTTATAAGTTGTGATAGGATCAAATACATGCAAAACTACTTGAATAAGAAATGCCACACTTATATTACATCAGTTTACATCGATTTGACTTTTAATATTTTACCTTTTATTTAGCTCTGAGATAAAAAAAAGTAGGCTAAGAAAAAGAATATAATTATAACTGCAACTATAAAGCATAAGAAAATTTATTACAGAAATTTGTTGTTCGATATTTAATAATATCAGGTGATATTTATTTTTATTTGATTTACTATACCGGGCGTTTCCTGAAACAGGCGCACCCCCCAAAAAACTTGCATTTCTAAGTCAAATCCATTTATATTATAGGTTTATAAACTACATTCAAAGGCGCATTAAACTACATAAATAATCAATTTTTATTACTTCCTGTTTAGCAGGCAGTGACATCAACTTCCTTATTTTAAATGGAACACCCCGTATATTTTTTAAAATTTTGATTCTACATAAAATTCTGAATACAACCATGTATAATAAACTAATTTTTCGTTGTAGACTAAAATAAAAATTAAAATCTTACAGAAACAAATCGAATCATTCCTAGTTAGCTATGAAATAAATGATAATGAAATTATTATACAAAGAGTTTTACTATGTATTCAAGAAAATGGAGGCCATTTTGAAAATTTACTATAAATAATATAATTGAATTGCAATTCCTTATTAAATTATTTATTTTTGTTAATAAACTGACATTTTTAGTATCATAAAATCTGTTTTCTATCATTTATTTCATAGCTAACTAGGAATGATTCCATTTGTTTCTGTAATATTTTAATTATTATTTTAGTTAGAAATCTACAACGAAAAAGTAGCTTATTATACATGGTTGTATTCAGAATTTTATGTAGAAGCAAAATCTTTGAAAATATACGGGGTGTTCCATTTAAAATAAGGAAATTTATATCACTTCCGGCTAAACAGGAAGTAATACAAATTAATTATTTCTGTAGTTTAATGCGCCTTTGAATGTAGTTTATAAATCTATAATATAAATGTAATTGACTTAAAAATACAATTTTTTGGGGGGGCGCGCCTGTTTCAGGAAACGCTCGTATATAAGGTGTAACCTAACCTGCGTAACAAAATTTAAGGATGTATAGTATTGGACGCACTGATCATGAATCAAAAAGAATTTTGTTGAAATTCGCAAATTAACAAATGGGTTCAAGCAAATGAGACATTATGTAAGTACCTACATTTTTTCCTGTTTGTAAAATTATTATTACATTAATGTAATTACGCAAATAAATACTGCATAACTATTGCTTTTTTTTGTATTTAAATGTGACAACCAGTGGTACCCAAAATGATATTGTTTTGCAAACTACTGTTAATTTATCGAATTTCAACAAAATTCTTTTTGATTCATGATCAGTGCGTCCAATACTATACACCCTTAAATTTTGTTACACAAATTAGGTTACACCCTATATGTACTTGGTTTAAAATTGACCAATAAAAGGCTTAAACGATTACAAGAAAACTTCTAAATTCAAATAAAATATAAAGCCTCACTCACATAAGCATTTAGTTTTAAGGTTTACGTTTAAGAAAGTTTAAATTCATATAACTAAATACGAGCATCACACTTCCCACTTTCAAACACTGTGAATGCTCATATTTAGTTACATGAATTTAAACTTTCTTAAACGTAAACATAAATATAAACCTTAAAACTAAATGCTTATGTGGATTACGGTGCATTATTAGTGTTTGTTTCATAATCATTTGATTTCTAATGTATTTTTTGGCAATATAACTTTATTTTATTTGTGATTAGACAAACAATTTCAAAGGTGACTTTATTATCAAGTAACCTGGTGAACTTATAGCCCAGTGGCGTAGCTAGAGAAATAAAAAGGGGTGCGACATCTCTTAAATAAATAACTTTGAGTTTGGCAGCCCCTCATATTGTGAGTCATCGGTATAGATTTAATACCGTGTGTGTAGTTACCAGCCATCGACTCACTCATGGTTGTTAGTGGAACATCACAGGGAAGATATTAGTGCAATTAAATTGTAATTGAATTTTGAGTCAGAATAATTTTTGGTCCCTTTTTGGAAAGTTCTAGCTACGCCACTGGTAAGGTCCTTGTTTGTCTATTAGATACTTTACTATTGCGACGCAATTTACTATTTTCGGATCAATAATTTGGATTTGGAAACAACTTATTAAAATTATCTATTAACAAGAAGTAAACAAATAGTAGAACTATGTTGTATTAAGATTATTTCTAATAAATATTCCACTCTGCAAAAGTAATAAATAATTAAATCGGTCTGTTAATTATAATTTCTGATAGTCACAACACAAATACAGACAACTATTAATTCTGGTGTATCTGTATATTTTGTACTTATATTAATTAAATATATTAAGGAAATTATTTTTATAAACAAAATTACTTATTTCTGTAATTAATTTTTTAAGCACAATTGCACTTATTTTATTAAGTAATATTACTTACATACAATATAATAAAACCATATAAAATAAAGATGTAAAAAATTTGAATCCACAAGTAGGTACATAAGCAAAAAAAATAATTAAATTTTATGGCATAAACATGAATTTATATTTCATTTATAAAATTATTACCAAATTAATAAAATTTCTATAAAACAAGGATAATGTAAAAATGGCTCTCATTACCTCATTGTATATATAATTCAGTCACTTTGTAACAAATACGATGCCACTTTTAGAGCGCGTTCGCTATTGCTGCCTTTGTTCGACACACTAAATCTGTATTTCTCCTTTTTCTCGACGAAATTGTAGACAGCTACATTCCGGCCTTAAACTGTAAACTGTATAAATACTTTTTCAAGTTCTTTTGTGTTGTTATTATGTTCTTCAACAATTTAATACATTTCCAGATTCAATGATGAAGACAAATTAGAAGAAGTGGATGAAGAATACTATCCAGAAACAACATCTCCTAAATCAAGCCCTAGGGCTTTAAAATCAAGCAATACAAACACAGGTATTAAAGTTAACTTAAGTTCAACACCGCGTTTGTCCTATGTTAATGCATAGAAACGCTCGCTAAAGTACGTAAAAGCGATCTTGCAATTTCTAAAATGCTCACGAAATTGTATAGATAAAGCTAAATTTCATAAATTTATTTACAGGCGAAGAGTGCAACTAGGTTTAGCTGAGTTACATTTTCTAATAAATCTCTTCACACAAAAATAGCTACTATTCATTAACGGATTACAATATCGACTTCCATATTTGCGTATTCAATTTCTAGAGCATTTTTCAATAAGAAACATTTATTTTAAAACACTTTGGATCTCCAGTTTAAGCATTGTTAAAAAAATTCTACGATAGAATATATTAAAATGTTTCTAAATTTTGTGTTTTACCAACTGTATCTGCTAAACAAATAGAGATATCGACTTCCGCTTTTAAGAATTAAATTTTTTAATACGAAATATTATTTTTAAAATTTTTGAAGAAGATCTTCAAATTCTGGCTAATCTACAGCTTCCAAAACTATAAAAATAATATTCCTCATAGACGAAGATGTCAATACCTATGTTTTAAAACAATTTTTGTAGGTTTTTTTCTATATTTTACTGGGCTAATAGAAACGCCTATAGTTCAATTCACATAATGCATAATAACCAATCTTCATTTCTGTCCAGGTCTGTCCCAATCCACTCTGAGCATAACCTCACTAGACCCAAACCCCTGCTACCAGTACGGCAACCAGGTGGGCTACGAGCTGGGCCACCACGGCTACCCGGTGTACTCGGGCTACACCCCCGACTCCCCGCTGCCGCGACTGCCGACCACCAAGCCGCGCGTCACCGCCGCCGTGTACAAGCAGAACGGCCGCCTGTCGTCCATGGCCTCCCTGGACCTGGGGGGCGGGCTGTGCTCGGACAAGTACGCCAGGCAGAACAACCGAGCAGCCGAGGACCCAGAGGACCCCATCCAGGAGGAGCAGCGCCGGCTGGGGAACCTCCCCACAGATCACTACACGCTCCAGAAGGTTGACACTAGCGGCGAGGCCAATGGAGTGAGGAAATAAGGAGTAGTGGGGTCTTGCTTCCGACAGTCAGATTGTAACAAAATGAGTGGTCAATGGACTACTTACATGGTATTTGAAATGAGATAATTAGGTTTTCCAACATGATATGGAGAATTGGTAAACTACAAGGAAATAAGGAATGACGGAATTTTGTTGGGCTGGTTTGGATTATAGTTGGTTCTTCCTTCGGACAGTGAGATTTTAACTTAAAATGAGTGGTCAATGGACTACTTACATGGTATTTCAAATGAGATAATTAGGTTTGCCAACATGATATGGAGAATTGATACCACAATCGTTGAGGCCAACGGATGACGGAATTTTGATGGTGGTGAACTTCCTTCGGACAGTGAGATTGTAACTTAAAATGAGTGGTCAATGTTGCCAAAGACAAACGAAATTTCTTTTATTTGTACCCACGGAGAATAATTACTTTTGCCAACATCTTTTCTAGCGGTCAGAATGTGTAAAAGATCTGGGTGTCTCTGGCTGTATCAGGTGGGAATGACGGAATTTTGTTGCGCTGGTTTGGATTGTAGTAGGTTCTTCCTTCGGACAGTGAGATTATAACTTAAAATTAGTGGTCCATGGACTACTTACATGGTATTTAAAATGAAATAATTAGGTTTGCCAACATGATATGGATAATTGATAAACTGGGAATTGATACCACAAGCGTTGAGGCCAATGGAATGACGAAATAAGGAATGACGGAATTTTGTTGAGCTGTTTTGGATTATAGTGGGTTTTCTTCGGACTTCAGCATAATTTGAATAAAATATAATAAAACAACTGAACATCGTTTCAAAATTGGTTCTTGAGTCTTCGACTAGATTTTTTTTCTAGACAGTTTTAATTTGATAATACACTTGAAAATCACATAAATGCAATTTTTGAACTCCCCGAGAGATTTATATTGACACCAAACGCGTTTTAAGGTTATCCAACACACAGACAGACCGACAGACTGACAGACCGACAGAGTGGCAGACCAATCGTCAGGAAATTGTCGGGCAATCATCGGGCAATCGTAAGGAAATTGTCGAGCAATCACCAGTCAATCGTAGCAAATGTTAGACAGTATCAGGAAATTGTCGTGCAATCGTCAGACAACTGTCGGGCAATCGGCAGGCAACTGTCGGGCAATCGTAAGGAAATTGTCGAGCAATCATCAGGCAATCGTAGCAAATGTCAGGCAATTATCGGGCAATCGTCAAGAAATTGTCGGACAATCGTATGAAATGGTCAAAAACCTATTGGCAAATTTAAGTGATCGTAAATTGAAAGATGTAATTTCAATTTCAAATGGAAGATTGATTTTTCGACTGGATGTCCAAGAAAATAGAAAATTTCTTGGAGAAGCAGTCAATTTATTAAAATCCAATAAAACACCAACGTTTCGACTGCAAATCAGTCTTCATCAAAAATCTTTCGTCAAAAAAAGATAAAAACACATACACACACATACATGTTACTTAACAGTCATCAACCAACTGACTGATTTTCTTTACTTTTTAATAACCAATTATCACCCTCATGAAGATTGAATTGCAGACGAAACGTTGGTGTTTTATTGAATTTTAATAAAGTTATTTCAAATGTACCTTAGTAATTACCTACCTAATTTAATATTTGTCGTTGTTTTCAAGAGTTTCACTTATCTATTGGCAATATGTCAGAAAGTTTGATAAACAAAATATGAACAAATTTCTTTTCTGGTTACTAACAAAAAAATCTTGCTGTCCGAAGCGAACAAATGATCTCACTCCCCGAGATGGGAACGTCTGAAGGTGAAGCGGAATGTCGCCATTTTCGTCATGTGATGCAAGTACGAGTATTTTTGTTAGGTTATGTAAATGTATGTGATAAAGTATGGAAAGCATATGGACACTTTCTAATAAAATGTGATATTTAGTTACCTATATGTTTACTAGGGCTTGCTGGTATTTTTCATGTGAATCTTTGGTGTCTAACGTTAGATTAGCGACAGTGGTGTTACATTTTCTAGCAATAGATGGCAATAGTTATGAGGTCTTTCAAGAGAACTCGCATTTGATTACCTGCAGTGTACTAGAACAGTCACAGAATGTAAACGAATTTTTGGAAACAACCTTTTCATATTCAATTTTTCGAAATAGTATGTCAAATAATGAGCGAGGAAAGTGAGAATGTTGACGCATGATGCTTGCTCATGAACAGTCGATAGACACTTTCCGACGAGTTATGTACACTATTTTTCCCAAGACCACAAATGTTAAATATTTTATTTATGAATATATTTTGATGTCAACTGTCACTGTCATAATATTAATTTTACGAAGAAACAAATATACCACGGTCATGTAATACAAGATTATTATTAATTATACCAGATACAGAAAAGTACTACTTTAATTTATGTGGATAAATCAATTTTAATAAATATTTAATGACAGGAAAAAAATATCAAATGTCAAAAGGACAACACTCGCCTATGAAAGGAAAGATGAAACAAAAATTTAAACTGTACGATAAATCCTATTCGATAACATATCGAACGGGTTGAACGCAAGTGTGATATTGTTTATTTTCGTAGCTGCCCACTTGACCATGAATCGTCCATGGAATGTTTCAAAATAAATCTTATTCTTGTATTTAAGTGATAATTACGTATGTCTATCCTGACCCTGAGTATTACATACTCAATACAAACATCTCAGAGAATTACATGGGATGCATTATTACCAAATTACTAACATTGGTATGTCACATAGATAATGTTACTAAGGGCGGACATTAGCAATCGCTAGGATGTTAAGGCGCTACACTTGTGTCAAAAATATAGTGAAAAGGGAGCTTGCTATATTACAAACTGAGCTCTTGTTAGTACACCTACACTGTTCATATTTTATATATAGATAGTTAAAAGATGACTCTAGAGTACTAAGAAATTATATTTTTGAAATACTTAATGGTATTTTAGTAATAAATTAGTAAAAATAGTCAATTTGGCCGATTATTTACTATTTTTTTCCTCAGATGTGTAATTTTTTTGACAAAAAATATTTTCTTAGCACTCTCACGAACAATGCAAGGAATCGACTATTTAAAACAAAATTAATAAATATGCAATAATAAGGCCGTAGTTTGTAATATTAAAATGCATAATTTAATTCTTATTTTCTCTAATTGTTGTCGCAACAATGTATTGTATGAATTTTTAGATCAAATAATGCTTCGCAATTACTTTGGGTAAATTTCAGATTTTTCTTTTGAGCAATATAGCCAGAATCGTGAATTTTGATTCTATTGCAGCAATATTGCTTTCAACAAGTGTAGAGCCTTAATGGACAAATATAGCAAGTAACAAGCTGGGATGTTCACATTCTTGAAATGTTCTGGGGATTTTATTTTGTCAAGTGGGTAGTTTCGTATATGGCCGTGGAAAAATTTGTTTCTATATCAACTATACTCGAAAATGAGACAAGTTTGTAAAAATTGTGTTAACGTAATTTTATTTTTGACTATAGTTTTGTGACTGTACTAATATAGTAAGTACACAAAATAATTTGTGAGTTTTCCAGTCTTTCAATTTTAGACATTTGTGAAAATATTTTTCCTGTGTAAATAGACCCTAAAAAGTTTATACAAGATGCGATTTTAATTTTAAGGTTGCATTTAAATAAATGCTATTTTGTCAATTTGGACGAACACAATAGCTTATTATTAGTGCACTTATTACAAATAGAGTATTGCAATATGAAATTTGATCCCAATTATTTTATTTTAAGCTCATTTAATTAAACATACGTAATAAGCCTCATTCGTATAAGCATTTAGTTTTAAAGTTTGCAATTATGTTTACGAACATTCATACTTTCCACTTTTAGAACTGCGAACTGTGAATGCTCGTATTAAGTTATATAAATTTAAACTTTTGTAAACTTAAGCTAGATTCAGACCTACCCAATTATAAGTATAAGTGCTAAATTAACCAACCAGCGCTTCCACAAAATTCAAATTTCAATTATAAGTGCGAACGTTGAGCGCTAGTTAGTTTAATTAGCCACTTATACTTATAATTGGTAGGTCTGAATCTAGCTTGAAACATAATTGTAAACCTTAAAACGAAATGAGGCTATAAAAATGCTAACTAGCACCAGATAAAGAAATTGTAACACTTCTAAACAAATAATTAAACAAGACTCTTAAAATAACTTTAAAATTGTAACTAAAAAAAGTTTTAATTATTTTACAGTACCTACAAACTAATTTAAATTATTTTTGTACAATAAGGTCCAAAATTTTTCAACGTAACTTGAGCTTAATATAAATTCAAAATTTATCTAAAACCTTTAAATTACCAATTATAAATTGTCATTGCATTAATATTAATAATAATTTAGCTTAGCTCATAATCAGGCGACAATGAAATTTAAACAATAATTGTATATTCATTGATGTTTGAATAAGTTTATTTTATTTTGTCCATACTCAAGTTCACTATTGTATTATGAGTCCATTATGCAACACTATTGTATAATGATGAACTGTCATCACCCTACAATGTGTGGTTTATTAATGGACAAAAATTTGAAGAGGTGTTTTATCCAAAAAGTCGTATTTGGCTTGCATAATATAGCTCGTTAAATAATATACAATTATGTTTTTCATTGTCGCCATTTTGACTAACTGTAACTCGTAAGAAAATTTAGAAAATTAAATATTTAACTTACCAGTGGACCAAAATACATGTTCATTCATTCTCTTAAATTATTATATTGCATTTACAATATTAACACAACATGTAAAGTGAAGATTTTGACATTTTGTTGAATTGTTTTGAGTAGACACATTTGGACCGTCCTGGGCGATAGATATTAAATTTTATATTAAAAGAGTGATGTCGTAGATTAGTTCAGAAATATTGCTCATTTTCAGGAACAATGGGATATCATTCCAACATTTCAAATTTAATTAATTTCACTCAAACACTGATAACCATATTTTATGTCTTACTATTTGTTAATTATTTATACCCTGGATAGTTTAAATATTAGGTATACAGGATGATTCACAACTTATACAGAATGTACCATTAATTGAGGTACATAATGGAATGGCACATAACACAAAAAGATTTTTTTGAAAATTCGAAAATTAATTTTTGAGGTTTGTGATGGAAACAGTTTTGCGCCACTGGTTCATGGGTAGTTTCAATAAAATAAATAGTATTCAATGTTCTCCTGAAATAAATTACCCTTATTTATAGAAATTTCGAAAAAAATCTTTTTGTTCTTGAATCAGTACGTTCAATACTATGCTATTACAATATGTACCTACCTCAAATTATGGTACAGCCTGTATATACATATATTTTAATGGTATATAGTGCTGAACTCACATATGATGGAAATGAATTTTTTTTTTCAAAATTTTCAATTCCATAAAAAAATGTGTTATTGTCATCGCACACAATTAATTAAATATTCATTTTAAGGCATATAGTGTTCAACTAAGTTATCGGAACAAAAATAATTTTTTTAAATTCGCAAATTTAGGGGTAGTTTTCGCAAGCAGCACATTTTTGAAATCAATGGATTGTTGATAAATTGAATAAAATTAAAATTATTTAATTGTGTAATGGCAAGAATAGCAAATTTATGGAACTCCATTTGAAAACAGTGACCCCAGACTGTTTCATAAAAAACCTGAAAACTAAAATTGCGATGAAAAAATTCTTTCAGTTCCGTGATAAGTGAGTTGAGCACTATATGCCATTAAAATATTATGTGCACAAGTTGTGAAACATCCTGTATGAGTAATCAACGCAAATTGTAACGAAACAAATCTGTAATTTATGTTTTGAATATAAAATGTAAAAATGTTGGAATGATTAACTAAAATATGTGTGCTTTGTAAAAAAAACTGTAACAATTATAAAATCAGGTGGTACAAATAATAAAATTATTATTAAAAAATATTTTTTCTGTGCCATCTGCTATTGTTGTAAGAAAGTATATGTACATTATTATCAAAAATTACCTACAATTAACCTGCTATACGCTAAGAAATATTTTTATTAATATTGTTAAACTTGTACATACATTTTATCCTTTTGTTACTTGAATTATATTATATTGTGTTGTTGAAATACTTTAAAATTGTATATTATATACATAGAGTTACATTTAAATAAATAAAGTTTTCATATACGTTTAAATAAATTATAATATAATAGTTAAAACGGGTGTGTGTCAATTTAGACCTAAAATTGGTTAAAATAATTTTAATATTGTACTTCAAAAATATGCTGAGTATTGCATATTTTTGAACAAATTAAAAAACTTATTTGTAAATTTGATTAAAAGTATATAAAATATGTGCCAATGTATATGTAAATAATACTATGTACAAAAATGACAGTATTATACAAACAATTATAAAAATATCAATTTTAAATACATAAATACAAAATATTACCCATATGTATAAATAATTACATTTAGTGTAAATAAAGATTACTTATTTCACATTTTTTTCTTAAATCCCAATGGTTCGTAATCTCACTATTTTCTAAAAGTGCTATTTTAGTTAAAAAAGCTATCAAACATTTAAAAAAGTATCCAATTTTCATGAGATTGACAATTTTAATATTTAAACAAAATTATTTGTTTATTTAAAAGCACTCTTTTACCACAATTTAAATATTCATTTTATTAAAAACAATATTTAAATTTATACATTGTGATTAATCAAATCGCACTATTAAATAAATAGTAATAGTGGTATCTCCAATTAAATCCACTTTTAGAAAAATAGCGGTATTAGAATACAGGTCATTGTTCTAAGTTGACAGCACCCTATTTCCGACCTAAATTTTTTTTGTGGAATTGTATATATTTATTCTATAAATAATATATTTATAATAATTGCTATTAAATAATTAAATATTGTATATTAGCTAGAATATATGGATGAATAAAGACCAAAGTAATAATAATAATAGAAAAACAAGTACCTTGTGAAATTAATGTATGAAAAATTAATATTGTATAAGCTAGAAAACAAAAATTCATTATTTTATTTAAACCAATATTTAAATTTATTTTAAAAATATAATGTTTTTCATAATAAAACTATTTTTTGTATTTTTTTGTCATATAATTATGATTTAGGTTAAGCCTATATTTGGATTCAGCTGTAATGCATATTTTTATGTTTCATATAATAAATTAAAAATCAATAGTACACCATCTCTATCCTTTATTAGTAGAGTACAAAAATTATGCCCAGATAAAGATATTTGGGTTACGCATATATTTTTTTCTTCGTAGAAAATACAAAGTTTGCAGTTTAATCATTCTTTTATTAATAATAATTATTAAAGTATATTTATTTGGTACATTTTTGCATTAAAATTATGTAGAATTATAATTTGTATTTATATTAATAAT